>OY288257.1:32116770-32818852 GCA_958450325.1 Agrostemma githago | reverse complement strand
AGAACTGTGAGATCCTCCTCCCACCCTTAGATCTTACTGCATCTTACGACTAAGATTAGAGTATATTCACTTTGCTTTGCCAAACGGAGAGAGAGTTAAGATCGGGTGAGAACCTATGCTTTAATGAGAACTGTGAGAACCTCCTCCCACCCTTAGATCTTACTGCATCTTACGACTAAGATTAGAGTATTTTCACTTTGCTTTGCCAAACGGGGGCTACTGATTGCATCTTACATACAAAAAAAGTAGTGTACTACCTCTTCACTCATTCCTCTCATCTATCATGAGAGTAAAAGAAAAGTCAAAGCAACAAATTGCTGGAAGATGTCATTAGGCTTGTTATATCATTCTCTGAATTTAGGAGTACACTTTATTTACACAAAATTGGGCATATCATAAAATTAGGGTTCTTAATTTTGTGATGTTCGTTCAATTTGAAACTCATTAAGTCAGGTTTTACTCTAACTGTCGATCTTGTGCATTTCATGAAATTAAATTTGTTATATATCATTCAAATAGGGAATTTCATAGTTATTAGCCTATAAATTTTAGAATTTTGTGAACTTAGAGTCTCAGTTCATAAAATCAGTAATACGTTTCATTGAAATTGTGAAATTATTTTTTTTAAGATTGTAAGGGATTTCAGGGGCACGAAAATATATTTGTCAAAAATAGAACTGCCAATGAAAGTTCTTCCCATAAGAGTTGAAGACATGTAAGAGCTACTAGTACTTAATAAAAACAAAAAATATTAAAAAAGGGGTACACTAAAAGTGAAAAAGGATACGCTAAAAGTGAAAAAGTGTGCGCTATAATTAAAAAAGGGTACGCTAAAATAGAAATTGAAATAGAGTACGCTAAAATAGAAATTGAAAAAGGGTGCGATAAAATTGAAATTGAAAAAGGGTACGCTAAAATTTTAAAAGAAAAAAGAGTACGCTAAAATAGAAAAAAGTGTACGATAAAACAGAAAAATGGTACGCTAAAATAAAATAAAAAAGATACGCTAAAATTGAAATTGAAAAAAAAAGGTACGCTAAAATTGAGATTGAAAAAGAGTACGCTAAATGTGAAAAAGGGTACGCTAAATGTGAAAAAGGATACGCTAAAATTAAAAAAAAAGGTACGCTAAATGTGAAAAAGGGTATGTTAAAATTTAAAAAGGGTACACTAAAATTGAAATAGGGTACACTAAAATTGTAAGAGGGTACCATAATTAATAAAAAGGTACCATAAAATTACAAAAACGTATTCTAAAATTTAAAAAGGGTACAACAATATTGTCAAAGAGTACACTAAAATTGAACCAAAATTGAAGTCAAAAATAATTAAACAAAGGGTTTTCAATTAGACTTCTTGATTCACGACAATGCCAAAATCTAATTCTAATATTGTTGGTTCTGGTTCTTCTCAAAGAAAAAATCAACCGGAAGCAATTTTCTCCTTTCTATAGCAACCCGAAACTACCTTTGTGCACCTTCATGGAAGGTGCATCATACAATATCAATTCATCTCGCTTTCTTTTGTTTGATCCACTACCTACAACGGTACTTTTAACCTTCATGCCTGTGAGCAAAAAAAATGAAACAAAATAATTAAGATATGAAGCTACTACCAACTAAATTAGGGAAAAAGTCCATTTCGAAAGCGGCTAGTACACAGCCTCAAGGTGAGATCGTCCAATATAAGACCGAACAAAAGCCGACATAACCTCGAGTGTTCAATCATATCACGCTTGTTATAGGTAAGAACATGTGTATCTTAGATACGAGACTATAATGTCGGAATATGATATATCTCGCAAACTTGAGGACATATCAGTATTTATCTACGAGATGCATTTCAATGTCGATTTCGGTACATACCCAAAGCTTTCAACGCTATCTTCATTGGTTTGCTCGAAGTTAGCATTTAGTAGAATATACCCTACAGTGTACAGCCCAACTTCACAATTGAACATTTATCGAGGTATTTTACACCTACAATTGAACAATTTCACAGCCCAATTTCACAATCGAGGTATTTCACAATTTCACAGCTACACGAGGTATTTTACGGCCCAATTTCACAATTGAACAATTTCACAATTTTACAGTCTACAATATATACCCTACAGTCTACCGCTTTCAACGCCGTCTTTCAGTACAATTACCGAGGTATTCAACAATGATTCATACCGTACACTAAAACCCCAATTTCACATACTTGAACATATAATTTCACAATTGAACCCTAAAAACAAGTTAAATTCAGAAATTAGGGTTGAAGAAAGTGTAAAATCGTTATAATCATAATAATCTGACCTAATTAATTCCGTATTTATGAGAATCGAATAATTCATCGATCAACCCTAATTAATTTAGTTTAGTGAGATGATAAATTGCCTGATGATGATGATAAGTTGACGATAAATTGCAAGAACCAAACGATTGAATTGTTGGAATACCGGGAAATTAAGGCGAGGAAATGGAGAAATGGCGAAGATGATCGAAATGGCGAAAGGGAGATGAACTGGGTTTAGTTGGATGAACAAATGGAGAGAGGAATTAGAGGGGTGAGAGTTATCACACAAACCAGAAAGAAAAAAAATGACTCAGACAAAGCAAAATGAATCAAATCTTGATGATGCCCAAGGGGTGGGGCATCATATTGTTGGAAATGAGGTTGAGATGATTGGTAGTATTGTGGGTTTTGGTGCTCATAATGTGGTTGAGGTGAAGGGTAATATGGTGGGTTTTGGGGAAATTGGCTTCCATGTGAAGAAACATGATGAAACATGGTGGGTTCATAATGATAGCTTGAGTAATAGCCACAATGATCATAGGATTGATAAGCATTCACTTGTTGGAAGCCGTTTCCATGTCCTTGAAACTTGTACCCACGGATTATCTTGATTACTCCATGAAGCTTGATAGTAGTTAGGAGACGTCATGGCATATTCTTGATTCATAGAGGGAGAAGAGTAATTTATGGTGGCTTCTATAGATGGGGAGTTGTGGACATGACGTAGGTCCACCCCGACGTGGCGAAGCGCGGGTTTGGGTAGGCGAATGAATCTCGTGGTAAGATTGTTCTCGGGTTCGAAATTTAAGTCAAAATGGAGTCGCCACCGAATTTTGTGGTTATTCCGAACCATACGAGCCCACTCTATGTCGTCATGGGCTATACACAAAGTAAGCCCACTTCGATTTCAGAGTTTATGGGGCTCGTCCCTTTGCATTGCAATATCGATACCGTTTACACCGGCTTTCGTATATAGAATGACTCTCGTGCGCCAAGGGTTTCGGACATCCGGAAACCAAAGGTTCTGAGTAAGGGGTGAGGGTACGTGTTGGGAAGCCCACTAAGGACACCCAACCCCGCCCGGACATGGCGGCCTCTACTAAGACACCGTTCGTGTTCGTGTACGCGCGCTAGTAAATTGATTAAATGATATGCAAACAGCGTTTTGTCTAAGCATGTGAATTTTGCGTTAACTACGTCATTTAATGCATCTTATTATTTGTCGAAATGATTTAGCATGCGAGGTTCATTTATAAAGCGTAAAAGCAAGTAAATAAACAAAGCTCGAAAATTAATAGAAATAACGTACAAATTACACGGGCGGAAATACAACCCGGAATTCACAATACAACATTACGTAAAGAAACGATAAGCGAAATAAAAATAACGCAATAAAAAGATAGAAACGGACCCGTATATAAACTAGACCGCGAAATATGTAGATGGACTAACCCCGATTAAATACGCATTATGTCGCATATGAAACGAAGGACGGGAACATGAGACTGTGGCATATTGCTAGCCTAATCTCACATCTCGTAGTCTTGTCCCGACTTATCACGTCAAAAGGTGGTCAAAGTCGTTCTAAATGTCATGATGTGCATGGTTTTTAAAATGGGATAGTCACGTGATTGTCTTTACACGTGATGACTAAAGTCGATAAAAAGGTCGGGGCTTGAATTGTGGGTCAAACCCCTCGGTTTTGTGGGTTACAGGACCCACTCGACCGAGTTATGGTGTGACTCGGTCGAGTGCACGTTTAACGTGGCTACTGACCACTTTTTGGGGTGCTACTCGATCGAGTGGCCCATGGCACTCGATCGAGTGCCCCCTGTACGAAGCATGGCTTGTTTCGTTTTATGACTTAAAATCGATGAACGGTCAAACCAAATACAAATATCGCACCATTTGTATTTAATTCGGCCTCCGGTACTATAATCGTGTATGAACGATTATAATACCGTCACCGGAATTTTAGGAAAACGTTTACGTTAGATTAGGAAATTTTGAATTAGTGACGAAATGCGTCCCTCTACGTCACAACATCGAAACTAACCCTTTCGGGTTATGTGATGTCGGTATTCGTGTCAACGGGTTTCGTACCAATTATGGAAAGGGAATTAAATCCGTTCAACTACGACCGATCACGGTCGCCTCACGCCCTTGAGTACATTGGGGCGGGGCTCCTCGAAAGGGCTCCACCTCCGTCGTTGCTCGTAAAGGGATTAGACGGACCTTGAGTGATCATCGCAGTCCAACGATTTCAAAACCGGTTTTTGATATTAATATGTATGTACGCGGTATTAGTAACATTAAAGATGATAAAAATGATGCGAAAATAAAAATGCGAAAATATAAAAAGTTAGTGTTAGTGTTACTAGATCGATATGACTATAATACAAAATACGATGAATTAAATGAAAATGAAGCGAAATAAAAGAAATCGAGATGGGGTTTAGGACACCCTCAACATACATGCTAGGTATAGGACCTCGGAAATGGACTCGTGAATAGCGACGGGACGCCGGAGTATCGAGGATGTACGCGAGTTGTGGTGTGTACGTGTGTTGCGTCGGTTTATCGAGGGACAAGGCTCGGTTTTGTGACTAGTATGGCTTAGGGTTTCTAAGGCTATGTAGTGTAGAGTGTAGGGTGTACTTAGGGCTGAAAATGTAGGTTAAAATTCTGAAGAAAAAGTTCTGAAATGCATGGGGATCATGGGGTATTTATAAGCATTCCCCACGACATAAGGGCACTCGATCGAGTGGCCCTAGTGCACTCGATCGAGTGCCTTCGCAAACGGGTCAAACCCGGGTAAAAAAGGCTCCACTCGACCGAGTGGGGTCAATCCACTCGATCAAGTGGGTCAAACGGGTGAGATAAATAAGGGAAGAATTGATTTTGTTGTTGTGATTGGTTTTTTTAATTTATTTTGTGCGCCAATCTGAACTTGGCTGATTTATGAGACGGTTTCGTCTTTGACCGGGTTTTGACCCGGTCGCCAAAAGACGGGATTTATCTTTGGTGTCGGTTTTGGCCCAAATTAGTCTCTTTTTGCTCGGAACGACCCACTGGGCCTGGATTTGAGGTCTGTTTTGTGAGATTTTTACTCCACTAAAAGTCCATGTCGGATATTATGAATTCCGAGCCCAAATCCGAGTATACCAAGTCACGTTTGCGTCCGATCATCATCGGGTGTTTTTCGGAGACTACCATAGACACGTGGCAGTCAAAATGCGGGTGTCTACACGAGTTTAGATCAATCCTCAAGTTTTGCTCGAAATCTTAGCTTGTACCCGGTTGGGAACCTCTGAATCTAGCTAGCAACTGTTTGTTGATGAAGGTTTCGAAAAAACATTTCCGGCTCTGAGTTGTAAAGAATAGGATGGTCACCACCTCTAAGCATAAACCGTAAACTAGGAGCAAACGTGAGAAGTCTATTGCTTTTTGAGCACTAGACAAGAAGGAAATAAACTTCACACACACAAGAAGCAAAGAAACACAAAGAAAAACACAAAAACAAAGACAAAGTCAAGTAAATAGGCAAACAATGTCTAAACTAGCACCGTCCCCGGCAACGGCGCGAAATTGATGGTTGGATTTTGCCGTTAATCCTACTGATCAAGTAAAACCATCTAATCCTAACTGGGTAGCCAGGGCAAGTCGGGTCGACCACGGAGACCAAAAGGGGTTTAGACTAAGGTTTCACCTAAGGACTAGACTATGTTAACAAAGCTAAACAACTAAAACAATGAAAGGGGATAAAACTATGACTAAGGATAAGCTAAGTATAACAACTAAAACAAAAAAATTCAAATAACTAGGGGAATAATAGCTAAGATGAAGATGAGGAAATCAATAAGGAAAGAACTAGGATTAGGTCGGGTTCAAGGGTGATGAGATGATCAAGGGGAAACGGAGTTGCTAGCATGCTTCGTAGCCTAGGTTACATTCGGGCTCTCGCTACTTAAATGGCCTAGGGGTCCCCTCACCACGCTCTCGCTCCTAGTAGAGGAACCCAACCCATCACCAAACAAGGGCAAGCAAGAGAGGAGGCTAGAAAAACAAGGAGTGATCGTCACAAGTCTCACAAGAATTTCATCGAGCATGTAAACTGCAAGGCAATAGGAAATAATAAAGACAACAACTAGCATCACCCATCTCACCCTAATCATCCCTAATCACACCCAATCCCCCTACTAAGTCTAGGGGAAAACTACTCAAACATATCTAAACTAAAACTAACATGAACAAGAGAAACTAACACAAGAGCAAGAACATTCATAATGAAGAACAACAAGGATGAACAATACAATAAACAAATGATAAAGATTAAAACTTGACTAACAATAAAAGATTAAGAGAAGGGAGAAAAGACATTATACCAAACAAGAGAAGATTGAAAGGAGAAAACTTGCATATATAGAGAAAACCCAAATACATCCACCAAGGTTGTCAATCTTGATAGAGATCTTTAAGAATTCCAATAATACAAGGATTAAACTAAGATTAAAGAGAGATTAAGGGGAAGATTAAGCTAATCTACACTAATCTAAGCTAATCTAACCTAAAGTAGTCTAGGGTTTCATAAATCTAAGGTAGAGTAAGGTAGTGTCGTTAAACAATACAAGAGGGGGGTATATATAGGGTTGTAATGAATAAGGGAGGCGGAAAAATGAAGACAGCTGCGATCCCGGTCGGGAAGGGGCCCATCCCGGTCGGGAAGACAGTGATCCCGGCTGGGTCCACCCCACAGCAACGCATCTCTTCTTGTCTCTTCATCCCGGTCGTGATGGGTCATTTAGGCTTCAAATATGATCCCATAGGTCCCTACTTGCTCTTCCTAGACTTCTTATCGACTCTCGGTGCTCGGGAATGGGCTCCAAGGGACTCGGGATCGAGTCTAAGCCACTGAGTCATCATCGCTTCTCTTCGTTGGCTCCATATGCGTCGGAAACGAGTCAGAATCGTTCCATTTCTCCAAGATAGGCCTTAGGAACCTAAAACAAGCTAGAAGAAGCGTAAGTAGCCTCGAAACAGATCCAAAGAGCAATTCTACAAGAGAAACCGGGACCAAACACAAGAAATAAGCACTACATAACACACTTATCATGGTTTCTCTAGTTAATGTTAGTTTTAGTTTAGATATGTGTGAGAAATCCTCTTGCTAGGGTTAGTACGGGGATTGGGTGCTTTGTGATTAAGGGTTTGTTTAGGTTGTTGGTGGAAGTTTTGGTTGCTTCTTAGTTGTATGCATAGATCATGTTTAATGAAATGATTGAATGACTTGTAGTTGCAAATGCATGTTTTCATGCCTTCTTCTTGTGGCCTTGTATGTTGCTAGGATGAATTTTTGCGCGAGAGCGAGGAACCTTTAGGTCGGTTTAAGAGCGAGAGCCCGGATTATACCTAGATAGCTTGACTACCCCTTTACCTTTGCTCTCCCTTGATCATCTCATCACCCTTGAACCCAACCTAATCCTAGTTCTTTCCATATTGAATTCTTCTTCATCTTTGCCATTGTTCTTCTTGTTTATTGTTTCAATTTAGCTTTAGTTGTGTTATGCTTAGTCTATGTCACCCTTAGTTCATTCATAATCATAGTTTTCTCCTCTTGCATTGCCTTAGTTTGTTTAGTTTGCCTTCTAGTCTAGTATTCATTGTAGTCATTCTTTTCTCTACATTTCTCTTCCCTTGTTGTCTTGCGACTTAGTCTTGTCTCTAGGCGAACTCTACTTTAACCCCTACCGTCTTCGTGGATCGACCCGACTTGCCCTAACTACCTAGTTAGAAATAGTTGGTTTTATTTGTTGGTAGGATTCACGGCAAATCCTATATCGTCATTATCGTACTATATTCTTGTTCAATTTCGTTATTGTACTATTGTGGAGATGGAGTTACTTCAATATCGTTTAATGTATAGTTTAGTTTAGAATAATTGTTATTGTACTTTAGAATAATTATTACTGTACTATAGAATAATTGTTATTGTACTATAGAATAATTGTAAGAATAGTTGGACGAAATTTAATTGTCAAAATTCAACACTCGAAATTTAAAATCCAATTTCAATCGAAACGCCCTCGAAATTATTCCAATTTCAATTCTATTTTTGCCGAAATTTCAGTTCATATTTTGGTCAACCATTCCAATTTCAATTTCAATTCTGTCTTACTTTGATTTCAATTAGGTTTTACACATCTATTTCAGATTCTTTTTCTTTTATTTCACCATATTTCTACTTTGTCCGTTACTTTTTATTTGATCAATAAATAATTCTCGATTTCAATTTCACATTATGTTGATTTCGTCCAATAGTTCATTTTTTCTCATATGTCACGTTATTTCGTTTCCATTAGTTAATTTTCAATATGCAGATTTCACGTTGTTTCTTTCAGTTTTTGGATTTCGATTTCACGATATCTAAATTTTGCTCAGCAGTTAATGTTCGATTGTTCTTAAATTTCAATGTGTATACGTTTATTTATATAGTTCGTTTGTAGTTTTCGATGATTCAATTCCGTCAAATTGGACGTCAATTTCTGTCAAAACAGTAGGGTTTTTTCGTTTTTATTTATACAGTGATATGGTTAGATGTATATACTTGTATCAACTGCACTACATTATTGTTAGAATAATTGTTATTGTACTGTAGAATAATTGTCAAATACACTTGTACACAAACTGCGTAACTATAGTCAATGTAACAAGTTAGAATAATTGTTGTCGTACTATAGAATAATTGTTGTTGTAATATAGAATAATTGCACTGATGTGTTACAATGATGGACAATGTTGGAAGAAATGGCGACAATTAGATGGAGACATTATTAGTTCAATTTATTAGATGGGAATCACGATACGTCTTTTCTCATTTTCGTTTATTTTTTAGGTCTATCAGTTGCTCTAAGTTTTTTTTTGTTTTTTTTAATATTTTTTTTCCGGCTGCGTCAGTGGTGCTGGGTCTGATTTAATAGTGTACAATTAATGGTGGTGTGTCTGATTTTTAAGAATGATATTCAGATAATCTGTTGGAATAACTACTCGACTACTATTTAATAACTGGAATAGAAAGATACAATAACCGTTTATTATATGAAACAATAAGTGGTAAGTTAACATAATTATTTACGTAATACTAGTTTACTGTAATTGTATTATATAACACTTGCAGTTATAATTACTACTAGGCTACTATATAATAACGATACTTTATGTTATCTAGACAAATAGACTTATTATATGTTGTCGATTTTTGAATGGCAGGCAAATCTATATTGTCATCTGCACAAGAGCACATTAACTACAGTGGAACGCTTTCATTGAGTTACACTCCAGATGGCAATGAGGAATGGGTTAGCGAAGTTCCACCTGAATTGAAGCCCAGAATTGAGCAATTATATGGAAGTTTACCCCATGCGTTCGAGTTTTATGATGTTTACGTGAAAGCTTGTGGTTTTACTTTTAGGAAACACAACCAGGCTACGTTCCATGATGGGGTCATACAAAACAAATTTGTTGTTTGCAACAAACAAGGATTCAAGGCTAACAGTAACAAGTTGATAATGATTAGCAACGATGATGATAGTGGAAAAAGAAAAGAAAAGGGGGCAACAAAAAACAGAAGGGAAGAAGAAGAAGTTAACTAGCAGACCATATATCATTTATAGACACCTTACCCTTTATCACAAGCAGACCATTGTGAATAATTGTAGACTGAATATTGGTTCTGCAAAGACATTTAGGATACTGAAAGAGCAGTCCAATGGTTATACTAACTTTGGTGCCACCCTCACGGATTTGAAGAATTTCAAAAGAGATATCAAGTGTTTTATAGGTCTCCAAGATGTTCAGTTATTCATAAATTACCTTAAAAATCTTTCGGAGATGCAAGATGGGTTTTACTTTGCATATCAACTTGATTGTCAGAAGTGCTTGTGTGGAGTATTTTGGGCAGATGCACAAGCGAGGAACTACTATTCCATATTTGGGGACACGATGTCCTTTGACCCGACTTACGGTACTAACAAGTACTTTATAGTTTTCACTCCTTTTACTGGCATGGACAACCATAAAAAGTCTGTTACTTTTGGTGTTGCGTTATTGTCTCATGAGGATGACCTCTCGTTCGATTGGGTATTCGAGAAATTCTTGGATTGTATGGGGGGAAAGAACCTCAGTGCATTATTACTGACTAAGATGCTGCCATTAAAAATTCTGTGGAGAATAAATTCAAGGAAGCAACACATCGGAATTGTATGTGGCATATCATGCTTAAGCTAACTGATAAAGTCGGCTCCACAATTTGTAGGGATACAGACTTCGTTAATCGCCTTGCAAATATTGTTTGGAATATTGACTTAGAGCCGTCAGAATTTGAACATAAATGGTGTCGAGTGATTGAGGACTTCGAATTGGAGAGCAACACTTGGTTAACACATATTCATAGTATTAGGATGAAATGGATACCTGCCTACTCGAGGGATCTGAAATTGGGCTGTATTTTAAGGACGACACAACGGTCCGAGAGCGAGAACAGTTTCTTCAAGAGGTTCGAGAGTGTGAATGGTATGCACGTTGAGTTTTGGATGCGTTTTCAATCTGTTATGGACCAGCAACGTCACGATCAGAAATCACTTGATAACGCAAGTGACAACTCATTACCGCAGACCGTCACACCAATAGGGCTTGAAAAACACTCTTCTAAGATCTACACACATGCCCTATTTTACGAGTTCCAAGAGGAGGCTAAAGAGTCTATTTGTTCGTGTTGTGTGGGTGGTTTCAGTTTAGCCGAGAGCATAGTGTACGTCGAGGTCAAAGATTCAATGAAACAGACGACATTCTAGGTGAACTACTTTCCATTGTTTTTTGGTCTGTTTGATATATAGTTTTCTTGGCAGTTATTTTATAGTGTAACGTTGATTATTTCAACGCTTATTTATGGTTATTATTTGATTTCATTTCCATATACGTCTAAATTGGTCTTCCTGCATATAGAGAATATTTGAATGAACTACTATCAAATACAGGTTACCCACAATGTCGACACATATGAGACGACATGTACCTGCAAGCTCTTTGAGATGAAAGGAATTCTTTGCAGGCACATTATTTGGCATTTATCATGGAAGCGGGTGCAACACATTCTTGAACCGTACATCCTAGACCGGTGGACAAAAAAATCATATCGAAGACCAAGACATCATTTGGATGGGTCACTTGTGCAGGATTTTGATGTTACTGATGTTAGGAAGTTGGGTTTGTCGAAGCTATGGTCTGAATTCTATGCAACAATTAGTGTCCTCACAACGATGCCCGAACATCATACCTATGAGCTCACAGACATATTGCAACAGTACAGGAAAAAGACTGCACCAAAAGAAGTTGTATTATCCAAGGAGAAGGAGATAGAGATGTTATTGGGTTGTTCTAGGTCAACAGAGATTGAAGTTCATCCACCTAATCCTTCAAGAAACAAAGACAATGGAAAAAGACTTATATCCAAGAAGAACCAATCAATCGAGAAGGTTAAGAAACCAAAGAGACTTTGCAACAATTGCAAACTAATGGCAAATCACGACAAAAGAAACTGCCCCAACCCGTATGTCGATGACTCTTTAGTTGATGAAAATGAGGAAGACGGTTTGGAGGATGGGTCCGATTGTTTTTGATATGCGAATAAAATTTAGTAGGTCAACTTAAGTTGATTGCATTCATGTTTTGACGTTGCTGCATTAAGTTGATTAATGACAATATTGTTTTTGTCTGTTAGACGTAATCAATGAAAAAATAGTTGGTGCTTACGTACGGAGTTAAATATAATAATCAATGTACGGGGTTAGAATAACTGTTTTTCTACTATAAAATAACTGCACTATTGTATTACAATAATTGTACAATGAAGATGAAAAAAAATAATCAGCGTGTGTGTTAGAATAACTACGTGATACTTATATAATAACGTAAATACAATGTATTAATAACCGGTGCTTGTAAAACAAAATAAGCGGCCACTTGCATATAAGTTAACACATGGTAAACCATGGAACAAGATATAATAACTACTGATGTAGAATATAATAACTACCGTCGTATAATACAATAATTGGTCGGACTTTCACAAGTATTTCGCATGAAAACTACACAAGTACGGCTGTATTACATAGTTAAATCCAATTCTTAGGAAAACTGCATCAATACGGCTGTATTCGGGATGAACACATTATTATATGTAATGTCTAATTCCAATTGTTGCTATTGTTGCTTGCATCATTCATAAGTACAGTTAGTAACTTGTCGTTTCTGTATTTATTTGAGACGTAATCAATAAGAAGATAATTGGTGCTTGACGTAATGAGTTAAATATAATAATCAATGTACGGGTTTAAAATAACTGTTTTTCTACTATAAAACAACTGCACTATTGTACTACAATAATTGTGCAGTGAATATGGAATAAACATAATCAGTTAACACACGGTAAACCATGGAGCAAGATATAATAACTACCAATGTAGTACATAATAACTACTGTCATATAATATAATAATTGGTCATCGTACTTAATCAAATATTTTGCAAAAGACAGATATGTAAGGCAGAATGACGAAATCTAAATCTTCTTGAACGTGAAGTCTATAAGAAAATATCGGCCTCCCCCATCACTTTCGAATTACTTTAGCTGTTTTTTCCTTTATCTTGGGGTGCTTAGCCTTTATTCCTTTGTTTTGTGATTCCTTCTCCTGACCTCTTGAGAATTTCCTCTTGCGATTTTTTACAACCGCTTCTTTTATAGCACCTATATCATTTGTGAACAAGTTGACAGATTCCACAAGTGAATTCCTCGACTCGTTTACATCCGACATAAGCATGATACTCGCCATCTCAATTCATAGAGCAATCCGGTTAACTTTCTTGTGAATAAGAGAAGGGAAATTCTTCCCCTCGTACATCAACATGTGGTACATCACGAAAAAACCAGTTTTTGGGTTGTTAATCTCGGGTTTTCTCCAACTGAATTCAACTGGCGTAATCGGGAATGCAGAAAAAGTACATGCAATCTCCTCCAACTTCCTTAAATCGAAGAATCAACCAAAAAGCTCACCGGTAACAAACATATCCACTTATTATTACTACATGCATTGTTGAATTTCTTAAACTTGAAGCTTACAATATTAATAATATAATAATTAAACAGATTAGAATACAATAATCTAATTTAAGCGTTAGAATAACCAACCGACTACTACAGAATAACTAAATTTAAAAATATAAAACAGGTGATAAGTATATAAAAAATTAGCATATATACAATATTGTTAGAGGCAATAATACTACTTTAATAAGTTTATTAGAATAACCAACAGATTACTATGAATCGAAAAAAATTGAAAATTGAATCGAAATTGTACATTACTACGAAAAAATTGAAAAACAAGAATCGAAATTGATAAACCAAATGCGAAATTGATAAATTGTACAGTATTACGAAAAAAATGAAAAATTTCAATTGTTATTTGATAAGAATAACTGGATTTCAGATTTCAATTGAACTTATACCAGAATCAAGATTTCATATTTCATATTTGATAAATTGAAAAACCAGAATCGAGAGGATGCGATTTCAGATGCGAGAGGATGCGCATTTCGTGATTTCAATTGATGCGCGTTACCTGAAAACGTGATTTCAATCGACAAAAAATGGACCTTAGATGTGTCGTCCTTGTCCTTCGTGAATATGGTTTTGTTTTTTTTGTTTCAGCTGTTTTTTTCTCTGTTTCAGTTTTGATTTAGGGTTTGATGATGGGTTTTGTTTCAATTTAAGTTATAATATTCAATCTTGGCCCTTGATTTAACTATATCTAATGGCAGTAAATTAAAGATAGATTGTATACAAAGTTAAGGTGGGTAAAAGATCCCACTTGTATATGTATATATATATAGGAAGGATCAAGTGAGTCCACTTATCATAATTGAGTCTGTGATTCCTCATCTCAACCCTTAAATTAGTGATAGATTAATGGTTAAGATTGTTTTGGCAATTACCGAAGATGTCTTAGCCTAGTGGTTAAGACTAGGTGCTCTGGGAGAGTAGGTTCCAGGTTCGAATCCCCCATCCCCTATATTGTAATGCGACTAAGTGCGCTCTTCGATGAACCAAAAAAAAATGTTTTGTCAATTAAGGAAATAACTAACTAAATCTCGGTAAATATTTTTTTTCTCTCTCGTCCTTAATTATCTTAATGCAAATCTTCTCTCTCCCATCAATTTTTTAACTGAATCTTTCTATCACAGAACAAGTGCGTCGTTTCATCTTCATTTTCACCAAAAACAAATCATCATTTCGCTACTGTCATGTTACTCTAACTCATACAATGTGTTACTCTAATTCATGAATTGTGTTACTTTAACTCATAAAATCTGTTACGTTACATAATAGTGTCTTACAAAAATAGTACGTTGCAAAATGAATGTTTCTATTAAGGATACTCCAAAACAAAAATTATAAAACTCCACCATCTATAGTACAGACGTACCAGCATTGTCACTTCCCCCCTCCTCACGCACATCCTCCTTACCCTCCGCATCTCCATCTCCTTACGAAATGTATCAAATGATGGGAGACTATCTCCAGCCTGTCTGAGTTCTTCGGCTTTCTCGCAAACATAATCAAAATAGCGGAGGAAAGCAGAATTCTTATCGTCCATGAACTCGGGGGTATGGGATAGTATAGAAGACACCTGAAAACCATCATTGATACCATCTTGCCCTATCTCAGCTAACATTGCATCTTTTCGTTGCTTGTATCGGTGATAAAAAAAATCAATGTCGCTCTTCATGATCAAGCAATGCGCTTGAAAAGACTGCAAATGGAGAACATATATACCATATAATTAGAGATAAAAATATTCTAACCACATTTGAGCATTAGCATAATTGTGGGTAGAAAGACCTTAATTAGTTGGTGTTAGAATAATCAACTGATTACTTTAAAAAAGGGTGGTGCTTTTTCATAATTGTGTATTACTCATTTGTTCTTGATAATTACATAATTGTCCTTCCCATTTCCCCCTCCCTCATCATTGCATTAGAGAGAGTTTTGAGAGAAATCTCAAAAATTCTCAACGTTCCAAATTCCATCCATCTCCACCACCTCCCTACTCCGGCCGCCACTCCGGCCACCACTTTTTTTTTCCTTTTCGGTTTTTTTTTTCGTTTTGAAACAAAATATTAATGTTATTATTGTCAAGTTTTTTTCTCGGAAAAAATGATCAGTACTCAAATTTATTTGTAATTTGGGGAAAATTATTATTTGTTCCCTAATTATTATTATTTTTCGGAAAAAAATATTTATTTTATTTCTTGTTCCCTAATTTATTATCATAATTACTATTATTATTGTTGACAATATTGTTGTTGCTTATTAAATAATAACAATATCACAATTATATCATTGAAAATATGACAAATAAATAGCACAAATTCCAATAATACTAATGCAAATAAAAACCTTAATATGAGTCTATAATAATACTAATCAAAATAAAACATTAATATGTTCCGAAATAATAAAAGATTCACCACTATAGTTTTACTAGTCGCTAAACATTTGAGGTGATTGTGGGACTTGTTTGTTCCGAGGCTTTCAGGATCTCAAGAGAGATGCATAACGAACTACTCTTTCTTCAATCTGAGTTGTATAAGCCCCTAATCGTCTACATAAAGAAGGAAGTAATGATAATGGAGACTCATCGTCAAGACGCACCTACATAAACCATAATTGTAAATGTTAAATTACTTGTCATATCCACCTATCATTAAAAGTTTAAAGAACCAAAATTATATACTTACCCATATGAAATGTTCCAAAGATTGATGGAATACAATTGTCACAATTCTTTTAGGTACTTCTTTTTCCGTAGTTGGTGTCTTTGTTGGTAAACATGTCCAACTTGAACGGGCTGAGAGGGTCACGATAATTACATTGTATCGGTTTGCTACGACAATAACAAATTGAGTATCAAACCATTTACTCTTAGGTGCGGAACCAATCCAATGATCAAGTGTCGTGCAAAGAGAATGAGCTTCTATCCTTTCAGAATAATAGTCAAAGTCGGTCGTCAACTCAGTAAATAAATCATGTCTTACTTAAACCCATTTATTTGGATCACCATATATATCATACGCAATCGCCCTGTATCCGCAATTTCCATCCCCTATCACATTCATCCATTCGGCTATCGAAGGTACCATGAAATCATCAACATGTTCAGGAAAGGGGAAATGTACCCCTCTTTTACCGCCTTCTGGAATACTGACGGGCGGTCGTCGCGACCCGCACGTTCAAACAATATTTATAAACACCGACAAACCTAACTAATGTAGTAGTGGTAGGTCGGGATCGATCCCCAGGGACGGTCTAGGTAAAATCGGTAAAGTCAAAGTTTTGGTTGCGTTTGGAATTGAGATGGGGGTTTTAGGACGAGAGGAGTTGAACTAAAGCTAGCAAGCTACACAACTAAAGCTAGGGACAATAATGGGAAAGGTGTTGGGGAGAGTCGGGATTCGTAAATGGGGTCTAAGAATCTCGGGAACGAGTTTTAGTTACAACGTTGAAAAGGGAGAGTGCCACCTTTCGGTTTCTTCACCCAACCCACCTATACCCGCTTTCGCGGCGAAAGAGGAAGTCTCAAGTCAAGGTAATTCCTACCCCGGGTTTCCCCATATTGATAAGAACGAGTCAAGGTCAATCTAGCTGCAGTCTAGGTCAACAAAGACACAAAAACTTTAAACTTGAAAAATCAACAAGTAAACAACCCACTAACATCCCTTAAATCAAATAATCTAAATCCTCATCCCTAAATTCCCCAACAAGAAAATCTACTCACTAGTCATGATCGATAACAACAAGACACTAATAGAGGAGAGATTGACTAAAGCATGTATAATAACTATACTAACAAATTACACTAAGGAGAGAATAAACTAACACACAAACTAAAGAGAAACTAACAAAAGAGAGAGGAAAACTTAAACTAACTAATGGAAAACTACACTAACATGGAGATTGACAAGATAAACTATGGATTAACAAGGAAACAAACTAACTAATGGAGAAAGGGAGAGGAAAGAAACTACCAATTATGGAGAAGACTAAGGAGGAAGATGAAGATTAACATAAAAGATTAAATCTTCAAGAAATAATACAAGGATCTTGTCATATAAACCCTTGCAAAACCCTTAAATCTTCAATATAAAACTAAAATCTTCAACAAAGATGGAAGTTTGATTAAGAATTGTTGAGTAGAATTATACTAATACTAAGTAGATCTACTAAGTGTTAATAGATATTTTTTACTAAGGATCTTACTACAATTACTACTACTACTAGAAATTCTCTACACTACACTACTCCTAAGAGGCTCACTCAAGGCACACTCAAGGCTCAAGAGTGGCACAAAACCCTAGGTTAAGTATATATAGTGTCTCTTAATGGGTCACACAAACTTAAGGCCCATAATCCAATTCCTCTTCTTTAAGCAAGACATTCACCCTTTGCATCTTCATGGGGTGAAACTTCACCCTGCGGCTTGACGAACTAATCCCACCGGGTGAAATTTCACCCGGTGAGATTTCTTTCACGATTTGCGATTTTGGCTCTTTTTCTCCATCGGGCGAAATTTCACCCGGTGGGCAAAATTTCGCCCGGTCGTTTCGCCCGGTGGAGAGTGTCATGAAAATCTTCGGGGAGGTGGAAAATGTTGTCGGGCGAAACTTCACCCGGTGGTCCGCTGCTTCTTTTCTGGTCTCTTTCTTTGTCGATTAATTGGATTACTGGAACTTTCAGTTGTGTGTTTTGCTCTTCGGACTGTATCTCTCTCTTTTATGCTCATAGAAGCTCGGACACGTTTTCGGTCGAAAATCCTATCAAAATAGACAGAAAACTACCAAAAACACATAAAATGCAAAAGAGAGACACTAGTGCGAGAATTACGCAAAATACGGCGATAATTGCACTCAAGTCTCGCAAAATGCAGGAAAAATGGGTCTAAATGGGAGGAAAAATGGTCCAAATTTGGCACACAACAAATACTATTATCCTTCGATTTTGCACGGTCCTTCTTTTTTCCTTTTGGACCCTTCTGCTGCGTACTTCTTTTTTCATTCTTATTGGGAAATTTCTTCGCAGCATGTTCATATTTAGAGGGCTCTCTTGACGTAGTGTATTTTCTTGGACGCCCTCTTGTTTTTTTAACTTCTGGGTCAACAATGTTAGGAGGATGCAACAAATTTTCAATAAACTCAGAAACCTTGCCCATATCTTGTACACCGCTTTGTACAACTTGTTCGATTAATCTATGTAGTCTCTCTGCCTCTTGCAACTCCTTATCTTCAACTTTGTCATGTACACTTGCCCTTAAATCTAAAGTTTTCCACAATGGCTGAATAGAACTAGTTCAATACACTTATCTACATATTGTATAATAAACAAATATGAATCTAACACTCGTAATAAATGAAATTAAACAATGGAAAAAAATTATTGAATTACCTGCGTTCGAAAGCTCAATCATCTCACATACACAAGGTAGACGGCATGTCGTCCTGAGTATTCAATTATCACATTGTCCATTCATGAGTGCTTCATCGAGAGTTCTAATCGCATTTGCGCTGACATTGAAACTCAAGCATTGAAAAGTGTTCATAATCTGGCAAACATGATATTTACTAGTCCTTGAGCGCCCCAACTCTCCTACTATTGCTTGAACCTGGAGTTTCACTACATGATTGATTACGTCAAAAACGGTATCGAAGGCGCCAACAGATGTCCGTAACATTCGCTTAAGCGCAGCATGTGCCCCTTCAACTCTACAATTATTACGACAGATTCAATTATATATTATTCCTAGTTCAAAAAAAAGTTGATAAATAAAATTGATAATATGTCCGCAACAAAATTGATAAATAAAGTTCAAAATAAGGGTACCTGTTTGTCGTTACATTTCCAAAGTGTAGGACCTTGTTAGACCAAACTTGCACAAAACTTTGTTTATATTTGTCAAGCCAAGTGTTATGCAAATAAGTTACTAAACCTGGAACAAAGCACCACTTCGAAACGATCATCTCCATGTTTTTGTTATATTCAACCTCAGTTGCAGATTCCACAAATTTCCTCCACCTTCCAGATGCGAATGTATCACCCATAGAACCACAACGCATTGTGTTCTTTACCCAAGCCCCTACGTCCTTCTCTATATGGCGTGTACATAATAGATGTGTAGCATTTGGGAAATGTTTCTTGATTGCATTCATTAAAGCTTGCTCCCTATCAGTAACAAAGACGATTTTTTCATCTATATCTAGTACTTCCCTTATACATTTGAAGGCCAAATCATATGCCACATTCTTCTCATTTGGTAAGAACGCATAAAAAGCACTAAAATTCAAATTCACCGGTGTCATACCAACTACTTGTAGCAAGCGCATTTTGTACACGTTGGTCTTGTACGTACTATCAGCGAGAAGTACATACGGGTGGTGCTTCAGAATATTAATTGAGTCAGGATGAGTGAATAAAATATCAGTTAGCTCACGTGTACCTTTTTTTTGGGTGGGAATTGTTTGATGGAAGCGTACATATCCACGATCAGGTGCATCCTTAAGGAACTGTTCTGATGCTGTACGATAATCTCTCGCCTTTATCTTTTCTCTGGAAGTGACATTATAAACTTGTTTATGACTAACAACATATCCAACTTTTCCTAACTCGATCAGGATGCTTGAAACTGGAATTTTACATGCACTCATTCTCAAAATAATTTGCTTAGCTTCTTTCTGTATCATCCCAAACTTTTCAACAAGTTTGTGATTGTGAGATCCATTTATCACATTTAACTTCCATGTACCATCATCTTGTTCGACACCCTTTAATCGAAAGGGACAATGAATTTTTTTCGTACCCATGTATGAGTAGGTAGATGGAACGTCAATCTTTGCGTTCGATAAATATCCATCGAATCGTTCACAACAAAGCTATTGCTCCTCATAACGGTAATAGTAGTGATTTTTAACTCGAATATGAATATTGTGTAACAACCTGACTCTTTTAACTTCTTCAATTAGTTCGGCACAATCTTTGAAATTTCTATCAAAGGCGAAGAAATTTGAAGTGTCAATAAGTTCGTCGTCATAGAATATCGTCCACAAAATCATCGTCCTAACATCCAAAACAAAATTCAAATTAAATATTACAAAAGAAAATACAAAAATGAAAATACTAGTAATTACAACAAAATTAAAATTATAATAACAAAAATAATTCGAAAAATAACACAAATCAAAATTAATAAAAATTACAATAGGCAAATCAAAATCAAAATACAAAATTACAACAACAAAATGAAATTATACAATAATGCGAGAATTACAATACGAGAATTACAATCGTACAAATCAAAATTAATTCGAATAACATTCAAAATAATTAACACAAAAATCTAATTACAAAATAACAAAATAAACCTCAATTTTTTTAAAAAAAAAAGAAAGAAAAAAGTACAAGGTACTGCACGATGACAGGAGATAAAAAAAGAAGAAAAAAAAACTATAATTAACGTATGCTTACAGCATGAGAAAGGAAAAAAAAACCACAACACCACCCAGTCAGCCACCACCTCACCACCCACCCAATGGCTGCCACCACCCACTCTCACCCTCTCTCCCCCTTTTCCGGTCATTGCCGCCCCTTACATGGACCCTCCTCCGGCGCCGCCTCCCCACACCACCCTAAACAACCACAACACCAACCTCCCTCTAACACCTGCACGCCGCCCTCCAACCTCCTCTCTTCTCCGGCCGCCGGCGCCGCCCCTCTGCCGTCGCTGACTCGCTAATCCCCCCAAATCCTTTGGCCACCGCCATTTATTCCGGCAATCTCCGGCATCCAACCCTAAATCCTAACTTTCTAAAAACAATTAAAAATACATATCAATTAAATCATAATTTGCAAATAAAATTAAAATATCGATTACCGAACTGTAATCCATAGCGAATTCCAAACTAGCGATCGATCGATTGTTAAATTTGACGAGATTTAAGAAAGAAATTTTGATTAAAAGTGGCTTAGAGAAAAGAAATAAAGCAGTAGGTTTAATAAGCATGAAAAATTATGGGAAGGGTAATATAGAGAATAATTAGGAAATTTTAGTGATTATTGAGTAACACGCACTTATGAAAAAGTAATTCCGTTAAAATATCCAAATCAAACCAATAAAATAACTTAAGAAACTTCAAAGTCATATATATATTTTTCAAGTACTTGGGATAATTAAACAGGTTTGAATCAATAACCTAATTTAAGCATTAGAATAACCAACTGACTACTATAGAAAAACTAAATTAAAAATATAAATAATTCTAGAGAAATTAACATATATACAATATTGTTAGAGGCAATAATACTACTTTGATAACTTGATTAGAATAACCAGGAGATTATAATCAAATAATTAAATCAATACAATAAAATAATTTGGTAGACAACTTCGTTTCGTTATACAGTAACTACATTTGTTAATTACAATAACTGCGTAGACACTTCACAATAACTGAAAATTGATTAGTATAATTATATTTTTTTAAGTACTTGGGATAATTAAGCAGGTGTGAATACAATAACCTAATTTAAGCGTTAGAATAACTAATCGACTACTACAGAATAACTAAATTAAAAATATAAAACGGGTGATAAGTAAATAAAAAATTCTAGAGAAATTAACATATATACAATATTATTAGAGAAAATAATACTACTTTAATAAGTTGATTAGAATAACCAACATATTACAATCAAATAATTATATCAATACTATATGATAACTTGGTAGACAACTTCGTTTGGTTATACAATAACTACATTTGTTAATTACAATAACTGCGTAGACACTTCACAATAACTGGCAATTAATTAGTATAATTATGCAGGTTGAAGTACAATAAAATAATTTCAAGCGTTAGGATAACCAAATGACTTCTACAAAATAACTAAATTAAAACTATAAAATAACTGACGGTGACAAGTAGGTAAGATGGTCATAAACAAAGTAATAACAAATTCTAGACCAGTGAACAGCTTACAGTAGCTTAAGACATCCAGTAGAATGATAACTATGCAAATAGAAATATAATAACCACTTCTGTGCATTATAATAAAAGAGTATAACATATTAAAGAGAGTAGTATTCATTACATCAACTTCCCTTGCTCGTATTGCATCATCGGTTTCAAATCCATCGGGGAGTTCCATGTAATTTTTTTGGCCTTTCTTTGTACTTACTCCTTGCTCTGGAGAACCCTCACCGTGTCGGAAACCTAAGAATTTACATAGTATCAATCTGAATCCTTAGTTGACTATATAATTACATATTCACGAAAAGAAGTACTGTAACACCCCCATTTACCTGGAAGCCTTATCAAGACATTTCCAAGTAAATAAAGTTGTTACCATCTCGGTATAACCCGAGGTAGTAGTCCATTATAATACAATTCAGAAACCAATCATTTAAAACTAAATAATGAATTATTACAATCTCGTATCTACAGGAAGCAGTGGCACAATTATAGCAGCGGAAGCACAACTTAAAAAGATTATAAAATACATATAAACGTGTTCAGTGATAGCGCAGACCCGTCCCGTACAGTCAACCCGAATACAATCATCACACATCATCAACCTGCACACTAGCACTGCTCCCAAAAGACCGAAGATGTCAAATGGATCGTCGCAGGTCCCCAAATAAAATAGGGTGACAATAGACAGAGAGTACGGTTAGAACATGCTAACATTATAACACAAGTACGTAATATAAAATACCCAGTCTCAACCGTCTCAGTACCATCATCGGTACCAATCAACAATATCATCTCCACATCTCAGTACCATCACGGTACCAATCAATAATCTCATCTCAACATTCTCAGTAACATCCCGGTACCAATCAATAATCTCATCTCAACTCTTCTGGCAGGCCCTTTCATTCCAAGTGTGCACACCCCCCGCAGGTTCAACAACCCGCGAGGAGAAATCAGGGAGGGGACCGTGATCAAGGGTCCCGGCTAGGTCTAAAGCTAGCCTCACCAACTCCAATATATCAATATTCATCAATCATTCCACCATCATTATTCAACATCGTTCTCATCAGCACGATATCACATCGTACTCGTAACTCATACATGCATCATAACATTAACGTATTCTAAGTAAGGAAAACCTTACCTTTACAAGCGTGTCACAAGCACAATCAAGCGGGTTAAAAGACCTCCTCTAAAACATTCATCACCTACAATCAATTGGTATTAACATATAAGTACTACTTAGATTGATCACGCTCTAAGCCGTTACTAACATTAAAGACTTAATCTTAAATTCCAATTTTACAGCATTGTACTGTCTTGTTATAAAATTCATAATTAAATAACTAATACTTCAATTAACACGAGACCAACTTTTTTAGAACCGTGATCGTCTTGTCTACCATTTATCTTTTATGACCTTTATCTAAATATTATCTTAACATTGACTTATAACCTGATCTCTACAGACTGACTGAATTCATCGCATAAAAACTATTGATGAGTTACTAATACTAGACTAATCCTTTTAACTCCATTCCAACTTCTATTATCAACTAGACTCAATGAATTTAATGTTGGCTTAAATTCAAACTCAATTATGATATATAAATTCGTTTTAACAACCATTACTATATAGCATTACTGAATCAGTGAATTATAAATGACGGTTCACAAATAAATTCTCTAGAAGAAACGACTTTGAATCTGATTACGAAATTTGATAGGCGTAAACTAGACTTGAAATAAATTAGGGTTTGTTCTTTGACCTTTTCCCAATTCGAAACATAAACACGTATATCAATGAACACAAAGGCAGTACTACGAATCTGAGAATTTCAGTAACTATTTCCTAATTAATGTCTTTAATATAATCTTCCTCCTAATTTGTATTGGGAATGGTAAGCACGACTAAACCCTAATTATACTCTTAAACATCGTTAAAATAATGTTACGGAACTTACATGACTCAATCATATAAATGAATTGCTATGATACGATTTGGGATCGAATCCTCTTCTCATCTTCTCTCTTCCTATTTCTCTCTTCTCCTTTCTCTTCTTGAGTGTACATTGTGAGTGAAGGTAGTTTAGGGTTTTCTCCATTGTGATTAGGGTGGTTGTACGTGGGTCTAAGTAATATTCGGAGTATTTGATTAAAAGTGGGTTAAAAACCTGGATTGGCCAATTTCAATATGTTTTGCTTGTTTATTCCTCTATAAAGTCATACCTCAATGGGTTCGGGTTGCCACCGCCAACTCGGGTGTTAATACTGAGTCACAAGGCAGGTATTACAAGTACTCCCTCCCTTCATAATCAAACACACCATTTGCTTTTTCACATTTGCCGAGACACGTCTTACACCTTCAATATCTTTCATTTTACATTACTAAAAATTCTAAAAATGAGATATTCTTATTCTACTCGATCGTAAAGATGAATCAAACAAGATCCCACATGACTATATTTTACTTTGTAGATTGTCGAGAATATCGAAGATTTTCTTGACTTTTGAATAGTGCCAAAATGAGAAGAGGTGTGTTTGGTTATGAAGGGAGGGAGTATAAGTTAAGGGTAGAACATACTCTGTACTCCTTTCGATGGTTGATTCTGGCAGATAGGGTATACATCTGTAATGTATTTCCCATTCCCCAACGAACCGGCCTTCAACTCCGCATTCGCCCTCTCCCGTATCAAAATCTCAATCCAATGCTTTATGAGAGGGACATGGGACAGAGACAATTTTCCCTAAAATGACATTCTATGGAAGTATGCCATAATTACAACAATAATACAGCCATGCAATGTACGGTGGCCTTTCCTGCATGCATCTACGGCAGACGGTAGTCGAGTAAATACATACTCTCACCAGTCATGTTGTCAGATAGTTGACTTGTTATGTACAGCGTTTAGGAGTGCAAAGTCAATCGAATGGTTTGCTGTTGGCGCAAGAAATACCGACATCGCATAGAGCACAAACAACCGTTTGAATGATTCTCTCCCGTCGTCATCCATGCCATCTAATTTACTATTTAACTGATGCACGAGCACTGCTTTGATCCCTTCCACCCCAAACTCTTTTCGGAAATCACGTTTCATTGTATCCTGGGAGGACAAATTATTATGTCCAGTTGGTACAATTTCAATCCCGCGATCCCCCATTGGCAACCGAAATATATCATGGACATCTTGATTCGACACCACAAACTTCACCTCATGTGCCTTGAACATGTGGGCAGCCGCATTAAAGTGCCTGATAAATAAAGGGATGATGACCAATGGTAGTTTTGTCAATCTCAACTCGAGCAAACCACCAAAACCAATATCAATTACTGCTTTTTTCTGATTTGGCCCAAGCTTTGATATCAGCTCAACCAAGCTCTACGGTCGACATCACACATCTATTTTATCAGCCCTACGAATCGAACAATGCACAAATGAAGATAAAATAAACTACGAGGATAAATAACACGAAAGACATTTACAATATTAGAAAATAAAAAAGCAGCAAAAATAGTCACATACAATGTTATCGAGTGAGCTTTGTTAGCCTTCTTTGGCTCAATCTTTATATCATCTATTTTAGAGCATTTTTGTTTTGTTGCACCATCTTCGTCTGACTTATGTTTCCGAGCGTTTTCTACTTTATTTTTTGCCATGTCTGTAAAAAAGATAACATGCGTTAGAATAATTAACAGAAAAAGTTAACAGACAATATAATGGTAGTAAAATTGAAATATAACTGACATTAACCATATTTCAAAAAAATTGAAGCCTTGATTGATATTTCAAAAAAGGTTATTATAAATTCAATTAGTTTAGTTAGTTTTTATTTGTCTAACTAAAGGTGTGGCATGCATATTGAAATGCAATAACTTGATTTAAGCGTTACAATAACTGAAATTTATAGTGTACAAAGAGAACTAAGCAATTGGAGTAATTGGATACTCTCTCCGTCCCAGTGAATTCTTTACGTTTGCTTTTTGGCACTGTTCATCAGATGGAAGGATCTCGAATATAATTTATAATATATAACGTAAGACATAGCCATGTGTGATCTTTTTCGAATGCTCTTAATAAGTACATTAAGATTATCAAATTTTTAGAAATTTTAATAACACGTAAATAAAGATATGAACGAAATAAAATATACCTCGACAAGTGTGAAAAAGCAAACGTAAATAATTAATTGGGACAGAGCGAGTACTATATAACTAAACAACTTACAATAATTGACAATGAACCTTACAGTAATTGGAATTGCAGATTAGAATAACGGGGTAGACACCATGCAATAACTGGTCATACACAAAGCAATATTTAATATTGGACTCAATGAAGTTCAATAAATTGAAAAAGTAAGATGTAGTAATTTGCTAAAATTGACAGAAAATTGAAACAGAAAATTAAATCAACATAGGGTGGTTGACATTTAAATAAGTAGGTAAGATGACCATAAGCAAAGTATAAGAAATTCTTGAGAAATTAACATATGTACAATATTGTTATAGGCAATAATACTACTTTAATAGGTTGATTAACATGAATATTGAAATACAATAACCTGATTAAATATTTAGAATAAGTAATTGAATACTATAAAATACCTAAATAAGCAAAGAAAAAAAAACTTACTAAACAACTTACAATAACTGACTATGCACCTTACAGTAGTTGTATTGGTATAAGAATAACTGGATAGACACCATGCAATAACTTGATTTAAGCATTACAATAACTGAAATTTATCGTGTACGAAAAGAACTAAACTATGAGAGTTTGGTTTACTTTTTAAACATGCATATTGAAATACAATAACGTGATTAAAGTTTTAGAGTAAGTAATTGAATACTATAAAATAACTAACTAAGCAAAGAAACGAATAAAAGAATTAAAATTGCAATTTAGATGCTCAATTTCAGTACAAGAAAATCGTACAGTACAGACATTCAAAACAAAAAAATTGAAGAAAGACATTAAAATTGCAGTTCAGATGCTCGATTTCAATACAAAAATAATCATATAGTACAGACATTCAAAACAAAAAAAATAGAAGAAAAGCATTCAAGTTCAGATACGAGATGCGAATACAAAATAATAGTACATTACGATTTGAGATGCCAGATGCGAATACAAAAAAAGGTTGTCAGTACAGTACGATTTGAGATGCAAGATGCGAATACAAAAAAAACGGTGTCATTACAATACAAAAGAATTGAAGGCATTCTATATGTACGATTATGCATATAGAGGCAGAATCGAGATGATGCGAAATTAAAAATTGAAAAACGGCATAGTTAGATGGTAAGAAATTGGATGGTTAGATGGTATTGAAATCGAAATTGCTAAAAAAAATTGAATAGTACTACGAAAAATTGAAAAACAAGAATCGAAATTGATAAACCAGATGCAAAATTGATAAATTGTAAAGTAGTCCGAAAAAATTAAAAAATTCCGATTGTTATTTGATAAGAATATAAATTTTAGATTTCAATTGAACTAATACCAGAATCGAGATTTCAGATTTCATATTTGATAAATTGAAAAACCAGAATCGAGAAGATGCGATTTCAGATGAGAGAGGATGCGCGTTACCTGATTTCGTGATTTCAATCGACAAAAAATTGACCTTAGATGTGTCGTCCTTGTCATTCGTGAATATGGTTTTGTTTTTTGTTTCAGTTGTTTTGTTCTTTGTTTCAGTTTTGGTTTAGGGTTTCATGATGGGTTTTGTTTCAATTTAAGTTATAATATTCAATCTTGGCCCTTGATTTAACTATATCTAATGGCTGTAAATTGAAGGTAGATTGTACACAAAGTTAAGGTGAGTAAAAGATCTCACTTATATATATATATATATATATATATATATAGATAGAGAGAGAGAGAGAGAGAGAGAGAGAGAGAGAGAGGGGGGGGGGGTTCACATAAGGACACCCCTCCCTATAAGTACATAAGTCTTATTTTGGGCCATAAGATGAGGTGAGGATGTATGGTTGAGATTTTACCTAAATACACAAATTTCCACCCTAATTCACACTCCCTATGTAGCAATTACTACCCTCTCAAATCATTTCTATCTCCTTTCACCACATTAATCAACTTCCACACAAATTTAATTTAAAAAAAAAATCATATTTCTTTAATTACTATAATTTTCTCTCTTCTTGTTTTATTTTCGTTTTATCTTCATCACCGTCCATTTTGTTGATTAGTAGAAGTTTTTTTTTTGCATGATATACGGACATGATTGGAGTTACAGTATATATGATCTGAAGTTACAAAATATATAAACTGAAGTTACGTGATATATAAACTGAAGTTACAAAAATATATGAAATGATTAGAATTGAAGTTACAAAAATGGATTTGAGTTACAACATACGATCTGAAGTTACAAAATATGTGAACTGAAGTTACAAAACATGTGAACTGAAGTTACAAAATATGTGAAGTAAAATTACAAAATATATGAACTAATTAGAATTGAAGTTACAATATACGATCGGAAATTACAAAATATGTGAACTAAAGTTACAAAATATGTGAACTGAAGTTACAAAATATATGAAGTCAAATTACAAAAATATATGAACTAATTAGAATTGAAGTTACAATATACGATCTGAAGTTACAAAATATGTGAACTAAAGTTACAAAATATGTGAACTGAAGTTACAAATACATGGACTGAAGTTACAATATACGAACTGAAGTTATGAAATATGTGAACTGAAGTTATAATATACGAACTGAAGTTACAAATATCTATAAAAAGAAACTCATTTACAAAACTCGTCCGACCTTCATCTCCATTTTTAATTCTTCCTCTTCGTCTTCATCTCCATTTTTAATTCTTCCTCTTCGTCTTCATCTCCATTTTTAATTTTTCATCTTCATCAAAAATCTGCAATTATTAATTGAAAAACATATACTATATTAATTGAAATTCAAAAACATAATGAAAAAAAATACTATCAATTTGCATATAATAGTCAAAACAAATGAAAAAGGTGGAAATAAAGATGCAATGAAATAAAAACCCAGAAAAAATTTGTAAACATAAACCCAATGAAAAAAAACCCAGAAAAAATCAGTAAACACAATAGAAATTTGATTAAACACCATAAAAATTGATTTGGAACAATATTACCACCAGAAATTGATTAGGAACAATAAACGTAGAAACCCCCAAATTGAAAAAAAAAACCCTAATTTCATTTGTGAACTAAATCAATTTTATGTTTATTGTTCCTAAGCAATAAATTGAAAAAAAAAACCTCATTTCATTTGTTTCTACGTTTATTGTTCCTAAGCAAAAGATTTACCTAAGAAAAAAAATAAGTAAACACCATAAAAATTGATTAAACACCATAAAAATTGATTTGGAACAATATTACCACCAGAAATTGATTAGGAACAATAAGGTAGAAACCCCCAAATTGAAAAAAAAAACCTAATTTTGCTGAAAACACCCAAAAAACGTGAAATTAAACAACGAATCCCCAGATTATACTAAATATAAGAAGAAAAATCCATAACAAATTAACGGTAAAGAGCAAAAGATTTACCTAAGAAAAGAGCGAAACTTTGGTGCAGTTGGATGACGATGGCGATGGAGCAAAAAGATGATGATGGTGGCTGAGAATTTGGAGCAGTTGAATTTTTTTTTTCGATCATCAGTGTTGGAAAAAATAATTAATGACGATTGAGAATTTGGTAGGGGTATAATGAAGTATGGTTTGGGTAGAATGAGAATTTGGAAGGGATAGAGAGGGAAATGAAATCAGTATATTTGGAAGAAATTGGTTGAATGAATGAATGAAATTGATTAGGGTGAGGGACAAAGATATGTGGGTATATGTGAAATCAGTATAGAAAATTGGTTTATAAAAACAATCTCAGCCATCCATTCCATTTTGATCTAAAGGATGAAAATGGAACTTATGGACTTATAGGAAGGTAAGGGACTTATATGATCCCTTCTCTCTCTCTCTCTCTATATCTCTCTCTCTCTCTCTCTCTCTCTCTCTCTCTCTCTCTCTCTCTCTCTCTCTCTCTCTCTCAATTTCTAAAAGACGAAAGGGAGTATTATATAAACAATTATTATTAATAATTATTAATAATAATAATAAACAATTTTGCAAATGTTTATCTCTCCTCATTCCACATCTAACATTTTGAAGTACCATTATTAGACTCGGTTCTTTTCAGCTTATTTTCAGCCCTTTTCAGACCAGCTCACCTTTTATCAGCTCAACTCAGCTCTTATCAGCTCAGCCCTGCTCCTATAAGCTCAGGTCAGCTCAGCTCCTAAAATTATAATTCAATAATAATAATAATAATAAATAATAAATAATAAATATAATAGTAATAATAATAATAATAATAATAATAATAATAATAATATTATTATTATTACTATTATTATATTTTATTGTTATTATTATTATTATTATTATTTATATGAATCGGAAGTTGCATTAAGGTCGAAACAACTTACAATAAGTTATTATTATTATTATTATTATTATTATTATTGTTGTTGTTGTTGTTGTTGTTGTTGTTGTTGTTATTGCATTTCGATATTAATGTAAGTTTCTTTTCATAAAACAATAATAATAATAATAATAATAATAATAATAATAATAATAATAATAATAATAATAATAATAATAATATTGTTGTTGTTGTTGTTGTTGTTGTTGTTTTTATCACTCATATCTCTTAATGTTAATAATAACAAATTATTATCATCGTCATTGACGTTGTCGTTATCATCATCGTCATTGTTATTATTATTGTTATTATTATTATCTTCTTCTTTTTTATCGTCATTGTTATTAAAATAATTATTAATATTATTATGCACTATTCAGACCCGTCTAAGCCCAGGCGCAATAGGAGCATTTGAACCGGGCCTCCAAAATCCGGAGGCCCTATCCATCCACTACCCATTAAAAAAAAATTAATAACTGCAAGAACGAACGGACGCTATACCTACAACCTATTGCTTTCCTCAATCATTCATCAATCAATTATTTCCATCCTCCAATAACTTATTTCTTTTCCAAAACCAAAACCCACCCTTTCATCTTCATCAATCAGAGTAACGTTTCTTTGCTTCAAAAAAAAAACAGAGTAACGTTTTTTTTTTCCTCCATAATATGATTATCCCAATTGATTTTCTCACAAATCCTTAGCTTCAAAGTTTTCAGTTAAAGAAATTAAATTCAAAGAATTGCATTTAAAGATAATAGATTTCGATAAAAGAATCAGATTTACAAGTGATTTCAAGTTTCAATTTTCAAAGACTCAAAGAGGTCGAAATAGATAAATTTACTCTTATGTATATAATTTTTTTTATATATATATTTCAGTTTTATACTTTTATTTTATGTATCTATATGACTATATTATCAGTTATTCAATTTCTATATTTTTTTTATATGTTTTTTAAACATTAAATGTTTAATTTTTACATTCGTCACTGTCAGGCGTTAGGTTCGATTTGGGCTGTTTGGCTACCGACGATCGTCGGCGGGCACAGCTTCACGAGACTGAGTATTGACACGGTTGACGGGCCACGAGCGACTAATCTGGACTAAGGTTGTTTTTTTTCATTACTTAATCTATAAATTGTAATATGCTACCTAGAATTAGGAAGTTTGAGTCCGGAAGAGAAAAAAGCGAATCCAAAAATTAGTTGAATCACAAAAGGGAGCCATCGATAGATTTATTATAAAAAGAGTCTAATACTGTTAATGATAATGTCAATGATAATGAAGATGCAGTTTTGAATAAGAATGATGTGGTGCCTAATGATTCCGATAAATCTTTTTATATTGATATGACCATAGACAATAATAATGAGAAAAATGATATTAATGATGCTGAAAATGTCAATAATAATACCGGTGATGATGTTAATTTAGAAATGAATGACAATATTGATGATGATGATGAGGGGTGTTTTTATGTATTACAAGAACAAAGTGTACATGTTGAAAATGGTAGTCATAAGGATAATATGTTAGATATTTTTTATCCAAGAAATTGGGATTCACTTAATTCGGATATGATTAACACTTTAGCCAAGAAAGGTCCTAAAAAAGATGTGTCCATTGAAAAAGGTCCTAAAGGCAAATCAGGTAGACGATTTAAATCAACATGTTATACAAGAATTTTACCAAATGGAGAAAAGTGTGATAGAGATTGGATTGTGTACTCAAAAGAGCTCGATAATACGTAAATAGACAATGAAAATATCTGAAAATAGTTTAATTATTAGAATCATCCCGAATAGGCGAATACGATGAATAATTCTCCGATAATGGAGTCATAGGCAAACAGTCTGCTTTCTTCAAACAAGAAGCTTGAAGATCAAATCTTTTCCACACAAATCAACCCAAAACAACAACAATTGACAGACGAACAAAGTAGTGAACAATCAAACAAAGAATTAACCTTAATGAGCATGAAACGTGAAACGACGGCCTGAAACATAAAGTAGTGAGAGACTGAGAGTGGCGTTACAGCGGAATGAGAAAGAGTGGGAGTGTTGGGCCTTTTGTTTTTAATCCATTAACTCATTTAGTTTTAGTATTACAGTTTGTTTAATTTTTTTTTGTATTTTCTGAAAATCGGATCGGAAATCGGATATCCGGTTTTCAATTTTGCTAATACGTATCCGCTACGGTTTTATGAAAAACCGTATCGGATATCTGTATATTCGTATCGGATATACGGAAATCTGTATAATTGCAACCGTATACCGTATCGTATACGGATAATAAAACTGTATCAGATTTTTCTGGTCACCCCTACTCTTAGATGTGAATTCTTGAGCATTTTTGACTCCTTGTGCATCTCAGTGTCTTAATTTAACATTATGTGATATGGCAAATAGTTGTGCCAAAGCAAAAGTTTTTTTTGGAGTAATACAACGAATATATACTATTTTTGCAAATTCTAATAAAAGATGGGATATATTGAAAGCTCACGTAACAAAATTTACATTAAAGCAATATTCATCTACTCGTTGGGAAAGTCGCATTGATAGTGTTAAAGCAATAAGATTTCAAATTGGAGAGGTATGTGATGCTTTATGTGAAGTAGGAGAAACCGATAATTATGGCAAATAAGAAGTGAAGCTAAATCTTTAGCAATGAATGAGGTTGGGGACTTTGAGTTTCTAGTAGCACTTATTATTTGGTATGTGTGGACATGACGTAGGTCCACCCCGACGCGGCGAAGCGCGGGTTTGGGTAGGCGAATGAATCTCGTGGTAAGATTGTTCTCGGGTTCGAAATTTAAGTCAAAATGGAGTCGCCACCGAATTTTGTGGTTATTCGGAACCATACGAGCCCACTCTATGTCATCATGGGCTTTACACAAAGTAAGCCCACTCCGATTTCAGAGTTCATGGGGCTCGTCCCTTTGCATTGCGATACCGATACCATCTACACCGGTAATCGTGTAAAGAATGACTCTCGTTCGCCAAGGGTTTCGGGCATCCGGAAACCAAAGGTTCTGAGTAAGGGGTGAGGGTACGTGTTGGGAAGCCCACTAAGGACACCCAACCCCGCCCGCACATGGCGGCCTCTACTAAGACATCGTTCGTGTTCGTGATACGCGCGCTAGTAAAATAATTAAATGATATGCAAACAGCGTTTTTAACTAAACATGCGAGTTTTGCGTTAACTACGTCATTTAATGCATCTTAAATGTGGTCGAAATAATTTAGCATGCGAGGTTCATTTATAAAAGCGTAAAAGCAAATAAATAAAGCTCGAAAGGAAATAAATAAAAGCGTACAAGTTACACGGGCGGAAATACAACCCGGAATTCACAATACAACATTGCGTAAAATAAAGCAAAATAACGATGGAAACGGACCCGTATGTAAACTAGACCGCGAAATTTGTAGATGGACTAACCCCGATTAAGTACGCATTATGTCGCGTATTAAACGAAGGACGGAAATGTGAGACTGCGGCGTATTGTTAGCCTAATCTCACGTCCCGTAGTCTTGTCCCGACTTATCACGTAAAAGTGGTCAAAGTCGTTCTACGTGTCGTGACATGTGTAGCGTTTTGAAAAACGATGAAGGGTCGGTCAATGGTCTAAAGTCGATAAGGACGGGGCTCGGAATATGTGTCCAAGCCCTCGGGTTTCTGAGTTGCCAGACCCACTCGACCGAGTCATTGATTGACTCGACCGAGTGCGCCATTAACGTGGCTACTGCCCATATTTTGGGGGGTTACTCGATCGAGTGCCTTATGGCACTCGGTCGAGTGCATCATTAATGGGGCTACTGCCCTGTTTTCGGGGTGCAACTCGATCGAGTGGCCTATGGCACTCGGTCGAGTGCCCCCTGTACGAGCATTGATTTGCTCGGTTTTATGACTTGAAATCGATGATCGGTCGAGTCAAATACAAATATCGCACGATTTGTATTCGACTCGGCCTTCGGTACTATAATCGTATATGATGATTATAATACCGTCACCGGAATTTTTATGAAAACATTTGTGTTAGATTACGAAACTTTGAATTAGTAACGAGATGCATCCCTCTACGTCACGACATCGAAACTAACCTTTTCGGGTTATGTGATGTCGGTATTCGTGTCAACGGGTCTCGAACCAATTATGGAAATGGAATGAAATTCGTTCAACTACGACCGTTTGCGATCGCGTTACGCCCTTGAGTACATTGGGGCGGGGCTCCTCGAGAGGGCTCCACCTCCGTCGTTGCTCGTAAAGGGATTAAACGGATCTTAGGCAAATATCGTAGTCAAACGGATTTCAAACCGAAATTTGATACTAGCTTTATATATACACGGTATTAATAATGTAATGACGATAAAATGATGTAAAACGAAAATGTAAAAGATGCAAAAAAAGTGCTAGTGTTAACGTTGTGACAATTACGATTATAACACGAAAAAATATGATGAATAAACGGAAATAAAGAGAGATAAAAGAGATTAGAACGAGGTTTAAGACACCCTCAACATACATGCTAGTATAGGACTCGGAAATAGGCTCGTGAACAGCGACAATGCTAAGGAGTATCGAGTACGTATGTGAGTTATGGTGTATATGGATGTGTATGTGTGTGTGGGTGTCGATTTCCGAGGTATAGAGGCTCGGAAATGATGTGTTTTGCTTAGGGTTTGCAATGTATGTGGTGTAGGGTTGAAGTAGGGTGAATGTAGGGTGAAAGTGTTGTGTAATTTCTGAAGAAAAAGGGTGTCAAAAGTTGTGAAAATGCATGGGGTTATGTCGGTATTTATAGGCATTTTGCCACGACCTAGGGGCACTCGATCGAGTGGCCCTAGTGCACTCGATCGAGTGCCTAAATGGGCGGGTCTGATCTGGTTGGGGACGCTCCACTCGACCGAGTGGGCAATCCACTCGATCAAGTAGATCAACGAAGGTTGAGATAAATAAGGCAAGAATATCTTGCTTGTTTTGACTTCATTTTCGAATTCAAATTTGTGCGCTCACTTGAACTCAGCCGGTTTTTGAGACGGTTTTGCCTTTGACCGAGTTTTGACCCGGTCGGGAAAGGACGGGAAATATTTTTGGTGTCGGTTTTGGCCCAAATTAGTCTTATTTGACTCGGAACGATCCGCTGGGCCTGAATTTGAGGTCTGTTTTGTGAGATTTTACTCCGCTAAAAGGTCCATGTTGGATATTATGAATTCCGAGCCCAAATCCGAGTATACTAAGTCACGTTGACGTCCAATCATCATCGGGTGTTTTTCGGAGACTACCATAGACACGTGGCAGTCAAAATGCGGGTGTCTACAGAGCCCCCACTCTGACTGAGGCTTGGACAAGGCGAAAGTCAGAGTAGCTACCAAGCCCGTTAAGACCTGGTAGACTTCCGGTCGGGTCGTTTATAGTCCAGTAGACTCGCGTGAAAAGGCTCGCCAGCCATAAGATAGAAATCATACCTGTGCCAGACACATGTCCTGGGGCGTGCTTGTATGTGGAGAATGCCGCCTCGGGCGTTCTGCTAGGGAAATATGTGAGCTTGTACGAGCTTGCTTTCGAAGCCTTGAACCGTACTTGAGCTGAAAAATGCTCCGTGGGGAGTGAAGGTTGCTTCTTTCGGGGAGTTGGTGTACCCGTATGCCGACACATCATATCTTGGATGTAGCATACTGGGAAAAAGCTAACTCCGTTGGGGAATTTTGGATTGTTCCGCGGGGACTTGCCTCTGAAGTCTGGAGTGTACCTATATGCTGACACATAACAACTTGCATGTAACATGTAGGTAAAATATTGACTCTCGCTGGGGAGAAAAAAGATTGAAAATTTTGGAAAGACAAAAATTTTGACGCAAAGAAATTTTTAGAAAAACTTAGGAAAGCTCGGGACAGCTTGATTCCTATTCTGGGTTTAAGTTTGGAATCAGGCCTGCGCGCGCATGGGGCCCAGCTGGATGAGGAGGCAGTAGCAGTTAGGTTTCAGTTAGGCTTCTCCATTATAAATATAGGAGATTCTTGCTTCAGATTCTGCATCACAACTCAAATTCTCCTTCTCCTTTCTCAAAATCTTGTAGACTTTTAAGAAAGCTAAAGAATTCCTATTATGGGCATCGATCACTTGACTGCCATGCTTCTCGCCTGGTCCCAATACTTTCGGGACGAGGAGAAAGTTAGGCTAACTCAAATGGGGATAGTCAATCTGTTCCCCTTCCAACGTCTGATAGTGGATTCGCACTTTCTGGATGCCTGTCTGTCGTTTTGGGACACCACCCATCACGTGTTTGCATTCCCGAGGGGCGAGATGTGCCTCTTGTCCGAGGAGATCGCGGCCATAGGCGGTTGGGGCCTTGCTATTCAGCCCGCCATTCCCCCGTTCTACCCGGATCCGAGGAGGCATTTGAGGGAGTTCTTGGGTTTGTCTCATGCGGAGGCAAACCGAATGGTGCAGGGAGATAACGTCTCCCTATTTGATTTGGCCGACAAGTTCATGAACCCACGGGATGTGAGGGCCACCCCTGCTCATAGGCGTAGGGCATTCGCCTTCTGCATGCTACACTGCTATGTCTTCGAGGGGCTGATGGAGCTTGACACATGCAGGGGTCAAATCAGGCTAATCGGAGTGGTTGACCAGATGGAGACTGGTCATAGCCCTGCCTGGCTAGCCACTGGGGAGATCATTACGGGTCTGGACGCTCGACGGCTTGACCCAACTCGACCGCTGACGGGGAGTACCCGTATTCTTCAAGTATGTACCTCGATTTTTTTTTTTTTTTTTGTATCGCGTTTCATGCGAATTTTCTGATCTTCGTAAGTCACTCGATCGAGTGGACCTGTCACTCGATCGAGTGACACTTATGTCGTGCTACTGCCCGTTTTTCACAGGCTTACTCGATCGAGTCAGATGTTGCACTCGATCGAGTGGCACTCGATCCCGGCTACTGCTTGTTTTTGACAAGCTTACTCGGTCGAGTCAGATTTTGTACTCGATCGAGTGGGCTGTAGCGAGTTGCTCCGTTGCTTATGAAGTTTGTATATGACTTTCAGATATGGTTGTCGGAACGACTGTCAATCATAGAGACTCCTCCGAGCATTTCCAGTTATCGGAGTAGTCAGATCAGCTCTAGGAGGCGGAAGATAAGCTCGAGTCACCAGATAAACCGAGCTTACTGGGATGAAGAACTGGCATTCCACGGGGGTCCTTTGATCAGGTGGACCGTTGCTTGGTGGTTTCTTTCGAAGCTAACTGGATTGGCCAAGAGGGACCAAGCCCGATATCTGACGATCTTGTCCCTAGACTGGACGGTTCATATTTACCCGGACCGCCTCCTAAGGCAGTTCGGTTCATCTCAGCGCATCCCTGAGAAGGAAGCCATTATTAGCGTCCCGCTCCAATTGACGGACGCTATGTGCGACACTTGGTTGCAACGATGGTTCACTCGTCCCACATGGACGATACCTAGCCCTTGCCAATCCGCTTGGGTATCACGGGCTTACCAGAAGTGGACTTCTGAAGAGTCCGAGGAGGCTCGCAAGGCCTTAAAAGTTGACGAGGCTATCGAATTGGTGCAGCACGAGTCGGCGAAGGATAACAGAGAGCTCTTCGCCGGGGAAGACACTCCTGGAGCTAAAGTCCGGGAAGAATCGGGTCATAAGTCACATACTAAGACTCGATCTAAAGAAGTCGGTTCTAGCAGTACTCGGGGACAGACCGACTTGGAACGACGACTTGGGCCGAGGTTGGCGGCCCGGGACCGACTTGGTCCGCGTGACCGGCTCCCTGAGCCGGTCAGGGCTCGACTTGGGCCCATTGAGGTGATGGAGGATTCGGGCTCACACAATCGAGCCCGAGCTAGAGAAGTTCCCGTAGTGATTAGGGAGCGTTCTCCTCCGCGTCGTCGCCAGTGGACGACTAAGGATGCTAAGGACAAGGGGAAGGGCAAGATGCCCTAAATGCCGAGTCCTTAGATTTATTATTATTTAAGTATTATTTTTATTTTTATTGTGTGCCCTTTTTTTGTATATTTTTTTTTTGAATTCCTGCACTTTGTAATTTCCGAGTTCATCGGGATTTTTTTTTTTGAATTAATAAAGAAGTTTATTATTAAACCGTTCCTGTCTTTTCTTGATTGCATTGGTTGTGCCCTTTTGAGGGGTTGCCTACGTATCCGCGATTAGCAGAATCAAACCAAACGTAGTTCAGGCATAGGAAATTTGCAATCTCGAATTACACCAAGACTATTGGTTCAAGATGTTTATGACAGTAGAACAAGTAATTCTAGCTCATTGACTTGCTTTTTGTAAAAAATGATTTTGATAAAATTTGCTAATGACATTGAGAAATGGGCTAAGGGTAGTAACGCTTCAGCTGGTCCAGGTTGGTTGGGTTGACAAACTCGTTCCCGTCCAGGTCCGTCAGCATCACTGCTCCCCCCGATAGGATTTTCTTCACCAGATTTGGCCCAGCCCAATTGGGTTTGAATTTTCCCCTTGGGTCAACCGGTAGTAGAGCCCGAATAGACTTAAGGACTAGATCGCCCTCCCTGATGTGTCTGGGTCTTACTCTCTTGTTGAAGGCCCGTTGGATCCTCTTCTGGTAGATTTGGATATTATTGAGGGCACGAGATCGTCGTTCATCTAGTAAAACTAAAGAGTCATATCGTGCTCGAACCCAGTCAGCTTCGGGTACTTGACTTTCTAGCAGGATTCTGAGGGACGGTACCTCCAGCTCGACTGGTTGGACTGCCTCCATCCCGTAGGTTAAGTAATATGGTGTTGCCCCGGTTGCGGTGCGAATTGACGTTCGATATCCCCATAGGGCAAAAGGTATTTTGTCGGGCCAGTCCCGGTAATTGTCAGCCATCTTTTTGAGTATGGTGACAATTGTTTTATTAGCCGCCTCTACTGCTCCATTTGTTTGGGGACGGTAAGGCGAGGAAGTATGCCTTTGGATTTTATATTTGGTCAGTAGGGCCGCAGTCTCGGCTTGAAAATGAGTCCCGTGATCACTGATAAATTCAGCGGGAATCCCATATCGACATATTATCTTGTTTTGAATAAACTTGGCGACATGCTTGGCAGTGAGAATGCGATATGATTCAGCTTCGACCCATTTGGTGAAGTAGTCGATAGCTACCAAAATGAAGCAATGCCCACCGGTACCCGAGGTGTTTATTTTCCCGATTATGTCGATACCCCACGTTGAGAACGGCCAAGGTGACGTCATGGTATAGAGTAGTGATGACGGCATATGTTGTACATTGCCAAAGATTTGACAGTTATGACAATGTTTGACATACGACCGGCAATCGGCTTCCATGGTATTCCAGTAATAACCTAGCCTCATAATTTTCCGGACCAGCATGTGGGCATTCATATGTGGGCCGTTTTCACCGTCATGTACTTCGGCCATAACCTTTTCAGCCTTGTATTTGTCAACACAAAGAAGAAGAGCCCCCTGTGCCGTCTTTTTATACAGTTGTCCGTCGTCGGTGCGGATGAACTGGGTGGCTAGCCTCCGTAAGGCTTTCTCGGCTCGACCTTCCGTCCCGGGAGGATATTCTCCGTTCGTTAGGTACGTTAACACGGCTTGGTACCACGGGTCGGGATCGGTTAACTCAATGTCTTCGATGTCGTAGATGTATGCTGGCTCGGACCGTCGTTCGACGGAAATCGGCATACTAGTAACGTGGTCGGGAATATTCAGTAAAGATGCCAATTTTGAGAGTGCATCTGCGAACTGATTTTCTTCCCGGGGCAGATATATGTATTCTACCTTTTGGAATTGTTTCTCGAGATCCCGTACTCGTGCCTGGTAGGCCACGAGATTAGCATTTCGAGTTTTCCATTTTTGAAGTGCTTGGTTAATAACCAAGGATGAATCACCATGTACCCGGAGATTTGTGATCCCCAGATTGGCGGCGGCTTGTAGCCCGTAAATGCATGCTTCATACTCTGCTGCATTATTAGTAACATCAAAGTCCAGTTTGATGGAGACGGGAGTATGTTCCCCTTTTGGTGAAATCAGGAGGATCCCGACTCCGAACCCTCGAAAATTAGATGCACCGTCGAAGTATAAATCCCATGTTTCAGTATCAGTATGGAAAATATCTTCGTCTGGGAAGGACCAAGTGTCGGTGTGTCCTTCTTCGGTTATCGGGCTATCGGCGACAAATTCAGCTACTACTCGACCTTTAATAGCCTTTAACGGTACAAACTTTAAGTCGAACTCTGCCAGCATTAGAGTCCATCTAGAGATTCGGCCGTTGAGAACGGGCTTTTCGAAGATGTATTTGATGGGATCCATCTTGGATAGCACATGGATCTCATAACTGAGCATATAATGTCGGAGTTTCTTGGTAGCCCAGACTAGAGCCAAACACGTCTTTTCGAGCATGGTATATTTGCACTCATACTCTAAAAACTTTTTGCTGATGTAGTAAATGGCTCTTTCTTCGGAGTCAACTGTCTGAGCCAGCATAGCCCCCATGGCTGTCTCGGTCGTCGTTAGGTATAACGACAGAGGCAAACCGGGTTGAGGTGGCATTAAGACTGGCGGAGCAGACAGAATTTCCTTGATCTTGTCGAAAGCGGTTTGGCACTTGTCATCCCATAGTACCCGTTCTCCCACTTTCAGTTTTTTGAAAATTGGTTCACACACCATGGTTAATTTGGAAATGAACCGACTGATGTACTGGACTTTCCCGAGGAATCCCCTTATTTCTTTTTCGGTTTTAGGAGGTTGCATCTCGGTAATGGCTTTGATTTTAGCTGGATCGACTTCGATACCTCGTTGGCTAACGATATGACCCAGTAATTTGCCTGATGTTACCCCGAAACTGCACTTTTGAGGGTTTAACCTCATGTTGTATTTGCGCAATCGGGTGAAGAATTTTCTTAGGGCGGTGATGTGACCGTCCCGTTCTTTGGATTTGACGATCATGTCGTCTACGTAAACTTCTACCTCTTTATGCATCATGTCGTGTAGTAAAGTGGTAGCAGTTCTTTGATATGTGGCCCCGGCATTAATGAGACCGAAAGGCATAACGGTATAGCAGTAAGTACCCCAAGGTGTGGTGAAGGTAGTCTTACTCATGTCTTCTTCCGCCATCTTGATTTGATTATACCCGGCATACCCGTCCATGAATGATAGAAGGGCATGATCGGCCGTGTTATCCACCAGTATGTCGATGTGTGGTAACGGAAAATCATCTTTCGGACTCGCCTTGTTAAGATCCCGAAAATCTACACATACCCGCACCTTACCGTCCTTTTTAGGAACCGGCACGATGTTTGCCACCCAGTCCGGATACTCGGACACTTGTATGAAGCCGGCTTTGAATTGTTTGTCGACTTCTTCTTTTACCTTGAGAGACCATTCAGGCCTCATCCGACGAAGCTTTTGTTTGACCGGTTTGCACCCGTCTTTGATTGGTATGTGGTGCTCGGCTATTTCCCGGTCTATCCCCGGCATGTCCTTGTAGGACCACGCGAAGACATCTTTAAATTCTTGGAGGAGGTTTACGAACTGTTGTTTCTCCTCGGGATTTAAGGATAACCCTATCTTAAGTGTCTGAGGCTCTAAGGTTGTTCCCACATTTATGGACTCGGTTTCTTCGATTACCGGGTTCCGGGACTCCCTTTGCTCTAGTTGCTCGATCAAATGCGGAGGTAAGGGTACCTGTTCGTCTGATTTCTCAATGTCATAGCATAAAACATTTTTAAAAGCAGAATTTGAAAGAGACAAGTCGTAAGCAGAACGGTTGTTATTATTGATTGAAAATTTGGAGAACAGCTCAAAGAGAGCAGCCATCTGATCATTGGTCAGTGGCGGGATAGGTAGGGCACTCGGGACAGACCCCGAAGTGCTAGCAGCAGGAATAATAAAAGGGAGAGGGGTTACAGGAGTGACTCTAGCACCGACTTCCCTAGACTCGACCTCAGACTCTGACTCAGACTCCGACTCAGACTCGGACTCAGACTCAGGCATGTCTCCCTCTCCGGTGACCAGCTTGTAGATCCTTCCCTGACTGTCAGTCCACTTGACAGTCTTCCTCCAGGCCCTGTTTCCCGTCTCGGAACCCACATCCGAGATCAGCTTGGTCGGGTCAAACCTGTTGCTGCGGAGAATCAGGTTGACCAGGTCTTCCTTTGGAGTTGGGGCTACGGTGTCTTCCCCAAATAGTAGCCCTAGAGCGGGCTCAGCATCTTCAGCTCCGTTGGATTGGATGAGGGCGAACACATCATCCGGAATGTAGTTGCAGTCCCGGGCCATGTGGGTCCCGAGCTGCATAGCATTGGGTTGGTATAGACCAACCTGGACGGCCCCAAACACCGGTGTGACGAAGTAGTCAGCCAACCGTGGGCTATAAGGGCTCAAGTAGATACCCTTAAGGATGTTGCAGGCTTTTTCGATCCCTGCTCGGACAACATTATCGGGAGTGATGTCATAACCGAGACCAAAGTAAGATTCTTCGTCTTTGAGAACCTCGATGATCTTCCCAGCTGGAAGATCGGGTCGAGAGGTAGCCCCCGGAAAGTACCCTAGGTTTTGGAGCATCATGTCGATACTCGTAGTGAAATAAGGCCTAAAGAGGTACTCTTCCTCGATCATCCCCACAAAATCGAACCCCCAGAGGTCCGTGCGTCCTGTGGCGTTACAGCTAGCCACAGTCATTGGTGTTGCCTCTAAAGTGACGACATCGTTAAGCAGAGGCATCTTGATTTTCCGGTGGAGGGTGGAGGATACCGCCTTGACCGCGTGGATCCAAGGCCTACCCAGGAGCAGGTTGAATGATGAGGTGACATCGATCACCTGAAACTCGAGCTCCTTCTCTATCGGGCCAGTGATGATGGTCAGTTTCACGGCCCCAGCTACCGACTTCGGGCTCCCATCGAAGGCTTGGATGGTCTGAGCAGTCGGAACATAGTCAGCCTCGGTAATGCCGAGGGCTTTTGCGGTCCTTAGAGGAAGGACGTTCACAGCAGACCCGTCATCAACTAGGGTCATGGGAAGGTATTTTCCTCGGCAGACCACCGTGATGTAGAGGGCCAGGTTATGGGCGGCCCCGAATGGTGGTAGGTCGGCCTCGGAGAAAGTGATTACCGGTCCTTCTTCCTTAGCTTTGCCCTTCAGGTGGGGCAAAATCGTGGCTACCATCTCAGCGGGGGTAACCAGAGAGTCAACCTTGATTTGATCGAGAGCCTTTGTAAGTGCTTCCCGATGTTCTTGAGAACTAACCAGAAGTTGCCATATAGTGAGGTCAACTCGGGTTTTCTTCAACTGTTTCACAAGAGCCGTTTCAGCAATTGGCTCTTCAGAGGCGACTTCCGTAATGACGGTTGTCGGGATAGGGGTGTCCCTGGAGCTAGTGGCTTGAAAGGGACGACCAAGGTGGTTACTGGTTAAGACTCGAGATTTAGTCTTTCGAATCTCCTCGGCGGTAATGGGGACAGCTTCCCCTTTGGCGAGGTAGACGTCTTCCTCGTCGTCGAACCAGATCCCGTTCACTTGCGGGATAAATGGGGAGATAAGGTGGGAGCAATCAATCACCTCCCCGGTAAAGATGGCGTGGGAGCTGAAAGGATTCTCCTTGTTACTGGGCTTATCTCCGGGCAGCGGGATTTTACCGCTTTCGATCAGGTCCTGAATCAAGTGCTTCAGCTTCCAGCACTTCTCGGTATCATGCCCATTGCCTCGGTGGTATTGGCAATAGGCTTGGGCATTGTAGTTCTTGGAGCGTCGCTCAACCGGAACTTCGGGAGTTGGGCCTATCGGTTGGATTAGGCCTTTCGAGGACAGCCTTTGTAAGGCATAAGTATAGGTCGTACCTATATCAGTGAAAACCCGAGGTGGGGTGTTTCTCTTGGACGGGGCATCTAGTAGATTAACCGCGTCGAAAATACTGCGGGTTGCAGCTTGAGGCTTGGTTGTGGAGGAAGAAGCTCCTTGGTAACCCTTAGCAGCGGCCTTGGTGAGGCCTTCCAGTCTCAAGTCATCTTCGATCCTCATACCCATTTCAGTGAGGGTGGTGAAGTTGGGTATGACAGCATATCGGAGGTGAACCCGGTAGGATGGGAGGAGGTTCTTAACAAAGGCCTCCACTAAAGTCTTCTCACTGGGCTTGTCGACCAGTTTCACACTCTCAGCCCTCCAGCGCTGAAGGTATTTGGTAAAACCTTCTTTTGGCTCTTGGGCCATAACTTCCAAAGATCTCATTGTGGTTTGGATCTCGGTGTTGTCAGCATAGTTCCGAGCGAACTCGGTGGCCACATCATCCCATGTAGGGTATTTCTTCGGGTCTAGCCTGTAGTACCAGGCCCCAGGGTGCTTTTCAAGAGACGCAGCAAAGAGGTTCTTGAACATGGTGGAGTCCACCCCTTTGATGGCCATGAACTCCTTGAAGGCCCGTACATGTAGTAACGGGTCCTCAGTCCCTTCGAACATAGGCAAACCGGTGAGGTTCAGGTTTGCAGGCAGCTTGTCACTTAGCGGGTTATACTCCCGACTGTTTTCCCGGTGAATGTTGTTATTCCCAGTTAAATGCACTTGTTCTTCCAGTCGGCGGACCGAGCTAACCAGTTCAGCTAAAGGTCCGGTAGTCCCGGTGGTAGGAGTCCTGTGCTCCACCGAGGCCAATCGAGTGACGATAGCAACTTGCCCAGCCCTCATTTCATTCAGTTGGGCATCAATGTCGGCCTGCTTTTCGATCATGGAATCAACGGAGGCTTTCAGTTCAGCTAAGGCAGTTTCCATCCTGCGAGTGTGTCTGGTTGATGGTGGCCTGTCTGTAAGAACACCACGTAATCAGAAACTGAACCCAGTCTTGGAATCAAAGGAAACGGCACATCCCGAGCGACCCAAAAAGAAAGGACTGAGTGGAAAAGACTCGAGAAAGACATCTAGACGGATGACTCGTAGGTGGTATGACTTCCTTAGGATTTCGGCTTTGTGGGCCTAGTCCCGTTCGAAGGAAGGTCCACGTGAGATTACTCCCCAGACTTTTGACTCGAGTGTATGGACGGACTTTCCTTTGTAGGGGTATGCCCTACGCGGGTTGGTCGTGCCTTGACAGATAAGGCGGACTTGGGAAAGGGGGAAACTCGTGATATAAGATCGACAGAGTTTCGACGCTATAAACCCTCTACGTATTATGCAAAGACCTGACACACGGATAGACGGTAGGTCCTATAATAAGGAAGGTTTATTTTAGGAAAGTTGAAAGTTGAGGTTTGAATGCAAAATGAACGAATTTCCGAAAGTGTTGAAAACTGAAAACGGAATTTCGAAAACCGAGATTAGAATTTTGAAAAGGAAAATTCCGAAAATCAAGGTGGTGGAGGTGGAAATTCGAGAATTAAAACGGACAGCATGCCGACTACAGAAAAGGATATTTTGAGTCAAATCGTTGATCCTAAATTTCGGCGGCATTCCGAGTTTTGAAAATTGGGTATTTTGAAAAAGGTGAGTCCCGAAATGGGCAGCATTTCGGGTTTTTCAAAATTGGGTGTTTTAGAATGACGGGTCCCGAAATGGACAGTATTTCGGGGTTTTTTGAAATGTGGGTATTTTTGGAAAGATGCAAATTTGAAATGACGGTTTTTGAAAATTGACACGGAAACCAAGTAGCACGTAGTCAAACAAGCATTATAACGACGCTTATGTATGCTTTACACTAAGTCTCGGTCGGTCAAAATAGGGTCTATACCAACAACGATGGCTTTCTCATGTGATGGACGGACTCCCTAAGCCGAGTTGGTCTTAGGACATGCCGCAAAACCGAGACGAGTTCCACCATCGATGTTTTTAGCGCACCCATGTAGGAATGCACCGCGGTATAGTGGGACGTCGGTCACAAGTAACCGGCCCGGGCAAAAATGGGTTATGCATGAATCATTAGACTAACGCGCGCACACTAATCTACGAACGATTTCTCTTCGAGTCTCACCCTAGGAACCCCGATGACATGTGGTACATCAGGTTTCCCCAGCGGAGTCGCCAAATTGTGGACATGACGTAGGTCCACCCCGACGCGACGAAGCGCGGGTTTGGTAGGCGAATGAATCTCGTGGTAAGATTGTTCTCGGGTTCGAAATTTAAGTCAAAATGGAGTCGCCACCGAATTTTGTGGTTATTCGGAACCATACGAGCCCACTCTATGTCATCATGGGCTTTACACAAAGTAAGCCCACTCCGATTTCAGAGTTCATGGGGCTCGTCCCTTTGCATTGCGATACCGATACCATCTACACCGGTAATCGTGTAAAGAATGACTCTCGTTCGCCAAGGGTTTCGGGCATCCGGAAACCAAAGGTTCTGAGTAAGGGGTGAGGGTACGTGTTGGGAAGCCCACAAAGGACACCCAACCCCGCCCGCACATGGCGGCCTCTACTAAGACATCGTTCGTGTTCGTGATACGCGCGCTAGTAAAATAATTAAATGATATGCAAACAGCGTTTTTAACTAAACATGCGAGTTTTGCGTTAACTACGTCATTTAATGCATCTTAAATGTGGTCGAAATAATTTAGCATGCGAGGTTCATTTATAAAAGCGTAAAAGCAAATAAATAAAGCTCGAAAGGAAATAAATAAAAGCGTACAAGTTACACGGGCGGAAATACAACCCGGAATTCACAATACAACATTGCGTAAAATAAAGCAAAATAACGATGGAAACGGACCCGTATGTAAACTAGACCGCGAAATTTGTAGATGGACTAACCCCGATTAAGTACGCATTATGTCGCGTATTAAACGAAGGACGGAAATGTGAGACTGCGGCGTATTGTTAGCCTAATCTCACGTCCCGTAGTCTTGTCCCGACTTATCACGTAAAAGTGGTCAAAGTCGTTCTACGTGTCGTGACATGTGTAGCGTTTTGAAAAACGATGAAGGGTCGGTCAATGGTCTAAAGTCGATAAGGACGGGGCTCGGAATATGTGTCCAAGCCCTCGGGTTTCTGAGTTGCCAGACCCACTCGACCGAGTCATTGATTGACTCGACCGAGTGCGCCATTAACGTGGCTACTGCCCATATTTTGGGGGGTTACTCGATCGAGTGCCTTATGGCACTCGGTCGAGTGCATCATTAATGGGGCTACTGCCCTGTTTTCGGGGTGCAACTCGATCGAGTGGCCTATGGCACTCGGTCGAGTGCCCCCTGTACGAGCATTGATTTGCTCGGTTTTATGACTTGAAATCGATGATCGGTCGAGTCAAATACAAATATCGCACGATTTGTATTCGACTCGGCCTTCGGTACTATAATCGTATATGATGATTATAATACCGTCACCGGAATTTTTATGAAAACATTTGTGTTAGATTACGAAACTTTGAATTAGTAACGAGATGCATCCCTCTACGTCACGACATCGAAACTAACCTTTTCGGGTTATGTGATGTCGGTATTCGTGTCAACTGGTCTCGAACCAATTATGGAAATGGAATGAAATTCGTTCAACTACGACCGTTTGCGATCGCGTTACGCGCTTGAGTACATTAGGGCGGGGCTCCTCGAGAGGGCTCCACCTCCGTCGTTGCTCGTAAAGGGATTAAACGGATCTTAGGCAAATATCGTAGTCAAACGGATTTCAAACCGAAATTTGATACTAGCTTTATATATACACGGTATTAATAATGTAATGACGATAAAATGATGTAAAACGAAAATGTAAAAGATGCAAAAAAAAGTGCTAGTGTTAACGTTGTGACAATTACGATTATAACACGAAAAAATATGATGAATAAACGGAAATAAAGCGAGATAAAAGAGATTAGAACGAGGTTTAAGACACCCTCAACATACATGCTAGTATAGGACTCGGAAATAGGCTCGTGAACAGCGACAATGCTAAGGAGTATCGAGTACGTATGTGAGTTATGGTGTATATGGATGTGTATGTGTGTGTGGGTGTCGATTTCCGAGGTATAGAGGCTCGGAAATGATGTGTTTTGCTTAGGGTTTGCAATGTATGTGGTGTAGGGTTGAAGTAGGGTGAATGTAGGGTGAAAGTGTTGTGTAATTTCTGAAGAAAAAGGGTGTCAAAAGTTATGAAAATGCATGGGGTTATGTCGGTATTTATAGGCATTTTGCCACGACCTAGGGGCACTCGATCGAGTGGCCCTAGTGCACTCGATCGAGTGCCTAAATGGGCGGGTCTGATCTGGTTGGGGACGCTCCACTCGACCGAGTGGGCAATCCACTCGATCGAGTGGATCAACGAAGGTTGAGATAAATAAGGCAAGAATATCTTGCTTGTCTTGACTTCATTTTCGAATTCAAATTTGTGCGCTCACTTGAACTCAGCCGGTTTTTGAGACGGTTTTGCCTTTGACCGGGTTTTGACCCGGTCGGGAAAGGACGGGAAATATTTTTGGTGTCGGTTTTGGCCCAAATTAGTCTTATTTGACTCGGAACGATCCGCTGGGCCTGAATTTGAGGTCTGTTTTGTGAGATTTTACTCCGCTAAAAAGTCCATGTCGGATATTATGAATTCCGAGCCCAAATCCGAGTATACTAAGTCACGTTGACGTCCAATCATCATCGGGTTTTTTTCGGAGACTACCATAGACACGTGGCAGTCAAAATGCGGGTGTCTACAGTATGAAGTATTGTACAAAATAATTTTGTTAGCAAACAATTGCAATCACAGAATTTGGATTTGGATGTGGCCATTGATGATATTACAAAATTGGTTTCATTTTTCGAAGGCTATAGAGAATCCGGATTCAACGATGCTATAAATACAACTAAGAAAATTGCAATTGAATTAAATATCGATCCCGTATTTCCAAAGAAGCGTGTCACTCGAAGGAAAAAACAATTTCACGAGAATCAAAGTGACACATCTGAAGTTGTCTCTCAAACAAGTGAAGAATTATTTAGAGTGAATTATTTCTTATTCGTTGTTGATCAAGCAATTGTTTCACTTAAAAAGAGATTTGTTCAATATGAAGAATTTCAAAATATTTTCGGTTTTTTGTGCACTTCTAGTAACTTGCACTCATTAGATATTGCTAGCTTAGAATCTCATTGTCTTAATCTTCAAATAGCTCTTACGAGTGGTGAACATTGTGATATTGGTGGGAATGAATTGTATATGGAGTTAAAGTTACTCAAAAATATTTTGCCAAATGAAGAGATGGAGGCTATTGATATTTTGAAATTTTTGAAACGTAAATCATTTTTTCATAATGCATTTGTTGCTTATCGAATATTGTTGACTATTCCTGTGACAGTTGCATCTGCAGAGAGAAGTTTTTCCAAGCTAAAGTTATTGAAATCTTACCTACGGTCTACAATGTTACAAGAAAGGCTTAATGGATTGGCATTAATATCTATAGAGGAAGATTTGCTGGAGAAAATTGATTATGCAAGTTTGATAGAAGAATTCTCTTCAAGAAAAGAGACAAGGAAGAAACTTTTTTCCAAAAAATTATAGTTTGTATAATGTTTAGAAATATTGTACGTATTTTTTTGTGTTACAAAAAAGCATATCAAAATTAGTGTTTTGCCTTAATAATGCTTTAATTTTATAATTTTGGGGTCTCATTTCTTATTTTAGCACCGGGTCTCGATTAATATTTTGAGTTCTTGAAATAGATATTACATTCAAATATTTACAACTCGGTCTCAATGGCATTATGATTAATTTACATTTTTTACACTATTTTTGAGTGAATAGAATATATATATATATATATATATATATATATATATATATATATATATATATATATATATATATATACCATACAATATAGCATATGAGTATTATTTGTATTGTATTAAGATTTAAGAATATCAAAATTTAAAATTTTGTATATTACGTAATCAAAGATATATACATAATTTTTTTGTATTGTCAAGTATGAAAAAAACAAAAGTAAAAATCAAATGAATTAAAGGCAGTGTTATGTTGTTATTACTATTATTATTAATTAATTATTATATTAATATTATTATTTATTAATTAATATTATTATTATTTGGTGCTATAATTTTTTTTTTTCATTTTTTAAAATATTATTAGATAATTTATATAAGTAGTTATTAGTTTCAGCTTCTTTTAGTTCAGCTCAGCTCAGCTTCTATCAGTCTAGCTCAGCTCCTATCAGACCAGCATAGCACAGCTCAGCTCAGACCTGTTTCAGCCGAAAAGAACAGGGCCTTATTAGGTCCCACTTTGAGTCTCATTCATCAACAAAAGCAAAAAAATCTCGGTAGTCCTCCCACACTCCATGAACATACAATGCAAGACTTTATTCTTATCAAATGTCTAAAAGGGTAAAATTTCTGATAAATGCATATATGTGTGCTCTCAACAAAAATCAAGAAAATCGTCCAAATTCCACTATATATCAATTATCTAGATTGTGATGAACTCTAAACTATTAAACCTTCTCGTTTCACCTTTACTTGTGATCTCGCCAAAGACATCTGTAGAAGATATTCACTAGTATAAAAATGTCAATTTGCTATTCCTCATTCGAGGCGTTTTAGTTAAATAACAGCAAATAACTTTCCTTTTTAAGTAAAAGTAGTGAAGTAAGTCATTTTTAAAATTAAAATTAATAAAAAAATGGTGGTGCGGCGTCTATCCAAAGACGATGCCTCACTTTCTTAAAAACAAATGAAAAGTGGAGCGTCCCTCTTCCAAAACTGACGCCTCACCAAAATTGTGTCATTAATTTAATCAATTAAATCAAAGCCAAACCTCCAGTACACACCTCCGTCTCCTTATTCACGCGATACGCCGTACACCCTCCTTCCATTTCGATTTCCAAAACCCTTGCTCCATCCATCGCTCCTCCCTCCTCCTCCCTCGCCTGTTTTCAGTTCGTCCTTCACCTGCTTCCAGTCCGCCTGTCTACGCTCCTCCTCCCGTCTGTGTTTACTCCTCTTCTCGCTCCTTCATCGTATCCCCCACGAAATCTCGCCGGTTCTTGCTCAGGTTGTTCCCTCGTCGGTCCTTGCTCAGGTTGTTGCTCCTTCCTCTCATTTCACCCCATTTTCATTTCAGTTCCTTAGGTCACTAATTTTTTTTTGGTGCTTTCCTTAGGTCACTAATTTAGCGTTATTAATGTGTAGAGTACTTGATATTATTGAAAGATTGAGACTTGTTGCAATTGAATTTATTCATTTTGTTATTAATTATTTGCTAGACTTCCAAGTTTACCAATTTTTGTCACTAATTTAGGGTTTTTGTTATTAATTTTGGGTTTACCAGGTGCGCCCTTGCAACTGTGTGCGGTTTTTGTGAGGGTTTGTCTCAGCTGTGGAAGAAGTCTATATATAGCTGGTATCAATCATTGTGTTACTCATATTGAGATGAGGATGATTGTTACTAGGGATGAGAATCCGGCTATGTTTTATGTTAGTGGGGGTAATACACCACATCTTTCGCTGACAGCAACACTACATCTCCAATTTATGGTTTGCAGGTGATTTATGATGTAGATCCAGGAGTTCTTCGTGAATGGAGAAGAAGAAGCTCGAGGTCTACTTCACGTTTACTGAGAATAACATAAAAGGAAAGAGAGAAGAGAGAATTTGAGGAGAGAGAAGTTTGTTATTGAATTTGTTATCCCTCTGATTGTATTTACACAATCTCAATTATGTAACCAAGTTTTATGTAACAAACTTTTTAACTATTTGTAACTAGCTATTTTTCCTTTATGGCATGTTTGGGAACTTAGATTTGGATTTGAATTCCGGATTTGAAATATTTTGTGCGTTTGGAAACCATGAGATTTGGATTTGAAATTTTACTCAAATCCAACCTAGTTCAAATTTGGTTTTCTCAAATCCTTAGTATAGGGTAGTCATTTCAAATCCGTCAGTTGTCGTTTGTTTGTTTTTTCGCATAATCTTGTCGTAATATTTGTTTTTCTATATTTTTTTTCTCATATTTGAACATATTATATTTTTTTAATGAAAAATTTTAAAAAATAAAAATTAGTGACCTTGACCCGACTTCACCCGCCCGAAATCCAAATCCAAATCCAAGGGTACCCAAACACCATTTTGGATTTGGATTTAGATTTGAATTCTAGAAATTCAAATACAGGAATTGAATTCTTGATATTCAAATCAATTCCGATTATCCAAACGCAACCTTAATGTTATTCACTATTCTTGTATCATTCCTCCTTCCTTAAGAACTGACTTGCCCTCAAGTCTCCATTACAGTAGCATAACACTCTGGTTACTTCTGTTCCACCATATCTGCAAATAACCAAGTAGCTTCTGATTCAGCAAAACCCTCCCACTGAATTAAGAATTGTACAGCAGCATGATTTTGCCTCTTCACCGTTCGCCGATCAATAACAGCTTGCGGCTGTAGTACAGACACACCCGACTGACCGTGCATCCAAGCAGGAATATGGACTTCACTGGGAAGGATACCCCTAAACGCCTTTAATTGGGACACATGGAAAACATCATGGACCTTAGCCGATTGGGGTAATGCATTGTTATAAGCAACCTTCCCTATAGTATCCACCACTTGGAAAGGCCCATAAAACATAGGAGACAACTTCTGGTTGGACCTCACTTGCACACTCTCTTGATGGTAAGGCTGCAGCTTCAACCACACCCAGTCGCCAACCTTCAAAAGAACGCTCTGACCTGTGTTTATCAGCCTGCATCTTCATCCTTTGCTGTGCTTTTAAGAGTTGCTGTTTGAGCATTCTTATCATAGCTTCTCTGCGCTGCATAGTTCTGTCAACCCCATCAATAGAGGTCTCTCCCGGCAAGTATGGCAAATGTACAGGAGGAGGCTTATTATAGACGGCTTCATACGGGGTCAGCTGAATGGAAGAACGATGTATTATACCACCATTCAGCCAAAGGGAGCCAAATCGACCATTCTTTTGGCTTAACACTGCTCATACACCGCAAATACGCCTCGATGCACCTATTCACCACCTCCGTTTAACCATCCGATTGAGGATGATAAGCAGACGAGAGTCTCAATTCAGTCCCCTGGATGGTAAAGAGTGCCTGCCAAAATTGGCTCAAAAAAATTGTCCCTATCTCTCACAAAACGCCTTGGCCACCCATGTAGTTTGAACACATGGTCCAAGTAAGCTTGAGCTACCTCTACTGCAGTATACGGATGGGAGAGGGCAATAAAGTGAGCATACTTACTCAACCTATCCACTACCACTAGGATGACTTCCTTGCCTTGAGATTCTGGCAATCCAGTAATGAAATCCGTAGAAATATCCATCCAAACTTCACTCGGAATCTCCAAAGGCTGTAACTTGTCGGGGTAATAAGAGTTATCATATTTATTGGCCTGACAAACCACACAATGCCTGATGAAATGACTAATTTGTTTAGTTAAACCCTTCCAAATGAACAATGCCTTTACTTTCCTAGTACTGGCATCTCTACCTGAATGCCCCCCCTCCCCTTCAATGAGCCGTGCATCCACTATAGGATGTGATTGCGTAATTATGGATCAGGACCCACCAAAATCTTGCCCTTTTTCCTGATTAGCCCTTGGTGCAAAGCATAATGACCCATGGGGCTTTGTTGGGCTAGTTGTTCCAGCAACTTCACTAGAAATTGATCTAACTGGCAGCTGCTCTTAATTAATTCCCCTAAATCTAATTGAATTTCAGACAAGGATACACATAGCAGTTCACTACCCTCTGTGGACGTCCGTCAGCACCGCCCGGCGCCCCGCGCGGGACCGACCCGGTTTTCAACGTGTGGCGGGGTCACCCACGCGACCCCCTCCCTGCCGGTGGCGGTCTGATCTTGCATACGGGTCGAAGTGTCGAACCTCGATTTGGATGACGATCAGGACTTGTACTAGACGGGTGTGGGGCACCCGTGTTTCCGTTTGGGAATTGATCGAGTCGTGGTTGTAAATGTTTAAAGGCCGTTTTGTTTGGTAAGGCGACCTTTTTAGTGAACTGAAGTTGTTGCCGATTTGTGGAGTCGCCACCGAGTCAAATTATGGGGACTCGGAAACCGTTCAAGTCAACTTTGATCCTTTGCCGGCTCAAAGTTGAGTGGCACGGGACCTGAAGATAAAGACTTGTACCCTTAAGCACTCCATGCCTGGAATGACTCTCATTGCCAATGGTTTCGGACATCCAGAAACCGTCGATTCTGAGTAAGGGGTGAGGGTACGTATTGGGAAGCCAACATCCGATAGATGTCAACGCCCAATCCTACCCGCACTATAGCGGCCCCTACTAATCAATCGGTGGGTTGATATCGTAGTTCTTTTGTTGTGGTGGAAATACTGTAACATCCATTATTTTAACCCTATACCTTTTGCTATGTCGGTTGTTTAAGGACAAGTAAGCTTTGTCGTCAAAGTAAATGTGTTTACATTCTTTGCATGCGATTTCACATGACAGGCAGGCCATGAAAAGATGCACGTAGGAGAGTAGAGAGTACTAGTATTGTACATATAAGCAAATCAGTTTTAACGTGATAATACAGATATTAGTCATTCTCGTGGTATACCTTACCTGGTATTCTGCTTAAGATGCGTCGGTTCGGAATTTAATAGAGATGCATCGAACCTAATAAGGCGAACACCGGGACTAATACGGAACCCGACCATCACTTTGTTCAGTTTTAGTTGTTTTACGTTTTGAAATCCGTGTTAGGTGATTTAGCATGCGATTATAAGGTCATAAAAGCAATAAATCATACGAAAAAATGTAAATGCGAATGTAAGTAAATCACATAGTGAGGAGTTGCACTCTCGGAGTATACACTAAACGGTACTCGATGTATAGATAGTTTTGAGAACGGATCTCGGAATTACTCGGGTCTATTTAGTGTGTTTTAGTGTTTGCGGTTGAAGTTGGGACGTTACGTATTTTAGTAGATGTTGTAGGCCTAGCGCCCACATCTAGTGTAGTCGTAGTGCATAATAATAGAAAGTGCAAGTATGGAAAGTTTTGTTTAGATGCCAACCTAGTGACGACTCGATCAACAGGCGGATCCTCCTAGCCTGACCAGTGACTCCGGCAGAGCTCCGTTATCGTTTGACCTTCCCGCGGCTACTCCGGCAGAGTTTCGTTACTAAGGACTAGTTCTACGGCTAATCCGGCAGAACCTGGGTACTAGTTTTGAGCTAGTCGATCACAGGCACCTCGGTATCGAGTGGAGTGCTCGAAGGTGAGGAGTAGCGTCGATGTCGCTTTTTTATTATCGGAACTACGATCGAGTGGATCCTTTGCCTCGGATGTCGGAGTACGAGCCCTTAGCGAGAGTTTAGAGGGAGAAGGGAGAAGGGAGAATTTAGTTTGTGTCAAAATGAGGGCGTGAAGGGGGGTATTTATAGGTGTTTTCGGCCCTCGTCGCCCATATAGGCGCGTGAGCTGGGGCGCACTAGGACTTAGGGTCCTGGGCTCAGGCGTGGGGAGTCTTAGGCGCGTGAGGCGGGACAGTTGGAGTGTTGAAGATACGATTTTGATACTTTCCAAAACCGAGAGACGGGTGTATGATACTAAGCTTAGGGCTTAAGGATTCCCGCGGATTGACCTAGCGCCGTGGGTTTAGTGGGCCTCGGGTGTTCATCACGAAGTTCGCTTGGCGCGGTGTTGACTCGGTTCGAGTTTCGGGACCCACTCGGGGTCCCGGTGTCAGAATTGACTTTAATTAGTGTCTATGCGACCGTAACGACACGACTAAGGCTGCCATCATGTTAGTTTAATTCGCCCGAATAATTTATTTGATCCGTTCTACTGAAAAACTATCTAGAACACCGCGAACCCGCGTCGCGTTGCAGTCCTATCGTCATCGGGTGTTTGTTGGGCACTTCTACAACCACCAGGTCTAGCTAATATTTGGTGCTAGCTGACCGGTCTGTACATTTTAATCTTTATTTGGACTTGTATTTGAAATCGAATTGGATGATTGGGATTTGATTTTGACCATTGAGTTCGGTTTTGATCATTGAATTGGGCCGGCTTGGCTTGGCCTCGGTTTCACTTATTATTTTTTCTTTGGCCCCTTTTGGCCATTTCAGACTTTTGGTTTTGCTAGCGCCTATGATGAGTTGGTCGGTCATTGTTGGAGGGATGTTCATTGTGGGAAATGGGCTTGCCTTCCGTCCTTGATTACTAGCTAAGGGACTATCTAGATTCGTCAAAGGATTCGGGAGTGCTCATTCCAAGGGATGGTTATGTGGCTTTCTATACCGGACATGGGATAGGTAAAAAGAGAACACGGGATCTCGTTTCTTGTAATTCCTCGTTCTTTTGAGGTTTGTTAGATTGTTATCGATAAATGGCATAGTATCGAGTCCTAAGCGAGAAAGTGTGTTATTAAACCAAGCGATTGTCGAGGCGTGTTGCAAAGAAGAAAAGTTTATTTCTTTTTATTGATAGTAATAAGCGGGCTATGGGCCCGAGATACTGTTTTCGGAGAGGTGGAGGACAGGTCCCCTCGCACCTCCTGAATCGATGTAAAAACAAAAGATATTTGTTATATTATTAGGTCTAGGCCCTAAGACGAACTAGACTCTGACTCGAACACAGATTTACTCGTCTCGGCGGATGCCCTTGGGTTGTCAGGATCTTCCTTAATATTCCGGACACTCTCCTCTATAGGGTCAAGGTGGGAGTAATAAATGGCATTGCCGAGGACTGTGTGAATGCTAAAAGGGTTCGTGATGTTGTTTGGTTTCTCGGGTGGAGGGAGAGGGATAGTCCTATTTTCGATCATATCTTGTATGGCATGTTTGAGTCGGTAGCAGGACTCGGTATCGTGCCCGTTACCTTGGTGATATAGGCAATAAGTATTCGGGGTCCAACTTTTGCTTCGTTTGCCGACTGGTGGGTCTGGAGTGGGACCCAAAGGTGAGAGTAACCCTTCATTGACTAGGCACGTAAGATGGTTTGATTGGGGTAAAATTTCTCGGTGACCTTCCTACTTTCTGGGATGTGGTCTCCTAAGGTCTTGGTGTTCCTTCGGTATCGACTTTAGGAAGCTTTGATCGGGCGGAGCATTGGGATAATATATCCTGGGTAGGCTTTTGGGTATGGTAATCACTCGGGTTAGCGTTTGTCTCGCTTTCTGTGTCTCTACTCTCAATGAAATTGAGGCGGCTATCGATGTAACGGACGGAGAAAGTGGAACAGGTTACCGAAGTATGGATGTTGTGAACCAACTTGGTTAGGGTAATGACATTGTGGCGGATACTTTCGATGGCGTTGGAATCTACCGACATGTTGGGGAGTGATTCTAGTGGGAAAGGATTAAAAGGTAAGATCCATCGGATGACTTAGAGACTCGAGGAATGCTCGTAACTGAGCGACGCGGAAATGAGGCCCTCGACCCGCGTGTGTGTGCGGTCATTGGTTTAGGGACTCAGGTGCTTTAGACTCTTGGTGTATTCGACGAGACGCCTAATGAGTTTTAAATCTCTGTAATGAGACGATGTGACACAATCCTCGTAGGTGAGGATTGAAGAGGACTCCTCAAAATGAGATGACCCAAAATGAAAGACCTCGAGTAGAGGCGATCCTAGTAGCTAACACGAACAGTTAATAACACGATTGTACGACGTAAGGAAGTTGATCGCAATCCCGGCTCAGGATCAAAGAGTTTTGATTTTTTTTCAAAAACAACCGATACTCGTAGGGAAAGTCTTTTTCTTCGAAATATAATTTTGCAAAATTATGGTGACGATGATGTGGTAACATCGTTGGTGATGTGAAACGTGTGTTTCTAAGTGTGTGTCGGGAATCCGACGATAGCAAAAGTGTAAACATTTTTTTTTAAAGGAACACGGTCCTTAGGTTGGACCGGTTTTTTTTTTTAAAAAATGACGAAGTGACTCTTCTTTTTTTTCTTTCATCGAGGCTACTATTAATTAGCTAGTTCGATATTGGATGTGTGTGGTGCTTTAAAGGTGTGACTAAATCCATGTCAATATGTTTTATTTTAGTCATGTGACGACGTTTGAAAATATATTTTTCTTGAAAATATTGAGTGTAAAATTGGCCATGACGATGGCATTTGAAAATGTTTTTTGTTTCTTTTTTAGAAATCATGTTTTGACCGGAGTATCGGCGTTTAAGAAATCATTTTGGAAAGATGAGATACTTTTCGAAAATGGAATTGGGTGCGGTTGAATATGGTGTGGTTGAATCCGGATTTTAGTGTTTTATTTGGGTTGGATTGTTCAAACACGCTACACATAACTAGGAATGCATACACACATGCAGGATGCAGACTCGGGTAGGATTAGGGTAGGCTACCGCCCACGAATAGTCTTTACTTAGGCATTGACAATGGTCTAGGAAGACGAGTGTCATGTCGTCCGCTCGGAACTATCCGTTTATTATTCCCGCGGGGTACGCGTTAGGCGGCCGAAGCGTCAATTAAGGATCTCTCCGCGTGTTCCTAGAGATCTTACCGCGAAGAGGTCAATTGGTCCTGATATCGGGTGGGCTTTTTAGGGCCAAAACCTGTAGTGACCACAACTAGGAACTAAGACATGAGCTTCACCGACCTCGTTCAAGTTACACCACCACTGGAAACTTGTTTCCAATTCCCCAGCAGAGTCGCCAAACTGTGGACGTCCGTTGATGGGAGGACTTGCCGTGGGTCCCTACCAACAAGTAAAACAACTAGACCTAACACGTAGCTAGGGAAGTCGGGTCGATATCCACGGAGACGGTTATGATATGTCTAGACTATGGTCTACCTAAAAACGAGGCTAAGTCGCCAAAACAACACAAAGAGAAGAGAATTGACTAACTATGATGAGGGAAAGGGGTGAAACTAGACTAACAATGAACTAGATATAACAAGACTAAATGAAACAACTAAAGATTAAGAAAACTATCAAACTGGAGAAAATGATTAACTAAAGAGATAGAGAAATCAAATATGGGAAGGAGTAGGGTTAGGTCGGGTTCATAAGTGTAGTAGGATAGATGGGAGATCAAGGGTGTAGGTTTCACCTAGTTACTAAGGTTGGTCCGCGCTCTCGCGTCAAAGCCAATGTCCGCACTCTCGTGTCAAAGACAAAACCCGAATACTCATGCAAGATATTACCCAATACACAAGGATTCAACCACAAATCAATCGCACAATGAGAAGATGAAAACAAGCATGAGAAGCATGACCACTACAAACTCAAACAAGCAATTCAACAAACACATGGTGCTCTTAACATGTGACTAGTAACAAAGAATCCACCTTTACCCTTAATCAAACCCTAATCATCCATAATCCACACTTAATCCCCCTACTAACCCCACAAAGAGTCTACTCACACATAATGAAACTAACCCTAACCATAACAAGAGAAATCAATGCAAACAACATAACATCCATAATGAAACTAGCAAGAACAAGAACAATAATCAAAGATTAAAACTTGAAAGATTAAACAAAGATTAAGAGTAAAGAGAATAAGAATATTATACCAACAAACAAGAGGATGAAAAGATGAAAACTTGTATTGATGAGAAAAACCCAAATGAGTCTCCCAAGGTTGTCAATCTTGGATGAGTCTTGAAGAATTCCCTTAATACAAGACTAATTACTAAGATTAATCTAAGATTACCAAAGATTAATATAAAACTAAGCTAGGGATGAAGAGAGTCTTTCTAGGGTTTAGAATAGTGTAGAGTAATGTAAGGTGCTTAAACAATACAAAGGGAGGGTATTTATAAGGTTACAAGAGCAAGAGAAGAAAACAATAACACGGGGCTGTAGCTGCACCTTCCCGGCCGGGAAGGATGTTGATCTCGACCGGGATGGTGGTCCCGACCGGGAAGGACTTCTTCTCGGCCGGGACGAGCCATCAGTAGGCTGTCTTTGCTTTGCTTCTTCATCCCGACCGAGATGGCCTTCAACTCGACCGGGATGGGTCTTGTAGACCTCAAATAAGATCTCAAGGGCCCGTACTTGCTTCTCATGGGCATCTCAACGATTCTCGGTGCTCGGGATCGAGTCTAAGGGGCTCGGGAATGGGTCCCAAGGTCTCGGGATTGAGTCTAAGCCACCGAGTGATCGTCGCTTCTCTGCGTTGGCTCTAAATGTGTCGGAAACGAGTCGGAATCGTTCCAATTCTCCATGATTGGTCATAGGAACCTAAAACGAACTAGAAGAAGCATAAGTAGCCTAGAAACCGCTCCTAAAGAGCCATTCCACAAGAGAAACCGGGACCAAACACAACAAATAAGCACTACAAAACACACTTATCAACTCCCCCACACTTAACCCTTACTCGCCCTCGAGCAAGCACAAACTAACTAAAAACTAAAAGAAACTAGACTACTAACCGAGCGGGTATTAGCGCACCCTACGCCCTTTCAACTCACGCGAAAACACTTAGAGGAAAAGTGCTCTCCGCAAGGCAAGTGAGGTCTTGCGGCGAAACTGTGGATGCAACCGGACACAAAAATACAAAAACAAACAAACATACAAACAAACAAGCAACCGGTTGCAACCAAGAAGAAATAAATACCGCTTCCCTCTACAAAGCGGTGAAAGAAACACCGGTTTAGGACTCAAGGCAAGTGACAACGTTCTCAAACTAATAATATAAACCGATATGAACTAAACCCTAATAGTATGACAACAAAGCAATAAAAACGTTGGTAACTTACCTAGTTCCTCCTAACCTTCTAAGAACGTACTACGGGATGGAAAAAGGATGAACCACGGAGTTAGTCGACACTGTAGGTAAGTGAGATCCTGCCCCCTTTAGCGATGAGCCAAGAGGGTCGTCCCATGCTCAAAATCGCCCAACTAGTCCAAGTAAAAAGGTGGATAAGGTTGCAAAATGGGAGAAGACCGACTATTTACCGCTATCATCCTTCCTAGGGACTCGGTCCTTTGGTAGGCTCTTCACGGTAATGGTCGGTAAAAGGCTTATTTTTTAGGGTGAGAATTCTTTTTGTGAGGTAATTTTGTTTGGCATTTTCTTTCTTTTGCATTTTGCTTTTGTGTTGCTATGCCATTTCTTTTTTCTTCTTTTGTATTTTGTTTTTGACTTGTTGTGCCTTTTCTTTTTTCTTCATTATTTTCTTTCTTTTTTTTTTTGACTTGGCTTGCCTTTTGGATAATGTAATCCCCTAGAAAATCTAACGCAATACAGTGGCGGAAACACTGTAGAGTTGGGATTAAAACACACTGACAAACTATATGTTATTAAAAGAAATGGTAAGTCAATACAAATGCCTCTTTTTACAAAAGGGCTAAAAAAGAAATCCACCAAACGGGTTATACAAATCCATAAATTACATGAATAAAGAAAGAGTAGGATCCACACTACTCGCTAGCTCACACCCAAAATTACAACAGCAAATACCTGTCATGTTATAAACATAACAGCCACGTCAGTGGGGAGTAACTTAGACGTTCTCCCGGCCATATTATATCATATGGAAATATAATAGTATTACTATATCAAAATAATTAAAATGGAAAACATTAAATGACATAATGAAAATAAGCTTTCGGAGAAAACTTAAAATATTGGAACAATAAAATCAGAACAAGTTTTCGGAAGAAAACTTCAAATATTTGCCAACCTGCAAACCAAAATGTATCGATAATAATATAAATATTCAAAATGGCGTTATGGATAGGATTAGTGTAGACGGACGGCTAGACTTTCACTAGGAGAATACTAAATCCTAGCTTCGAGAACCTACTTCAAACAAATCAAACTTCGGTCTCTAACTTGGCTACTCAACCATAATAGGACGGCGACTTATAAATTCGTGGCCCTAGTTTAAGATAATATGCACACCCCTCCCGAGCACCATAAATACTCATTTCAACCCGACGGCGTCTTACACTGCGAGGCACGAGTTTAAGGTCAAAATGTACACACACTCCCGAACACCATATATGCTCGGTTCAACAACCAATGTGCCCCATAAAGACACACCAGCCTTATAGTTGATGGCAAAAACGTAAACCCCAGAATATATTACTCTAAACCTCACACTTGTCCTTATTCCATAACTTCAAAACAAGCCATTATCGATATTCAAGAATAAATATAATCAATATGAATAATATGAGGATGAAAGGAATAAACATTTTATATAAAAAGGTAAACTCTCTAAAATAAAAAGTTACTAATTTTAGAAGCTTACTTAAAATAGAAATTTCGTTATAGAAAATATGTAAGTTATTAAAATATGTGAAATATATTAAAAATAGCATTTCTAATAAATTTTACATTTTATTATTATCTTCTTTATCGTAACTTTATTATATTTCTAAATTCGTTACTCAAAATATAAATAACATATAATAAGTCAATATTATAGTATTTTATAAGTAATTAGGAAATCGAGTTAAAACTATAAATTTTAGAAAACAGATGTTTTAAGAAAATGATATCAAAATTAATTGAGTCGACGAACTTTATAAATGAAATGAAATTTACGAAGAATTCAAATTATTTTTAACAGATAGTTTTTATTAATAAATAATATGGGTTTTAATAAAAATAGTCAATCGGAAACAAATAGGAAATTATTAGTGAAAATAGTCTCGACTAAAAATATATTTAAAACAAAATCGACTATTTTCTCATTTATTAGAATAAATCGTAAAACGAAAATTAATTTATTAAAAAGTATACAAATTTCGATTAAAATATAAAAAACGATTTTCCAGTGAAAATTACAAATTAACGAAATATGAGGAAAATATGAAATCGTTATTATTTAGTTACTAGTGTCACGACATCCAACAAAATATTACAACGATCGTAAATAATTAAATTACAAACGATTTATAAAACGATATCGAAAACTTGTAAAATATTTATAAGGTACAATTTAAAATAATATTTTTAGCAAATAATAAATAGCTAAAATTCGAAAATCGGAGTTAAAATGTTTACTACAAACATACTACTCAAACATACGATATAAAATCGAGTAACGTCCTAAAGTTACCTTAAGTCGATAACCGAAACGAACTCGTACTCGTCCTTCTTGATCAATCCAGTAAAAATGTCGTCTTTTGTAGAATCAATAGTCTTCTATGCATGATCCACCACGGAAACCGAGAATACAAAACAAAAGAATGAGACGAGCGTAATAGACATAAGACGGGAACAAAATAGATAGGATTTATGGTCGGATTATCAGGGCTAGAGGTGAAGGAAAGATAAGGACCGAAAAGAACCGATCATGGAGACGGAAACAAAGGACATCCGTAGGACAAAAACGAGCATCGGAAGGAATAATAAGTAGCAGCAAACAAAACGAATTAAAAGCAACCGTAAGAAGAAGAAGCATAAAAACGAGTATGGTCACAACAGCAGACAGCAGCGGCAACAATACACGAAAACAGCAGCAACAGATCCGAAGCGACAAATACAGAAGCAGAACGACAAGACAGAAGTGCATCCACAGAACAAAGAAGAAGAAGAAGAGAAGGACGGGAGATCGAACAATGATTACGACGCCAAAATCAGGGAATCGATTAAAGAAATTAACGATAAGAGTAGCAGCAAACAACACGACCACAGTAGCAGCAAAACGAACCAAACCATGACGAGATTGTTGGAGTAAAGGCTTGAAAGCCTTCAGTAAAGTGTAGAGTGGGTATTTTATGGAGTTTGGTGGACTTGACCTCTACCACTTGCATGTGGGTTGTGTCAGTTGGGCTTTTGGGTTTTTTCTTATGCTGAGTGAATTGTCCAATTGGGCTTTTAAAGCATAGTTTTATCCAATTGTCCAAGTTCAGTTTGTAATGTTTGTCCACATTCATCCTTATCTTTTTGCTGTCATTTGTGACGTTACTCCTCCATAAATACCACACTTTAATGGCATTAACTCGTTTTTGGCTCCTCAATCCTCATCCTCTGCTTGTGTATAAATAGAGCTTTGATGCTCTACTTTTGCGACAATACAAAATAACTTCAATCATCTCCTTCTCTTCTACTGTTCTTCTCTCCTCTTTCTGGGTTTTGCTCATAATTGTTCCAAGCACATAGCCCCGAGTGGACGGGTCTGTGTGCTGCTGTGTACACCTTGGAAACTGACGGTGTTCTACGATTACCACCGCGGTCGTTCCGTAATAGTTTTCAACTCAGTGGCGTTCCTGCCACGGCACAACTCTTCTTTTTGCTGCCTACATTTCGGTTCTGTCCGTCCTCGTTTACTGCCCGTTTCGTCCCGATTCTCTTGCCTCCTTCGTCTGTCACGCCCCTATCTGTCCCTATCTCGGTCACGTCCGTCACCTCGATTGTCCCTCGGTTTTGTTGCCTCGGTTTTGCCCCTGGTTGCTGTCTCGGTTTTGTCTCCGATTATTGTCACGGTTTCCTCTGTTTGTTACCTCTGTTTGTTGCCGCAGCTTTGTTTTCAAGCTAGCGTCGGTCGGTCTTTCCTATTTGCTTCTTTTACTTGTTACACGGTTTCTCTCTCACAATTTGAAAACTATTAATATTATTATTCGTGTAACAATGTCGTCGTTTTTGTCGAAAACTATTCCCGACCTGTCGAAGTTGGAGCCCCTTGATGGCAACAATTATAGACGGTGGTCGCAAAAATTGTTAATGTTTTTTGAGCAGTTAGAGGTCGATCATGTTTTATTTAACGACCCTCCTATTCCTATGTCGATTAACAACACCACCGAAGCTACTCCACCTTTAATTTCTTTCATAAATAAAAATGAAGAATTGGTCAAGAAATATGAGAAGGATAATAAAACGGCCAGGTGTCATATACTCAATCATATGACAAATACTCTTTTTGACTTATTTATGGTCCACAAGTCGGCTAAGTTTATTTGGGAGTCTTTAGAGGAAAAAAATATGGGGCTGACGATGCTGGAAAAAAGAAATATGTGGTGGGACAATGGCTAAATTTTCAAATGGTTGACGATAAACCTATTATGGATCAAGTCCATATTTATGAAAATTTATGTAGTGACGTTGTTAATGAAGGGATGAAGTTAGATGAAGTTTTTCTTGCTAATGTTTTATTGGAAAAATTCCCCCGTTCTTGGAGCGATTATAGAAATCAGCTGAAACACAAAAAGAAAGATTTGTCACTCCAAGAGCTAGTTATCCATATGAGAACCGAGGAGGCCAATCGTCTAAAAGATAAAACTCTTAGTCTGTCCCTCAATCCCGTTAAAGCTAATCTCGTTGAAACCGGTGGGTCTTCTAAGGGAGAGAACAATAAGGGAAATAAGGGGAACAAGGGAAACACTAAGGGTGGTGAAGGCAAGGATCAGGGGAACAAAAACAAACAAAATCAAGGAAAATACACCAAGGCCGTTCCAAAAATTCAGAAACCAAATACTAATCTGGTGTGCTTTGTATGTGGTCAACCAGGTCACAAAGCTTATCAATGCCCCCAGAAAAAAGGTGGTCATGCTGGTCAAGCTAATCTTGCTGAAACAGATGACATCATTGCAGCTGTCGTGGTTGAGGCAAATCTGGTGGCAAATGCTAATGACTGGATTCTGGATACTGGAGCTTCAAGACATTTCTGTGCTAACAAGGAGCTGTTTGCCGACTTTGAAGCTGTAGATGATGGTGAATGCGTCTACATGGGTAACTCTTCCTCCGCTGTTATCACAGGAAAAGGCAAGGTGTTTCTTAAACTTACCTCAGGGAAGACTCTTGCCCTTAGTAATGTTTTGTATGTTCCTTCATTGCGTAGAAACCTAGTGTCGGGTGCCTTACTTAACAAAGTTGGTGTGAAACTTGTTTTTGAGGCTGACAAGGTTGTAATGTCTCGCAATGGAGATTTCGTGGGCAAGGGCTATCTTAGTGGGGGTCTGTTTGTTTTGAACACTGATGTTTCTACCATTAATAATAAAGCTTCTTCTTCTGTTTATATTGCTGAGTTTATTGATGTATGGCATGGTAGACTAGGTCATGTGAATGTTGAGTCTATTGAAAAACTCAAATCAATGTCGCTTATCCCGTCATTATCTTCAGAAGTGTTCACAAAATGTCCTAGTTGTGTAGAGGCTAAATTTGCTAAAAAGCCAAATAAACCTGTTAAGACTAGACATACTGACCTTCTAGAATTAATTCACACCGACCTAGCAGATTTTAAAAGCACTATGAGCAGAGGAGGCAAACATTACTATGTCACTTTTATAGATGATTGCTCTAGGTACACTAAAGTGTATTTACTTACACATAAAAGTGAAGCTGAGGATATGTTTGTAAAGTTTAAAAACGAGGTAGAAAATCAACTTGATAAAAAGATTAAAAGAGTTAGGTCCGATAGGGGTGGTGAATATGGCTCTAATTATCTAATAGACTTTTGTGAGAAATATGGTCTAATTCACGAGAAAAGTCCACCTTACACACCCCAATCAAATGGAGTAGCTGAACGTAAAAACAGAACTTTAAAGGAAATGATGAATGCCATGCTTTTAAGTTCTGGCCTTCCCGATGATATGTGGGGGGAAGCGGTTTTGTCTGCTTGTCATATTCTTAATAGGGTACCTCATAAGAAACTAGACAAGACACCCTACGAGTTATGGAAGGGTTATGCTCCCAACCTTAGTTTCCTGAGAGTGTGGGGGTGTTTAGCTAAAGTAGGTTTACCTAATTTTAGGAGACCCACTATAGGACCTAAAACCTATGATTGCGTTTTCATTGGATATGCTCAAAATAGTGCTGCATACAGATTTATGTCTTTAACTGATCGATCTATTTCTGAAGCTAGAGACGCTGAATTTTTTGAGCATGTTTTCCCTTTAAAGAAAGATGTTGCATCATTGCCTGAATTGTCTGAATTGCCTGTTAATCCTGTTGATAGTTCCTTGCATGCTAGGAGTAGTGCCTCTGTTGATCATGATGTTGAACCTAGAAGAAGTAAAAGGCCTAGAATTGAGAAAGATTTTGGCAATGATTTTATTACAAATTTCTTAACTGAAAATGCATGTGATTTTTGCACGAGTGATGAGTTTGTTTCTGCCTTTTTAATGGAAGAAGATCCAAAAACGTATGATGAGGCTATGAGATCTATTGATGCTAACTTTTGGAAAGATGCTATTAAAAGTGAACTAGACTCTATTGTTTCAAATCAGACATGGGAGTTAACTGATTTACCTAAAGGGTGTAAGCCGATTTCCAGTAAATGGTTATTTAAAAGGAAACTCAGACCCGACGGTACAATAGAAAGGTTCAAGGCTAGACTTGTGGTAAGAGGGTTTACACAAAAAAAAGATTTTGATTACTTTGATACTTACTCACCTGTGACCAAAATTTCCACCATTAGAACTCTAATCGCTTTAGCTGCTATTCATAATCTTGTAATACATCAGATGGATGTAAAAACAGCTTTTTTGAATGGAGACTTAAAGGAAGAGATCTACATGTCACAACCCGAGGGGTTTGTGGTTAAAGGTCAAGAGAGTAAAGTGTGTAGACTAAGAAAATCACTATACGGTCTGAAACAAGCACCCAAACAGTGGTATGAAAAATTTCACAACACCTTGATTAAAGATGGCTACATTACCAACAATTCTGATTCATGTGTGTATTCAAAAATGTTTGGATGAGATTGTGTGATTATTTGCCTGTATGTTGATGACATGTTAATAATTGGTAAGAATTTATTTGTCGTAAATGAAACCAAACAGTTCTTGTCATCACAGTTTGAGATGAAAGATTTAGGGAAAGCTGACGTTATCCTAGGAGTTAAGATTATCCAAAACTCAAATGGTATCGCCCTAAGTCAGTCTCACTATCTGGAAAAGGTGTTGAGAAAATTTGATCACTTTGATGTTGAGCCTGCTAGAACTCCCTATGATCCTAGTGTTCACCTGTGTAAAAACTTGGGCGAAAGTGTTTCCCAAGAAGAATATGCTAAAATCATAGGAAGTGTGATGTTTCTCATGAACTGCACTCGGCCTGATATTGCTTATGCTGTGAGTAGGCTAAGTAGATATACACATAACCCTAACAGTGAACATTGGACTGCTTTGAGTCGTTTGCTACGATATCTGAAAGGTACTTGCGATCTATGCTTGCATTACAGTACGTACCCTGCTGTGTTAGAAGGATACAGTGATGCTAACTGGATCAATAGTAATCCAGAAACCAGTTCAACTAGTGGTTATGTGTTTACCATAGGTGGAGGTGCTATCTCGTGGAAGTCTTCTAAGCAGACTTGCATAGCAACCTCCACTATGGAATCTGAGTTTATTGCTCTTGAGTTGGCAGGACAAGAGGCAGATTGGTTGAGAAATTTGCTAGCAGACATGCCGTTGTGGGGGGGACAGGTTGCACCAGTCTCCTTGCACTGTGATTCACAAGCAGCAATTGGTGTTGCTAAGAATGATGTCTACAATGGCAAGAAAAGACATATTCGGATCAGGCATGGTGTGGTTAAACAATTCTTGAAAAATGGAGTAATTGCTGTGGACTATGTGAAGTCCAAAAGCAACCTTGCCGACCTTTATACAAAAGGGTTACCACGGAAAGTAGTCCGTGAATTGTCGAGGGGAATGGGACTTAGGTTCTTAAGTCAAAACAGTGTTTGAATTGACATGAACCAAAGACTCTATTCCTATGGCATCTAATTCATAGCCTTTATGGTGGTGCTGCTTGAGAAGCACTTGATGGATTTGTGACTCTATCTTGAAAGATGGACTTCTACGTCCTGAATGGTTCTAGTGAGAAGTGCTAATGAGAAGCACTTGAACCACCCATATGGTAAGATGGTTTGGCCGCCGTCCATACCAAGGTAAACGCATGGCCATAAAAGCGTTGCACAATGAAATCGCGGAACAAGTATGATTTGAAGGAATGATATGTGTTATGAGGGTCTCAACCGAATATCAGTAAGGAATTCAAATCGAAAGATATTCTCTTATTTTGAAAGTAAGTTGTTGCCTCATTTTCACTAATGTGTCAATTCAAGTCGAAAGACATTGATACCTAAGTATCTAATCCTTCCTTAACCCAGAATGTCTTCCTTTCTTCGCCTTTGTGGGGGATTGTTGGAGTAAAGGCTTGAAAGCCTTCAGTAAAGTGTAGAGTGGGTATTTTATGGAGTTTGGTGGACTTGACCTCTACCACTTGCATGTGGGTTGTGTCAGTTGGGCTTTTGGGTTTTTTCTTATGCTGAGTGAATTGTCCAATTGGGCTTTTAAAGCATAGTTTTATCCAATTGTCCAAGTTCAGTTTGTAATGTTTGTCCACATTCATCCTTATCTTTTTGCTGTCATTTGTGACGTTACTCCTCCATAAATACCACACTTTAATGGCATTAACTCGTTTTTGGCTCCTCAATCCTCATCCTCTGCTTGTGTATAAATAGAGCTTTGATGCTCTACTTTTGCGACAATACAAAATAACTTCAATCATCTCCTTCTCTTCTACTGTTCTTCTCTCCTCTTTCTGGGTTTTGCTCATAATTGTTCCAAGCACATAGCCCCGAGTGGACGGGTCTGTGTGCTGCTGTGTACACCTTGGAAACTGACGGTGTTCTACGATTACCACCGCGGTCGTTCCGTAATAGTTTTCAACTCAGTGGCGTTCCTGCCACGGCAGAGCTCTTCTTTTTGCTGCCTACATTTCGGTTCTGTCCGTCCTCGTTTACTGCCCGTTTCGTCCCGATTCTCTTGCCTCCTTCGTCTGTCACGCCCCTATCTGTCCCTATCTCGGTCACGTCCGTCACCTCGATTGTCCCTCGGTTTTGTTGCCTCGGTTTTGCCCCTGGTTGCTGTCTCGGTTTTTTCTCCGATTATTGTCACGGTTTCCTCTGTTTGTTACCTCTGTTTGTTGCCGCAGCTTTGTTTTCAAGCTAGCGTCGGTCGGTCTTTCCTATTTGCTTCTTTTACTTGTTACACGGTTTCTCTCTCACAGAAGCAGAACGACAAGACAAAAGTACATCCACAGAACAAAGAAGAAGAAGAAGAGAAGGACGGGAGATCGAACAATGATTACGACGCCAAAATCAGGGAATCGATTAAAGAAATTAACGATAAGAGTAGCAGCAAACAACACGACCACAGTAGCAGCAAAACGAACCAAACCATGACGAGATGAAGGGAAGCAACAGAACGAAAACGAAGAAGGAAACACGGCGACATCTATCCCCAAACAGAGGACGAAGGGGAAGAAGAAAACGGAGAAGAAACAGCACATAACAGCAGCGAACAGAAATGGAGAAATGCGAACTGAGCCGAACGAACGCATATAAGCAACAAACAAGAATGATTCGGTAGCAATACATATCACCAGACACAAACTCGACATCGAAACCGAGTGAAAAAAGAGGTACGAGAAGAGTGACAACAACAACACACACAACAAAATACGAAAAACAGCAGAAGTGAAAGAAGAAGGAGAATCGAAGAAAAGAAAAGGGCACAAACAAAAAAAACGACCCGAACGAGCAAATAGTAGCACACACGACAAACAGCAGTGGAGCGAGCGTGAATCAACTGCAGAAGGGAAGAGAAGAAGAAGAACGAAAAAGAGGAGGAAAAGGGCTACCTATTGCCACTTCTGGCAGAGTACTAGCGGACAGCAGGAGAGGAAAAAAAAGCAACCGTGGTAGCAGCAGCAGTAGCAGCGAAGCAGCCGTGGTAACAACAGAACTACAAACGCATCAGCAGCAGCGAAGCAGCGCAGCAGTAGCAGCACGCAGCAGGTGCAGGAGCAGAGGAGCAGAAAAAGGAAGGACAGAGGATAACCGAGGGGGCATCGATTGTGAACCGGTAAGACAGATTGAAGAAGAACGTAAATAGTGATGGTAGATAAAGAAAGGAGGAGGTGAGCGGTGATGGAGGCTGAAAATGGCGTGATTAAAAGAAAAGAAAGGAAGAGGAGGTGAATGATAAGAATGAAACGGTGGAGGTATGACGGGTGAAATGAATGAGTGTGGGGATAAGGTGCATAGGAAAATAAAAGGATAAGGGAATGAATGTACGTAAAATAATGAGGGGTTGAATACGTTAATTGAGGTGGGTTGGATTCCACTCACCAAAAGTAAGTGTACGGACTCCGAGAACAAGTATACGTAGTATACGGATTGATTAATTAAATAAGGTATGAGACTAATTCCGTAACGATAAATTGACTGACCCACGAAACGAGTTAAAACGAGTTAATAAAAATTAAATAAATAATCAGACCATCAAATAAAATGAGTAAATAAAGTACTCGAGACGAAAACGAAGTTGATAGAAATAAATAATTAGATGATGAAATAATATTTCCCGATAAATAATAAATTTTCGATAAAGTGAATTAAATTGATTTCTCGAGAAAAGGTAATAAATGTTTTGACGAAACTTAAAATAAATGAGCTTCGAGCCGAAAATAGAAATTCGAGCTTAAATACAAATAAATAAAAAGAATTTATAATTTAAATCGTCGAAATAGATTTTCGATAAGAATCAAATTAAATGTATAAAATGAATCTAATTAGAAATAAAAATATGTATTAAATATAAGAAGAGTTTCCGAGACGAATAGAATTTTAGGAGTTTTAAACGATTAAACAATAGATTCATTTTATAACAATTTTAAGAATTACCAGTTAAATCGTAAATAAAATAAAAATACGAATATAACTTTAATTTAATTTATTTTATAAAATCAGAGGTGTTACAATGATTTTGTTTTGTAGGCATTTCTTGCAACCAAGTGAGAATTTCAACAATTTGCAACTTATTTGTAGAGATGTGTAGGAGGTAGGGAAATAGGTAAGTCGGGACGGGCCCTTCCCTTCAAACCCACAAAAAGGGGAGAAACTTGGACTAGTCAAAGCAATTCCGAACACGGTCACCTAAGGGACGGGACTCGGCAACCAAGGCCTTTTCACTCCGTGGGTGGTCATAGTGGTCAAAATGCAAATCCCGTAGTAATCCCTAGTAGACTAGGTGGACTCAAGTTAAAGGACCAACGAAACTATTGATTTAGGGTCATTCTACTAGACTAAAGTCCAAGACTCGATTTATTTAACTAGAAAGAGAAAGTAAACACTTGCGCCCTAGCCTCAAAACCGGGTTTTCGAAAACCTTTTTACACAAGACACAAACTAAACAAGACACAACGAGGACGAAAGAAAATGAGACACACACACAACAAAACAAAACAAAATAAGAGGAGAGAGAACAAACATAAAAAAAAAACAAACACCACCCCGAAACATCCACATAAGCAACCAAAACAACCACAACCTTCAACAAGCTACACCCGAGCACACATCATCATAAATCTCCTCCAAACTCCGCAAGAGATAAAGAGGAAAAGAGATAGAATGACATTACCGGATGTCTTGAGCTTTCCGAAAATTACGGTGATCAAGGAACCTATAAGGAAATAGGGAGGCAAAACACACAATACAACAAAAATACGACACAACGACACAAAAAGAAAAGACACAAAAGAAAATATTTTTGATTTTTGTGAAAATTTTCAAATTTTTAGGAATTCTTAATGTTTTTTCGGAAAAAATACGAAAATAAAATTAATCTAGAATACGATATCGCTCCCCCACACTTAAACTGAGCAACGTCCTCATGCTTGATCGGTAGTGTGTGGAGACGCTAAAAAAAGAAACTACGAAAATAAAGCTAAAACTCAAAAATAAAGAAAGTGAAGAAAGGGGTAGAATGTGTCCGGCCGGGGTGTAGTCAAGTCACCGAGGGCCGAGACAAGAAAAGATATGGATGGGGGAAGAAATAAAAAGAAGAAAATAAAAGGAAATCGGAGGGGAGGGCTAGGTGTAATCATGTCACCTAGCCCGGATTCCGCCTAAATCCGACTAAATCCTACAAAAAAGTGGAAAATAAAGAAAAAGTGAAAGGACTTGTAAATTTGGATTTTTGAAATGACTCTCGATGTAGTCACGTCATCGAGAATCGGGAGCAATGACTACCAAGGCCCCGAGGGCCACCATGACACAAAAATGATAAGTGGAAAGGGAACATACAAAGGGAGACAAGCAATAAAAGACGAAAAAGAAAGGAGAGTCGCCTTACCAAACGGTTAGCAACTCCAAAGTCTCCATCGTCTCAATGTTCGATATTGGCACTTTGCTTGTCTTCATCATTGTTATTCCTCTTCTTTCTCGATATGGTCGCATGGTTGAAGTATTAGGCTTGCAATGGTATAATGAGGTGGGATTTGATGTGAAACTCGGTGTGTAGTGAAGAGAAGATGAGATGAAGGTATATATATGAAGTGTAGGGATCATATGATAGTTGCAAGGGTAGGTAGGGAGGTTGGGAGGGGGTATAACGTGGTTGGGTGGGGTTTAAATGAAGGAACAAAGGCGAACAAGGCTGCAGGAGACCATCCAGACCGGGAGCATCACTTCTCAGTCGGGATGGTCCCTTCCCGGTCGAGATGGTCCTCATCTCGGTCGGGATGGACCTCTAGAAGCATCAGTTTCCACGCCAACTTCATCCCGGTCGAGATGACATCCTTCTCGGTCGGGATGGCACCTTTCCCGAGCCTTGGAGCCTTCTTTCAATACTAGCTCCACCCACAAGACACATACAACCTCGGGATCCAAAATACCATCCCCAAAAGCTTATGAAAAGCTCAAAAACCGACTTCCTTGCGCATGCTCCAAGCTTCTATCATTAACTACTCTCTCAAGACTTCATCTTCACTATAACCTATCAAATGAACTCAATAAACATCATCAAAATCTCTCCCTCACATCGCTCATCAAAATACCAAATTACAAGATTTCCACAAACACACAAAAGAATAAGAAGAAAATATATACAAAGAGACGGTTCTTTTGGAACTCCGTCAAACCAAGGGTGGTAGGTTCTTCATTCATTTTTCAGCAACATCATAGACGACTCCATCGCCATCAAGAGCATGGAGTAACAAATCAAAGTCTCGGGAGAAATCTTCAATCAAGCTCATGGAGTACCAATCCATACTCCAAGGGTCATCACATCCTAACCTCGACGTTCCCGGGGTATCCCGATCTGCTAAGTTCAACGACTTGAACTTGTACTTGCGATCCTTCGGCATATACCCAAACGACCATTCATCTTCACAAGGCCCCAAGGAAGGCTCAACCTTCTTCTTGCTAACCGACTTGTCTTCAATCTCATGGCATAGGCATTCATCCGCCCCAAGCTCAGAATCATCATCATCAATTCCACCCAAGTTGTCTTTCAAACTTTCATCCGACTCATCCCCTAGATCGATGTCTTTCATGGCGTGGATCATATTACACGACTCTTCATTTGTAAGCGAGGTGTTGCCTTGGAGGTCAAACACGAACTTCTCGTCGCCTAGCTCAAAGGTGATCCTACCATTCTTTACATCAATCATCGCACCGGTGGTATGTAGAAATGGGCGGCCTAGGATAATGGGAGTGATGGCATCTTCCGGCATATCAAGTACAAGGAAGTCGACCGGAATGAAGAACTTCCCTATTCTTAGTGGCACATCCTATAGCATTCCTAATGGTCGGTTAAGCGAACGATCGGCCATTTGAAGTGTAATAGAGGTACTCTTGATCTCTTTAATCCCAAGTCGCTCACAATAGAATAAGGGAGAATGCACACACTCACCCCCAAATCACATAACGCCCTTTCAATCTTCAAGTTCCCTATGGTGCACGGGATTGACAAACTACCCGGATCCTTCAACTTGGGAAGTGTAGAGCCTTGAATGAGCTCGCTCACCTCTCTTGTGAATGCTATGGTCTCTTCCTTGTCCACGGATCTCTTCCTAGCCAAGATTTCTCTCATGAACTTTCCATATGCCGGGACTTGGGTACTTGCTCATGAACATCCACCTTGGTCTTCATTTGCCTTGTTGGGAATAGCAATTTGATGTGTATCTTGTCTTGCTCATTAGGTTGGGACATTTCAATTGACACCTTCTTCTTTTCTTTGTCTTTCTCTTGGGGTGGGGGAAGCTTATCTTCATGGGGTTTCTCAACCTCTCACAAGACTTGCTCCTCCATGAGATTTCACCAACTTGCATTGTCTTGAGATGGAGATACAACCTCTTTCATGGCTTCTTGCTCAATAGGGAATAAGGGTGAATCATAGGATGCACCGCTCCTCAAAGTGATAGCATTCAGGTGTTCAAATTTCGATGGTACACCTTGAGGAGGCAATTGACCCTTTTGCCTAGAAGATTTACCCGAAGCAACTTGAGCTAGTTGGGTTTCGAGCATCTTCACATGTGTATCTCTTGCCATGTTCTCCCTTTAAAGTTGAGCAAAGAATTCTTGTTGGTTTCTTAGCATCTCCATTTGACTTCTTTGCATTTCTTGATTACTCCTTTGCATAACCAACATTGATTTTTGCATGTCGAAATCCCGAGGGGGAGATTGTTGGTTATGAGGAGTATTGGTGATGGCTAGGGGAATGCCATAATCATGAATTGGAGATCGGCTCCTTTGCTTGCTTTCTTGTTGAGTACTTTGGGACCCTTTTTGTTGTTGAAGGTTCCCTTGGAACCCATGAGAATTCCCTTGATTAAGGCCTTGAGAGTTACCATGATTGTGGTTTTGGTAACCTTGGTTGTTTCTTTGAAATCCTTGAGAGTATTGGTTTCCTTGGAAACCACCTTGATGATTGAAGTTCCCTTGATTTTGGAACCCTTGATTGTTGTGGAAGGCACCTTGGTTATGTTGTTGGAAATTGTTGAAAGGCCTTTGATTGCCTTGATAACCTTGGTAGCCTTGGTTGCTGTCCCTTAAAGGAGGAGGAACATATGGACGGTGTTGTTGTTGGGCTTATTGTTGGGAAGCTTGGAACATGTGAGGATTTGGCAAATTTTGAGCCTTGATGTTAGAGTATGGGGCACCTTTTTGAATTGAATGTTGGTGGGAATAACTTGTGCTTTGACCTTGATCAAAACGACTTTGGAGCTTCTTATCAATATTATCCATGTGGGTCTTCAATTGCGCTCCAAGATCTGCACTAAGTTTTGTAATGGCATACATCAATCTCATGCCTTCCCCCTCTATTCGCCTTCCTAGGCCTTGAGTATTGAGAGTTGTGAACCGTCATTTCTTCAATTCTTGACCAAGTTTGGTCATCATCTACCTCGGTGAACCTTCCATTAGATCCCATGTTGAGTATGGCCCTTGAATCTTCATATAACCCATTCCAGAATTGTTGGACAAGGAACCATTGTGATAAACCATGGTGAGGACAAGAACGGATCATGGCTTTAAACCTTTCCCACGACTCATAGAGACTTTCTTCGTGTCGTTGTTGAAAACCCGTGATTGAAGCTCTCAAAAGATTGGTCTTCTCCGGTGGATAAAATTGTTGGTAGAATGCTAATGCTAGCTTCTTCCAAGTGTCTATACAGAGAGCCGTCTTGTCGAGACCTTTGAGCCATTGCTTGGCCTTGCCAATCAAAGAAAAAGGAAATAGGACCCACCGGATTTGGTCTTGGGTAATTCCCGGTTGAGATATGGCATCGCAATAGTCCGAGAAGGTTTTCATGTGCTGATGAGGATCTTCTGTAGGTAACCCACTAAATTGACTTCTTTCAACTAATTGGATAAATTGTGTTTTAGCCACAAAATTCCCGGCATATGCGGCCGGTAAAGCGGTTGGACCGGGCAAAACGTCTTCCGTAAAGGTTGAATGAGAAGAGAACTTAGGCATTGTTGGATGTGCGGGAGATGATGGTGTAGATGGTGTTGATGTAGAAGTTGAAGGAGAACTAGGTGAAGAAGAATGGATAGATGTACCAAAGGGATTGATGAAGGTGACTCGTTCAAGTCGGATCCTTGAGCTTGCTCTTCATTGATATTGCTAGTACCCGATTAAGAATTCCTAACCCGATCAATCGTCCGTTGGCGAAAGGCTCTAAAGAGTCTTTCCGGCTCTGGATTGAAGAGAAAGAAGTCGTCTCTCCTCCTAGGCATGCACTACACAATAGAACAAACGTGAGAACACCTAGTGCGTTATGGGCACTAGGCAAAGACAATAAACGAGCACAACGGAAGACAAAGAGAGAAGAAAACAATAAAAACAAGAAAAAGACTACAAAATATGCACAAAGGATAGAAAAAGAACACAAGAGGGGTAACTAAGTCAAGCTTATAAGAAAACTATGTCTAAACATGCACTGTCCCCGGCAACGGCGCCAAATTGATGGGAGGACTTGCCGTGGGTCCCTACCAACAAGTAAACCAACTAGACCTAACACGTAGCTAGGGAAGTCGGGTCGATATCCACAGAGACGGTTATGATATGTCTAGACTATGGTCTACCTAAAAACGAGGCTAAGTCACCAAAACAACACAAAGAGAAGAGAATTGACTAACTATGATGATGGAAAGGGGTGAAACTAGACTAACAATGAACTAGATATAACAAGACTAAATGAAACAACTAAAGATTAATGAAACTATCAAACTGGAGAAAATGATTGACTAAAGAGATAGAGAAATCAAATATGGGAAGGAGTAGGGTTAGGTCGGGTTCATAAGTGTAGTAAGATAGATGGGAGATCAAGGGTGTAGGTTTCACCTAGTTACTAAGGTTGGTCCGCGCTCTCGCGTCAAAGCCAATGTCCGCACTCTCGTGTCAAAGACAAAACCCGAATACTCATGAAAGATATTACCCAATACACAAGGATTCAACCACAAATCAATCACATAATGAGAAGATGAAAACAAGCATGGCCACTACAATTCAAACAAGCAATTCAACAAACACATTGTGCTCTTAACATGTGACTAGTAACAAAGAATCCACCTTTACCCTTAATCAAACCCTAATCATCCATAATCCACACTTAATCCCCCTACTAACCCCACAAAGAGTCTACTCACACATAATGAAACTAACCCTAACCATAACAAGAGAAATAAATGCAAACAACATAACATCCATAATGAAACTAGCAAGAACAAGAACAATAATCAAAGATTAAAACTTGAAAGATTAAACAAAGATTAAGTGTAAAGAGAATAAGAAGATTATACCAACAAACAAAAGGATGAAAAGATGAAAACTTGTATTGATATGAAAAACCCAAATGAATCTCCCAAGGTTGTCAATCTTGGATGAGTCTTGAAGAATTCCCTTAATACAAGACTAATTACTAAGATTAATCTAAGATTAACAAAATATTAATATAAAACTAATCTAGGGATGAAGAGAATCTTTCTAGGGTGTAGAATAGTGTAGAGTAATATAAGGTGCTTAAACAATACAAAGGGAGGGTATTTATAAGGTTACAAGAGCAAAGGAGAAGAAAAGAAGAACACGGGGCTGTAGTTGCACCTTCCCGGCCGGGAAGGATGTTGATCTCGACCCGGTTGGTGGTCCCTACCGGGAAGGACCTTCTTCTCGGCCGGGATGGGCCATCAGTAGGCTGTCTTTGCTTTGCTTCTTCATCCCGACCGGGATGGGTCTTGTAGGCCTCAAATATGATCTCAAGGTCCCCTACTTGCTTCTCATGGGCTTCTCATCGATTCTCCGTGCTCGCGATCGAGTCTAAGGGGTTCGAGATTGGGTCCCAAGGTCTCAGGATCGAGTCTAAGCCACCGAGTGATCGTCGCTTCTCTTCGTTGGCTCCAAATGTGTCGGAAACGAGTCGGAATCGTTCCAATTCTCCATGATTGGTCTTAGGAACCTAAAACGAACTAGAAGAAGCATAAGTAGCCTAGAAACCGCTCCCAAAGAGCGATTCCACAAGAGAAACCAAGACCAAACACAACAAATAAGCACTACAAAACACACTTATCATCCGTCCGCACCGCCCGGCGCCCCGCGTGTGCCCGCGCGGGACCGACCCGGTTTTTAATGTGTGGCAGCGGCCACCCACGCGGCCTTCTCCCTGCCGGGGGCCGGTCCGATCTCGCATACGGGACGAAGTGTCGGACCTCGATTTGGATGATGATCCGGACTTGTACTAGACGGGTGTGGGGCACCCGTGTTTCCGTTTGGGAATCGATCAAATCGTGGTTGTAAATGTTTAAAGGTCATTTCGTTTGGTAAGGCGACCTTTTTAGTGAAGTGAAGTTGTTGCCGATTTGTGGAGTCGCCACCGAGTCAAATTATGGGGACTCGGAAACCGTTCAAGTCAACTTTGATCCTCTGCCGGCTCAAAGTTGAGTGGCACGGGACCTGAAGATAAAGACTTGTACCCTTAAGCACTCCATGCCTGGAATGACTCTCATTGCCAATGGTTTCGGACATCCAGAAACCGTCGATTCTGAGTAAGGGGTGAGGGTACGTATTGGGAAGCCAACATTCGATAGATGTCAACGCCCAATCCCGCCCGCACTATAGCGGCCTCTACTAATCAATCGGTGGGCTGATATCGTAGTTCTTTTGTTGTGGTGAAAATATTGTAACATCCATTATTTTAACCTTATACCTTTTGCTATGTCGGTTGTTTAAGGGCAATTAAGCTTTGTCGCCAAAGTAAATGCGTTTACATTCTTTGCATGCGATTTCACGTGAAAGGCAGACCATGAAAAGATGCACGTAGGAGAGTAGAGAGTACTAGTATTGTACATATTAGCAAATGAGTTTTAACGTGATAATACGGATATTAGTCATTCTCGTGGTATACCTTACCTGGTATTCTTCTTAAGATGCGTCGGTTCGGTATTAATAAAGATGCGTCGAACCTAATAAGGCGAGCACCGGGACTAATACGGAACCCGACCATCACTTTGTTCAGTTTTAATTGTTTTACGTTTTGAATTCCGTGTTAGGTGATTTAGCATGCGATTATAAGGTCATAAAAGCAATAAATCATACGAAAAACTGTAAATGCGAATGTAAGTAAATCACATAGTGAGGAGTTGCACCCTCGGAGTATACACTAAACGGGACTCGATGCATAGATAGTTTTGAGAAAGGATCTCAGAATTACTCGGGTCTATTTAGTGTGTTTTAGTGTTTGCGGTTGAAGTTGGGACATTACGTATTTTAGTAAATGTTTGTGGGCCTAGCGCCCAAATCTAGTGTAGTCGTAGTGCATAATAATAGAAAGTGCAAGTATGGAAAGTTTTGTTTAGATGGCAACCTAGTGACGACTCGATCAACAGGCGGATCCTCCTAGCTTGACTAGTGACTCCGGCAGAGCTCCGATACCGTTTGACCTTCCCGCGGCTACTCCGGCAGAGTTTCGTTGCTAAGGACTAGTTCTGCGGCTAATCCGGCAGAACCTGGGTACTAGTTTTGAGCTAGTCGATCACAGGCACCCCGGTATCGAGTGGAGTGCTCGAAGGTGAGGAGTAGCGTCGATGTCGCTTTTTTATTATCGGAACTACGATCGAGTGGATCGTTCGCCTCGGGTGTCGGAGTGCGAGCCCTTGGCGAGAATTTAGAGGGAGAAGGGAGAATTTAGTTTGTGTCGAAATGAGGGCGTGAAGGGGGGTACTTATAGGTGTTTGCGGCCCTTGTCGCCCATATAGGCGCGTGAGCTGGGGCGCACCAGGACTCAGGCGCCTGGGCTCAGGCTTGGGGAGTCTTAGGCGCGTGAGGTAGGGCGGTTGGAGTTTTGAAGATATGATTTTGATACTTTCCAAAACCGAGAGACGGGTGTATGATACTAATCTTAGGGCTTAAGGATTCCCGCGGCTTGACCTAGCGCCGTGGGTTTAGTGGGCCTCGGGTGTTCATCCCGAGGTTCGCTTGGCGCGATGTTGACTCGGTTCGAGTTTCGGGACTGACTCGGGGTCCCGGTATCAGAATTGACTCTAATTAGTGTCTATGCGACCGTAACGACACGACTAAGGCTGCCATCATGCTAGTTTAATTTGCCCGAATAATTTATTTGATCCGTTCCCTAGAAAAACTATCTAGAACACAGCGAACCCGCGTCGCGTTGCAGTCCTATCGTCATCGGGTGTTTGTTGGGCACTTCTGCAGCCACCAGGTCCAAATGTGGGTGTCTACACCCTCCACCCTGGATAGAGCATCCACAGCTGTATTCTCTTTTCCCAACCTGTACTGGATTTCGTAATCAAAGCCCATTAGCTTAGAAAGCCAAAACTGTTGGAAGGGGGTCGAAATCTTTTGCCGCAACAGCCATTTAAGGCTCTACTGATCAGTTTTTACTACAAACGCCTGTCCACACAAATACTGCTCCCATTTCTGAATAGCAAACACAATGGCAAGAAGTTCCTTTTCATACATGGATAATTTTTTCCATTTTGGGCCTAAAGACTTACTGATAAAGTCTAATGGGTGCCCCTCCTGCATTAATACAGCACCAATACCCTCATTAGACGCATCCGTCTCCACCACAAATTGCTTGGAAAAGTCGGGGACTGCTAACACTGGAGCAGAACAGAGTGCAGATTTCAGTGATTCAAAAGCTTTGGTGGCCTGTTCAGACCACTCAAACCCACCCTTTTTGAGCAACTGGGTTAGGGGATGACTAATTACAGCATAACCACGCCAAACTTCCTGTAATAGCCGGCCGATCCCAAAAAACTGCGCAAATTCTTAACATTCTTAGGTACAGGCCACTTAGCAACTGCACTAACTTTCTGGGGATCAGTTTCCAACCCCTTTCCCGAAATAAAATGTCCCAAGTACTCCACCTTATCGATAGCAAAACGCACACTTGCTTGGCTTAGAAAAAAGGGAATGTAGCTTCATCAACTCAAAAACTTCTTTCAAGTGTCTCAAATGTGCCTTCATAGAAGGACTATATACCAAGATGTCATCAAAAAATACCAACATACATTTCCTCAACAAAGGACGAAAGACCTCATTCATCCAATTTTGGAACGAAGCGGGAGCATCAGTGACACCAAAAGGCATTACTAAAAACTCGTAATGTCCACTATGTGTTTTAAAAGCAGTTTTGAATACGTCCTTATCGCACACTCTAAGCTGATGATAGCCTGCTCGAAGATCCAACTTAGAAAACACATTAGCGCCTGCTAGTTTATCAATAAGCTCATCCATCACCGGAATAGGGAACTTATCCTTGATGGTACTCTTATTTAAAGTTCTGTAATCAACACATAACCTCCATGTACCATCTTTTTTTCCCACCAAAACAACAGGAGAAGCGAAAGGACTCGAACTCGCCTGAATAATGCCCCTTTCTAACATCTCTTGGACCAATTGCTCAATAATGTCTCTTCGTTTGAGAGGATACCTGTAAGGTCTGATGTTAATGGCATGTGTCCCTTCAATTAAAGGTATTTTATGGTCAAAAACCCCCCTTGCTGAAGAGAGCTCCCTAGGCTCCTCAAACAAGGACTGAAATTTTGTTAAAAAGGGCTGCACATCGGCTGCATGACTTGCTAAATCCTCCAGCCGCAATTTATGGCAAGTAGCAGCATCACCGTCAATGGAGAAGGCAGACAATTGCAAATAAAAAAGATGAGAGGCTTGTGATAGCAATTTGAGAGAAGGTCCCTCTTCTAATGTGTGCAACTTCTGAGGTTTTAACCCCCTGAGAAACAACTTCCTTCCCCCAAACTGAAACTCCATTTTTAATTGTTGAAAATCCCACTTGATTGTACCAAGTGTGCTAAGCCACTGGACACCAAACACCATGTCACATCCTCCTAATGGAATAATCAACATATCAGTTGTAAATTGACTGTTCTGCAACCGCTAGTCAAATCCCTTGGACACTAGCTGGCATGGCAAATGATTACCATCCGCTACTATCATAGCCCGTGGAGGTATCTTTTCAAGCCTACAGCCCAATTTCCTAGCCACCTCAAGGTCCAAAAATTGTGAGTACTACCGGAATCAATCAATATATGAAGGGCTTTCTTACCATAGTAACCAGTCACTCTAATGGCTTGAAATCCATGATTACCAGAGAGGGCATTAACAGAAATATGAGGCTCGTTTGAGACGGCTACCTCAGTTTCCACAACACCGAGCTCTCCACCATCCAGATCATCCACCACATCCTCTATTTCATCTTCCCACCAAGGGATTTCAACTGCAAACAGCTAAGACTGCTTGAATTCACACTTATGACCCCTCTCATATGGCTCATTACCGAAGTAACATTCACCCAGCTTCTGTTTTTCTGCTCTCTCAGTCGCACTTAAAAACTTTGTCGGTCGTGCCTGAGAAGCTTGTGAACCCACATAACTGTTACTACTCGAACCAGGTGTTGGTAGCAACCCCTTCGTAATCGGTTTGACAGGATTACTCATAAATCTGGGTGTACTAACCACTGGTTTTGGCACATATCTAGTGGCATCTAGAGTTTCCTCCTGCAACCTCGCATACTCCACTGCTTGTGCTAATGTATCAGGCTTAAAAGCCCTCACAAATGGCTTCAAACCAGGTTTTAGGCCTCCAATGAAACTGTCTAAGAAATACTGATCAGGTAATAATGCATTACGCTGAATCATTAACGCTCGAAGGTTTTCAAACGCACCTAAGTAATCCTCAATTGAGCCTGATTGCGTCAACTTATTAAATTCTTTAATATTTCCTCCAATATCCTCCTTGAATCTAGCACACAAATCCACGATAAAATCATCCCATTTCACCACAGTTCTAACAGCAATATAGCTATTAAACCAAGATTCTGCTCGACCAGTTAAGTAAATACTTGCCAAATCGACTCTTTGATTTGCATCAATTTTACACAAATTAACGTATTTAACACATTTTTTCATCCATAATCGCGAATTTCTACCATCGAATATCGAAAATTCAACCTTAGGATTGAAAGAAACCGGATGCTTATTACCTAAATTCGGAGGTTCCGGAGGACCAGGACGTTCGTCTCCCTCCCTGTCCTTGAGCATCCTGAGAATCACTGTAAGCAAGAGCGAATTCTTAGTGATCGAAGCTGATTGCTGCTCTAGCCTCTGTTCTACAATTGCGATTCGGTTCTCCATGATTGATTGTAATTGCTTGACAGTGAGATGTTTAGGCGCCAGGATGTAAGAGCTTTGATACCAATGATGTAGATGCAGGAGTTCTTTGTGAATGGAGAAGAAGAAGCTCGAGGTCTACTTCACATTTAATGATATCGAATAACAGAAAAGGAAAGAGAGAAGAGAGAATTTGAGGAGAGAGAAGTTTGTTATTGAATTTGTTATCCCACTTTACAGCCCTCTGATTGTATTTATACAATCTCAATTATGTAACCAAGTTTTATGTAACAAACTTTTGAACTGTTTGTAACTAGCTATATATTTTTCCTTTAATACTATTCACTATTCCTGTATCAATTAAGGTTTTTTTTATTCCGTTGAATTTCTTCTTTTTCTTGTTTGCATCTGGGTCTCAATTGTATCTTTTTATTCTTAATCCTAAATTACTACCCAACGCTTAGCTAGGCTCGAGTTTTATGGTGATGGGAAGGATTTTCCGTAGATCCCTACCAACAAATAATAGCCAACTAAACCTAACACGTAGATAGGGTAAGTCAGGTCGAGTCCACGGGGACGGTAAAGAGGATTTCGACCAAGTTTCACCTAAAGACTTGACTAGGTCTCAAAGCTAAACTAAACTAGAACGATAAGAAGGGGATGAAACTATGACTATGACTAAGCTAGTGTTAACAACTAAGGCTAAACGATACAACTAACTAGAGAAACAATGACTAAGATAATGAAGAAATCAAACAAGGAAAGAGTAGGATTAGGTCGGGTTCAAAAGTGTAGTAGGATAGTTGGGAGATCGATGGTGCAAGGTGCACCAAGTTACTAAGGTTGGTCCGCGCTCTCGCGTCAAAGACAATGTCCGCACTCTCGTGTCAAAGACAAAACCCGAATATTTATGCAAGATGTTACCCAATACACAAGTATTCAACCACAAATCAATCACACAATGAGAAGAGGAAACAAGGAAGAGGAGTATTTGCAACTTCTACTCTAACAAGCAATTAATCAAACACATGGTATGCATAACATATGACTAGTAATAAAGAATTCACCTTTACCCACAATCAAACCTTAATCATCCATAATCAACACTTAATCCCCCTACTAACCCCAGAATAAGTCTACTCAATCATATCTAAACAAACATTAACATAAACAAGAGAAATGAACACAAACATTAAAACATTCATAATGAAAGTGAAACTAGTAAGAACAATAAACAATGAACAAAGATTAAAACTTGAATAATAAACAAAGATAAAGGAAAAGAGAAGAGGAAGATTATACCAAACTAGCATGGAAGGAAGATTGAAACTTGTAATAATAAGAAAACCCAAATACAGCAACCATGGTTGTCAATCTTGGTAGAGATCTTCAAGAATTTCCTTAATACAAGGATTAAACTAAGATTAAGGATTAACTAAATACTAATCTACACTAATCTAAGCTAATCTAGGCTAAAGAATGTCTAGGGTTTCATAAGATAATGTATGGTGCTTAAACAATATAGAGGGAGGGTATTTATAAGGGTTCATGAGCAAAGGAGAACAAAATAGTTGACGCGGGGCTGCATGTGCTCCTTCCCGGCCGGGAAGAGTTGATCTCAGCCGGGAAGGGACCCATCCCAGCCTGGAAGGCCCCCTTCTCGGTCGGGAAGGCTGTCCAGTAGCCTGTCTTTGCTTTGCTTCCCCATCCCGATCGAGATGGCCATCATCTCGACCAGGATGGGTCTTGTAGGCCTCAAAAATGATCTCAAGGGTCCTTGTTTCTCATGGGCTTCTCATCTAAGGGGCTCGGGAATGGGTCCCAATGTCTCAGGATCGAGTCTAAGCCATCGAGTGATCATCGCTTCTCTTCGTTGGCTCCAAATGTGTACGAAACGAGTCGGAATCGTTCCAAATCTCCATGATTGGTCTTAGGAGCCTAAAAAAAGCTAGAAGAAGCGTAAGTAGCTTCGAAACCGCTCAAAAGAGCAATTTCACAAGAGAAATCGGGACCAAACACAAGGAAAATAGCACTACAAAACACACTTATCAACTCCCCTACACTTAACCCTTACTCGCCCTCGAGTAAGCACAAACTAACTACTAAACTAAAAGAAACTAATCTACTAACCGAGCGGGTATTAGGGCACCCTACGCCCTTTCAACTCACGCGAAAACACTTAGAGGAAAAGTGCACTCCGCAAGGCAAGTAAGGTCTTGCGACAAAACTGTGGATGCAACTGGACACAAAAATACACAAACAAACAAACATGCAAACAAACAAACAATCGGTTGCACCCAAAAAGAAACAAATACCGCTTCTCTCAAACAAGCGGTGAAGAAACACCGGTTAAGGATTCAAGGATAGTCACAACGTTCCCAAACTAATAATAGAAACCGATATGAACTAAACTCTAATAGTATGACAACAAAGCAATAAAAACGTTGATAACTTACCTAGTTCCTCCTAACCTTCTAAGAACGTACTACGGGACGATAGGCGGGATGGAAAAAGGATGAACCACAGAGTTAGTCGACCTTGTAGGCAAGTGAGACCCCGCCCCCTTTAGCGATGAGGCAAGAGGATCGTCCCAAGCTCAAAAACGGTCTAACTTGTCCAAGTAAAAAGGTGGATATGGTTGCAAAGTGAGGGAAGACCGATCATTACCGCTATCATCCTTCCTAGGGACTCGGTCCTTTGGTAGTCTCTTCACGGTAACGATTGGAAAAAGGCTTATTTTTGAGAGGGTGAGAATCTTTTTGTGAGATGGTTTTCTTTTGGCATTTTTTTCTTTTGCATTTGGCTTTTGAGTTGCTATGCCATTTCTTTTTCTTCTTTTGTATTTTGCTTTTGATTTGTTGTGCCTTTTCTTTTTCTTCTTTTTCTTCTTTCTTTCTTTTTTTTCTTTTCTTTCTTTTTGACTTGGTTTGCCTTTTTGATAATTTTGTTTTGTAGGCATTTCTTGCAACCAAGTAAGAACTTAGACAATTTGCAACTTATTTGTGGAAATGTGTAGGAGGTAGGGAAATGGGTAAGTTGGGGGGCGCGATTTCCCTTCAAACCCACAAAAAGGGGGGAAACTTGAACTAATCAAAGCAATTCCGAACACGGTCACCTAAGGGACGAGACTCGACAACCAAGGCCTTTTCACTCCGTGGGTGGTCAAAATGGTCAAAATGCAAATCCCGTAGTAAATCCCTAGTAGACTAGGTGGACACAAGGTAAAGAACAAAAGAAACTATTGATTTAAAGTCATTCTATTAGACTAAAGTCCAAGACTCGATTCATACCACTAAAAAGGGAACGTAAACACTTGCGCACTAGCCTCAGAACTGGGTTTTCGAAAACATTTCCTACACTAGACTCACAAACTATACAAGACACAGCAAAGACGCAACAAAAATGAAAGAAAAAAGAGACAAACACAACACAACAAAACAAAACAAAACAAACAAACAAACACTCAAAATAAACAATCACCACCCCGAATCTTCCAAACAAGCCACCACATCAACCACAAACTTTACAAAACTCCACCCGAGCACACACCATCACAACACATCCTCCAAACTCCAAAAAAAAGGAAAAAGGAGAAAGAGAAAGAAGGATAATACCGGATGTCAAGAGCTTTCCGAAACTTATCGAAGATTACGCAACCTACAAGGAATTCAGGGGGGCGAAACACACAACACAACATATATAAGACACAACGACACAAAAGGAAAAGACACAAAAGAAAATCTTTTTGATTTTTGTGAAAATTTTCAAATTTTAGGAATTTTTAAAGTTTTTCGGAAAAAATACAAAAATAAAACTAAACTATACTAGGATATCGCTCCCCCACACTTAAACAGAGCAATGTCCTCATGCTCGATCGATAGTGTGTGGACACACTAAAAAGAAAAGAAACTACGAAAATAAAGCTAAAAATCAAAAAGAAAATCGAAGAAAGGGTAGAATGTGTCCAGCCGGGGTGTAATCAAGTCACCATGGGCCGAGACGAGAAAACATATGGATGGGAGAAGAAATAAAAAGAAGAAAATAAAAGGAAATGGGAGGGGAGGAATAAGTGTAATCAAGTCACCTAGCCCGGATTCCTCCTAAATCTGATTAAATTCCACCAAAAAGTCAAAAATAAAGAAAAAGTAAAAAAGGTTTGTAAATTTGGATTTTCGCAATGATTCTCGATGTAGTCACGTCATCGAGAATCGGGAGCAATGACTACCAATTCCCCGAGGGCCACCATGACTCAAAAATGGATAAAGGGAAGGGGAACACACAAAGGGAGACAAGCCATAAAAGACGGAAAAGAAAGGAGAGTCGCCTTACCAATCGGTTAGCAACTCACTAACTCCATCGTCTCAATGTTCGATATCCGCACATTACTTGTCTTCATCATTGTTATTCCTCTTCATTCTCAATATGGTTGCATGGTTGAAGTACTAGGCTTGCAATGGTATAAGGAGGTGGGATTTGATGTGAAACTCGGTATGTAGTGAAGATAAAGGTGTATAAATGAAGTGTAAGGGTAAGATGATAAAGGAAAGGGTGAATAGGGAGGTTGGGAGGGGGTATATAGTGGTTGGGTGGGCTCAAATGACAAAGAGAAGGCAAAAAGGGAAGGCTGGAACCCATCCCGGTCGAGATGGTCCCTTCTCGGTCGGGATGGTCCCTTCCCGGTCGAGATGGTCCTCATCTCGGTCGGGATGTTCCTCCAGAAGCTTCAGTTTCCATGCTAACTTCATCCCGGTCGAGATGACATCCTTCCCGGTCGGGATGAGTCTTCTAGCTCTTCAATCCTCTTGATAGCTTCACCCACAAAGCAACTAACACCTCGGGATCTAAAATCCCATCCCCAAAAGCTTATGAAAAGCTCAAAAAACGATTACCTTGCCCAAGATCCAAGCTTCTATCATCAACTACTCTTCATAACTCTCCATCTTCACTATCAACCTATCAAATAAACTCAAAGACATCCATCAAAGATCCGTCCTTCACATCGCTCATCAAAATACCAAATTACAAGAATTCCACAAAACCAACAAAATCAAGAGACAAACCACACAAATACAAACACAAGAACTCTAAAGAAGAGGAAAGAGGAATATACAACTTGACGGTTCTTTAGGAACTCCGTCAAACCGAGGATGGTGGACTCTTCCTTCTTAACCGTAGCCATCAAGGGCTCGGAGGAGCAAGTCAAACGCACGAGCCACATCATAATGAGGGCTCAAGCTACCGAGCCAAGCTATCCTCCAAAGCCTCCAAGTCGGAAGCAAGAAGTAGTCACCCAAAGACCCAATATCATCTTTCATGTTGTCTCCAGGGTCTTTCCATCCTACAAGCCTTAACTACCTCTTCCTCCCTAAGCACCGTCGCCAACCACAAGCAAGCTTCAAGTCCTTGACACGAGGCACAAAAAGCGGTTTTGGTCTCATTTCCTTGTTGCACATCCCCATACCTTCCTCAAGTTGTGGTTCCCCATCTTCAAGTCCCAAAACATCACTTGTCTCCACATCACCTTGAAGGAAAGAATTGAAAATTCTATCGGCGGTTTCAATCTCTTCCAAATCATTGCTTCGCTTACTTGCAAGGGGCTCTTGATGTTCTTCCACATTTTCGCATAAGGGCAACTTGAGTTCGTCATTTTCACCCAATGACTTCACAACTTCCACCACCTCATTCAACTCACTAACCTCTTCCAATTCTTCACCAACAATGCCTTCACCAAGGGTCATATCCTCATTCGTCTCTTCTTGGGTAGACGATTGAGGTTCTTCAAAGCAAGTCTCGCTTCTCAAAGGGGATTCATTAGCGGCTTCATCATTGGGTTGTTCCCCTTCCCCAAATGAATATCCCTCATCAAGTTGTGAAGTTCGAGTTAAAAACATTAGGGTTTGAGCCGTTAAATCGTTTAATCTAGCTTTATATTCCTCTCTTTCCCTTCGGATTTTGGCCACGATTTCATAGTCCTTTTGCAATTGGATGGCCATTTCTTGTTGGTTCTTTTGCATTTGAAGAATCGATTGATTTAACTCCAAGTTGGGCATTTGGTGGTCATTGGGGTTTTGGAGTGTTACTTGTAAACCTTGATGATGCCCAAGGGGTGGGGCATCATATTGTTGGTAATGAGGCTGAGATGAATGGTAGTATTGTGGGTTTTGGGGCTCATATTGTGGTTGAGGTGAATGGTAATATGGTGGGTTTTATGGAAATTGGCTTCCATATGGTGAATCATGATGAAACATGGTGGGTTCACAATGATTGCTTGAGTAATAGCCACCATGATCATATGATTGATAAGCATTCACTTGTTGGTAGCCATTTCCATTTCCTTGAAATTCATACCCACGAGTGTCTTGATCATACCCACCGATAATGATCTCAAGGGTCCCTACTTGCTTCTCATGGGCTTCTCATTGATTCTCGGTGCTCGGGATCAAGTCTAAGGGGCTCGGGAATGAGTCCCAAGGTGTAGACACCCGCATTCTGACCGCCAGGTGTCTATGACAGTTTCCAAAAATCACCCGATGATGATCGGACGCTAACGTGTTTCTACGCGCTCGGATACGGGCTCAAATCCATTAATCGTTGGCTAACACACTTACGGAGTACAAACCTCACCAAACAGACCTCAAATCCAGGCCCAGTGGATCATTCCGAGTCAAACAAGACTAATTTGGGTCAAAACCGACACCGAAAATAAAACCGACTTTTAGCGACCAGATTAAAACCCGGTCAAAGCCGTTTCCGAGTAGCTCACCCACGGTTCGCCTCCAAATGGGCCATCAAATCAAGTCCGTCAAGGCACAAAACCCTAGACACCAAGGTGCCCTAGCTTTGCCTATATAAGCAACCCCATGCAACACAATTACACAACCTCTCACAACCCTAAAAACCCTAGTACACTCTAGGACAATCATCTTACACATCTACACAAAAACCCTAGTACACTCTAGGACAATCATCTACACATCACAAAAAACCCTAGCAATCTACACCCTACACACATACATACTACGTCGTCTACAAACCCTAGAAAAACCCTATGAAATCGACCTTAGCAAAACCCTAAACCTAGTTTTAGGAAATTCAACCCGAGCCACCACAACTTAGCCTCCATACACCTCGAAGACTCCCGTGCCATAACCACGTTTACGAGCCTTAATCCGAGACAGAAACATGTAGGTTGAGGGTGACAAACCTCCTTCTTCTTTCTTTTCGTTTCCTTTTTCCTTTTTTTCGTTCTTTTCGTTATTATTATTATTATTATTATTATTACCGTATTATTATTATTATTATTACGTATTATTATTATTATTATTATTACGTATTATTATTATTATTATTATTACGTATTATTGTTATTATTATTATTATTATTATTATTACGTATTATTATTATTAATGTTACGGTTATTTTTATTATTTATTTTATCGCGCATTCATCTTTTTTTAAGTAATTATTTCATAAGGGTCGAAACCCGTTGACACGGATCCGACATCACAATCCCTAGGGATTTATTTCGATGTCGGAAAAGTCGAGGGAATCGAGTTTTTTTTATTATTCAAGTAAAGCGTCGATTTTAGATTCGGTACCAATTCCATAATTGGATATCGAATCTAACAATCAAGTCATATGAATTAATTAACGAGATTTATTCATATCACGATAATTAATTCAAAGCGACTAAAATTAATCCATCTTTCTTATTTTTCACTCTAAATATCCCATATCGATTCAATAATCGAATATGGGATAGGACGAGTATTCAATTTTAGAATCGAGTATAAATTCAACAATATTTATATTCGGTTCAACAAATTCGCGATTTATAAAAAAACCAAGTCGAACATAAATTGTGCAATATTTATGTCCGATTCGGTAAAACCGTCTAATTATCAAAAAACCAAAAGCAATTTCAAACGATTTCAAAATCAACACGATTTCGTACACGATTTCTTAATCGCATAGAGGGCACTCGACCGAGTGCCTGATCCACTCGGTCGAGTGGCACCTCAAAACCGAGTCAGAACGCATGTCACGACCACCACTCGGTCGAGTCTCACAGTGACTCGATCGAGTGGCCATGTACTCGACCGAGTTGGCCAATAACTCGGCCGAGTACGGTCCTAAACACGAAACAGAAACTTTTTTTATGCTTACTCGATCGAGTCCATCGACCACTCGATCGAGTAGCCTTACAAAGACTCAAAACGCGAGTCGTACATGGTTCTATTTTTCAAAACTCGATAGTATTTTACGACATTAGGTCAACATATGCATAATCAATCATATGTATGCTATCTTTTCAAACCGTGCATCCCCATATTTGCATCTTTTTCAATTCAATTCAATTTTGCACAAACCGTTATTATTCGTTATATTATTATATCATTACTAACGCGTTTGTTGTTTCTCTTGTTAATTTAATTTTGTTCGTTTATTATACTAAATGAACCCGCATGCTAAAATACAACTTTGACGTTAATTTTAGTTGCATTAAATTGACTTAGAAACCCTTTCAATTACATTCGCATGTTTAGGGAAAATAAATCTTTGCATATCATTTTCCCGTTTTACTAGCATGCGTATTAGAAAGTCATTCGAGTTCTTAGTAGAGGCCGCTAATGTGCGGGCGGGGTTGGGTGTCCTTTGTGGGATTCCCAACACGTACCCTCACCCCTTACTCAGAACCTCGGTTTCCGGATGCCCGAAACCGTTGGCGAACGAGAGTCATTCAATACACAATATCCGATAACGTCGGTATTGGTATCAAATGCAAAGGGACGAGCCCAATAAACTCTGACATCGGAAATGGGCCGTATTTTGTATACGGCCCACTACGACATAGAGTGGGCTCGAACGGTTCCGAATAACCATAAAATTCGGTGGCGACTCCACATAGACCTAAATTTCAATTCGATCCATCTCATATGGAGATTCATTCGCCTACCCAAACCCGCGCGTGGCCGCGTCGGGGTGGACCTATGTCATGTCCACAATTTGGCGACTCCGCTGGGGATTAACTGATGTGTGACTTACCATCGGCATCCTCAGGGTGAGACTCGAATAGAAATCGTTTGACAAATACAATACGCGTGTTAGTTCTACGGTTCATGCATAACCCATATTTTCCCGGGCCGGTACTCGCGACCGACGTCCCACTATACCGTCGATGTACTCCAATATGGATATGTTGAAAGGTGTCCATAGTCGATTCGAGTGGGTTTCGCGGCATGTTCTAAGATCAACTCGACTTAGGAAGTCCGTCCCGATCAACGTCTAGACTATGTACACTGGTATAGACCCTCTATAGACCGACCGAGACTTAGTATAGAGCATACATGGCGTCGTTATAATGCTTGTGTGACTACGTGCTACTTGGTTTCCGAGTCGTTTTCAAAAACCGTCTTTTTTCAAAGATTGCATCTTTTTCAAACTATTCAATTTCAAAACCCGGGACACATACCGAATTTAGGACTTATGATTTTACTCATAATAGCCTATTTTCTAGACGGTATGCTGCCCAATTCAAAACTCGAAAAGCATTTCGAACTTTCAAAAACCGTGGCCAAATGACATTTCTTTTTTTTTTCGAAATTTGGGCCTCTCCACCGAGTCTTCTCGGTCCTTTTTCAAAATCAATCAATTTTCAAAACCTTCCTTCTCCTTAGGACTTCCCGTATTTAGCAGTGTCGGGTCGTGTCTTAAGTTATCAAAGTCCTTAGCGTCGAAACTCCGTCGATCTTACATCACGAGTTTCTCCCCTATCCCAGTCCGCCTTATTAGACTAAGGCAAGGCCCACCTACGTAGGACATACTCCTACAAAGGAGGGCCCGTCAACACAATCGAGTCCAAAAGTCTGGGGATGTCTCACGTGAACCTTCCTTCGAACAGGACTCGGCCCACATAGCCGAATCCTAAGGAAGACCCACCTTGCACAAGTCACCCGTCTAGGTGTTTTTTCCGAGTCAACCTTTACATGGCATAGCCTTATAACAAAAGGTTCACGGTCCTTACGTCTAAGGGTCACTCGTCCGACACTTGAGTCTTAACAAAATCTTCAATCCCACTTGGGGGCTACCCCTTAGCAGGGTGATCAATCACGGTTGCTCTAAGGGTCATGTCTTACACGTGTCTCACATAACCCACCTTTGAGTCACTTAGATGTCACACCACCTGAGTCCTATCTAAGTCCTTGACCTCACTTGGGGGCTATTCTCCGACGGAGCGATTAATCACAGTCACTCTGAGAATCGTTCCCTACACATTTGTCTTAGGGGAGTCTAACCCGAGTCAAACTAGAGTCGTCTCTCCTCCTGCGCTATTTCCTATGCCTTGGTGAGTTGGAGTTCCGAAGCAACTTTTCTGATTGCATGGTGTTCTTACAGACAGGCCACCCGAAACCAGATACCAACGCAAAATGGACGATTTGAAAAATGCTCTGGCCAAGATCGAGACTCAACTGGCCGCCATCCAGGCTAACCAAGCAACGATAGTCACCCGCCTAAGTGCCGTGGAAAAAGCGGCCCCACTCGAAGGAGCTGAGCCCAATGGGCCCATGGCCGAATTCGTCAGTATCGTTCGTAGGCTCGAGGAACAAGTTCACCTATCAACGAACAACTCGATCCACACCGAGAATGCTCGTATTTATTCACCTCTGGATAACGAGCTTCCTGCTAACCTCAACTTAACGGGACTTCCTATGTTTGAGGGTACCGAAGACCCGGTCCACCACATCCGGGCTTTCAAAGACTTCATGGCGGTGAAGGGGGTGAAGTCAACTATGTTCAAGCACTTGTTCCCTTCTTCCCAGGAGAAACACCCCAAAGCCTGGTACTACAGGCTCGATTCCAAGAAATACCCGACTTGGGATGACGTGGCAATGGAGTTCGCTCGGAACTACGCTGATAATGTCGAAATCCAGACTACAATGCGTACTCTAGAAGTGATGGCCCAAGAGCCCAAAGAAGGGTTCAGTAAATATCTTCAAAGATGGAGGGCCGAGAGTGTAAAGTTGGTAAACAAGCCCAACGAGAAGACACTAATGGAGGCATTCATCAACAACCTCCTACCTTCTTACCGCGTCCATCTTAGGTATGCCGGCATTTCAAACTTTGCCGTACTTACCGAAATGGGCATTAGGATTGAAGACGATCTTCGACACAATGAAGATCTGGGTGAATTTTCTACTAAAGGCTATACTGGACATCAACTCGAGTCCTTAGAAGCCGACGACTAATGACAACATTATCCGAGAGTCCGGATCTGATTTGAGTCTGAGTCTGAGTCCGAGTCTAGGATGTACTATTCCCTTCGAAGTCGAAGTCAAAGTCAGAGTCAGAGTCAGTTGTATTCTGTCCTCTTTTTTCAAAATTCAATAAAATCAGCTTTCAATATTCTTTCTCATATATACTTTCCTTATGTGTTTCCGAGAACATGATGAACACCATCATACACTGTGAGCACACGCACGTGACTATTATAGGCACATCTATAATGACTGCAGGAAACCGAGCCCGTGTTTTCCTTTTGCCTATTCCATGTCTGGTATAGGAAAGCCACATAACTACCCTTAGCAGGAGTATATCGAATCCTATGACAAATCTGGGTAGTCTTCTAGTTTGGGTCTAAGACGGGAGGCAAGCCCATTTCCCACAACAAACACCCATCCGATAAGATCAACCGATCCCTACCTTTGGTGTTAGTCTGACCAACAAAAAACTGGACGAAAAAAAAAAAAACCCATGACCGGGGCGGAGAGGTCAACCAACATAAAAAAAAAAACCCATGACCGGGGCTGAGAGGTCAATCAAAAGTCAAAAAAAAAAGAAAGGGCCAAGGCAAAAAGAAGGCCATAAAAAAAAAGAGAACTGGACAAAAAAAATCGAAAGTCCATGAAAAAAGAAACAAAAGGCCAAAAGAAAAAAGCAGGCCATTATCAAAAAAAAAATAATAATTCAGAATACCCATGACCGTGGTCAACGGTCAATTCAAGTGAAAGCCCCATGACCAGGGTACGGTCAAAATTATCAAAACCCCATGACCGCAAGGTCAATCAAAAAATCAAATAATCAAATACTCAACTAAAAATCCTTTGACCGGGGTACGGTCAAATTCAAAATTATCCATGCCATCCAAAAAGGGGAGTGACAACCAAGCTGGTCAGCTAACACCACACTCAGCCTTCCCACATTACAACCCTCAAGACCTTCCCGAGACCCAGGCCAGAGACAGCCCGGAATTTTGAGAATTCAAGCTCCATAGGATACCCCTAACCACTAGGGCCAGACAGGGAAACCAGATCCCGCATTATCAAACCGGCTCTCGAAGCCTTAGCTCCACAGAACCGAGCTCCAGATTTCGAGTCGTCAAGGCCGTTTACTTCATTATCAAACCGGCTCTCGAAGCCTTAGCTCCACAGAACCGAGCTCCAGATTTCGAGTCATCAAGGCCATTTACCTCTATCAAACCGGCTCTCGAAGCCTTAGCTCCATAGAACCGAGCTCCAGATTTCGAGTCATCAAGGCCATTTACTTCATTATCAAACCGGCTCTCGAAGCCTTAGCTCCACAGAACCGAGCTCCAGATTTCGAGTCATCAAGGCCATTTACTTCCTAGCACCACATTTCCAAAAACATCCAAACCAGTTACCAACCCCAAACACGGGAACTCAACTTGCAGTCGGCATAGAACATGCCCAAATAGTTCACACCACCTCTGGGGGCTACCCCGGAGAACGCTCACAGTCACAGGATTAATATCCTAATCATTCAAGCCCTTTGATCAAGACATCACTGGGGATGCACCTAGCCTACACCATCGCTATGGCTAGTTACACACAAAGTCCTATTAGCTTAGGCACCATAATATATCTTTCAATCCACTGAACTACGGCTTGGTTTGATTTCACCACACGTGAATACGTAGGCAGCCTTTCAACAGAGGCACAACCACCCACATTGACACACATTCAAAAAGCGTCATTATTCCGGTCACGACACCATCGTGTTCTCAATAGCTAGCTTTGTTGTCCCGGGGGCTTCTCTTAGACAGAAGACCTCCATCCACTCACAAAATCCAGATAAATACTTTCAAAATCTAGCCTCCTTTCTGTAGTGTGTCCTAGTACTCGGCTCAGTCAAAGACAAGAATCTGTCAGAACTCGAGGCATCACCCACTTTGGAAAAGTATCCTAAAATAGGACAAGGGCATCAGACTAAAATAGTCTCATTACGGACTACTGCGGTCCCCCCATAGCATATCTATCCCATTTCGATGTGCGACCGTGTTGCCACTTGCCTAGGCTACGGGATAGCGCGACTTAAGAGTTTTGTTAGGCGGCCCAATACCCTACCGAGTCACGGTCCAACCCTTAGAGAGTCCAGTCCGTGTCGGTCAACTCGTCTTGTCGCATCCAGAGTCGAGTCTATCGGTAGGCCTCTCTCTTCACATTCCACTTTGAGATTTGCAAAATTTAGCCATTTGAAAAAAGATCTTTTTCGACAAGGTCAGATTTCAGTCTATTTATACTGCGAATTTCTTTTCTATCCCTTTCCATTTTGAAAACCTAGCTCGTGATTGCTTTCAGGATTTCAAATTCAAAATTCGAGTTTTCAAAAAAAAAAAAAATTCAAAATCATTTTCCCCTGCACGAGTCATTTTACCACCTACGTGTTGCATGCATTCTATGTGACTCATACAGGTACGACTCAAACAGGGACATGCAAGTCATCAAATCTCCCCAGCAGCATTTTCCGGGATAGCACGGGATGGGCCAACACACAGGCACACCCAGGGCTTACGTGACAAGCCCGAATTCCCCACGGAGCACAATCATCCAGCGCAGGTATGATCTCTGTCTTATGGCTGGCGAGCCCTTCACGCGAGTCTAATGGACTATAAACGACCCGACCGGAAGTCTACCAGGTCTTAACAGGCTTGGTAGCTACTCTGACTTTCGCCTTGTCCAAGCCTCAGTCAGAGTGGGGGCTCTGTAGACACCCGCATTCTGACCGCCAGGTGTCTATGACAGTTTCCAAAAATCACCCGATGATGATCGGACGCTAACGTGTTTCTACGCGCTCGGATACGGGCTCAAATCCATTAATCGTTGGCTAACACACTTACGGAGTACAAACCTCACCAAACAGACCTCAAATCCAGGCCCAGTGGATCATTCCGAGTCAAACAAGACTAATTTGGGTCAAAACCGACACCGAAAATAAAACCGACTTTTAGCGACCAGATTAAAACCCGGTCAAAGCCGTTTCCGAGTAGCTCACCCACGGTTCGCCTCCAAATGGGCCATCAAATCAAGTCCGTCAAGGCACAAAACCCTAGACACCAAGGTGCCCTAGCTTTGCCTATATAAGCAACCCCATGCAACACAATTACACAACCTCTCACAACCCTAAAAACCCTAGTACACTCTAGGACAATCATCTTACACATCTACACAAAAACCCTAGTACACTCTAGGACAATCATCTACACATCACAAAAAACCCTAGCAATCTACACCCTACACACATACATACTACGTCGTCTACAAACCCTAGAAAAACCCTATGAAATCGACCTTAGCAAAACCCTAAACCTAGTTTTAGGAAATTCAACCCGAGCCACCACAACTTAGCCTCCATACACCTCGAAGACTCCCGTGCCATAACCACGTTTACGAGCCTTAATCCGAGACAGAAACATGTAGGTTGAGGGTGACAAACCTCCTTCTTCTTTCTTTTCGTTTCCTTTTTCCTTTTTTTCGTTCTTTTCGTTATTATTATTATTATTACCGTATTATTATTATTATTATTATTATTACGTATTATTATTATTATTATTATTATTATTATTATTACGTATTATTGTTATTATTATTATTATTATTATTATTATTATTATTATTACGTATTATTATTATTAATGTTACGGTTATTTTTATTATTTATTTTATCGCGCATTCATCTTTTTTTAAGTAATTATTTCATAAGGGTCGAAACCCGTTGACACGGATCCGACATCACAATCCCTAGGGATTTATTTCGATGTCGGAAAAGTCGAGGGAATCGAGTTTTTTTTATTATTCAAGTAAAGCGTCGATTTTAGATTCGGTACCAATTCCATAATTGGATATCGAATCTAACAATCAAGTCATATGAATTAATTAACGAGATTTATTCATATCACGATAATTAATTCAAAGCGACTAAAATTAATCCATCTTTCTTATTTTTCACTCTAAATATCCCATATCGATTCAATAATCGAATATGGGATAGGACGAGTATTCAATTTTAGAATCGAGTATAAATTCAACAATATTTATATTCGGTTCAACAAATTCGCGATTTATAAAAAAACCAAGTCGAACATAAATTGTGCAATATTTATGTCCGATTCGGTAAAACCGTCTAATTATCAAAAAACCAAAAGCAATTTCAAACGATTTCAAAATCAACACGATTTCGTACACGATTTCTTAATCGCATAGAGGGCACTCGACCGAGTGCCTGATCCACTCGGTCGAGTGGCACCTCAAAACCGAGTTAGAACACATGTCACGACCACCACTCGGTCGAGTCTCACAGTGACTCGATCGAGTGGCCATGTACTCGACCGAGTTCGCCAATAACTCGGCCAAGTACGGTCCTAAACACGAAACAGAAACTTTTTTATGCTTACTCGATCGAGTCCATCGACCACTCGATCGAGTAGCCTTACAACGACTCAAAACGCGAGTCGTACATGGTTCTATTTTTCAAAACTCGATAGTATTTTACGACATTAGGTCAACATATGCATAATCAATCATATGTATGCTATCTTTTCAAACCGTGCATCCCCATATTTGCATCTTTTTCAATTCAATTCAATTTTGCACAAACCGTTATTATTCGTTATATTATTATATCATTACTAACGCGTTTGTTGTTTCTCTTGTTAATTTAATTTTGTTCGTTTATTATACTAAATGAACCCGCATGCTAAAATACAACTTTGACGTTAATTTTAGTTGCATTAAATTGACTTAGAAACCCTTTCAATTACATTCGCATGTTTAGGGAAAATAAATCTTTGCATATCATTTTCCCGTTTTACTAGCACGCGTATTAGAAAGTCATTCGAGTTCTTAGTAGAGGCCGCTAATGTGCGGGCGGGGTTGGGTGTCCTTTGTGGGCTTCCCAACACGTACCCTCACCCCTTACTCAGAACCTCGGTTTCCGGATGCCCGAAACCGTTGGCGAACGAGAGTCATTCAATACACAATATCCGATAACGTCGGTAATGGTATCAAATGCAAAGGGACGAGCCCAATAAACTCTGACATCGTAAATGGGTTGTATTTTGTATACGGCCCACTACGACATAGAGTGGGCTCGAACGGTTCCGAATAACCATAAAATTCGGTGGCGACTTCACATAGACCTAAATTTCAATTCGATCCTTCTCATATGGAGATTCATTCGCCTACCCAAACCCGCGTGTGGCCGCGTCGGGGTGGACCTATGTCATGTCCACACAAGGTCTCGGGATCGAGTCTAAGCCACCGAGTGATCATCGCTTCTCTTCGTTGGCTCCAAATGTGTAGGAAACGAGTCGGAATCGTTCCAAATCTCCATGATTGGTCTTAGGAGCCTAAAACAAGCTAGAAGAAGCGTAAGTAGCCTCGAAACCGCTCCAAAGAGCGATTTCACAAGAGAAACCGGGACCAAACACAAGGAAAATAGCACTACAAAAGACACTTATCATATGGGCTTGAAGTTAAGTCTTAGAGTACTAGTTAAGTTAGTAGTAGATATTGATTTACGCATGTTTTTACAATTTCATCGAATTATATATTCTTGTTCGAAAACTGTCTACGTTGTATTGGTTGTTTGGTATGATGGGTTTGCACCCGTTACTAATTCTTGGGGAGAAGTCAGTTCCCCTAGGTGTAATGGCTTGGGCGCCTGAGTAATGTTGAAGTGGTCTAGTATATCCTGATTGGTGGCTTATTACTATGTCATTAGATCTTGCAGACACCACGTATATATTCTATGTTTGATCAATTAATAACTTAAGATTGTATATTGCAATAATGAGGCTATATATGGACTAGATTTTTTTTTCCTTATGTTTGTAGACAAACCTTTGGCTGTCTGAGCATACACATCTAACCTTTACCTTTTGCTTAACTGTTTGATCTTCACTTAGGCCATTTGCAGCATCATGAAAAACGCCTCTAATAAAGTGTTTTTTGGAGCCGCAGATTGCCTTTTTTCTACTAGTGATTTTTTGTATTAATTCTGATTAATACTTCTTGCATTAAAAACATGTATATTATTATATATATTGATATTATTATATATAACAACAACAACAACAACAATATATATATATATATATATATATATATATATATATATATATATATATATATATAGGTACCTATGAAATGGTGTTCTGGAACCTTTCTTTCCTGTATATCTTTGAAAATTTTGAAGTTGTATGGGCTTATTCCACTTGCAGGTCCATTCACCTGGTATATACCTATAGCATATTTCATGAATAAATGATAATCAGGACATACAGATACATTCGAAACATCGGCTCTAGTGTTCACAGATATGGTCATATTTGTGAAGATGTATTCACGACCCTCCAATATGTGGTGCCCATATTGCTTTATCAATTTTTTTGGTAAAGTGGCTTTTATCATACTCTTCTGTAAAATATAAAAAATAAAGTAGATTAGGGGCTAGAAAGATGTGATTATTCTGTAATCGATTTTTTAAAATAGCTAAATATTACTCTATTTTACCTGTTCATCAACCAATATGAGCTAAATTGAAGAGATGCAACTTATGTAGCTGTAAGGATCTGGGGGTCCCATTTGGTTGTTACTTTGGTACGAACATTGACGTATTTTAAATACGGTTATGGTAGAGTGATGTCCTTGACGGAGGTAATGAGGAACCATACTCCATTTTGAAATGGAAAAGTATACTAAGAAAATGTTGTATAACAATGTAGATGAGAATACAGAGATCGATGGGTATAAGAGCAGGGTTTATATATTGACTGCATTATATATTATAAGATATGATAATAATCACATCGAATAATAATTATTAAAAAATAACCGAAAGATGTGCTCAAATATTATGGATCATACATATATGACATAACTTAGAAGAATATTCTATCCATGATCTTCTACCAATTTGGTAGTATGATTGTGTTATATTGCAAACATCTAATTCTGAAACAAATATACGATATGATTGTGTTCATTTGACCCTTTTATTTTCTTATTTGATACAAAACACTTGAATGTTGGTAGAAGATTGTGCTATATTCGAAGATGTCCTATCGAACCAAATGAATTAGTATCAATATCATTCATGAATCAATTAGAATCAATCATGTTACAAAACTTATTTAAATTATATATTACTATATTATATAATCAATACTTGATTATATTACTATATTACATATATCATATTATATTATAGACTAATAGATTCTCGTACAATTTTTTTTAGTAGTGAACGACGTCCTAAAAATTAGTATCAATCATGTTATCTCCTAGAAACAAATCGTATATTATTCATTTCTACAAATATTCTATATTGAAAAGATCATGCAATAAGATTATGCTATCAAATAATAATATTAAGGATTTTTCTATGGAGTACCCCTCAACTATTCGCTTTTCCAAGTGGTATCCCCGTCTTTTTCTAATTACAAGGTGTACCCCTATACTTTACTTATCGGTCCATATCATAACCAAAGGGATAAGTATATATTACAATTTTTTTTTGTAAATGAATAATTAACATATTAATCAATCCAATTTAATGCATCAAACCACCTTTCTTTCTTTACCATTCACCAAGCCACTAAATGTTCACCACAACGCACCTCTGTTGTTGGTCAACGTCGACCTCTCTATCTTACTCTTTTAAATCCTTCAACCTCAATTCCTTCATCACCCCTATGTCAGAGTGCGGTGGAATGAAGCTTTTCGAGTAAAGGATGCAAATTGAAGAAATATATCATGGTTGATGAAAGTCAATTAGGGAATAATCACTATTTACATCATCAATTGAGAAATTGTCATCGGAAAATCAAAAATTTGGTTACTATATAGAGTAATTTACAAAGTTTAGGGGTACAGCATGTAATTTGAAAAAGGCGGGGGTACTACTTGGAAAAGCCGATAGTTGAGGGGTATCTCATAGAAAAACCCTAATATTAAAGAGTGATCATACTATATAAGAGTGATATATACATGCATATCATATATACAATCTAGGTAGTACTTTCCTAATAGTGTGATTCTGTTAATTATAACAGATTATGTGATTGAGGCATAATTATAACATCATCATTTTTATTATAACACGTGATATAATAATATCACGTTATATGGCATAATTATATTATCATCTCAATTATGGCATATATGGCATATATATACTGTAATCTCCTAGAAAATCTAACGCAATACAGTGGCGGAAACAATGTAGAGTTGGGATTAAAACACACTGACAAACTCTATCTTATTAAAAGAAATGGTAAGTCTATACAAAGGCCTCTTTTTACAAAAGGGCTAAAAAGAAAATTCTTCAAACGGGTTACACAAATCCAAAAATTACATTAATGAAGAAGAGTAGGATCCACGCTACTCGCTAGCTCACACCCAAAACCCAGTAGCAAATACCCGTCATGTTATAAACATAACAGCCACGTCAGTGGGGAGTAACTCGGACATTCTCCCAGCCATATTATATCATATGGAAAAATAATAGTATTACTATATCAAATTATTTAAAAAGGGAAAACATTAAAACGATATAATAAAAATAAGTTTTCAGTGAAACTTAAAGCATTTGCCAACTTGCAAATCAAATCAATTGATAATAATAAATATTCAAAAATGGCGTTATGGATATTCGATCAGTGTGCACAAGGCTAGACTTTCACTAGGACAATACTAAACTAGCTTCGAGAACTTAGTCAAAACAAATCAGACCTCGGTCTCTAACTAGGCAACTCAACTATAACAGGACTGCGTGCAGCGAGGTCCTGGCTTAAGTAGTGCACACCCCTCCTGGATACAAACCATATCCAGTTCAACCCGACGCGACTTACACGATGCGATATCTAAGTTTAAGGTAAACATACACCCTCCTGAACACAAACCATGCTCAGTTCAACGACCAATGTGTCTCAACACAGACACACCAGCTATATAGTTGATGGCAAAAACGTACATCTCAGACTATATTACTCTAACCCCACACTTGTCTTTATTCCATAACTCCAAAACAGTCATTATCGATATATACACAAAAGATATAATCATTATAAATAATATGAAGATAAAAGGAATAAACATTTTATATTAAAAGGAAAACTTTCTATAAATAGAAACTTACTATTTTAGAAACTTACTTAAAATAGAAATTTCGTTATAGAAAATACGTAATTTATCAAAATAAGTGAAATGTATTAAAAATAGCATTTCTATCGAAATTAACATTTTATTATTATCGTCGTTATCGTAACTTTATTATATTTCTAAATTCGTTACTCAAAATATAAATAGAATATAATAAGTCGATATATAATATTTTATAAATAATTAGGAAATCGAGTTAAAACTATAAATTTTCAGAAAAGAGTTATTTTAAGAAAAACGATATCAAAATTAATTGAGTCAACGAGTTTTATAAGTGAAATGAATTTTATAAAGGTTTCAAATTATTTTTAAGAAATAGCTTTGATTTATAAATAATACAAATTTTAATAAAAATAGTCAATCGGAAACAAATAGGAAATTATTGATGAAAATAGTCTCGACTAAAATGTATTTAAAACTAAATCGACTATTTTCTCATTTATTAGTATAAATCATAAAACGAAAATTAATTTATTAAACAAGTATACAAATCTCGATTATAATATGAAAATATGATTTGGAGTTAAAAATTAGAAATTAACGAAATATGACGAAAATATGAAATCGATATTATTTAGTTACTAGTATCACGATAACCGACAAAATATTATAACGATCGCAAATAATAAAATTACTAACGATTTATAAAACTATATCGAAAATCGTAAAATATTTAAAAAGCATACGATTTATTAAATAATATTTTTAGCAAATAATAAATAGCTAAAATTAGAAAACCGAAGTTAAAATATTTACTACATACTACTACTCAAACATACGATATAAAATCGAGTAACGTCCTAAAGTTACCTTAAATCCAAGTCCGAGTCGAAAGACTCAAAGTAGTTGCCCTCCGATTGGTCCAAGCTCTAAACCTTCAACAGTAACGTCTTTAAACTCCAAATTGTAGAATCGATAGTCTTCTGAACATGATTCACCATGACGATTGAGACGAGGGTATTCGACACAAGACGGAGGGAGAAAATGATATACGGGAATTAGAAACATAGAGGCCAATTTAATCGGGTTGGTAAACATGGCGACACAAAGAGATGAACATGATTCGAGGAAAGGAAAATGAATGATGAATGAAGAATAGGGGCACGATAAAAGCGGTCATAAGACGAGGACATAAGTAGCAGCAACGTTAACAACGCACAGCGGAAGAAATCGAAACAGCAGCAGATGCGAACCAACAGCAACACTAACAAGAAATGACGGAAAAAGAAGATTAAGAACGAGATAGAACAGAGGAAAGAATAGCAGATTATTAACAGTACCAAAGACAACATCTGCGAAACAACACAATGGCAGAAATCGAACAACAGATTGGGAGTAAAAGGAGCAGCAGCAGTACTATCACCGACAGTACAACATCATACATCAGCGAGAATCCAAAACAACATCGACACAAAGAAGAAGGAAGGGCAGTAGCCAGAACAGCAATAAGATGCAGCAGTAGTAACGACACAAACCACAACAACGAGAATGGCAACAAATACGAAGAAGAAGAAGAAGAAAACTGAGAAGGGAAACGAATAGGCACAGCAGCGAGGGAAACACGAAAATGAACAGAGGACGAATAAAAATCAGAGCAAGAGAGACTATGACAAAACAGCGATGGCAGCAACAGTATGGACAACATCACAGAAGAAAAAGAGGGGAGAAGAAAAGAGGAAGAAGAAAGGGACGAAAAACCGCAGCAATAACTGGAACACAAGCAGAATTAGGGAAGAGAGCGGCTACCTTACGTCGATCGGCGTAGAAAAGACAGCCCGCAGAACAGCAACCACAGTAGCGCAACCAGTAGCAGTAGCGTGACTAGCAGCAACAGACAGGCAACAACACGACAGCAACAAAGAGGAAGAAGAACAAAGATCAAAGCAGAAAAAGAAATAGATCGAGCGGAAAAGCAGCAGCAGTACCGTAACAGCAGTAGCATCAGCGTGGCAGCAGCATCAACAGTAACAACAACAACAAACGACCGCCGAAATCGAACCCGAATCGACGAAGACCATAGCAGCAAGAGCAACAGAAATCGAACAAACAGGACGAAGAAGAAGGAGAGGAAAGATAGCAGAACAACAAAAGAAGGAGAACTGAGATGAAAAAGGTGAAACGGAGAGGAGGAGATGAAGGGAAACGGTGGAATTAAAATGAAAAGAAAGGGGAGTGAATGTGATATGTAATGAAGCGGTGGAATGGCAAATGAAAAGGGAGCTGAATCATCAACAATGTAGTGGATTAAAAACACGGATAAATTAAATGAATCGAGTTCCGTAACGAAAAGTTGACTGATCCACAAATCGAATTAAAACGAGTTAGTAAAACTAATGAATAATCGGGCCGTCAATTAAAATGAGTATTAAAGTATTCGAGACAAAAATGAAGTAGATAGAAATAGATAATTTGACGATAAAAATATATTTCCCGATAAATGATAAGTTTTCGATAGAGTGAATTAAATTGATTTCTCGAGGAAATGGAATAAATATTTTGACGAAACTTAAAATAATGAATTTCGAGCCAAAATAGAAATTCGAGCTTAAATATAAATAAATAAAAAGAATTTAGAATTTCAATCGTCTAAATAGACTTTTGGTAAGTATTAAATTAAATGTATAAAATAAATCGAAATAGAAATAAAAGTATGTTTTCGAGACAAATAGAATTTTAGGAGTTTGAAACGATTAAACGACAAACTCGTTTTATAATAATTTTAAGAATTACGAGTTAAACCGTAAAAATAAAAATACGAACAAAATTTTTAATTTAATTAAATTTATAAAAATCACGGGTGTTACATATACTCCCACTTATACAAGTAAGTATGGCCTTGTAATAAAAAATTGTAGTATAATATTTTCCTAATAGTGAAAGAATCAATCATCAATCATAATTATATCATTTTTCATAGTATTAATTACAATTATAATTATTATAATGATGGTAGTAATTTTAAATATGATTATTATAATACTTTCCTTGTATGAGTTATGTCAAATCAATTATGTGTATTATTATTTATTTTCTATACTTCTTGTTATTAACTATTAACCTACAATATATAATCTGCTTCGAAAATAACTTAAAAATGATACTTACGTTTATTCACGTGCGTGTATGCAAATGATATAGAAATATATGAATCTACCTAGTATGTATGAATTTATGAAATGTATTATTGATTATACCGTGCATGTATGCGAATAAAATGATTAAATTGTAGTATCTCCGTCACAATTGTATTCGATATACGAAGTAATTTTTATGACTTCAATTTAATATAGAGTTGATTTTGAAATTAATAGCATGTTCCATAGGAATAACTATCCCAATACTATATTAAAAATAACCCGTTACGTAAATTTGGAATATTGTGTAGAAAGCCGACTGTTAAATTACCACCATTATTATTACGTAGGTCCAATAATATAGTATGGGAGCACCATTATTACATTTACCTTAGCAATGGATGTCATATTATTATGCATATTGAAATCATCACAATTAGTTCAGAAAAGAGGCATAGATTGGCACACCTATAATCAGTAATACAATCTTGAGTTTGTGACAAGTTTGCTTTGTAATGTTTATTTCACGTGCTTTATCCCTTTTTCTTTGTCGGAACCGCTCTTGGGAGCGGTTTTGAGGCCTCTTATGCATCTTCTAGTGTGTTTTAGGGTTCTAAGGTCGATCATAGAGAAATGGAACGATTTCATCTCGTTTCCGACGCTTAAAGAGCAAATGAAGTGAAGCAAGGATGACTCAATGCCTTAGACATGATCCCGAGTCCCATGGGATCCACTTGAGATGACCCCGAGCACCGAGCCTCACACAAGAACCACCGAGCATCACATAAGAGCCAAGGAAGAATTATAGAAGCGTCCCTAGAGGCGACCCTAAGGGTCACAGGCCGTGTCAGAAGATGCAAAAGAAGTCAGACCACTGGAACTCAACACGGTCGTGTCACGAAGGACAGGACCATGTCGACATGGGCCTACACAACCGTGTCCCAACCTACATGGCCAGGTCGACTACCCCTACATGGCCGTGACTACTTCTACACGGCCGTGACCACCTTTACATGGCTGTGTCTCTCCTGCAGTACCCGGTTTCGATTTCTCGCCTCCTCCCCTTTCTTCCTACACTATAAATAGTCCCTCTTGTAATCATTTTTGGACATGAAACCCTAGATAGAAAATCCTAATCTTAGCGTAATCTCTCCTTAATCTTTGTTTAATTCTAGTTTAATCCTAGTTAGACCTTGTGTAATTGAAGATCTTTTGAGGAATTCTTTTCTATTGACAACATTGAAGATACTTCTTGAGTTGAGTTGATACAAGATTCAATCTTTGTTTATCATTTGTGTTTGATATAATCCTTCTTCTTCCTTAATCTTCTTTACTTTCGCTTTCTCTTGTTTATGTTCTTATTTGATAATACTCAATCTCATATCATGAACTTCCATTGTTATACTTGTTTTGTAATGTGTGTTGTGGTTGTCATCTTGAGTATGAGTGAGTAAATTTTCTTGCTAGGGTTAGTAGGGGGATTGAGTGTTGAACGTGGGTGATCAGGATGAAATTGGTGGTGTTTAGTGTCATTTACTTTGCCTCTTACCATTGTGCGCATAACATGTTTGACGAAATGCTTAATAGACTTGTGATTGAGAAATTCATGTTTCCTTGGTTTCTCTTGTATGTTATTGCATGTTGGTTTGTTGGATATCGTAATTATTAGTGAAAGCGTAGTGTAGAGACTCCTTTCACCGTGTAAGTGCGAGAGCCCGAGCGTAGCCAAGGCTAGTGGATTGCACCGACACCCGTATTCCTTCTTGACCTCCAAGACACCCTTGAACCCAACCTATCTCTAGTTTCTTTCCTCTATTGTTGATTATTACTGTTCATTTCCTTTGCATTGTTTTTAATCTTAGACTCAATCCAGTCACCTTCATTCGTTTTGAACCTAGTCTAGACCCATTGCTTGCTTTAGTTTAGAACTCTCTCCCCCGAGGATCGACCCGACTTATCCTTGACTACGTGGTTAGGATAGTTGGTTATTTTTGGTGATAGAATAGACGACAAATCCTTCCATCAAATTGGCGCCATTGCCGGGACGGTGTTATTCTAGACTTTTGTTTGCTTGTTTTTAGACTTAGTTCTTGTTTGTGTGCTTAGTTTTTCTCTTGCGCTTCTTTGTTTCTCCCTTGTGTGTGTTTATTGTCTCTACCTAGTTCCCTTAAAGCACTAGGTTTTCTCATGTTTGTTATAGTGCATGCCTAGGGGAGGAGAAAACCCTTTGCTCTTCAATCCAGAGCCGGAGAGACTCTTCAAAGCCTTTCGCCAACGAACGATTGCTAGAGTTAGGAACTCTCAACCGGGCAGTAGCAACAACAACGAAGAGCAAGCATTCGAGATTGACCCAAACACAACACAACTAGAAAACATCGAGGGAACTTCCTAAATCTCTTCGTCACCTCAATTCCCTCCTCACCATCTTCTTCTTTATCTTCTTCACCCTCTTACTCACAAATATCATTACCCCCTTCAACACCACATTCACCACCTTCCATACCACCAATCATGCCAAAATTCTCATCTCACTCTACATTCACTGAGGACGTCCTGCCCGCGCCGAATGCTCTACCACCTGCTCATGGCGGCAATTTTTTGGCGAAGACTTAATTTATCCAACTTGTGAAGCGAAATCAATTTAGTGGATTGTCCACCGAAGATCCTCATCAACACATGGAGACTTTTTCTGATTATCGTGATGCCATATCTCAAACGGGGGTCACTCAAGACCAAATAAGATGGGCTCTCTTCCCATTTTCGCTTATTGGTAAGGCTAAGGAATGGTTCAAGGATCTATACAAGGCGGCCTTAGGGATCGATACATGGAAGAAACTAGCCTTGTCATTCTACCAAAAGTTTTGTCCCCCCGAGAAGACAAACATGCTAAGAGCTTCCATTACCAGGTTCAACCAAAGGGATGAAGAGAGGCTATATGAGGCATGAGAGTGATTCAAAGCTCTTGTTCAATCTTGTCCTCACCATGGCCGAGCCAAGTGGTTTCTCGTTCAACAATTTTGGAATGACCTCTATGAAGACTCTCGAAATATCTTGAATATGGGGTCAAATGGAAGATTCACCGAGGTAGATAATAATGAAACTTGGGGTTGAATTGAGGAAATGGCCGTGCATAACTCACAATATTGTCGGTAGAGAAAAGCATCTAGAGGGGGTATGCATGACATTGGAGCTATAAACAAATTGAGTGCCACTCTTAGCACTCAACTAACGTTACATATGGATATAATTGATCGTAAACTTGAGGGCCATGTTGCCCAAATTCAACAACGCTCTAGTTACTCCCACCAACCTCCAATGTGCCAAGTCAATGCCATGGGGACATCTTCTCCACCTCCTCCAAATCATGGGATATGTGAGAATTGTGGTATTTATGGGCATGAAGCCTATCGGTGCCGAAGCAATTTGGAGCAAGTGAATACGCTTACAAACAAGGTACTCCATTCTCCAATCACTATAATGACAACACCCACAAGCACCCATATATCTCTTATCAAAGTCAAATTGTCCAAAACCACACTCCACACCAAACATCCCAAACTCACCAACAAACCTATGTGCCTCCACCATTTAGAGGCAACCAAGATCAACAAAGACCCTATTTCACTCCACAACAACAAAACCTACCTTTGTCTAACCAATCCACCCAACAACCACAAAATTTCCATCAAACCCAACAACAATTTCAAAACCAAGGCAACTAAACTCAACAACAAAATTCCCAAGGCCAAATTTCTCAACAATGAAGAAATTTCTCACATCATGACTATTGTTTTCCTCTATCATTGGCTAATTCCCCTTATGTGCCCAAATCATTGGAGGGCGACACTCAAAAAACTATTCTTGAAATGCTTAGCCAAGTGTAACAAGATCTCAACGCAAAGGATGTCCAATTTGCTCAACAAAGTGCACAAATCTCTATCATCCTCGCCCATAACAAAATGCTTGAAAATCAAGTGTCTCAATTGGCTTCAAGTAGCAATACAAGGCAAAAGGGACAATTGCCTCCTCAAGGGTAACCACCGAAGTTTGAGACCGCAAATGCCATTACCTTGAGGAGCGGTGTTTGCTATGATCCTCTCTCATTGCCTAGTGAATAAGAGCCAAGTAATGAAGTTGGATCCACTAACCCCGCATGAGAATCCGGGAGTGTTCATGCAAGAACCAATCTTAGTGGAAGTTCAGGAACCCGTTGCAAAACTGGTGGAAGCTAACTTGCCTTTTCCTCCATGGCAATACAAGAAACAATTTCTCTTTGAAGCTCCAAAGTCGGTACAATATGATGCGGTAATCCATGAAGACATCGATGAGAACGACAATGTCTTGTCGTCAAGAACGGAATTCACCACCTTGTGTGTAACTTGGACCTTGGTTTATAAGAGATTGAAACCCCTTGTTTGAGTTTTAAATCTCTTCTTATTGATGATGAGGGGGAAAATGATGTTTTAGGTTTTGGGGATATGGGCCCGGAACTTGTTGATGACTTGGAAATGATTGGTGAAAAGAAGAGCGCTAAACCGCCTTTTGAGTCTTGTACTAGAAACTTGAGCTTTGGTTATGCTAGGAGAAGGTGCTTAGGGAAGAAGCGGTCTTGCAACCATGTGGGATGGAAAGATCCGGGCGACTCACAATATGATGAGTCTTTAGATGATTGTTCCTTGCTTCCATCTTAGAAGCTATTGGTTATAGCTTGGCTCGGCTACATGAGCCTTCACGAGGATGTGGCCCAAGCCTTTGATTTGCTTCTTCGAGCCCTTGAGGGTTATGGTGTCGTTGGTTAGAAAATCTTCAAGAAAAGCTTGCTTTGTAATGTTTCGTGCTTACTCGAGGGCTAGTAAGGTTTTAGTGTGGGGGAGTTGATAAGCTTGCTTTGTAATGTTTATTTCACGTGCTTTATCCCTTTTTCTTTGTCGAAACTGCTCTTGGGAGCGGTTTTGAGGCCTCTTATGCTTCTTCTAGTGTTTTTTAGGGTTCTAAGGTCGATCATAGATAAATGGAACGATTTCATCTCGTTTCCGACGCTTAAAGAGCAAATGAAGTGAAGCAGGGACGACTCGATGCCTTAGACAACACTACAAGAAACAATTCTCATTCCTACGGACCAAATCCGTAGGAACCATGGTCTTTTTCGTCGGAATAAATACTTTCCGATAGATTTTTCGTAGGAACCAATCCGTCGGTATATTTCGTTGGAAATAAATTGTTTCCTACAGTAGATTCTGTAGGAAGTAAGTTTCCTACGGAATATTCCGTCGGAATAGTTCGTCACACAGATTTGTTGTCAAAAACATTGGTCCTACGGAACGTCGTGGGAAAGATCAAATTTTCCTACGAAGATTCCACACGGTATTAATTTTTCTGTTGGAATTAAAATTTGATTATTACTTTTACAGAACCGTAGATTTCTGAAGGAAATTTCAAAATTTCGGTAATTTAGATGATTTTCACTCGTAGAAAAATAGTACTACAAATTAGCATCACTTCTGAAATACAAATAATTAATGTATTTCATTAATAATATAAAAATTAGTTACAGAAAAAAACAAAATAAACAAATATTAAGAATGTTAGTACAGAAAAAATATCGTCCCCTTCTTTCCAGCTGATGCAAGCTAAGGAAGCTGCGATGAAACATTTTTCTGTGTTCAGTAGTACCCAGCAAAAAAAAAGGAAAGACTGAAAACTCCAACATGAAAGTAAGTGACCCCTTGCATGTTTTGGTTGAGTCGAGTGCAAGAGTGTTTGATATCTTTATACCCTTTATATCAACTATCTAACCATCTTTATACCATTATTTTCTCATTACGTAGAATAGTTACACGTTTTTTCAGAAAGATAATAAATTCACATACATACCAAATCTGACAAAATTAACAAAATACTCTTCACATATTCATAGCAATAGATAATATACTGTGAGCAGTATTTTATTCCAATATAATAGATACGAATTTTATTCCAATAGATAAGATACCAAGTCCTTTCTATAAAAAAAAAAGTCAACGTAATGAGGATGTTCTGGGTCAATTACCTTAGAAAAAACAAGTGCAATACTGCACTCCATTTTTCTGATTAAATCATCAGGGTATTCCAGTCTACCTATCAAAAGAACGGGATGCATGTTATAGTCCGCTTATTTAGTTAAATATATATGGGGGATAGGGGGTGGGAGTGCGCGCGCGCCTAGTAATTTTTCACATGGGGTTGAAGATAGTATAGCTAACTCCTTCAAGAAGTGAGCGCATAACATCCATGGTTGAATCCAGCTCTTCTCTCGACATGGTTTCCAACATAATGCCTGCTGCTGCGGTTACATCTGAATCTCAAAGTCATGGGGTCAAACAAACTGCCAAACAATAAGCTGAAGAGAGAAGTACGAGTATAAAATCAAGTGTAGCACTCAAACACCTAACATTCTATTTTTATTTTTTTGTTGTGTACACGAATTCCACAATAACATACCAGAACACAGAGGGCGAGCTATGACCTTAACAATAAACAAGGAAATCGAATACAAACTTTTTTACAACATTGAAAGTTTGATAATAGAAATTAGAGGTAAGGCTGGATCCATCTGACAACCCAAACTCACTTTCTATAGTTTAAACTTTTTCCATACACTGAAAGATATGATTAAGTTGGAGTATTGCAATATTAGTCTAATAGCCTCATTTTCATGTAGGGCACAGTTCATAAGACCAAAATTAAACCTACAGAACTGCAGGACAAAACTCTTAAAGAGAAACAAAGAGCTAAAGTACAAACTGAAGGATACAAACTTGTTGCCCTAAAGGAGCTGATTGGATAAAATTCATGTTTGGACCACACCACAACCACACGTTGAATAGTCTCCAAAAGCAATTGCATGTTTTCACTTTTCTTCAGCTTATCATCATCAGGAGGGCAATTAAAAACAGAAAATTGAAGTATCCATCTCAAACAGAAAACTTAAAGTCAGTTTTATCTAATTTTAACAGCAGCAAACTCTCACCTAACTGCCGTTTGCGATTTGAATGAGCGTTGAAACAAAATCCATAAGATCCAATATGCTTTTATGGCATTTGCATGTTCAGCCACAAGTTGACGTGAGATCTACTTGGCCAACCTTTCCAAGGTATATTGATAAGTGTAGTTTGTAGTGCCTATTTTACTGTGTTTTGGTCCCATTTTTCCTTGTGGAATCGCTCCTTGGGAGCGGTTTATGGGCTACTTATGCTTCCTTTAGTTCGTTTCAGGTTCCCGAGACCATTTGTGAAGAGTTGGAGCAAATCCGACTCGATACACACACTTTTCGGAGCCAACGAAGTGAAGAAATGATCACTCGATGCCTTGGATTCGACCCCGAGACCTTGGGACCCAATCCCGAGCCTCTTAGACCCGATCCCGAGTCCCGAGAATCGGTGAGAAGCCCATGAGAAGCAAGGAGGGACCAAAAAGTTCTTATTTGAGGCCTACAAGACCCATCCCGGTCGGGAAGGCCTCATCCCGTCCGGGATGAGGTGTGCATTTAGCGAAGCTACTGACCTGGGTCCGTCCCGGTCGGGACCAGCCCGTCCCGGTCGGGATCAAGCATAACACCGCGCTGTGTTATCAATAACACCAGGCTGTGTTATTGCCCGTCCCGGTCGGCACCGATCCGTCCCGATCGGGACCGTGGAGCTGTAGCACGCAACTCATTGTATCATCCTCCTTCATTCTTGTACCCATATAAATACCTCCCATCTTGTAATCTTATGAATGTTCTTCACTTCCCACAAAACCCTAGACTACTTTAGCATAGATTAGCTTAGATTAGAGTAGATTAGTCGGTAATTTAGTCGGTAATCTTAGTTTAGTCTTGTATTAAGGAAATTCTTGAAGAATCCATCCAAGATTGACAACCTTGGGTGATTGTTTTGGGTTTTTTCTCATTAATGCAAGTTTTCATTCTTCCTTTCATCGTGTTAGTACGTATAATCTTCTTTTCCCTTCTTTTTATCTTTGTTTTATCAATCAAGTTTGAATCTTTATTCATTGTTATGTTTATTGCTCATTGTTTTCACTAGTTTCTTTATGTATGTTTTGTTGTTTGAGTTAGTTCATCTTGTTCTTGTTAGTTTTTCCTTTAGATATGTTTGAGTAGACTCTTGCTAGGGTTAGTAGGGTGATTTGGGTGTTTAATGGGTGATTAAGGGTTTGTTAGAGATGTTGGTGGAAGTTTTGGGTTTCCTCTTGGTTAGATGCATGGTACATGTTTGTTGAAATGCTTGAATGACATGTAGTTGCAAATGCTTGTTTTTCTTGCCTTTTCTCTTGTGGGTGTCGGTTTGCTCGTGGGTTTGGTTCCCTCACTACGTAGCGAGAGCCCGGTGAGGACGACCCCTAGGTCGGTCTACGTAGCGAGAGCCCGGATGCGACCTAGGCTACGATAGTACGCTAGTAACCCCGTTTGTCATGTGTGTCGCCAAGGTGGGTTCTATCAAGAACCTCTAGGTCGGTCTACGTAGCGAGAGCCCGGACTACACCTAGATTACCCGACTACCCCTTCACTTTAGCTCTTCCTTGACCATTCCATCACCCCTTGAACCCGACCTAATCCTAGCCCGTTCCTTATTCGTTTTCTCCGTCATCTTAGTCATAGTCTTAGCCTTCTTCCCTTCCCATCATTCTAGTTTAGCTTAGTTCGTTGACCTAGTCTCGTGTTTAGGTAGACCTAGTCTAGACGCCTCTTACCGTCCCCGTGGATTCGACCCGACTTGCCCTAGCTACCCACTAGGATTAGCCGGTTATTATTTGATCGGTGGGGATCCACGGCAAATCCCTCCCATCAATTTGGCGTCGTTGCCGGGGACGGTGCTAGTTTAGACCTAGTTTGCCTATTTACTTGACTTTGTCTTTGTTTTTGGGTTTTTCTTTTTTCTTTTTGTTCCCTTCTTTTGTGTGTGAAGTTTATTTTTCTCTCTTGTCTAGTGCCCAAAAAGCACTAGACTTCTCACGTTTGCTCCTAGTCCACAGTTTTTGCCTAGAGGTGGTCGTCATCCTCTTCTTTACAACTTAGAGCCGCATAAACGGACAATTGCTAGATTGAGAGGTTTCCAACCGGGTACAAGCCGAGATTTCGAGCAAGCATGATGTTTGGTCTAAACTCCCCACACTTAGGAGCCAATATGAGCTACTCCTCTCCCTCTATGAACCAAGGGTATGACATGACGTCCCCCTACCATTATCAAGCTTCTTGGGGTAATCAAGACACTAGTGGGTATGAACTTCAAGGATATGGAAACGGCTACCAACAAGTGAACGCTTATGGAAGCCAATTTCCCCAAAACCCACCACATTACCCTCCACCCCAACCACAATATGAACCCCATAACCCACAATACTACCAATCATCTCAACCTCACTATAAACAATATGATGCCCCACCCCTTGGGTATCATCAAGATTTTCAAGGAGCTTTACAAGACCCCAATGACCACCAATTGCCAAACTTGGAGTTCCATCAATCAATTCTTCAAATGCAACAAGAGATGGCCATCCAATCGCAAAAGAATTATGAAATCTTGGCCGAACTCCGAAGGGAAAGAGAGGAATTTAAACCTAGATTGAATGCTTTAACGGCTCAAACCCTAATGTTCATAACTCGATCTTCAAAACTTGATGAGGGATGTTCATTTGGGGAAGGGGAACAACCGAATGACGAAGCCGTTAATGAATTCCCTATGAGGAGCGAGACTTGGTTTGAAGAACCTCAATCGTCTACCCAAAAAGAGACGAATGAGGATATGGCTCTTGGTGAAGGCATCGTTGGTGAAGAATTGAAGGAGGATAGTGAGTTGGATGATTTGGTGGAGTTTGTGAAGTTGTTGGGCGAAATTGACAAGCCCAAGTTGCCCATGTCCGAGAATGTGGATAAGCATCAAGAGCCTCTTGCTAGTACACCAAGCAATGGTTTGGAAGAGATTGAAACCGCCGGTAGAAGTTTCAATTCTCTCCTCCAAGATGATGTGGGGACAAGTGATAAAGATGGGGACCCACAACTTGAGGAAAGTGTGGGGGTGTGCAACAAGGAAATGAGGCAAAAGCCGCTTTTTATGCCTCGTGTCAAGGATATGAAGCTTGCTAGTGGTTTGAGATGATGCTTAGGGAGGAAGAGGTTGGTGAAGCTCGTAGGATGGATAGACCCCGGAGACAACACGAGAGATGATGTCGAGTCTTCCGAGGACTACTTCTTGCCTCCACCTTGGAGGCCGTGGAGGTTAGCTTGGCTGGAGCACTCTTTGGGCCGTCTTTATGATGTCGGTCGTGCGTTCGACTTGCTCCTCCATGCCCTTGAGGGCTATAGTTAGGAATGAAGAGTCCACCATCCGAGGTTCGACGGAGTTCCTTAAGAACCGTCATGTTGTACATTCCCCTACCTCTCTTCTCTTTAGTTTTGTGTTTGTAACTGTGTTTATTGTGATTTTGTTTCTAGGACTCTTGTTTTGTGATACTCTTGTTATTTGGATTGTTGATGAGCGATGTGAGGGAGGGAATTTGATGTTGTATTTGAGTTTATTGTGATAGGTGTGAAGTGAAGGTGATTCCTAGAGAAGAATTGCTATTGATAGAGCTTGGATTTGAGCTAGGGAGTCGGTTTTTGAAGCTTTGGATAAGCTTTTGGGGTCTTGGAAGGCTAGAAGATCGATCCCGACCGGGAAGAAGGCTTCCCGACCGGAAAGAAGGAGCCATCCCGACCGGGAAGGAGCCATCCCGATCGGGATGAGGGTGCATAATTTCGAGCTTCCTGGAGTGCCTTCCCGACCGGGACGGGTGAGGCTTCCCGACCGGGACCATCCATCCCGACCGGGATGGTCCCCTACTCCTCTTTATGCCTCTTCTTCGACATTTAAACCCACCCAACCATTGTATACCACCTCCCAACCTCCCTACCTCTCCTTGCCCATATCATATGACCCTTGCACCTCATTTCCATACCTTCACCTCATTTCCTCCTCACTTTACACCGATATTCACATCAAACCCCACCCCCTCGCATTATTGCTAGCTTACTACCTTAACCATGCGATACTTTCAAGTTTGAAGCGGAATGACAATGATGAAGACTAGCAAAGTGCCTATATGATCATTGAGACGATGGAGTGAGTGAGTTGCTAACTGATCGGTACGGCAACTATCCTTTTTTTTCCGTCTTTTATTGTTTGTTTCCCCTTGTTTATCCCCTTCCCCTTGTACACTTTTGTGTCTTGGTGTCATGGTGGCCTTCGAGGCCTTGGTAGTTATTGCTCCCGACTCTCGATGACGTGACTACATCGAGAGTCATTTCAAAATCCAAATTTGCAAGTTTTTCACCTTTTTTTTTTAGGATTTAGTCGTATTTGGGCGGAATCCGGGCTAGGTGACTTGATTACACCTAGTCCCCCCCCTCCCATTTCCTTTTATTTCCTTCTTTTTATTTCTTCCCCCATCCATATCTTTTCTCGTCTCGGCCCACGGTGACTTGACTACACCCCGGCCGGACACATTCTACCCTTTCTTCACTTTTATCTTTGATTTTTAGCTTTATTTTCGTATTTTCTTTTCTTTCCTTTTGTCTCTCCGCACACTACGATCGAGCATGAGGACATTGCTCGGATTAAGTGTGGGGGAGCGATATTCTATCGTAGTTAGTTTTATTTTCGTAGTTTTTCGAAAAATCTTTAAAAACCCTAAAAATTTGAAAAAATTTCGCAAAAATCAAAAAGATTTTATTTTTTGTGTCTTTTTTTGTGTCCTTGTGTCGTATATTTGTTTTGTTGTGTGTTTTGCCGCCCCATTTCCTTGTAGGTTCCGCGATCGTCGTCAAGTTTCGAAAAGCAAGATATCCGGTAATATCCCTTCATTTCTTTCTCCTTTTTCCTTTTGTGGAGTTTAGAGGATGTGTTATGATTGTGTGTGCTCGGGCGGAGCTTTTTGAAGTTTGTAGTTGATGTGGTTGCTTGTTTGGAAGCTTCAGGGTGGTTATTGTTTATTTTGTGTGTTTGCTTGTTTGTTTGTCTTGTTTTGTTTTGTTTTGTTTGTCTCTTTTTCTCTCGTTTTCGTCATGTCCTTGTTTTGTGTTGTGTAGTATGTCATGTGTGTAAACGGTTTTCGAAAACGGTTTAGAGACTAGGGTGCGAGCGTTTGCTTTCCCTTGAAGTTAGTCTAGTAGAATGACCCTAAATCAATGATTTCGTTGGTCCTTTACCTTGAGTCCACCTAGCTTACTAGGGATTTACTACGGGATTTGCATTTTGACCATTATGACCACCCACGGTGTGAAAATGCCTTGGTTAGCGAGTCTCGTCCCTTAGGTGACCGTGTTTTAGATTTGTTTGATTAGTCCAAGTTTTCCACCTTTTTGTGGGTTTGAAGGGAAGGACGCTCCCCGACTCACCCATTACCCTACCTCGTACACATATCCGCACAATAAATTGTAAATTGTTGAAGTCTCTCTTTCTTAGTTGCAAAGAAATGCCTATCAATCAAATCAAGCCAAAAAGGGGCAAAGAAAAGAAAATGAAAGAAAGAAAAGATTGAAGAAAAAGAAAAGGCACAAAAAGCCAAAAAGAAAATACAAAAAAATGAAAAAAGAAATGGCATGGCAACACAAAGCAAACATGCAAAAGAAAGAAAAATGCCAAAAGAAAACCGTCTCACAAAAAGAATCCCCTCTCAAAAATAAGCCTTTTACCGACTATTACCGTGAAGAGCCTACCAAAGGACCGAGTCCCTAGGAAAGATGATAGCGGTAACGGTCGGTCTTCCCTCACTTTGCAAATATTTTCACCTTTTTACTTAGACTAGTTAGGCAGTTTTGGGCATGGGACGACCCTCTTGGCTCATCGCTAAAGGGGGCGGGGTGTCACTTACCTACAGTGTCGACTAACACCGTGGTTCATCCCTTTTCCACTCCGCCGATCGTCCCGTACTACGTTCTTAGAAAGTTAGGAGGACCTAGGTAAGTTACCAACGTTTTTATTGCTTGATTGTCATACTATTAGGGTTTAGTCCACCTTGGTTTGTATTGCTAGCTTGGGAACGTTGTCACTTACCTCACTCCAAAACCAGTGCTTCTTTCACCGCTTTTAGAGGGGAGCGGTATTTCTTTTGTTTTGGGTGCAACCGTCTAAGTGTTTGTTTGTGTGCTTGTTTGTTTGTGTGTTTTGTGTCCGGTTGCATCCGCGGTTTTGTCGCAAGACTCCACTTGCCTTGCGGAGTGCACTTTTCCTCTAAGTGCACTCGCGTGAGTTGAAAGGGCATAGGGTGCGCTAATACCCACTCGGCTAGTTTAGTAGTTAGTATGTGCTTACTCGAGGGCGAGTAAGGGTTAAGTGTGGGAGAGTTGATAAGTGTAGTTTGTAGTGTCTATTTTACTGTGTTTTGGTCCCATTTTCCTTGTGTAAACGCTCCTTGGGAGCGGTTTATGGGCTACTTATGCTTCCTTTAGTTCGTTTTAGGTTCCCGAGACCATTTGTGAAGAGTTGGAGCAAATCCGACTCGATACATACACTTTTCGGAGCCAACGAAGTGAAGAAACGATCACTCGATGCCTTGGATTCGACCCCGAGACCTTGGGACCCAATCCCGAGCCTCTTAGACCCGATCTCGAGTCCCGAGAATCGTTGAGAAGCCCATGAGAAGCAAGGAGGGACCAAAAAGTTCTTATTTGAGGCCTACAAGACCCATCCCGATCGGGAAGGCCTCATCCCGTCCGGGATGAGGTGTGCATTTAGCAAAGCTACTGACCTGGGTCCGTCCCGATCGGGACCAGCCTGTCCCGGTCGGGATCAAGCATAACACCGCGCTGTGTTATCAATAACACCAGGCTGTGTTATTGCCCGTCCCGGTCGGGACCGATCCGTCCCGATCGGGACCGTGGAGCTGTAGCACGCAACTCATTGTTTCATCCTCCTCCATTCTTGTACCCATATAAATACCTCTCCTCTTGTAATCTTATAAATGTTCTTCACTTCCCACAAAACCCTAGACTACTTTAGCATAGATTAGCTTAGATTAGAGTAGATTAGTCGGTAATTTAGTCGGTAATCTTAGTTTAGTCTTGTATTAAGGGAATTCTTGAAGAATCCATCCAAGATTGACAACCTTGGGTGATTATTTTGGGTTTTTTCTCATTAATGCAAGTTTTCATTCTTCCTTTCATCTTGTTAGTACGTATTATCTTCTTTTCCCTTCTTTTTATCTTTGTTTTATCAATCAAGTTTGAATCTTTATTCATTGTTATGTTTATTGCTCATTGTTTTCGCTAGTTTCTTTATGTATGTTTTGTTGTTTGAGTTAGTTCATCTTGTTCTTGTTAGTTTTTCCTTTAGATATGTTTGAGTAGACTCTTGCTAGGGTTAGTAGGGTGATTTGGGTGTTTAATGGGTGATTAAGGGTTTGTTAGAGATGTTGGTGGAAGTTTTGGGTTTCCTCTTGGTTAGATGCATGGTACATGTTTGTTGAAATGCTTGAATGACATGTAGTTGCAAATGCTTGTTTTTCTTGCCTTTTCTCTTGTGGGTGTCGGTTTGCTCGTGGGTTTGGTTTCCTCACTACGTAGCGAGAGCCCGGTGAGGACGACCCCTAGGTCGGTCTACGTAGCGAGACCCCGGATGCGACCTAGGCTACGATAGTACGCTAGTAACCCCGTTTGTCATGTGTGTCGCCAAGGTGGGTTCTATCAAGAACCTTGAACCCGACCTAATCCTAGCCCGTTCCTTATTCGTTTTCTCCGTCATCTTAGTCATAGTCTTAGCCTTCTTCCGTTCCCATCATTCTAGTTTAGCTTAGTTCGTTGACCTAGTCTCGTGTTTAGGTATACCTAGTCTAGACGCCTCTTACCGTCCCCGTGGATTCGACCCGACTTGCCCTAGCTACCCACTAGGATTAGCCGGTTATTATTTGATCGGTGGGGATCCACGGCAAATCCCTCCCATCATATATGCGAGTGAAAATGCCTTACTAGTTGACCCACACCGACAAATGTGAGTGAAAATTTCCCCAATAAACTAAAAATGGCATCCGCATCAGTGCTTGCATATATGAAGTGTCCACCATATGTCTGCGAGCTTCTCTCTTCAGCTCCAGCCAGTAGCTGAGTAGTAATATTCTTGAAGAAATAGCTGGTGATCTTGATACACATACATCAACAATCTAAGAACACATACACCACACAACGCGCAGCAGTAGTAAGAAACACAACGCAACCCAGCAGTAACAACGAGTAGAATGCAGCAACTTACAACAATGACGTGCAGTGGTAAACAACATCAACATCCATAGTAACAACAACATTAATAGCAGCAGGATAACAGAAATTAACAACAGAATACACACTGATATACCAAACACAACAGCAGCAGTGTCAACGGCTATATCAGTAGCAAACTGCAGCGATAAAAGCATAGGACGGCTCTTCAGCAACGGCACAACACGAACAAAGTCAGGGGTGACAAAGTCGACACTGAAACGGAGCGAAATAGGGACACGAAAAGAATGATAGTAGCAGCAAATGACAATAGCAGCAGTAGAAGCAAAATTAACACAACTATCGTGGAACTACAACAGATCATAGGACGAGAAGAAAGGAGAAGGCGGACGACCAAGACAGACCTGAAGAACCCAACAATGCAGATGGCAGGGCGAACACAAGGGAGACGTCGAGCTGGAGCAAGAATGGAGACAACGTATATCACAGAGGAGGCGAAACAAAGGGAAAATAGGGTAAATCAGGACAATCGATCGATGCTGTTGATTGAAAGTAAACAATCTCGAGTTTTATTATGGATTTATGGTGTGTGATAAAAAGACGAATAAACGATGATGAAGATGATTATAATCGATCAATTTTGATTGATGATTGAATTTAGGGTGAGAAGTTGTAATTGCAGTAGGTATTTAGGTATGCTTTTGTTGACCATGGAAGAAGATGAAGAGGGATTGTAGGGTTTACTTTTGGAACCAGAAAATGTCGCTCTAGAAAATAGGGTTTCGAAATTTCAAATTTTCAGTAGCACTCGTGTACTACTACTACTACTACTACTACTACTACTACTACTACTACTACTAATAATAATAATAATAATAATAATAATAATAATAATAATAATAATAATAATAATAATAATAATAATAATAATAATAATAATAATAATAATAATAATAATAATAATAATAATAATAATAATAATAATAATAATATCTCCAAACTTTATTTTACTTTGCGTACTTGCCCACCGTCTATTTTTGGGTCGGCTCAGCTTGCTTTTGATGCAGCTCTTCGTTCTCATTTGGAACGGGTTTTTATTGCGTCTGGGCCGGGATTTGGGGATTGGCAGTGGCGGCTTGCCACCCTTCCCTTTTCCTTTGGGGGGCTTGGGGTGTATGCCGTTGGAGATGTCCTACATTATGCTTTTGTGGCATCCCGACTGCAATCTGCGGGTTTGCAGGCTACGCTGCTTCGCGCTGCGGGCATATTGACCCCTGGCCCGGCTTTCGATGCGGCCTTGTGTAGGTTTACGGAGGTTTTGGGTTCTGTTGAGTGTAATCCTAGTGAGATCGCTGCCCCCAAACTTATGAAGTCTTTGGCAGATATATATTTCATGAGGGTTGTGGCTACTGCGGAATCAGATTTCTCCTTGACCTCCCGTCAGGTTGCCTTGTGGAAGTCTCAGCAAGGCCGTCATGCTTCTGATTGGCTCCGCGCTGTCCCTATTTCTAGGCTAGGCCAGACTATGAACGGTCGGACGTACCGTTGTGTTCTTAGCTATAGGTTGGGCATCCCTTTGTTTTCTGTACCTGGGCCGTGTTCTGCCTGCTCTCGGGTTTTTGGCGACGATATTTTTGGGGACCATGCTGTGTCTTGCGCGGGTGTTTTCGGTATTAAACATCGACATAACCTCGTTCGTGACACTCTTTTGGATATCTGTTTCCGTTCCGGGGTCTCGGCCGGGAAGGAGATCGATATTGGCTTGATTGATGATCATGACAGATCCTTGCGTCCTGCAGATTTGCTTCTTTATTCGTGGGACAGGGGGCGTGACGTCTGCATAGATCTTACCGGGTCTTCTCCTTTGACTCAGTCCGGGCTCTCTGATTTCGCGCCAGGCCGTGTTGTGGGTGACGCTGCTCGGCGCAAATGCACTAAGTACAGGGACCTATGCTCGGGGATGGGGTATGGGTTTTTGGCTTTTTCCTTTTCTTCGCTGGGGGAATTGGAGGCGGATGCTATCGGTTTACTCAGGAGAATTCTGAAATTTTCGATAGCACAGGATGCCGGAGCACGCGCTGCTCCTTTTATTTTTACTAGACTTAGCTTTGCTATAGCTAAGGGGGTGGGGGCCCAGATTGTGTCTCGGCTACCCACCAATTTTTTGTAAACTGTTCTTTGGTTCGTCAATAAAATTCTCCAGTTTATAGTAAAAAAAAACAAAAAAAAAACAAAAAATTAATAATAATAATAATAATAATAATAATAAGTTTTTGAAAGATGTTGAAGAAAGTAGAGGTAGTTTTACCTTTCACCGAGGTAATTTCTCAAATTCCCCTCTATTTAAAGTTTTTGAAAGATGTTTTGACTAAAAAGAGAATCATAGAAGATAAAGAATGTGTCTCTCTCACGGCACAATGTATTGCCATTCTCATGAATCAAATGCCAAAGAAACTAGAGGATCCCGGTAGTTTTTCCATCCCTTGTCGGGTAGAAAATGTTGTTGTTAATCAAGCTTTATACGACCTAGGGGCTAGTCTATGTTAGCTTCTTACCTTATTCTGTTGTCAAGAGACTTAGTGTGGGGGAGATGAGACCCACTAGTATGTCGATTCAACTTGCGGATAGTTCCGTCAAGTACCCACTTGGGATACTTGAGGATGTACCCGTTCAAGTTGGTAAGTTCTTCATCCCCTCCGACTTTGTTGTCATGGATATGCCCGAAGACACTATTACCCCCATTATCTTAGGTCGACCTTTTATGGCTACCGGAGGTACTATAGTTGATGTTAAGAATGGAAAGTTGTCATTTAACATAGGGAACGAGTCGGTAGAGTTTTCCCTTTCTCAAGTTCTTAAACAACCAACGATTGAACAAATACATTCCATTGAAGTTATTGATAGTTTGGTTGAGTATAGCTTGATAGATGATGATAAGCAAGAAGATGAACCATTTGACTCTCCACCTCTTGAAGAAGAATGTTTGCATGATGAAAAGGTAGAACCACTACCGGTGGGTAAGAGTATGGTATCTTCTCCTCCTAATCTTGAACTTGAACCCCTCCCCTCTTCCCTCAAATATGCTTTTCTTGAAGGAACTAATTATCCCGTTATCGTCAATGCCACACTTGATGGTCCTCAATTGGAAAAACTTTTGATTGTTTTGAGAAATCACGAAAAGGCCATCGGGTATAGCATTGCCGACCTCTAAGGCATAAGCCCAAATGTTTGTATGCATAGGATCATCCTTGATGATGACCACCGTCCTTCGGTTAAGGGTCAACGTAGGTTGAACCCCACCATGAAAGAGGTTGTCATGAAGGAAGTCCTCAAGTTGTATGAGGCTAACATTATATACCCAATAACCGGAAGTAAATGGGTTAGCCCCGTACAAGTTGTGCCGAAAAAAGGAGGAATGACGGTTGTTAAAGGACAAAAGGGTAAGTCAATTTCCACTAGAACTATTACCGGTTGGCGCATGTGTATAGACTATCGAAAATTGAACACGGCCACCATAAAAGATCATTTTCCCCTTCCCCTTTATTGATCAAATGCTTGAAAGATTGGCGCATCATTCTTATTTTTGTTTCCTCGATGGTCATTCCGGATTTCTTCAAATTCCCATTCACCCTGATGACCAAGAGAAAACCACTTTCACATGTCCCTATGGCACCTATGCTTATAGAAGGATGCCATTTGGATTGTGTAATGCGCCGGGAACGTTTCAAAGACGTATGATGGCTATATTCTCCGATTTTATTGAAAAATCCATGGAAGTTTTTATGGATGATTTTAGTGTCCATGGTACATCTTTTGATTCTTGCCTTGAAAATCTTGATCAAGTGTTAGCTCGATGTGAAGAGTATAGATTTGTTTGAAATTGGGAAAAGTGTCATTTTATGGTTGAACAAGGTGTTGTCCTGGGTCATTGTAATACCCACATTTTATAGTGAGTCAACGGCTCAAAACCTTATAGTAAGTAATACCGAGTCTTTATTTTTATACTAAGTCAAACCCAAGCAATCATGTAGTAAGTTTTAACCGTATGGAACAAGTTACTCGACCCAGTCCGGGTTAATTAGTGTTTAATTACACGTAGTTAAATGGACTTATAAAACCAAAGCCCACGTTCATTTTCTTTATTTTTAATTCCTTAATACCCTAGCAAACCCACGTTCCCCTTCTTTTTTAAATCCCCTTATACTACCCTACCCTAGGACACAGCCTACACATTAAATATTCAACACACAACTCGCACAACTTTTGATCCGGGGCAACCGCACGAAGGAAGAAGGAGGAGAGGACCCTAGGATCGAATCTCCGGTAGGCTAGGCCTCGACTAAACACGTCACTCGGTACGATACGCTGTCTTTTATGTTTTAATTGCATGGTTAGTATACAATTGTGCCGAATTATTGATAGCTAGGATCGGTATAGTCGGGTTAACATTTGTGGCGCATCATTGTTGTTGTAACGTAGTTGGACAGATTATCCGTGTCATGATTTTGGCCGTGTAATGTGTCGGGTCTAAATGTCTAAATAGCGATGTCGGGAATGGTATTGTCGGGTTGATGTTATTGTCTAGTTAGGTCGGACTACTAACATCTTTGTGGTTGTGCGATGGTGTGTTGCCGTGGTGTTATCATGGCGGTCATTTTGTCAGTTGTTGTTGCGGTTCTCGTGGTATCGTTGCTGGTATACGTGATGGTGAAGTGAGGTTGAAGTTGGTTGGTGTGGTTGTCGATGCGAGCTACGACTGGTTCATCTCGATTTTTATTGTATGTATATTTCAGCAGTGTAGCAACCGAGCGTAAAACGAACATCCCAGTAGGCTCTTGTTTTAGAAGAGTATTCGCAGGCTGACGGGTGGCGTATGTCAATAGAGATTAGAGTAGTATATTTTTACTATATTAATTTAATTAGATTGATTTCACTTTTATTACATTGAGAGAAGCTAGAATACGTCAGGATATTAACCTAATTAATATCATTTTTTTATTAATCTAATTAATATTGATTTCACTTTATAAATTGAATACGTTAGGATCGTTATTAATTCATGTATATACTATTTTATTAGGTTCGGATTTCGTAAAAATTCTGTGGTGAGTTGTACTAACGACGTGGTGGTGACCTGCTATTTAAGTAAGGTTATCCTTACTCAGTTTATGTTGCATGTATGCATACTGTATGATATATAATGGTATAACTAGTCGCCATACCCGTGCACCGCACGGGAATATATTGTTTTATGGCCTTTGTAAATCGCAGTTCTGTCTTTTGTTTCATTGTCCGATATTTATTTTATTATTAATTTATGCATTTTTTGTTTTGATTTCATGTGTTTGTAATTTTAGTTACTTCCACAGACATTCCTAAATTCTGAATAAGACGGAGGTTAGAAAGATTGAACGATTCAAGTTAGAGAAATATATATGACATGTATGTTAAATGAATGGTGGGAAAAAAAGAGGAGTAAAAGTGTCGAAACATACATCAAACATGTCACCACAAGTGTAGCAAGGTGAATTAGACTGAAAGTGTGTTTGTAAAAACTTAAGCAAGTGATTATTGGCGAAAATGAGATATAACGCTATAAGATGTAATGCATAACTAATAATTCATTTTTTAACTTTTATTGGAGAACGTAATCCTCTTGAATTATGACTTTGTTCTTTCTTAGTTTTTCCTCGCGTCTTTAGTTGAGATTTTCAAATCTAATATTGGCCTCTTTTCTTCTATCGTTTCTATTGTTACGGATGCTTCTTTTACTACCACTTCAGACTTATAACACATTGGGTGTGTTAGTTTTGTCTTAAAATATAAGCAATGTATTATGAAGTGCTCGTAGTTGATGTACATAATAATTGCTCGCTTACCTCTTGTCTAGCCTTCTCTTCTCCTTTTTAATTGGTGTGTTTACCGCGAAACTCTAATTCTATTTGGGTGGTACACTGAGGTTCATATTGAGTTTTGGTTGTAGGTCTAATCGGGTCACTTTGGTTGTACACTTGGGTGATATATTGAGGTTCATGCTCTATAATAACTTTTGTATCCATTGTTGTAGATGATAATACAATTATGAACTATGGAAGGGGAAGATGAATGGAAGAGGATGATGAAGCAAGGTGAAGTTGATAAGTTTTTCCTCTTTTCTCTCTTCTTTCTTAATTGATTGAGTTTTTTTTAATTAAAAATTTTGTTAATTGATTGTCTTTGTTTTTTAACAGACTCCCTCGTTTCTTAATTTTATTTGTCGGTTGGTTTAGTTGCTTGGCCTAAACGGAGCAGAACACATGACTTTATTACTCCCTCTTTTCACTATCTTTTACCCCGTTTCATTAAAAAATACTCTTACAAATAATGATGAAATGGGGCAAAAGATTATGAACAAAGGGAGTATAAGATAGTATTAGGGCAATAACAATGATAACATATAAGGAGTTTCATGTCATTGAGTTAGAGAATAAAGTTCCTTATATGAAATCGGTTTCTAAAGTAAGGAACCGATTTCATACATGTAAATTGAGAGAAAAAAGGGGATCCACAATAAATATATGAAACTTTTACCATTGATCGGTGAAATAGAAAGTTTCAAACATGGTTAGATGTACCTTCATGACAATGAAAATATGGTGTATGGAACTACAACTATTGCTGCTATTGCCCTTAGATAAATGATGGATGATGATGATTTGTTTGAATTTTAATAAATTTATAAATAGATAAGATAGTGCTCTAACATCCCCCCTCTCTCTCTACATTTTTCTTTTCTCCTATTTTATATTTTTTGCTTTCTCAATTTTTATACGTGATTTTTTTCGTACGTGAAATTATACAAATATTGAGATATCGTATTTTATTGTTCGATCTTGTGCTAGTTTCTCCTTTGTTTTCTCTTGTCTACATTGTTGAGTTTGTTACTCTTGCCCTTTTTTTGGTAAAATGTGAGGTATTATTATATCATAGACAAAAGGTGACATATACATGGGATAACAATTTTAGCGCTTTAATACATAGTACCACTATATAGCAAGCTGGAAACAAAGTCCAACACACATAACAATCTATTATTGCTCTTACCCTTTGTTGTGCTTGTTTCTAATTTTGATGTTTCACATTTGTTGTTGTCTGTGTTAGTGTTCTTCTATTATTTTCCATTATTAGTTGTGTATTAGATTATGATTGATGTAGAGATGCCTCTAAATCTATGATCGACGTGTTGATATGATACTACATCAACTCATCGATCAACTTATTATTACAATAACAACACTATGTCAATTATGTGAGAATGGGGTTGTATCGATTGACTCATACTAATAATGAGTAGCATTAAGATGAGTCTAATGCAAGCATGAACCCAATGAAGCATGAACGAATTGATAGCCACGCACATACCAAGTTAGTCTGGGCGGTGGAAAAAAATCGGGGTAGTCTGCATCCAACGACAACAGTAAGACGATGTTTGGCGGCGGGAATCAACTCGATTTCGTTGTACACTTGGATGGTGTAATGGGAAAGGCAAGCACCCATTGTTATAGGTGGTGGATTATAAGGGAGGAAGATGAAGAGGATGGGAGGTGGTTGAAATTTATTGGTTTACTTTGGATTCTACATAATCAATGAGGAAGAAGTTGATGGGTTCTTCACTTTGGATTCTACCTAATCAATGAGAAAGAATTTGATGAGTTCTTCTCTTTGGATTCTACATAATCAATGGGGAAGAAGTTGAAGGGTTCTAACTAATAATAACCGACTTTGACATTGATTATGTATTCAACTCTCTCCTTTTCAATTTCTACCCAATCACATCATGCCAAGTGTGTTACCTTAGAATTGATTATTGGTTGTATAGAGCATGGAGAATGCTTTGTTTTCTATTTAATATAATATATAGATATAGATTAGTATATTAACGTGTGTCCAGTAGAAACATGTTATAAAAGTCGTTAGCGTATATAGTCATCTGATGTTTCAATTAAGCTCCAAACTTGCAGTTACAAATGCTTAACTATCTTTAGTCAAAATCAAGAGATTCATCATTCATACCGCCATACTGATGAGGTGAGAAGTGAGATACAGTAGATACTACTGAAGTAAGCCAAATTCCAACTTTAAGAGAGTAATTGAAATTGAATGAATATAACTCAACCCAACTAAAGATTTGTTAATAATTATCAAGACAGTCGGGCCTAACTAATTGCCTAACCTTGTGTATCAGGAAGAATAATCTTAATTGAGCCAATGTAATAATGGTACGGTTCCTTCAATTACTCTATTTTTTTTGTTAGGGAGTAACTATTTGGTAGTTGTAGGGTTACAACCCTTAAACCCAAGGACCTGTTACGAGTATTAACCGAAAAGACAAAAGTAGAGGGATAACAATTATACCTTATTTGCAGCGGAACAGCGTATTAATAAGAATTATAATAAACCCATAAATATATATAATCTCCACGGACAGAATAAATAATCTTCACGGACAAAATAAATAATTCCCACGGACAGAATAAATAATCTTCACAGATAGAATAAAGCATCCCAAACGTGATGCCTCCTTTGGTATCCACACGGGTACAGAACTGCGACGTATATGCTAGTATAAAGGTACGTGAGACCGTCTCACAACTTCTCTCTATATCTATCTTATAACTCTTTATAAGAAGAATACTCTGTATATATATTATGAGTCAATACTCTTAATTCCATACATTGGTTCATCATATGAACCTCCTTATATAGGAGATGAGAAAGTAGAATTAGGTTATTACTATAACTCTAATTACCATAATTAGATTATTAGTATAACTCTAATTACCATAACCCGACAACGCAGCTGGGTTCGTATTACAACTGACCCGATATATTTAATATATCGATATATATTAATAATATCCCGTACATATTGTGTGTGACCCAATGGGCCCACTTAAGACTACCAGACACGTAACTCATTTACATGTCAATCCGACATCGACCTCTAGCAAGGCATATCTGATACATAGACTTAAGCGGGTTAATCCGTAGGACAGTGGACATAACTCCTTCAGTCTCCCACTTGTACATGTCCTCTCACGAATAGCGTTAAGTCTCTTTGCTACTATTGTCTCCAATTGAGAATGAGGTAAGAAGAAGTGTCATCCTCACATATCTCAATCTTTTACTCGAATCTTTGAGTTGACTTGTTAAAAGAGCAGATAGATGACAATCATCCTATCTGAGCGCGGCCACGCATTTGCACAAATCACACTCTTCGAGTGGCCAAGAAACAATAAATTCCCTTCAATAAAGGAAGAGCAAATCCCCTCTTGTCTAACCACACCCTATCACATGATCCATGCATGCCCAATAACCATCCATAACCCCCTTTCACAGCTGACGAGGAATGGTATCAAAGCATACACATCACATGTACAGAATAGTCAAAGACTCAGGTCTAAAGACCGTACAAGTTCATAACTTGCAAAGAACTTTACTGACACTAAGCGAAATCTTAGTAAAATCCTTTTCGGCGGGTCTGTCTAATGCATGTTCTTAACATACACCCATGTGCCTGGTTTAGTATCTCAATATCTATGACTCAAGGAACTTAGTCATCAACCAACTCACACACCAGTCATTTAAGGGTATTCAAATGTCCCAACACAATACCCTAACTAGAGACAAAATAATTACATCATCCAAATAGAGTTCCAAGACTAAGTCACGTACTTAGTGATCTATTTCATCAATGTAAATTATTTAGGGACAAAACTCGGTTACATTAACCAATGACAATATGTCATACATATATCAATTATCGAAATAACTCCCACTAAACCTAACACCTCTAAAAGTACTAAGACCACTCGCCCATGCGTCTTATACCGATCATAACCAATATGATTTTTATGTAGAGGAGGTTTCGGGACATACAACATTTGTATCGGCTATTTACAAGCATATGATCAATCTACCTTCTCTCTATTAAGGCAAACTGTTAGTTTCATAAGCAATAAATTGCTTCATAAACTTTAAAGTTGAGTGTGTGCTTGATTCGTAATCAAACGTCTATTTGCTTCAAAAGCAATAGAACACTAACTTTAGTTATAATATTAGTCATAAAGTTGTCCTTTGGAACCGTTCCAAGACACAACTTCTCATCCAAAACAAAATTTACTGAGATTACAATCTCACGTCATCTTTGTCTATTTGGAAATATGAATCGTTATAACTTGTTTACAATAATTCGCTTATCACATCATGCACATCTCTTAAATAATTTCCCTTTTGCTTCTTAAGCGCAAAGGAACAATTCCTAGATAGCATTCTAGTGACACTCACTAGATTAGTATCTACTCGTCACACGAGCACATAATAAACACATTTCTTGCAAAGCAATCAAATGTTGTTTAGTTAGAGAAGTATGTCACTTACATACCAAATCATAAAGATAAATGCATTCCACTAGCCTCTTGTACACACTGTCTTTCTTCGTCTCAAAGGAAAACAAACATCTTTGAATTACCACATTGAGAACGAAGATACTACTCCATAATATTTGCTCCAATCAAATTGGATCATTCACATTTGTCTAGCAATTTTGATAATATAAAATTCATATGATGAATCGCACACATCATATTGCATCTCTTTCAAGAAATGTATTTCACATATATATGTCCAAAACTCATCAGAATGAGTGATGACATTCAAAATGCTAAATCAATCTTAATAGACTTAAGCATAATGTTGTAAAATGGGTTTTTCCATAGTCATTACCATGAGATCAATCCTTAACTATCAACTATGCTTCGTAGATACTCTTATATCAATCTACATCGTCTTTATATTGAAGACTATTCTTCACTATAAGACCCATTTAACCAAAGTCTATACTTGGTAGTTATGGTATATAGAATCTATTAGATTTTATGTGACTGTTGGAGTCTTTGCCCATTATTGTTTCATTATAGGTCAAACCTATGCGGGGTAATATTTTACAGGTAAGATGATCATGACTTTTCATGGATGCATCAATATCCTCTTCAACAGTTGTAGAGAAATCCTGTTAATCTTGAACAATTCAAGGTTGATTCTACTCCCACTGTTTCTATTAGAAATCACATATTTTTAAAAGAAACATACCACTCCATGCAACAAAACAGTTTTGTTCTTTGGATGGTTTGTAGAATTAACATAATACCCCTAATAAAACACATGTCATAATTGAGTCTGAGTTCTAGAAAACAATTTTTCTCTAAACTTTAAGACTTAATAATTAAGAAAAGACTATTTTAGAACATTTCAATCCATATCTCATATGGTGTCTATTCTCCGACTTACATGGACAATCTCATCAATATTTGTACAAAGACTTTTATAATGCATAACTTTCTAAACAGTCAATAAAATCTGCATAACTCATCATAGATCAAATCATATCAAATACGGTTCGATGTAGTTTGAAACACTTTTCACTACTTCTAAGATTATCACAATCTTTTAGTTCAATTCCTCCCTGTTTCAATCATATCGAACGACTCGTATCAACTTATCAAGTTGATCGTGTACTTTTATCTGAATTTCCTTGAACAATTCAAAGCATTCAGTTTTAAAATTCATCAAATGAACAAAACCATACATGTTACCCATTTTTGCAACACTACTAGTTAAACTCACACGTATCTGTATATGTGTGATCCAACAAGTCTAAGTACCCTCCCATTACAAATAATAGGAGTCACTTCTAATGTCATTTATCCATCTTAACGAGATCCATTTACCTCAATTGATCTTTATCAATAAGGTTTATAATTTCATCATTATGAAACTATTCTTATGTTTCTTGTCTCATGGATTAAGGACAATGCCATAATAGGTAAAACTTGAGTCGAGGGACTTGAATCTTTTGGTCGTTATGTTACAAATAAAACATTCACTACTAGCAATGTAGAGCCCAACAATCATGTTAGCCTTGTTGTACTTCATATTCTTGCAAGATATAGAGCAACAATTGTTCTACTTTTATTAAAACTTTTCATGCCCATACATGAGACAGAATCAATATTCTTGCTTATGACTAGTACAAGAATAACAATTATTCAATTCCAGTAGTCAGCTTTATGGTAAAATTAAGTGATTTTCCTTTTATATATGAAACAACAACGTTTATCCATTTCAGTCATAAAACACTTCACTTATATACCATTATTCCACCCTCTTCGAGTCATCACATCCACAATGTAATAGTTGCATTTGGTATCTTATACCAGAACAGTAGAATGAAAGTAACAATTACTTTAGTAACATACACACCAAAAGTCGTACTTCAATAATTGATTTGCAAATTTTCTAGACACTTCTAGAAACTATCTACCAATGTCTTATATTTGTCATCACATTAATGACTAATAAAATCGTACCTAATCTAAATTTGGCAACAAGTTTGGGTATGACAACGATTGTCCTTCCCTTACTTTAACCAACGTCTTAGATTCATTAATCATTATCTCAAACAATTTTCTTAATGAACTCATAGAACATTAGTATTATTTGCCTTCTTGATACAATGTTCAATCGTCTTTTAACATCTCATGCTAAAAGGTGAGAAACTTTATTAAGTCACATGTTTATTATATTCATAATAAAGTGACCTAAACTTAGGACTAATTGAAACGATTTCAGTTCCTAATTCTTTACAAAGAAGCATCCAAAATTTCCTGATTATCAATATAATCACGTCATCGTATGACATATGGATTAATTAGATCATCTTCAATATTTTCTCACTTAATGGGAACTGTTCCCTTTTATTGAAACAATTGATTTTAGTACTTATAGTCATCTTCATGACTCTAATACAGTCCATATTGTACATTAGCATTGGTAGTAATCTATCGGAATTATCCTTCACAAGGACAAAATCCGTATCTCTAATTTTGAGAACAATTCTCAAGATACCAATTGACGAGGTTTGAACAATTCAAACTCATCTTTAATAAATGTGATAACGGTAACTAAATTACAACTACATGTATATGCAAAGTAAACGATAATTAATATTAATAATCATAAACAATTTTAAGAAAAAAATCATGCAAACTACCCTCAAGTTCGCATAATATTCCAAGATCCTAAACCTTTTGTCGCTCAAGTGAACTTGGGCTCACTGCTCAAGCTCCAAAAGTAAAGGTAGACAACAACATTGTCAATTACATCAATATGTAATTCTTGGTTCGTCGGAATTAGTCATCATATGACACCAACTATTTGCCTCAAAGCCCAAGTCCGACTTGATAGCAATGTTAAGCAAACTAGACCGAACCTGTGGGTAACCGTTACCCACCTACTCAGTCCACACACATCGGCAAAGCACCGCTTAGGCAGTCACTTCAACCAATGATATGAAATTGTTGTAGTGGTCAATTCTGGAAAGGCAATACTTAATATTTGTGCGAGGGATTAAATGCATATGGGTCCTAAACATGTTGCTAGGTCAACTTACAAGGCAACCTAAGCACACAAGTCACAAGTCTAAACAATAAAATTTATGCATCATATGACATAATTATTTAATTGTTATTTGTAATTTGCGCATAAAACAAGTTAAAAGATCCCATAGTTTGATTGATAATCATATAACAATTCATAATTGCTATTTGGTTTGAACAGTTTCACCAATATCTTTCATTTTTCCGACTATGAGAAACAATTTCCCACCCGAAAAAATTGAACGGATATACAAAATTCGATTCACAATCGATCTGCAACTTATAATTGTCATGTAATAGATGAACGTTTCATCAAAATCAAATAGTACTCGAGAAACTCTTTTCCCGACCCATTTATGATAACATGATTATTAAAATGCATAATATTATTTAACGATTTAGAAAACTAACTTTCATTGTTTCGGAAAAATAAAAGTATAATCCATTTTGATTCATAATCAACACACCAACGCGAGAAAATGACTTTTCTTAAAAGCGTCGCTCGACCCGACACCATGTCGTCCGAGTAAATATTGTGTCGTCTTGGTCAAACCTTTGCCGCCCGGGTCATCCCGTTCCGACCGGGACACACCCGTGCCTACCGAGTCATACTCGTGCCAACCGAGTCACACCCGTTCCGTCCGAGTCATACTCGTGTCGACCGGGTTGACCTTGTTTCGTTCCGTCTCCACCATAATTAAAACAAGTCTTGTCCTAATCTTAATAGGTCTCATCGTCAACGATAAATTCTAGTAATTTTACGTTCCCAATTTCAATCGAGTCTTGACTAATCTAATTAGTCTCATCGTCAACAAAGAAATTTGAGAATTATAGTGGGTCAATTTAGGATACAATTAAATTAAAAGTAATCAATATTAGATCTTAAATTAATTTTAAGAGTCAATTTTAGAATTTAACAAATTAAATTCACAAATTAAAACAAACCCTAAACTTGATCGAAAAATTCATAGAGTAGCCGCAATATCAATGTAACTTTTACAAATCATTACTCAAATATGATATAAAATATTGTCAGGCTAAAGATTATCTAATAATCGAACCAATTTACACATCAAATAATTACTTGTGGTATGCTAACCTATGGAACTTTCATGCAAACAATATACTCCGTACAAAGCATGCATGTCAAACGAAGTGTAGTGCATAAGCCGGCATGTCAATACTATCAATACTTGGATAATATTATCAATATACTATCAATATACAAAGCATGTCAAACATGGCAACATTATCAATACTAATTAACATGCGAAAATTATACGAGAACAACAACAAGAACAATTCTCGGAACTGAAAATATAATCAAATTAATACGCGGGTGGAATCCCTCATAACCAATTATGAGACAAAGATTCACGTCGATCTGATTAATACTACGTAACAGAGGCTCTGATACCACTGTAGGGTTACAACCCTTAAACCCAAGGACCTGTTACGAGTATTAACCGAAAAGACAAAAGTAGAGGGATAACAATTATACCTTATTTGCAGCGGAACAGCGTATTAATAAGAATTATAATAAACCCATAAATATATATAATCTCCACGGACAGAATAAATAATCTTCACGGACAGAATAAATAATTCCCACGGACAGAATAAATAATCTTCACAGATAGAATAAAGCATCCCAAACGTGATGCCTCCTTTGGTATCCACATGGGTACAGAACTGCGACGTATATGCTAGTATAAAGGTACATGAGACCGTCTCACAACTTCTTTCTATATCTATCTTATAACTCTTTATAAGAAGAATACTCCGTATATATATTATGAGTCAATACTCTTAATTCCATACATTGGTTCATCATATGAACCTCCTTATATAGGAGATGAGAAAGTAGAATTAGGTTATTACTATAACTCTAATTACCATAATTAGATTATTAGTATAACTCTAATTACCATAACCCGACAACGCAGCTGGGTCCGTATTACTACTGACCCAATATATTTAATATATCGATATATATTAATAATATCCCGTACATATTGTGTGTGACCCAATGGGCCCACTTAAGACTACCAGACACGTAACTCATTTACATGTCAATCCGACATCGACCTCTAGCAAGGCATATCGGATACATAGACTTAAGCGGGTTAATCCGTAGGACAGTGGACATAACTCCTTCAGTAGTCCCACTTGAGAGTTCTACGTGCAAAGGTTTGTAACTTAACAGGAGGAGCCTACCTATGTCACTTCGACTTTGTATAGTTGTACTAAACCACGGGGTTATAAACCATCGAGATGAATGGAGAAGTACTATTTAGTGTTAAGACGGAATGCGGAGAAATCATATGTGACAAACTTGAGCATGTAAATTTACATATATTCAAAGGGATGAACGATAAAAGTTGATAAAGAAAAGTTTATTACCTTCATAATTTATGACCCTTACAGATGTGATGACTACGACCATGTTATGTCCATTTTGTCGGCTAATTTCCTCTGTAATGTAGTCGGACGCATCACCCCATAAAGTTACGTTCACTACTACACCCGAGTATCATTGATGTGGAAGACGTATCAAATAGAACGTAGGTGGGTGGAGGTTGTTTTGGATTCTTGTCTCGAGGACTACACATCTTCGGAGCATGCGATTTAATTTCTCAACGGTAATAGGGTGGGAATTGATCATGCTTGTTGCAGGAAACACTTGGATGGTGTAATGGGAAGGGAAGCATTCATTGATATAGGTGGTGAATTATAAGTGTTAAGCTTTCAACCATAACTCCCTCCATAACTCCCTCCTCCTTTTCATCTTCCACTTCATACCTTTTCATCTTCCACTTAATAACTCCTACCTTTTCATCTTTCACTTCATAAATTCCTCCATAACTCCTTCCTCATTTTCATCTTCCACTTCATACCTTTTCATCTTCCATCCAATAGTATCGCGACACGTGGCTTGCTTTAGCTTCATACCTTTTCATCTTCCATCCAATAGTATCGCGACACGTGGTTTGCTTTAGCTTTGAGATTTGGGGAAATGGAGGATGGAGAATGCTTTGTTTTCCTTTTAATATAATATATAGATGGTGATATTGAAATTGAGGCTGTGTGCCTGTGAAATTCGGCTGTGTGCCTATTGATATTGTGGCCGTGTGCCTTTTTTTTAGAGAAGCTAGCTAGGACTAGTTAGGCCCGGTTGATCTCGGGACCTTCCCTAATGTTTCCTCTTATGAGAGCCTAGGAGGGGTGTGCACACTCGGACTGACGGGGCGTGACTGCGGTTGCGATAGTGATGATAGGAATGATGATATTTGTGATGTGGATTGTACTAATATTGTTTAATGCTATCGTAAACTGATCTTGTGTGTGTATTTCTGATGTGTCTGTGATGATCCACTTGACGGTTATGGTCATTTGGGGAGCAGGGATGTTTTCAGGTGCTTGATGGGATATGCTATTTACGGGATGGGCGGAGTGCGACATCATCAGAGTAGATCAGTTTAGACACTTGGCCGTTTGTATTTCATCTTATTTACTAGACAATCACAAATACTCTTTATCTCTTAATTTGAAGATTGGATTTTTTTTATAACCTTTTATTAAGTTGTAATGTTTTGGGCACTCTATTATTGTGAGTAATGATGTCTGCTACCTCGGGTTACCGAGATGGTAACACCCGTATTTGTTCGGGATGTCTTGTTAAGTCTCCTAAACAAATGAGGGTGTTACAAAGTGGTATCAGAGCGATCGATTCTGGAGCCTGAATAAAAGAATATAGGAATTTAAAATGAACCCTGGTGATAGACCATTTGAAGCCCACTTAAAATCTCTGGTTGAGGAGACGTCCTCATACCAACCTCCGGCCCTTTTGGTTTTGACCCGGTCACCACGTGTGAGATCGAGAGGGGGTAGAATAGGATGAGACCGATGGCGGTGACGTGAATCTCCTTTGAATTGCATGATTTTATGAGTAGTTATAAGTGTGATGTTTACAATGATATGGGTAATTACAACATTAATAGTAATGTATTGTTATGATGAATGAGCATTTAAGGCTCGTGTGTATGTTATTGTTGTTTTGAAGTAATCATGTCAAAGGACGCAGCTACCAGTTCTACCCCAGCCACTTTGAGTGCCAAAGAAATGGCGCGCTTAAAGGCAACTAACGATGCACTTTTGGAAGCTCTGAGAAACATCAACGCCCCGAAACCACCAGCGACAGACGCGGCCACTATCAGCGCTGCGATAGCACGCCTTCGTCCCAGTAAATATGACGGGACTGGTGGGCCGTCGCAGCTAGAGAACTGGGTGAGGGAAATGAAGAAGGTGTTCCAGACCGTAAAGTGTCCGGGGCATTTGGAGCTGAATTAAGCTGCATTCTATTTGAGTGGCAAGGCCGATTTATGGTGGCACCTTAACTATGACAAGCTTATTGCAGAGCATGAGGAAAGGGACTATGGGGAGTATGCCTTTGGGTGGAAGAGTCTCGCAGAAGCGCTGAGGGTGGAGTTCTTTCCGGAACATATCCGTAGTGCCAAAAGAGCTGAATTTGATCGTTTCACCATGACAGAAGACATGACTGTCGAGGACTATTCTGCTGCAGTTTATGGAGCTGGCCACTTATTCTGCTGACCTCAATTTGAGTTCTGAATTATTGGCTTCCCGCTTCGAGAGGGGCTTGTCTGTCAAAATCCTGGAAAGGCTACCCATGGGACTTAATACTGATGTGAAAGAGGTATACTTGAGGGTCGGGCACGCAGAACGATTGGCTGATCGTATCAAGGAGTTGGGAAAGCAAAAGAGGGAGAAGAGAAAAGCTGAATCTGAAGGCACACTCTAAAACGAACCCAAGAGGGGAAATCAGAACCGGGGAATGGTGCGACCTCAATACTTCGGGGGAAACAACTATGGAGGGATAGGGTCCGGTCAGGGACGAAGGAACGAACCTCGAGTATATGAATGTAAGAACTGTGACCGCAACCACCCCGGTAAGGATTTTAATGGAAAACCCGTCACGTACTACAATTGTGGGAAAGCGGGACACCGTGCCTATGAGTGTTTTGCACCAAACCAGAATGGGGGTTCGAGTCAAGGGAGTTTTTACTCCGCTCCGTCAGCAACTTCAGGCAATGTTAACCAAGGGAATCGGCACCACGGTAACGGGAACCGACAACAGAGAAACTGAAACCGATCACAGGGGAACTGGAATCGGCAACAAGAGAGTTACTATCAGGGGTTGGGAAGCACTATCCAGTCAGCTGCAGCCGCTGGGCCAACTACCTCTGTTAATGGGGCACCTGAAGGTAGTAAGAATACTGGGAAGCTCTTTGCTATGGGGAAACAAGCTGCTAAGGAGGACACCCAAGTTATCACGGGTACCTTTATCGTTAACTCGAAACCTTCTTTTGTTCTATTTGATTCTGGGGCAACCTATTCTTTCGTAGCTTGTCATCATGTACCGAGTCTAGGGTTAGTGGATTTTGAAAATATAGCTGATGATATAGTCACACACTCGGGGAAGTCGGTTAGGTGTACAAGGGTCTTTCGAAATGTGTCTTTAATAGTTGGGGGAGTTGACCTGTCAGTTAATTTAATAGAGTTTCCCTTAGATGACTTTGACATTATCCTGGGGATGGATTGGTTGGGACGGTTTAGAGGCAGATTGATTGTAACCTCAAGAAAGTGTCATTAAGAGGTCCGAAGGGCGTTAGAGTGTCTTATAGAGGATTTGCGGTAAAGCCAACTGTGAAGATCATAGCAGCCATTACCCTGAAGACCCACCTGAAAAAGGGAAGTCCGTTATTCTTGTGCCATGTACGGGATACTCGGGCCGAGGAGTTGTCTTCGGACTCAATACATGTAGTGAACGAATTCGAAGACGTATTTCCGGAGGAGATCCCGGGGTTACCACCCAAGCGAGAGGTTGATTTCGGTGTCGAGTTGAAGCCAGGGACGGGACCTATCTCTAAGGCACCGTACCGTATGGGGCCTAAGGAGTTGACCGAGCTAAAGAAGCAGTTAGAAGAATTGATGGATAAGGGGTATATCAGACCTAGTGTATCGCCGTGGGGTGCTCCTGTTTTGTTTGTGCAGAAGAAGGATGAGAGCATGAGGCTGTGCATCGATTACAGGGAGCTGAACAATGTCACTGTGAAGAATCGGTACCCTTTGCCTCGTATTGATGATTTATTCGATCAACTGAGTGGGGCCGGTATCTTTTCAAAGATTGATTTGAGGTCCGGTTATCACCAGTTGAGGGTCTAGGATGAAGATATTCCTAAGACCGCATTCAGAACGCGGTATGGCCACTATGAATTTGTGGTGATGCCGTTTGGTCTAACTAATGCTCCTGCTGTTTTCATGGATTTGATGAACCGAGTTTTCCGCCCCTACTTGGACAAGTTCGTTGTGGTGTTTATCGATGATATCCTAGTATATTCAAGGAACCGGGAAGAGAATGCAGAGCATTTGAGGCTCGTGTTGCAATTACTCCGAGACAACCAGTTGTACGCTAAGTTATCAAAGTGTGAGTTCTGGTTGGAGAAGGTCGCATTTTTGGGACACGTGATTTCGAAAGAGAGTGTATTTGTAGACCCGAGCAAGATCGAAGCTGTCTCAAGGTGGCAGGCGCCAAAGAATGTGGCAGAGATTCGAAGTTTCTTGGGGTTAGCCGGGTACTATCGAAGGTTCGTGAAGGACTTCTCGAAGATAGCAAGACCATTGACTAACATTATGAGGAGGAAAATTCGGTATCGGTGGGATGACAGCTGTGAGAGGGCGTTCCAAACCTTGACGGAGCGTCTGACTACGGCACCAATCCTGGCCTTACCCGAAGGAAGCGAAAATTTTGAGGTGTACACTGATGCATCGAAAAATAGGTAGGGTTGTTTACTGATGCAGAATGGAAAAGTCATTGCGTATGCTTCACGTCAGCTGAAGACTTACGAAGAGAACTACCCAACTCATGACCTAGACCTTGGGGCAGTGGTGTTTGCTCTGAAGATATGGAGACATTATTTGTATGGGGCAACATTCAAGGTGTTTTCAGACCACAAGAGTTTGAAGTACATCTACACACAGAAGGAGTTGAATATGCGGCAGAGGAGATCGATAGAGTTGATCGGAGATTATGATATGGAGATTTTGTACCACGAGGGAAAGGCTAACGTGGTGGCCGACGCTCTAAGCAGGAAATCCGTGCATTCTTTGTGTTTGGATATGTCCAGATTGAGGCTAAGGAATGAAGTGCAACAGATGGGGATTCATGTGATACGGAAAGAGGAAGCAATGTCGGACTTGGCGATTCAACCCGAGTTGTACGCCGAAATACGAGAAGAGTAGTTTTTGGATCAGAAGTATGTAATGTGGCGCACCCGTATTGAGAGAGGTGAACCCTCAAATCTCACCATTCACTCAGACGGGAGCCTCAGGTTCAATGACAGGTGGTTTGTGCCGGAAGGAGGAGAATTAAGGAGGAAAATCATGACCGAGGCGCATTGTAGTCCTTACTCGGTACATCCGGGTGGGGACAAACTGTATAAGGATCTGAAGAAGACATTCTGGTGGGAGAACATGAAGAGAGAGGTGGCCGAGTTTGTGTCTAGATGTCTAACTTGTCAGAAGGTCAAAAGTGAACACAAACGACCACAGGGTAAGCTGCAACCCTTAGAGGTACCTGAGTGGAAGTGGGACTCCATTTCCATGGATTTCATTGTAGGTTTACCGAGAACCCCAAAGGGGAATAATATGATTCGGGTGATAGTAGATCGACTCACCAAGTCGGCTCACTTCGTGCCAATGAAGGATACGTGGAGTAAGGTTGAGCTAGCAACGGCTTATAGGAGGCATGTTCTAAAATTACATGGAGTACCTAAGGACATTGTGTCAGATCGTGATTCGAGGTTCATATCGAAATTTTGTCAGGAGCTGCAGGAATCCTTGGGTACAAAATTGAAGATGAGTACAACCTTTCACCCCGCGACTGACGGTCAGACAGAACGAACCATACAAACTTTGGAAGACATGTTGCGGGCCTGTGCCTTGGAATTTCGGGGTTCGTTGGAGGATCGACTGGATCTGATTGAGTTCTCCTACGACAACAGCTACCATGCTAGCATCCAGATGGCACCGTTTGAAGCTTTGTATGGGAGAAAGTGTAGGAGCCCGGTATGTTGGGACGAGAAGGCCGATGCAGTAGTGCTGTGGCCCCATATGATTCAGGAGATGATCGAGCAGGTACATGTATCCGACAGAAGATGCGAGCAGCACAGGATCGTCAGAAAAGTTATGCTGATCTCCACCGCCGAGAGGTTGAGTTCGCTGTGGGTGATAAGGTCTTGCTGAAAGTGTCACCTATGAGAGGGGTTATGAGGTTCGGGAAGAAGGGCAAGTTGAGCCAAAAGTTTATTGTGCCGTATGAAATTCTGGATAGGATAGGGGAGGTGGCGTATCGGTTGGCACTTCCCCCAGCTCTCGATAAAGTCCATAATGTGTTTCATGTTTCCCAGTTGAGGAAATACTTGAGTGACCCGTCTCACATCATTGAACCCGAGATGATCCAGTTAGATGATTCTCTTACTTATGAGGAGGTTCCCAAGGAAATTTTAGACCGAAAAGTTCGGAAAACCAGGGGAGGAGAAACAGCTCTTGTCAAGGTTTTGTGGTCTAATCACAATGTTGAGGAGGCCACTTGGGAAACAGAAGCATCGATGCAGAAACGTTTCCCCCAGCTCTTCAATCAGGTAATTACTTCGGTTACGGGGACGTAACCTTGTCTTTAAGGAGGGAAGAATGTAACAGTCTGATTTATGCTATATTTAAACTAGTACGTATAGATTCTTGTTTCCGTGCTTCGTTAATAGGAAGGTAGTTCCTAGAGTTCCTTATGTTTAAGTTTGTGTCGGGTAGCGAATTTCGGGGACGAAGTTCCGTATAAGGAGGGTAGATTGTAATACCCACATTTTATAGTGAGTCAACGGGTCAACACCTTATAGTAAGTAATGTCGAGTCTTTATTTTTATACTAAGTCAAACCCAAGCAATCACGTAGTAAGTTTTAGCCGTATGGAACAAGTTACTCGACCCAGTCCGGGTTAATTAGTGTTTAATTACACGTAGTTAAATGGACTTATAAAACCCAAGCCCACGTTCATTTTCTTTATTTTTAATTCCTTAATACCCTAGCAAACCCACGTTCCCCTTCTTTTTTAAATCCCCTTATACTACCCTACCCTAGGACGCAGCCTACACATTAAATATTCAACACACAACTCGCACAACTCTTGATCCGGGGCAACCGCACGAAGGAAGAAGGAGGAGAGGACCCTAGGATTCGGATCAAATCTCCGGTAGGCTAGGCCTCGACTAAACACGTCACTTGGTACGATACGCTGTCTTTTACGTTTTAATTGCATGGTAAGTATACAATTGTGCCGAATTATTAGTAGCTAGGATCGGTATAGTCGGGTTAACATTTGTGGCGCATCATTGTTGTTGTAACGTAGTTGGACAAATTATTCGTGTCATGATTTTGGCCGTGTAATGTGTCGGGTCTAAATGTCTAAATAGCGATGTCGGGAATGGTATGGTCGGGTTGATGTTATTGTCTAGTTAGGTCGGACTACTGACATCTTTGTGGTTGTGCGATGGTGTGTTGCCGTGGTGTTATCATGGCGGTCATTTTGTCAGTTGTTGTTGCGGTTCTAGTGGTATCGTTGCTGGTATACGTGATGGTGAAGTGAGGTTGAAGTTGGTTGGTGTGGTTGTCGATGCGAGCTACGGCTGGTTCATCTCGATTTTTATTGTATGTATATTTAAGCAGTGTAGCAACCGAGCGTAAAACGAACATTCCAGTAGGCTCTTGTTTTAGAAGAGTATTCGCAGGCTGACGGGTGGCGTATGTCAATAGAGATTAGAGTAGTATATTTTTATTATATTAATTTAATTATATTGATTTCACTTTTATTACATTGAGAGAAGCTAGAATACGTCAGGATATTAACCTAATTAATATCATTTATTATTAATCTAATTAATATTGATTTCACTTTATAAATTGAATACGTTAGGATCGTTATTAATTCATGTATATTATTTTATTAGGTTCGGATTTCGTAGAAATTCCGTGGTGAGTTGTACTAACGACGTGGTGGTGATCTGCTATTTAGGTAAGGTTATCCTTACTCAGTTTATGTTGCATGTATGCATACTGTATGATATATAATGGTATAATGGTGATATTGAAATTGAGGCTGTGTGCCTGTGAAATTCGGCTGTGTGCCTATTGATATTGTGGTCGTGTGCCTTTTTTTTTTAGAAAAGCTAGCTAGGAATAGCTAGGCCCGGTTGATCTCGGGACCTTCCCTAATGTTTCCTCTTAGGAGAGCCTAGGAGGGGTGTGCACACTCGGACTGACGGGGCGTGACTGCAGTTGCGATAGTGATGATAGGAATGATGATATTTGTGATGATATTTGTGATGTGGATTGTACTAATATTGTTTAATGCTATCGTAAACTGATCTTGTGTGTGTATATCTGATGTGTCTGTGATGATCCACTTGACGGTTATGGTCATTTGGGGAGCAGGGATGTTTTCAGGTGCTTGATGGGATATGCTATTTACGGGATGGGCGGAGTGCGACATCATTAGAGTAGATCAGTTTAGACCCTTGGCCGTTTGTATTTCATCTTATTTACTAGACCATCACAAATACTCTTTATCTCTTAATTTGAAGATTGGGTTTTTTTTATAACCTTTTATTAAGTTGTATGTTTTGGGCACTCTATTATTGTGAGTAATGATGTCTGCTACCTCGGGTTACCGAGATGGTAACACCCGTATTTGTTCTGGATGTCTTGTTAAGTCTCCTAAACAAATGAGGGTGTCACAGTCATCACTACTACAAAATATACAAAAGATTACGGTTCAAAACCGTCCTTGAATAAGTTTATAACCGTCATATAGGTCACCGTGATCGTTGATAATCCATCACGCTTTAAAGCGGGTCAAAACGTCCTCTTTGTTGTTATCAAGGATGACGGTTGAACTACAGAACCGTCATTGTTGTTATACTTCCAAAGCACGCTTTCTTCTGAAAGCGTCATCTTTGTTATTCCTATGAAAAAGGACAATCCCTTGTCAAAACCGTGATCTTTGTTGCCCTTCTAAAACAACACGCTTCGTTGTTAAAACCGTCATCTTTGTAAACAAAAATATTTAATAAAATCGCGATTGGTTTGTATCATATAGACCAACCGCGACATTGTTACGTATTTTGGTTTACACAATTTGTTTTCAATTATCTTGACCATATAATACATCCTACAATTCAATAGAGCCCAACATTGCATTCCGACAAATAATGTTGCAAAAGAAACCATGATTCCATGAACGACATTATATTACAAAACAGTAGGAATTCCACGAAAGAAACTTCACACACACATAAGGTGACGCAAGAACTTCAATATCTACAAAAAAAATACATATTCTTGTAAAAACAAACCAAAATACATCAAAATAGCAACTTATAAGTCCATGGTCTTTGCAAATAAGTGAATGCTAGCAAAGTCAATCCACTCCAAGTACTTGATGACTTCGTGTAGAAATTGCGGATACGCTGGAGAATGAAGAAAAACCATAAATGAAAGCTTGTTACTACGTATTAAGTAGCCATATAGTTTTGATAAGTTTCACTAGAAAGTACGGAGTACTAAATAAACATCACAAAACTACTACTGTAGTTGATAAATTTAAACGTCCATTTATTAATCCCAAAAGTCAAATTTAATCACTAAAACATGAACTATATATGAATAGAATTGGTGTTATAAGCGTAAAGTTAGATAGAAATTCATCTTGGCTAACCTGAACTTCAGCAACACTTATTACTTATTATTGCTTGAATTGGAGTGCATAACTAGCCCATATATCACGCACCTCGTCAATTTTGAGCCGGATATGTCTTTGGGGATCTGATCATAAACAGATATTGATAAGTGTAGTTTGTAGTGTCTTTTTCACTATGTATTGGTCCCTTTTCCTTGTGGAATCGCTCCTTGGGAGCGATTCATGGGCTTCTTATGCTTCCTTTAGTTCGTTTCAGGTTCCCGAGACCGATTTGGAATAGTTGGAGTGATTCCGACTCGATACATACACATTTTGGAGCCAACGAGATAAAGGAACGATGACACGAGGCCTTGGAATCGACCCCGAGACCTTGGGACCCAATCCTGAGCCTCCGAGACCCGATCCCGAGTCCCGAGAGTTGAGGAGAAACCCATGAGAGGCAAAGAAGGACCAAAACGCTCTTAAGGGAGGCCTACAAGACTCATTCCGGTCGGGATGGCCTCATCCCGTTCGGGATGGGGTGCGCTTTTGAGGAAGCCACTGTGAGTCCATCCCGGTCGGGACCAACCCGTCCCGATCGGGATGACAGGGCCGTCCCGGTCGGGACCGTAGACCTGCAGCGCGACTTCTTTTATTTCTTCTCCTTCATTCTTGTACCCATATATATACTCCCTTCTTGTATTAGTAACATATCTTATCATACCCTAGACTAATTTAAGCCTCCATTAGTGTAACACCCCCATTTATTCAAGAGCCTTAACTAGGCCTTCCCGGATAAATGAGAGTGTTATCATCTCGGGTTAACCGAGGTAGTAGTCACATCACAACACAATACTGAAACACAACCGAGTTTAATAGATTATTCCAAAGATGCAAACTAAGTTCAAGCATAAGTATGGTTACATAAACCCAAACGATTACATGAATAAAAGGTTCATTAAGTACTAATAACGAGAACATGCCAAGAGTATAACGGTGATGGACGCGCACTCCCTCCCCGAACAACAATTCCCTTCAGTTAAGCACACATCAATGGTTCATACCTGCATCAATACTCTACTCCCCAAAAGACCGTAAATGTCAATTGGATCGTCGCAGGCCCCCAATAAAATAGGGTAACAATTTAGACATTGAAACACGGTTAGAACATGCTAACATTAATATACAAAATACGGAATATAAACATCAAGTGCAACCATCTCAATACCATTATTGATACCAATTAACAATATGGTCACACATTCTCAGTACCATCACGATACCGATCAATATTCCCCATCTCAATATTCTCAGTACCAACATCGGTACCAATCAGTAATCTCATTTCAACTCTTCTGGCAGGCCCTTTCATTCCGAGTGTGCACACCCCCCGCAGGTTCAACAACCCACGAGGAGAAATCAGGGAGGGGATCGTGATCAAGGGCCCCGGCTAGGTCTAAAGCTAGCCTCACCAACTCCAATATATCAATACTCATTAATCATTCCACCATAATTATTCAACATAATTCTCATTATCACAATATCACATCGTACTCGTAATTCATACATGCATAATAATATTAACATATTCTAAGTAAGGAGAACCTTACCTAATTAGCAGGTCACCACAGCGTCGGTAGTATATATCACCACGGGAATTCTACAAAGTCCGACCCTAGTAAAATATTATATACATGAATCAATATCGATCCTAACGTATTCGATATATAAAACGGAAGCGACACCGTTCTAATTAACTTAGACTACGACCACTTACTATAAATATTATCATTATTATGGTTATTGTTATTATTAAAATAATGACACTAGCAGTAACATACATTAACATTAATATCCTAATACGCATTACACTATCATGCTTATTACTCCTCCGATTTACGCACCCCCCTAACATGCTCACTACCCCTCCGACTTAAGTCTGATTCGATTATTCAACCTTACCACGACAACGTCCCCAACAACGGTGGCCGTAACCGACAACTCAACAAAACACCAACGATAACTACAAGGTATAGACGATAACATCAATCCATATGCTACGCCGAATCATCAACACCGACCCATCGACACCACGACTCTAACCGAAATACAGTAACAACGACCATAACCTGGCCCAATTCCGTAACAACATCAATATGGCTAAACTTGACACCGCAATAAAACATCGATGAAACTTAGTACGACACAACTACGATAGTAACAACAATAAGCGACGAATACAGTTCCGACACCGATGTTCAACATAAATGTTCACAAACTATATTACGGAAGTATTACGGAAGTATATATGGCTGATTGGCATACCTAGGTGACACTTAGGGTCGAGATCAGACTCCGATGGTTCCGTTCTCTCTCTTGGTTGGAGCGGCTGCGTGTGTGCTGAAGACCTCGTGCTGTATTGTGTTGCTTAAGAGGGCGTGAACTATTGTGTAAGTTTTTATAATGATGTAACTAGCTAGGTTAGCTAGGGTATTTCTTAACATCACGTGGGCTCTTCTATTTAGGTATAATTTGAGCCCAGACCCGATAACACAGGTTGTTTAATGAATTAGTATGCGTGTAGGGTTGTCAATGATCGGGTTTGACTTAATATAAATTAATGACTCGGTTATTAAACTTGCTATAAAATGCGGCTATTACAATCTACCCTCCTTATAAGGAACTTCGTCCCGAAGTTCACCCTCCACTACGGAACGACTAACTAGCCCAACCTGGCTGACCGCTAAACAATAATTGACGAATCACCCACTAATCATCGAACTAACATGAGTAACCGGGACGGGGTATTACAGTCTACCCTCCTTATAAGGAACTTCGTCCCCGAAGTTCGTTACCCGACACAAACTTTCAACACTACGATAGAATTCTAAGGAACTACCTTCCTATTAACGAAGCACGAAAACGAGAAATCTATACGATACTAGTTTAAATATAGCATAAATGCTATAACATAAATCAGGCTGTTACATTCTACCCTCCTTAAAGACAAGGTTACGTCCCCGTAACCGAAATAATTACCTGATCAAAGAGGTGAGGAAAACGTTTCTGCATCGATGCTTCTGTTACCACAAGACTTTGACAAGAGCTGTTTCTCCTCTCCGAGTTTTTCGGACTTTTCGGTCTAAAATTTCCTTTGGCACCTCCTCATAAGTAAGAGAATCATCTAGCTGGATCGTCTCGGGTTCAATGATGTGAGACGGGTCACTCAAGTATTTCCTCAACTGGGAAACATGAAACACATTATGGACTTTATCGAGAGCTAGGGGGAGTGCTAACCGATACGCCACCTCCCCTATCCTATCGAGAACTTCATACGGTCCAATAAACTTTTGACTCAACTTGCCCTTCTTTCCGAACCTCATAACCCCTCTCATAGGTGACACCTTCAGCAAGACTTTATCACCCACAGCGAACTCAACCTCTCGGCGGTGGAGATCAGCATAGCTCTTCTGACGATCTTGTGCTGCTCGCATCTTCTGTCGGATTACATGTACCTGCTCGATCATTTCCTGAATCATGTGAGGCCCCAGCACTACTGCGTCGGCCTTCTCGTCCCAACATACCGGGCTCCTACACTTCCTTCCATACAGAGCTTCAAACGGTGCCATCTGTATGCTAGCATGGTAGCTGTTGTTGTAAGAGAACTCAATCAAATCCAGTCGATCCTCCCACGAACCCCGAAGCTCCAAGGCACAAGCCCGCAGCATGTCTTCCAAGGTCTGTATGGTCCGTTCTGTTTGACCGTCAGTCGCAGGGTGAAAGGCTGTACTCATCTTCAATTGTGTACCCAAGGATTCCTGCAACTCCTGCCAAAATTTCGATATGAACCTCGAATCACGATCTGACACAATGTCTTTAGGTACTCCATGTAATTTTAGAACATGTCTCTTATAAGCCATTGCTAGTTCAGCCTTACTCCATGTATCCTTCATCGGCACGAAGTGAGCCGACTTGGTGAGTCGATCTACTATCACCCAAATCATATTATTCCCCTTTGGGGTTCTCGGCAAACCTACAATGAAATCCATGGAAATGGAGTCCCACTTCCACTCAGGTACCTCTAAGGGTTGCAGCTTACCCTGTGGTCGTTTGTGTTCACTCTTGACCTTCTGACAAGTCAAACATCTGGACACGAACTCGGCCACTTCTCTCTTCATATTATCCCACCAGAATGTCTTCTTTAAATCCTTATACAACTTGTCCCCACCCGGATGTACCGAGTAAGGAGCACAATGCGCCTCGGTCATGATTTTCCTCCTTAATTCTCCCCCTTCTGGCACCCACCACCTGCCATTAAACCTGAGGCTCTCGTCTGGGTGAATGGTGAGATTGGAGGGTTCACCTCTCTCAATGCGGGCTCGCCACATTACATACTTCTGATCCAAAAACTGCTCTTCTCGTATTTCGGCGTACAACTCGGGTTGAATCGCCAAGTCCGACATTGCTTCCCCTTTTCTTATCACATGAATCCCCATCTATTGTACTTCATTCCTTAGCCTCAATCTGGACATATCCAAACACAAAGAATGTACATATTTCCTGCTTAGGGCATCGGCCACTACGTTTGCCTTTCCCTCGTGATACAAAATCTCCATATCATAATCTCCGATCAGCACTATCCATCGCCTCTGCCGCATATTCAACTCCTTATGTGTGTAGATGTACTTCAAACTCTTGTGGTCTGAAAACACCTTGAATGTTGCCCCATATAGATAATGTCTCCATATTTTCAGAGCAAACACCACTGCCCCAAGTTCTAGGTCATGAGTTGGGTAGTTCTCTTCGTAAGTCTTCAGCTGACGTGAAGCATACGCAATGACTTTGCCATTCTGCATCAGTACACAACCCAACCCATTTTTCGATGCATCAGTGTACACCTCAAAATTTTCGCTTCTTTCGGGTAAGGCTAGGATTGGTGCCGTAGTCAAACACTCCTTCAAGGTTTGGAATGCCCTCTCTCAGCTGTCATCCCACCTATACCGAATTTCCTTCCTCATAAGGTTAGTCAACGGTCTTGCTATCTTTGAGAAGTCCTTCACGAACCTTCGATAGTACCCAGCTAACCCCAAGAAACTCCGAATCTCTGACACATTCTTTGGTGCCTGCCACTTTGAGACCGCTTCGATCTTGCTCGGGTCTACAGATACCCCCTCCTTCGAAATCACGTGTCCCAAAAATGCGACCTTCTCCAACCAGAACTCACACTTTGATAACTTGGCGTACAACTGGTTGTCTCAGAGTAGTTTCAATACGATCCTCAGATGCTCTGCATGCTCTTCCCGGTTCCTCGAATAAACCAGGATATCATCGATAAACACCACCACAAACTTGTCCAAGTAGGGTTGGAAAACTCGGTTCATCAAATCCATGAAAACAGCAAGAGCATTTGTTAGACCAAATGGCATTACCACAAATTCATAGTGGCCATACCGAGTTCTGAATGCGGTCTTAGGAATATCTTCGTTCTTGACCCTCAACTGGTGATATCCCGACCTCAGATCAATCTTCGAAAAGATACCAGCCCCACTCAGTTGGTCGAATAAATCATCAATACGAGGCAAAGGGTACCGATTCTTCACAGTGACATTGTTCAACTCCCTGTAATCGATGCACAGTCTCATGCTCCCATCCTTCTTCTGCACAAACAAAACAGGAGCACCCCACGGGGACACACTTGGTCTGATATACCCCTTATCCATCAATTCCTCCAACTGCTTCTTCAACTCAGTCAACTCCTTAGGCCCCATACGGTACGGTGCCTTAGAGATCGGCCCTGTCCCTGGCTTCAGATCAACACTGAAATCAACTTCTCGCCTTGGGGGTAAACCTGGGATCTCCTCCGAAAATACGTCCCCAAACTCGCTCACTACAGGAATCGAATCAGAAGACAACTCCTTTGCCCGAGTATCCCGTACATGGCACAAGAATAACGGACTTCCTTTCTTCAGGTGGGTCTTCAGGGTAATGGCTGCTATGATCTTCACAGTTGATTTCATCGCAAATCCTCTATAAGATACTCTAACGCCCTTTGGACCTCTTAATGATACTTTCTTAAGATTACAATCAATCTGGGCTCTAAACCACCCCAACCAATCCATCCCCAGGATAATGTCAAAGTCATCTAAAGGAAACTCTATTAAATTAACTGGCAGGTCAACTCCCCCAACTATTAAAGACACATTCCGAAAGACCCTTGTACACCTAACCGACTTCCCCGAGGGTGTGATTATATCATCAGCTATATCTTGAAAATCTACTAACCCCAGACTCGGTACATGGTTACGGGCTACAAATGAATGGGTTGCCCCAGAATCGAACAGAACAAAAGAAGGTTTCGAGTTAACGAGAAAGGTACCCGTGATAACTTGTGTGTCCTCCTCAGCAGCCTGCTTCCCCATAGCAAAGAGCTTCCCAGTGTTTTTACTTCCTTCAGGTGCCCCATTAACAGACGTAGTTGGTTTGGTGGCTGCAGTTGACTGGTTAGTGCTCCCAGATCCATGATTATAACCCCCTTGTGGCCGGTTCCAGTTCCCCTGTGATCGGTTCCAGTTCCCCTGTGATCTGTTCCAATTCCCATGGTATCGATTTCCTTGATTAATACTCTCGGATCCCGATACTGGAATGGAATTAGGGTTACTCTTCTTCACTCGACACTCGTAAGCACGGTGCCCAGATTTTCCACAGGCGAAGCACTTAACTGGTTGTTCATTGCAGTCCGTCCCTGGGTGGTTGTAGTTGCAATTCTTACAGTTATAGCTCCTTACATCTCTCCTACCCGAGTTATAACTACCACCCCCATAATTGTACCCTCCAGAATATTGAGGCCTTGGTCCCTGGGGTCGATTATTCCCATGTCTTTTCGCATCCCCCTGCACAGCTCCCTTAGACTCAGCTTTCCTCTTTTCACTCTTCTGACCGCTCAGCTCCTTAATGCGATCAACTATTCGCTCGGCGTGCCCGGCTCTCAAATATACCTCTTTCACATCAGCATTATTCCCCATGGGTAGCCTTTCCAGGATTCTGATAGACAAGCCCCTCTCGAAGCGGGAAGCCAATAGCTCAGAACTCAAATTAAGGTCAGCAGAATAAGTGGTCAGCTCCATAAACTTGTCGTAATAGTCCTCGACAGTCATGTCGTCTGTCATGGTGAAACGATCAAATTCAGCTCTTTTTGCACTACGGATATGTTCCGGAAAGAACTCCACCCTCAGCGCTTCTGCGAGACTCTTCCACCCAAAGACGTCCTCCCCATAATCCCCTTCCTCATGCTCTGCAATAAGCCTGTCATAGTTAAGGTGCCACCATAAATCGGCCTTGCCACTCAAATAGAATGCAGCTTGACCCAATTCAAGATTCTCCGGACAATTCACGGTCTGGAACACCTTCTTCATTTCTCTCACCCAGTTCTCTAGCTGCGACGGTCCACCAGTCCCGTCATATTTACTGGGACGAAGGCGTGCTATCGCAGCGCTGATGGCGGCCGCGTCTGTCACTGGTGGTTTCGGGACGTGGATGTTTCTCAGAGCTTCCAAAAGTGCATCGTTAGTTGCCTTTAAGCGCGCCATTTCTTCGGCACTCAGAGTGGTTGGGGTAGAGTTCGTAGCTGCTTTCTTTGACATGATTACTTCAAAACAACAATAACATACACATGAGCCTTAAATGCTCATACATCATAGTAGTATATTAGTATCAACGTTGTAACTACTCATATCATCGAAAACATCACACTTATAACTACTCATAAATTATGCAATTCAAAGGAAATTCATATCATCATCGCGGACCCATCATATTCTACCCCCTCTCAATCTTACACGTAGTTACCGAGTCCAAACCAAAAAGGCCGGAGGTTGGTATGAGGACGTCTCCTCAACCAGAGATTTTAAGTGGGCTCCTAATGGTCTGTCACCGGGGTTCATTTTAATTCCCGTGTTCATTTATTCAGGTTCCAGAATCGATCGCTCTGATACCACTTTGTAACACCCCCGTTTATTCAAGAGCCTTAACTAGGCCTTCCCGGATAAATGAGAGTGTTATCATCTCGGGTTAACCGAGGTAGTAGTCACATCACAACACAATACTGAAACACAACCGAGTTTAATAGATTATTCCAAAGATGCAAACTAAGTTCAAGCATAAGTATGGTTACATAAACCCAAACGATTACATGAATAAAAGGTTCATTAAGTACTAATAACGAGAACATGCCAAGAGTATAACGGTGATGGACGCGCACTCCCTCCCCGAACAACAATTCCCTTCAGTTAAGCACACATCAATGGGTTCATACCTGCATCAATACTCTACTCCCCAAAAGACCGTAAATGTCAATTGGATCGTCGCAGGCCCCCAATAAAATAGGGTAACAATTTAGACATTGAAACACGGTTAGAACATGCTAACATTAATATACAAAATACGGAATATAAACATCAAGTGCAACCATCTCAATACCATTATTGATACCAATTAACAATATGGTCACACATTCTCAGTACCATCACGATACCGATCAATATTCCCCATCTCAATATTCTCAGTACCAACATCGGTACCAATCAGTAATCTCATTTCAACTCTTCTGGCAGGCCCTTTCATTCCGAGTGTGCACACCCCCCGCAGGTTCAACAACCCACGAGGAGAAATCAGGGAGGGGACCGTGATCAAGGACCCCGGCTAGGTCTAAAGCTAACCTCACCAACTCCAATATATCAATACTCATCAATCATTCCACCATAATTATTCAACATAATTCTCATTATCACAATATCACATCGTACTCGTAATTCATACATGCATAATAATATTAACATATTCTAAGTAAGGAGAACCTTACCTAATTAGCAGGTCACCACAGCGTCGGTAGTATATATCACCACGGGAATTCTACAAAGTCCGACCCTAGTAAAATATTATATACATGAATCAATATCGATCCTAACGTATTCGATATATAAAACGGAAGCGACACCGTTCTAATTAACTTAGACTACGACCACTTACTATAAATATTATCATTATTATGGTTATTGTTATTATTAAAATAATGACACTAGCAGTAACATACATTAACATTAATATCCTAATACGCATTACACTATCATGCTTATTACTCCTCCGATTTACGCACCCCCCTAACATGCTCACTACCCCTCCGACTTAAGTCTGATTCGATTATTCAACCTTACCACGACAACGTCCCCAACAACGGTGGCCGTAACCGACAACTCAACAAAACACCAACGATAACTACAAGGTATAGACGATAACATCAATCCATATGCTACGCCGAATCATCAACACCGACCCATCGACACCACGACTCTAACCGAAATACAGTAACAACGACCATAACCTGGCCCAATTCCGTAACAACATCAATATGGCTAAACTTGACACCGCAATAAAACATCGATGAAACTTAGCACGACACAACTACGATAGTAACAACAATAAGCGACGAATACAGTTCCGACACCGATGTTCAACATAAATGTTCACAAACTATATTACGGAAGTATATGTGGCTGATTGGCATACCTAGGTGACACTTAGGGTCGAGATCAGACTCCGATGGTTCCGTTCTCTCTCTTGGTTGGAGCGGCTGCGTGTGTGCTGAAGACCTCGTGCTGTATTGTGTTGCTTAAGAGGGCGTGAACTATTGTGTAAGTTGTTATAATGATGTAACTAGCTAGGTTAGCTAGGGTATTTCTTAACATCACGTGGGCTCTTCTATTTAGGTATAATTTGAGCCCAGACCCGATAACACAGGTTGTTTAATGAATTAGTATGCGTGAAGGGTTGTCAATGATCGGGTTTGACTTAATATACATTAATGACTCGGTTATTAAACTTGCTATAAAATGCGGCTATTACAATTAGACTTTCAAAACCCTAGATTAGTGTTCTCATATTAGCTTTAATCTTCCTTTAATTATTAGTTAATCTTTGTAATTAGTTCTTGTATTAAGAAGTTCTTGAAGATTGTTCCAAGCTTGACAACCTTGAGATTTTATTTGGGTTCTTATTTATACAAGATTGCATCTTTTCATCTCCATAGTGTTGGTATAATCTTTTTTTACCCTTGTTCTTTGTTATTCGATCAAGTTTCATCTTTTACATATTGTTATTGTTATTGTTTGTTTATGATGAATGTTTGGATGCTTGTTCTAGTTTCTCTTGTGAATGTTGGTTTTCTCTTAATTATGAGTGAATAGTTTCTTTGTGGGGTTAGTAGGGGGATTAGGGGTAGATTATGGATGATTAGGGTTGATTAAGGGAAAAGGGTGAATCTTTGTTGCTAGTCACATTGTGGGCACTCCATGTGTTTGTTGATATGCTTGTGTGAGTTGTAGTGGCCATGCTTCCCATACTTGTGTTCATCTTCTCATTGTTTGTCTATTATGTGGAAATGTTGAGAATAGTCATAGTCACGAGAGTGCCGACTAGGGTCTAAGTTGTGAGAGCCCGGACCCACCTTGACATCGGTCTAAGTTGCGAGAGCCCGGACCGACTCTAGCAATTAGGAGACACCTATACCCTTGATCACCCCAATTACCCTTCTACTCTTATGAACCCGACCTACCCCACTTCCTTTCCATATTTGAGTTCATCCTCTTAGTTAGTCATCGTCTCATTAGTTTCATTGTTTAGTTTGTTTATAGTTAATCATAGTCTAGTTCTTATCTCTTCTCCATCATAGTTTTCCAATTATAGCTTTCTTTGTGTTTGTTTGGTAGCATAGTCTCGTTTGTAGGCCGACCTAGTCTAAACCTTGCAATACTGTCCTCGTGGATACGATCCCGACTTACCCTAGCTACCCACTAGGTGTAATCAGTTGTTTATTGACGGTTGGGATCGACGACAAATCCCTACCATCAATTTGGCGCCGTTGCCGGGGACAGTGCATTGTTTAGACTTAGTTTGCTTATTTCTAGACTTAGTTACCCTTTTTTGTGCTCTCCCCTCTTCTCTTGTGAATATTTTCTAGTTTTTTCTTCTTTTCTTATTGTCTCTAGTTGTGCTTGTTTATTGTCGTTGCCTAGTGCCCACAAAGCACTAGGTGTTCTCACGTTTGTTCTAGTGTGTAGTGTATGCCTAGGAGGGGAGGTGACTTCTCTCGGTTTAATCCAGAGCCGGAGAGACTCTTTCGAGCCTTTCGCCAACGGACGATTAACCGGGTTAGGATCTCTCAACCAAGTGCAAGCAATACTCATCAAGGGCAAGCTCAAGGAGCCGACTTTAGCGAGTCACCTCGAGAGACGGCCGGAGGGACCTTCATCAATCCCTTCGGTAATTCTTCTCCTAGTTCCCCCTCTTCATCTACATCAACACCGTCTACACCATCATCTTATCCCTTATATCCAATCATGCCTAAGTTTTCTTCTCACTCAACCTTCACGGAAGACGTTTTGCCGGGTCCATCCACTTTACCGGAGGCATATACCGGGAATTTTGTGACGAAAACGCAATTTATCCAATTGGTCGAGAGAAGTCAATTTAGTGGGTTACCAACAAAAGATCCTCATCAACACATGAAAACCTTTTCGGATTATTGTGACGCTATTTCGCAAACGGGAATAACTCAAGACCAAATCCGGTGGGTATTATTTCCTTTCTCTCTTATTGGTAAAGCGAAGCAATGGTTTAAGGGGTTGGACAAAGCAAGACTTGGCATTGACACTTGGAAGAAGCTAGCCTTAGCCTTCTATCAACAATTCTATCCCTCAGAGAAGACAAATCTATTGAGAGCTTCTATCACGGGTTTCCAACAACGTGATGATGAAAGCCTCTATGAATCGTGGGAAAGATTCAAAGCCTTGATCCGTTCTTGTCCACACCATGGTTTATCACAATGGTTCCTCGTACAACAATTTTGGAACGGATTATATGAAGACTCAAGGGCCATACTCAACATGGGATCTGACGGTAGGTTTACCGAAGTGGAGGATGACCAAACTTGGTCAAGGATTGAAGAGATGGCGGTTCACAATTCCCAATACTCTAGGCCTAGGAAGGCGAATCGAGGAGGTAGGCACGAGGTAGATGCCATTACACAATTGAGCATTGATCTTGGGGCTCAACTAAGAACTCACATGGAGACCATTGACAAGAAGCTCCAAAGCCACCTCAACCAAGTTCAAAGCTCTAGTTCCTCCAACCAACACTCGATTCATGATGTTAATGCTTTGGGAGTTGTACCTCCTACTCCTTACTTTGGGATGTGCGATACTTGTGGGATAGTTGGTCATGATCCTATGCATTGTCGAGGAAGTATTGAGCAAGTGAACGCCTTTCAAGCGTTCAAGTAAGGTGCCTCCTACTCTAATCAATACCAAGCTTCCAATCAAGTCCCTCAACAACAAGCACTTCAACATCAACAACAACATCGTCCCTATGTTCCACCTCCCTTAAGGGACAACAATCAAGGTTACCAAGGTTATATGGGTAATTCAAGACCCTTCAACAACTTCAAGCAAAACAACCAAGGTACCTTTCACAACAACAATCAAGGGTTCCAACAAGGGAACTTCAATCAAGGCGGTTTCCAAGGAAACCAAAACTTTCAAAGACAACAAAACCACAACCAAGGCCTTAATCAAGGCAATTCTCATGGGTTCCAAGGGAACCGTCAACAAAAAGCTATGCAAGGTAATCAACAACAAAGCAGGCCTAGGAGCCGGTCTCCTACTCATGATTATGGCATTCCTCTCGCCATCACCGACACTCCACATAATCCATCATCCCCACCTCGGGATTTTGACATTCAAAAGACTTTGATGGAAATACAATGGAGCAATCAAGATATGCAACAGTGTCAAATGGACATGTCAAGAAACCATCATGAGCTCTTCACTTATATTCAAGGGGAAAACGCGACGAGAGATGCCCGTATGAAGATACTTGAGACTCAAGTATCTCAACTCGCTTCGGGGAGCTCCTCAAGGCAAAAGGGGCAACTACCTTCTCAAGGTGTAACTCCAAATTTTGAGCATGTCAATGCTATCACCACAAGGAGAGGTACATCCTATGACCCCCCTCACTATCCTAGTGAGCAAGAGCCAATGCAAGAACCGACAAAGGAAATGGCATCTCCAACTCAAGAAGAATCAAGCTTTGATAATCCAATGGAGGAACAAGTTTTATGGGAAGTTGAAAAACCCCAAGAAGACAACCCTCCCCCACTTCAAGAGAAAGACAAGGGAAAAAGGAAAGTGTCATTTGAAGAGTCTACCCTTAATGATCAAAACAAGTACCAAATCGAGTTGCCTTTCCCATCAAGGCAAATGAAGACTAAGGTGGACAGTCATTACGACAAGTTCCTTAGTATTGTGAAGAAATTGGATGTTAGTGTCCCGTTCACCGAATTACTTACCCAAATCCCGGCATATGGAAGATTTATGAGAGAAATCTTAGCTAGGAAGAGATCCGTCGACAAGGAAGACACCGTAGCGTTCACGAGGGTGGTGAGCGAGCTTATCCAAGGTTCCACGCTTCCGAAGTTGAAGGATCCGGGTAGTTTTTCGATCCCTTGCACCATAGGCAACTTCTTGATCAAGAATGCGTTATGTGACTTGGGCGCGAGTGTGAGCATCATTCCCTATTCTATTTGTTGCCGACTCGGAATGAAGGAGTTGAAATGTACGTCCCTCACCCTCCAAATGGCCGATAAATAATTCAATCGACCATTAGGAATGTTAGAGGACGTACCGGTACAAGTGGGGAAATTCTTCATTCCGGTCGACTTCATTGTGCTTGACATGCCGGAGGATGCCAACACTCCCATTATCCTTGGACGCCCATTTCTACACACCGCGGGTGCCATGATCGATGTGAAGAACGGTAGGATCACATTTGAGTTAGGCGAGGAAATGATAGTGTTCGACCTCCAAGGCAACACTTCGCCTACTAAGGATGAATCATGCAATAATCCAAGCCATGAAAGACGTCGATCTAGGGAGTGAGCCGGGACAAAGCTTGAAGAAGTACTCTTATGTACTTGAGGATGATGACTCCGATTTGGAGGAAGATGAATGCCCAAATCATGGGCTTGATGACAAGTTGAAAAGCAAGGAGAAGGATGAGCCTCCCTTGGAGCCACATGAGGACCGGTGGACGTTCGGGTATATCCCGAAAGACCAAAAGTACAAGTTCAAGCCATTGAACTTGGAAGATCGGGATGCCCCGGGAACGTCAAGGCAAGGCCATGAAGAGCCTTGGGATGTGGTTGGTTATATAACATGCTTGATTGAAGACTTCTCTAGGGCCTTCGACTTGTTCCTACGTGCCCTTGATGGGGATGGAATCGGTTTCAAGGTTGTTGAAAAAGAATGAAGAGTGCACCATCTTGGTTTGATGGAGTTCCACAAGAACCGTCTCATTGTATATATTCCTTACTTGTAGTTAGTTTGAGTTTTTTGATATTCTTGTCGTTTGGATTGATTGATGAGCGTAGTGAGGGAGAGAGTTTGATGTGTGTTTGAGTATTGTTTGATAGGTGAAGTGAGAATGCTTCCTAGAGAAGATTGGCTATGATATACCTTGGGTTGTAAGCACGAGGATCGGGTTTTTGAAGCCTGGAGCAAGCTTTTGGGATTGTGGAAGTTGAAGAAGGCCCATCCCGACCGGGATAAGGCGTCCCGACCGGGAAGGGTGTGGCATCCCGGCCGGGAAGAAGCCACCCCGATCGGGATGGGGGTACCAAAGTTCGAGCCCACTGTGGGTGCGTCCCGACCGGGATGAGGGCGTCCCGACCGAGACGAGTAAGGCAACCCGACCGGGACCAACCATCCCGACCGGGATGGTCCTCTGCTCCCCCTTGTGTTTCCTCTTCGACAATTAAGTCCACCCAACCATTCTATACCCCCTCCCAACCTCCCTAGCTATCCTAGCCTTATCATATGCCCCATATACTTCATCGTCATAACCTCACTCCATTTCCTATCCACTTTACACCGACTATCGCATCAAATCTCACCCCTTACCATTACCGTGAGTTCTTCTTGAGTGTGAAGCGAGATGGCAACCGAGAAGACAAGCGACGAGCCTCTTATGATCATCGAGACGATGGAGCAAGTGAGTTACTAACCGCTCGGTTTGGGTAACTATCCTTACTTTTCCGTCTTTTTATCGCTTGTATTCTCTTATTTGCCCCCTTCACCTTGAGTCATGGTATCTTAGTGGCCTTCGAGGCCATAGTATGATTGCTCCCGACTCTCGACGACATGATTGCGTCGAGAGTCAATCGAAAAGTCCATTTTGCAAGATTTTCACCCCTTTTTAGGAATTAGTCAGATTTGGACGGAATCCGGGCTAGGTGACTTGATTACACCTAGCCCTCCCCTCCCATTTCCTTTTATTTCCTTCTTTTTATTTTCTTCCCCCTTCCATATCTATTTCTCGTCTCGGCCCATGGTGACTTGACTACACCCCGGCCGGACACCTTCTACCATTTTCTTCACCTTATTCTTTTATTTTTAGACTTATTTTTGTAGTTTCTTTTCCTTTTCTTTTGTCTCTCCGCACACTACAATTGAGCATATGAGGACATTGCTCGGTTTAAGTGTGGGGGAGCAATATTCTAGTATAGTTAGTTTTATTTTCTTTGTTTGTCGAAAAATCTTGAAAACCCTAAAAATTTGAAAAAATTTCACAAAAATCAAAAAGATTTTCTTTTTGTGTCTTTTTCTTTTGTGTCGTTGTGTCGTATATTTGTTTTGTAGTGTGTGTGTTTTGCCTCCCTTTTTCCTTATAGGTTGCTTAAATCACCGAATGATTTGGAGAGCTTTCAAGACCTCCGGTAACACTTTCTATCCCTTTTTCCCCTTTGTCTCGTGTGGAGTTTGGAGGAAATTGTGATGGGGTGCAGCTTTGTGCATATTGGTGGATGATTTGGTGACTTGTATGGAATATCGGGGTGGTGTTTATGTTGTTTATGTGTTTATTTCATTTTGTTTCGTTTTGTTGTCTTTTGTTTCTTTCGTTCGTTTTCGCCATGTCTTTGTTTTGTGTTGTGTTGTGTGTCATGTGTGTAAACCGTTTTCGAAAACCCGGTTTAGAGGCTAGTGTGCAAGTGTCTACTTTCTCTTTTTAGTAGTATGAATCGAGTCTTGGACTTTGGTCTAGTAGAATGACCCTAAATCAATGAATTCGTTGGTCTTTTACCTTGAGTCCACCTAGCTTACTAAGGATTTACTACGGGATTTGCATTTTTGACCACTATGACCCCCCACAGTGTGAAAAGGCCTTGGTTGCCGAGTCCCGTCCCTTAGGTGACCGTGTTTAGGATCGTTTGATTAGTCCAAGTTCTCCCCATTTTTGTGGGTTTGAAAGGGGATGCGCACTCCCGACTTACCCATTTCCCTACCTCCTACACATATCACACAATAAATTGCAATTTGTTGATTCTCTCTTTCTTTATTGTCAAGAAATGCCAAAAAGCCAAATCTTGCCAAAAAAAAGGGCAAAGAAAAGAAAAGAAAGGAAAATGAAAGAAAGAAAAGAATGAAGAAAAAGAAAAGGCACAAAAGCAAAAAAGAAAATAAAAAAGAAGAAAAAGAATGGCATGGCAAAACAAAGCAAAAATGCAAAACAAAAGAGGAAATGCCAAAAGAAAACTCGACTCACAAAAATAACCCCTACCTCTCAAAATAAGTCTTTTTCCGACTTTTGCCGTGAAGAGCCTACCAAAGGACCGAGTCCCTAGGAAGGATGATAGCGGCATTAGTCGGTCTTCCCTCATTTTGCATGTTTTCCACCTTTTTACTTGGACTGGTTAGGCGGTTTTGGACACAGGACGACCCTCTTGGCTCACGCTAAAGGGGGCGGGGTCTCACTTACCTACAGTGTCGACTAACGCCGTGGTTCTTCACTTTTTCACTCCGCCGATCGTCCCGTAGTACGTTTTTAGAAAGTTAGGAGGACCTAGGTAAGTTACCAACGTTTTTATTGCTTGATTGTCATACTATTAGGGTTTAGTCCACCTTGGTTTGTATTGCTAGCTTGGGAACGTTGTCACTTACCTCACTCCAAAACCAGTGCTTCTTTCACCGCTTTTAGAGGGGAGCGGTATTTCTTTTGTTTTGGGTGCAACCGTCTAAGTGTTTGTTTGTGTGCTTGTTTGTTTGTGTGTTTTGTGTCCGGTTGCATCCGCGGTTTTGTCGCAAGACTCCACTTGCCTTGCGGAGTGCACTTTTCCTCTAAGTGCACTCGCGTGAGTTGAAAGGGCGTAGGGTGCGCTAATACCCACTCGGCTAGTATAGTAGTTAGTATGTGCTTACTCGAGGGCGAGTAAGGGTTAAGTGTGGGGGAGTTGATAAGTGTAGTTTGTAGTGCCTTTTTCACTATGTATTGGTTCCTTTTCCTTGTGGAATCGCTCCTTGTTATGCTTCCTTTAGTTCGTTTCAGGTTCCCGAGACCGATTTGGAAGAGTTGGAGTGATTCCGACTCGATACATACACATTTTGGAGCCAACGAGATAAAGGAACGATGACTCGAGGCCTTGGAATCGACCCCGAGACCTTGGGACCCAATCCTGAGCCTCCGAGACCCGATCCCGAGTCCCGAGAGTTGAGGAGAAACCCATGAGAGGCAAGAAAGGACCAAAAAGCTCTTAAGAGAGGCCTACAAGAGCCATCCCGGTCGGGATGGCCTCATCCCGTTCGGGATGGGGTGCGCTTTTGAGGAAGCCACTGTGAGCCCATCTCGGTCGTGACCAACCCGTCCCGATCGGGATGACAGGGCCGTCCCGGTCGGGACCAACCCGTCCCGGTCGGGACCGTAGACCTGCAGCGCGACTTCTTTTATTTCTTCTCCTTCATTCTTGTACACATATATATACTCCCTTCTTATATTAGTAACATATCTTATCATACCCTAGACTAATTTAAGCCTCCATTAGACTTTCAAAACCCTAGATTAGTGTTCTCATATTAGCTTTAATCTTCCTTTAATTATTAGTTAATCTTTGTAATTAGTTCTTGTATTAAGAAGTTCTTGAAGATTGTTCCAAGCTTGACAACCTTGGGATTCTATTTGGGTTCTTATTTATACAAGATTGCATCTTTTCATCTCCATAGTGTTGGTATAATCTTTCTTTACCATTGTTCTTTGTTATTCAATCAAGTTTCATCTTTTACATATTGTTATTGTTATTGTTTGTTTATGATGAATGTTTGGATGCTTGTTCTAGTTTCTCTTGTGAATGTTGGTTTTCTCTTATTTATGAGTGAGGCCCTGTTCTTTTCGGCTTAATTTCAGCCCGTTTCAGACCAGCTCAGCTTTTATCAGCTCAGCCCAGCTCTTATCAGCTCAGCTCAGCTCCAATATTTTTCTTCAAATTATTAGATAATTTATATAAAAAATTATTAGTTTCACCTTTTATAAATTCAGCTCAGCTTCTATCAGACCAGCTCAGCTCCTATCAGACCAGCTCAGCTCAGCTCAGCCCTGTTTCAGCCGAAAAGAACAGGGCCTGAGTAGTTTCTTTGTGGGGTTAGTAGGGGGATTAGGGGTAGATTATGGATGATTAGGGTTGATTAAGGGAAAAGGGTGAATCTTTGTTGTTAGTCACATTGTGGGCACTCCATGTGTTTGTTGATATGCTTGTGTGAGTTGTAGTGGTCATGCTTCCCATACTTGTGTCCATCTTCTCATTGTTCGTCTATTATGTGGAAATGTTGAGAATAGTCATAGTCACGAGAGTGCCGACTAGGGTTTAAGTTGCGAGAGCCCGGACCCACCTTGACATCGGTCTAAGTTGCGAGAGCCCGGACCGACTCTAGCAATTAGGAGACACCTATACCCTTGATCACCCCAATTACCCTTCTACTCTTATGAACCCGACCTACCCCACTTCCTTTCCATATTTGAGTTCATCCTCTTAGTTAGTCATCGTCTCATTAGTTTCATTGTTTAGTTTGTTTCTAGTTAATCATAGTCTAGTTCTTATCTCTTCTCCATCATAGTTTTCCAATTATAGCTTTCTTTGTGTTTGTTTGGTAGCATAGTCTCGTTTGTAGGCCGACCTAGTCTAAACCTTGCAATACCGTCCTCGTGGATACGATCCCGACTTACCCTAGCTACCCACTAGGTGTAATCGGTTGTTTATTGACGGTTGGGATCCACGACATATCCCTACCATCAGATATATAAAAATGAAATTAAGCAACGAAAATAATATATGTATGATGTATAGAGTAAAACTTAAAAAAACTACTTCATTGTTGACAAGATTGAAAGTTGTTAAATTGTGCAAGCAGTCAAGTAGATCGGTTGACAAAACAGTTACTCTCTATTGAGAGCAGTATATGATGTATGAATGCATAAATAAGCAACACACATGTTACATAGGGCTATAGAGGGTACTTCTTTTACAGACTCGATCAATAGCCAAACAATTTTAAAATCACTATTACTTCAGACCAGATACCTTCAGCTTACTAATAGCACGTAAAGAGTCATCCTCTAACACAGGTTCACGAGCATTTTTCCTTTTCTCCCGTAGGAGACTTAATAATTCTTGCAAGTTTATCAAGCCTCCATTGATGGGTCTTGTTGCCAAACATATTTCAACAATTTACACCCTTATCCAAGAAGATAAGGGATATATAAGAAAATAACCAAGTAACAAAAGTCTATATATGTTACACAAACTCGCCTAAGATTATCAAATATGGATGTGTGTACAAGTATTGAACTCTACTGTTTCATGAAAAATCCGAATGTTTTTGGCTTAATGATGTTTTCTAGTATTATATAACATGACTTGTATTCATGCTCGAGTGTCGAATATCCAAAAAAAATATACAATATAATATGAAGAGTCAAAATAGATCAAAGTTATGACTATAAATGAAGACTTGAAACACTAATGTAAGGGTGACAATGTGAAAGTGCTAGTAAATTTTTTCCATTAAATCTATGACATTAAATTACTGATTCTAAAACACTGCATGCAAGTTCCAGCCACCTCTTTGGCTAGTAAAACATTGCAGTCAAATTTTGAAACTTTCAACATCGAAAATTTTAACATATCATAGAAATACAGAATGCTGCAGATAAAGTTGAATAAAGAGAAAAGCTAAAGAAACATGAATTGATGAACCTTGTGTTTATGGGAGAAATCCTCGAGTTGAGATCAAAAAGTGGAGAGTTGTTCCTTCATAAGATCAGTCCACAATTTTGATACATTTTCCCCCAGTAATCGATATTGATCCTGTTAACACAAGTTACTGAAATCATGTTCCAATATTTAATCGAAGAAATAAAAAATCAAAATCAATTAAGACGAACCCTAGCAGCTGCAGCTGCATGAAGACCGCCAATTCCGGGTCTTCACCTCATTCTTCCTAATTTTCACTTTAACTGTTTCTACTCAGCTGCTTTTTCTCTTCAGATTTTCCACTTTGGATATAGACAAATACTATTATTCATTCCCAAATCTCATTTAAACAACATTTTTCTTTCCTCACTTCATTCATGTCTTCTTCTTCCTTCTTCATCCAACTATCATCTTCTTTCCCACAACTCGACCAACTGTCTTACCTCAAATGCTTAGTTAAATCTACACCTTACTTTATTTTTCTTAGCTTTCTCTCTTCTTCCTAAGCTAACCTTATCAACTTTAATTTTATTGTCTATTCTTCCCCTTATTGTTAGGGTATTTATTACGATGAGACCTTATTACTCCCTAATTCATACCCAATACTTCATGTCGAACCTTATATGACTTCTTACGATAATAAAGGTCTGATTCGAAAAGTTCTAGTTTATAACTCATGTCCGTCTAGGACAATCTATTAGTATGACTTCTTGGACAAGCTAATGTTAATCCAAAAATTCTTTCTCCTCGAACCCACAAGCTAAAGTCGATGTGAACTCGACTTATTAGTACCGTATATATAATGTGAATCTAAGTCCCTAATCTAAGTCTCCTATCATATCATGTCGTTCAACTTTCACCCTAAAACTAATTTAGTCATTACTCAAGTTCCCAAGATACGGTTTCAGACATGACCCCATATTAGAATCTCAAATCAATCACCTGAACCAGCCTGCTAATCAAATCGACCATCGACGCTAACAACCTCTAAAATTGGCATTCACTAACGTACGACAAGTTAACAACATGCTCAAAATCTCCAATTTGTATCATATTCATGGTAAGTACTACGTATAACTAAGCACTTAAATACACCATTCCTGCATCATCACTGCATCATCCTTTTTCTTTGTAAAAGAAACACCCGCGTCTTCTCTTACCCACGCGGTCACGACACATGCCCATGATTAGTTCTTTAAAACATACCATCACTGTAAGTTTTTACAACATCACCACTAGGTTAATTTATAAAACACAAATTATTAATACAAGACTAATCACTCAAATTCTACACCGACAAGGTTCAATAATACCAATTGAAAACTTTCTCAACAGTGGTCATACAATACCAATTGGAATAACTTCATACCATCACAGATCAACGAATTGTTTGATCTAATAAACTGAATAAATTGAATACTTACCAATTTATATTTATGAAGGAGGAAAGGAACACGGAGCATGAACCGATTTTATCAAATAATCTGAACCCGAAACAAGGAAACAGAGGAAAAAGGGAAGAGCGGTGAGACAAGGAAGCAAATAAGAGAGAAAAAGTTGATTTAAGTTGTGCTAAATAAAAAGTTGATTTGATGAGTGTACTGTGATTAGATAAGTGGAAACATGGGAAGGAAACAACAGAAACCCTAAAAATACACTGACAACTACAATACCCATTGCAATACATTGGTCAGTTAGACGACGTATCAAACCCTAAAATGATTTCAACCCTAAAATGAAATCATACCTTGGTGGTGTATAGAGTGAGACGAGGCAGCGTTCGTGGTTGTTTGAAGCCTAAGAACAATGTCAAATGAAGGGCGAGTGCGAATGGGACTAACGATAAAGATGACGGCGAACGGACGACGACGGACGGAGGATGGTGAACAGACGGCGGCTTGCGTGGGATTACTGAAGGCGCGGCGTGGTGGCCTGGATGGTGATGAAGGAATACGAAGAGCCGTGCTTGGGATGGTGATGAAGGATGGAAGAGAATTGATGTCAGTTTAGGTTTTTGTTAGAAATAAGATTATAGGAATAGAAATAACAAGAAGTGTCCGTGGAAGGTTCTGGGTTAATTAACATTTAGGTAGGTTTAGTAGATAAAATGTTCTATTTTTCTATCATAGAGGTCGGTATTATTTTTCACCTGTATTCTTAGAGGAAAAGAGTACGGTTATTTTGACCAACCGACCTCTTTGTTAAATATAAGATGTCACTTTTCGCACACAACCGTCCTAATTGTTATTTTATTATGGCGCCAAATACAAAATATATCTCGAGCATGGTTCCGTGTGTAACCATCATCTATTTAGCGTCATAAAAGGCTAAAATTGTAGTAGTTCATATTGTGTCTAATAGAGGAGCTGAAGTCGATAAGGCGAAAGTCTCCGTGATTGAGAACTTGCCACCACCTACAAATGTCAAAGGGGTGAGGAGTTTTCTAGGTCACGCCGGTTTTTATAGACGATTTATTAAAGACTTTTCTAAGATTGCTAAGCCTTTGACTTCTTTGCTTATGAAAGATGCACCTTTTGTTTTTGATGACTCGTGTCTTGAGGCCTTTTGCAGAATAAAGAACGCTCTCACTACCACTCCAATTATCAAAGCGCTCGATTGGAATCTTCCATTTGAGATCATGTGCGATGCATCCGATTTTGCCGTTGGTACCGTTCTAGGACAACGGGTGGACAAGAAGCTATATGTGATTTATTATGCAAGCAAAACATTAGATGAAGCCCAATCGAGGTATACAACAACCGAAAAAGAGATACTTGCCGTTGTCTATGCCATGGAGAAATTCCGAAATTATGTTAACGGTTCCAAAGTTATTATTCATACCGATCATGCGGCGATTCGATACATCATGTCCGAAAAGGAGACAAAGTCCCGACTCTTTCGGTGGGTACTCCTTTTACAAGAATTTGATATTGAGATTAAAGACAAAGCCGGATCGGAGAACTTGGTAGCGGATCATCTTAGTAGACTAACGGTTGGTAAAGAGAGCAATGAAGAAGATGGTATTCCCATCAATGAAGCAATGAGAGATGAGGCCTTGATGGCCATTGAAACTATTACACCTTGGTATGCCGATATCGTCAATTTCTTAGTGTCTCATTACATTTCGGACGATTATTCCAAGCAAGAGAGGAAGAAACTACGTTATGAAGCCCGACGCTATTATTGGGACGAGCCTTATTTACTCCGCCGTTGTGTAGATGGAATTTACCGACGATGTGTTACGGCCGAAAAAGGATATAATATTGTGAAGCACCTTCACTCGACATCTTATGGTGGACACTTGGCCAACCAAAAGACAATTGTCAAGGTTCTCCAAAGCGGGTTTTGGTGGCCTTCCATGTTCAAGGACATTCGAGCTTTCATTCTCACATTCGATGCATGCCAAAGAAGTGGCAATATTACAAGAACAAATGAGATGCCCCTTCAACCTATATTGGAGATTGAATTATTCGATGTTTGGGGCATTGATTTCATGGGTCCGTTCACATCCTCTTTTGGTAATAAGTACATCCTAGTCGCGGTTGATTATGTCTCAAAATGGATCGAGGCCGTAGCTTCCCCCACCAATGACTCCAAGGTTGTAATCAAGCTTTTCAAGAACGTAATTTTCCCGAGATTCGGTATGCCTAGAGCCATAATTAGTGATGGAGGCTCTCATTTTACGAAAGATACCTTTGAACACCTTCTTAGGAAGTATGGTATCACTCACAAGATGTCCCTAGCCTACCATCCTCAAGCAAATGGGCAAGCCGAGATCTCCAACCGTCAAATCAAGAGAATTTTAGAGAAAGTTGTAAATACACACCGAAAGGATTGGTCATTGAAATTAAATGACGCCCTTTGGGCATTAAGAACGGCTTATTACAAAGCGCCGATCGGAACCACTCCTTATCGTCTTGTGTATGGTAAAGCTTATCATTTACCGGTGGAATTAGAACACAAAGCCAAATGGGCGATCAAAGAGCTAAACTTCGATGAGAGTGTTGTAGGAGATAATCGCCTTCTCGAACTACAGGAATTGAAAGAATTAAGACTTGAAGCCTACGAGAATTCGAAGATCTACAAAGAACGAACTCGCCAATGGCATGATTCTCGAATACTTCGTAAGGACTTCTCCGTGTGTGATAAGGTATTACTCTTCAACTCTCGCTTTAAGCTCTAAGTTGAAATCAAAATGGTCGGGTCCATTCGAAGTGACCAAGGTGAAACCATATGGATCAATAGAGATTTCTAGCCCGGAAACCGGGAAATTTATGGTTAACGGGCAACGTTTGAAGATTTATCACCCCGGTCACATTCGTGAGACCTTTGCTACCGTAAAGTTTAGTGAGCTCCCATCGGGGAGCGTTGTTTAACCCCCTCTCGAAATTGAAGTAGGTTTGGTGGTATCCTCAACAACCACCTTGTATATATGTATCATATTTCTTTGAGTAGATTAGTTTTGTTAGCTTGAGAAGAATGGTTGAACTTGGATTTCACCATGGAGCATAAATTTGGATGAAGATCTATCTTTTGGAGGAGGTATGGAGCTTATTTGAAGATCACAAGCATGTTTGTGGGAGATATTGATTATGGAAAGTGAGTTGAGTCAATATATATGAATCTTTAGGTGATTATTGAAGAGCCATAAAATGGCAAGGCGGAAAAACGAAGCAAAGAAGACCGCCGGGCGAAATTTCGCCTGGTAAGACTCGACCGGGCGAAACTTCGCCCTACGGAAAAGTTTCCAGATTTGCCGGAATCGAAGAAGATACCACCGGGCGAAATTTCGCCCGGTGAGATTTTCACCGGGTGAAATTTGACCCGGTGGAAAAATGTTGGCAAAATTGATTTTCACGACAAAAAACCGTCGGGTGAAATTTCACTCGATGGTGCTCGACCGGGTGTGGCCGGATCACCTACACCTTTTTACTCACTACATTTTCATTTCCCTCCTTCACAATCACTTCACATAACCTTCCCTCCAAAATTTTTACACCAAATTTTTACCAATCACTTTAAAACTTTTCATTTCCTTCTCATCCAGCCTTATTTATATCACCTTTTTTACCCCACTCTTCATTTCACCCTTTCACCCACAATAACATCATTAAATCACCTTCCATACACCCCAACCTCCATTCGTAAGTTTCATCTCCATACTTGGTGATTATTTATTTGGGTTCCTGAAGAAGAGGAAGAAAGTATCGGGATTTTTCTCGCAAGCACATTATTATGGAGACAAGAGCTCAACGAGCCGCGCGTAAACAAGGTATGGCTTCAACTTCTAAACCTTCTAAATGTTCTACATCTTCTAGTAAGTCGTCTAAGCCAAAACTTTTACCTTGTCCCGATACAACCCTAGCTCAAACCTTCTCTGAAAAGACCTTTAAGAGTAAAAGGTGGCCTTGTCCATTCACAATGGAAATTCTAGGAATAAAGGACGATATTAGAGAGTTATCGTCAAGGACCGGTACTAGCGGACTTCTAAAATACGTGAACTGCACATATAAAGACCTTGCATGCGAATTCTTAAGTACCTTTACTATCGATAACTCGACCACACCAAGAGAGTTTAGATTTCGTTTGTTCGGTAGAAATCATTGTTTAAATGTTTCCGAATTCGGCCTAGCCCTAGGTCTACCCACGTCGGGTACCGAATTTAGTGAACCCTTGAGGGGTGTACAAGCTAGTACGACTAGGAGAGACTTGTGGAGGTGCATAGCGCCAGAACAACGAGATTCCGAACCCAATTCAAATTTTACCGTTGAAATGTAACCCTTCTATTCGTTACTTCGCTGAGATACTTTCCCATTGCTTGATACCATCTACCGACAATATCATTAATCTCATTGTGTGTGTCTTACAATTGATTTCTGACTCTTTACTCGGTAACCCTAACCCCCTTGACCTACCTATTGTCGTGGCATTACACTTTCATCAAATCATTGTTGTCCAACGCCCCTCCGTAGACTGTGGTGGTCTTGTGACTTTAATCGCGAAAAACATGGGTTATGCGACCGACCATCTTACCCCACTTGACCCCCGTGTCTGGCTTGACGAGGCCTACCTTCCTACTTGGATTTTTAATGTACCTGACCATCGCCTCGTCTCTATTTGCCACGGCCGAGCCTTAATAGTCCCCAACATTTACCGAACCAATATTTATAATCGTCACAATTGGGACCTACCTTTAGGCCGACTGAACGAATCGGGGGGAATAGGAGTTTGGGAGTATGTCGGTGAGAGCACTCCGACGGCTTCTTTTGCGTCAAATGACTACTCGAATTAGACCCCCTAACAAGAGTCGGTAGATAATATGGTTTATGTGTGTTGTGGGTATATGTGTAAGTTGGTTGGAGAGTCTACAATTGTATCTTCTTAGATTAATTTCGTCCCTCGTTCCCTGTTTCATCATCATTATAATCATTGTGACTGTTTTATCTTGAACCAAAAATTGCAAGCTGTCCCACCGTCCCATCGATTTTCGTGGCCGTCGCGGCCTTGGTATTGCTCCCGGTCTTTAGGCGACGTGATTACGCTATTGACCCTTTGAAAAATCAAAATTTTAATCAAATTTTCTCAATTTTTCTTAATCCGGGCTAGGTGACGTGACTACACCTACAACCAATCTTTCACCCTTTCATTTTATTTTCTTTCATTTTCATTTTCTCAGCCACTTGGCTAGGGTCTAGGTGATGTGATTGCACCTAGGCCTACCACTATTTTTTCATTTTCTTTATTTTCTTCTCATTTTCTTTTCTCAAAAATTTTGAAAAAACCAAAAACATTCAAAAATTATAAAAATCCATAAACATTTGAAAAATCATAAAAATCCAAAAAGATTTTTCTTATTTTTCTTTTCCTTCTTTTTCGATCTTCCCCTACTTGTCCATTGAGGACAATGTACAGTTTTAGTGTGGGGGAGGAGTCTACTATCTTTTATTTCTCAAAAATCTTTTCAAAAATCCATAAAAATTGAAAAACTTGAAAAATCAAAAACATTTTTCTTTTCCTTTTCCTTTTCTTTTCTTGTTTCTCGTTATGTTTCATGTCTCGTATATGGTCTTGTTCTCTACTCTTACAGGTAACCACCACCTTAATAGCACGATTTGAAGAGATTATGAAAGCACTCTGCTTGGTAACTTTCTTCCTTCTTTCTTTACTTTTGTAGAGGGGATAGGTCGTTGCTATTTGGAGGCTCTCGAAGTTGACACTGTAGCAAGGGGATAGGTCGTTGCTATTTAGGGTGTTGTGGTTGATTTTGTGTGCTTGTATGATGATGGAGTATGGAGTACATGACCTTACTTGTGTTTTCTTTTATTTTGCTTTTTATTTTCATGTGTTTCTTTTGCTTTTGTATAGTGTGTCTAAGATTAAAACTTTTCGAAAACCCGATTACAAATCTTTTACAAGAGTTTACATTCCATTGTAGATAACCCATTGTAGATTTTGGACCTTAATCTAGTAGAATGACTCTTAGGCAATGAATTTGTTGATCCTTTAGTTTTGAGTCCGCCTTTTCTACTAGAGGTTTACTTCGGGGTTTGCATTTGACCACCTTGACCACCCATGGAGGAGTTAGGCCTTGTTTCCCGCATCCCGTTTTCTAGGTGACCTTGCTCGAATAACCATTGCACCTTTAGTCCAAATTCTTTCCGCCTTTTTGTGGGTTATCCGGGAATGGCGCGCGTTCTCGATTACCTATTTTTCCTCCACCTATACATCACCACAATAAGTTTACACAAAAATGACCTCCAAGCTTGGTTTCAAACCACATCAAAAAGCCAAAAAAGGGCAAACCAAAGCAAGAGAAAAGGGCACAAAAACATGAAAAAGAAAAACAAAGGAGAGAAAAGGAGATCCAAATGAAAATCGTATCATCAAAAATGTCTCCTGAAAAAAAAAATATATAGCCCTTTGATTTACTTTTCACCGTGAAGTGCCAACTAGAAGACCGAGTCCCGAGGTAGGAAGATAGCGGTAATTAGTCGATCCATCCCAATAATTGTAAACACTCCACCTTTTTGTTTGGGCTAATTTAGGAAATTCGAGTTTGGAACGACCCTCTTGGTTTAGCCAAAGAGAGCGGGACTGCACCTACCTACAGTGTCAAACAAATCCATGGTTCACTTTTTCCACTCCGTTATACGCCCCGTAGTACCCTTTTAGAAGATAGGAGGACCTAGCTAAGTTATCAACATCTATATTGCTTAAATGTCATAGTAATAGGCTTTGGTCCTTGTTTACGTGGGTGATTTATCTTGGAAGTTTATTGTTGTTTTAAGTAAGTAATCGGTGTCTTTCCCCGCCATCTCGATGAGGGACTCGGTTTTTTATTTTTCGCTTTGGATGCGTCTATTCTTTGGTGTTATGTGTTTTTGTGTGTTTAGTCGCATCCACCATTTTGAGCAAGCCCCAACTTGCCTTGCATGGGAGTACTCTACCTCATGGGTATTCCGATGTGAGTTGAAGGGACGGAGCGGACCCGTTAATTGCTCCGTATCGGCTTAGCATAGTCTAGGTAGTAGTAGTAGTTTGTAATTGCTTTTTGGGTCTTTGCTCGAGGACGAGCAACGGTTTAGTGTAAGGGAATTGTTGTGTGCTAAATTTAGACCATTTTTCCTCCCATTTAGACCCATTTTTCCCTCGTTTTGCGAGTCTAGAGTGCGATTATCGCCATATTTTGAGTAAATCTCGCATTAGCGTCCGTCTTGTGCGGTTTACGTATTTTTGGTAGTTTTTCTATCAATTTTGATAGGATTTGGCACCGAAATCACGATCAAGCTTCCACGAGCACAAGAGAAGGGAATACCGTCCAAAGAGCAAAGCACACAACTTAAAGTTTAAAGCCATCCAATCAATCGACGAAGAAGACAAGAATCGAGGCCAGAAAGATGACCGGGCGAAACTCCAGCTGCCCCTCCAAAATTTTCCTGGACGGCTCATAAGAGGAGTGGACGCCCTGGAGAGTCTCCAACTCCTTCGACTAGCCGTCTCTCTCTCCTCAGCCCCTAGCCTTAGCTTTTTCTCTGCCTCCACTTCCAGCTCCCCCTCTTGCAACCTTGACATCAACCTCAAGCCCTCCTCCGCCGCCTTCTTCATCTTGACAATGGTCTGAGTAGACCTAGAAAGATCATCTCCCGCGCCACGGTAGACAGTCTCCAACTGGGCAAGGGTCTGAATCCGGTCGATAGACGATATATCCTCCTCCAACATCCTGAAGAAGGAAAGCTCAGACAGAGTGGGGAGAGACGCGTCCACCGCAGCGGCGACGTCGCGCATAATATCCTTGTCCTGAGAAGCCTCCAGCCGGACTACCGTCTCCCCCAGATCCGAGGGCGGCTCGATTGCCTCCGACGAGCTAGGAAGGGCAGCCACAGTGACAGTAGGGGAGGCTGGTGTCCTTGGAGAAGTAACAACCTCGGAAGCCCCAAAATCGGCCTGCACACCGTCTATGCTCATAGCCGCCTCATGATCGGCAGCCGGCGACCCCGTAGCTTGCCTCTTCGGAGGGGGGAGGTCCCCATAGTCCGAAGTCGCACCACCCTTCGCTCTGGCAAATCTCGACCTGCGGTGCGTCATGATCGTAGGGCGGTCCACCGGAGGTGTCGGCGGCTCATAAATGAACGGGCGAAGGGAAGAGTCCAACCCCAGCAAGGTAAGCTCCTCAGAAGTCCAAGAGTGCGCCGGCCTTCTGCCCGCAAAAATAGGCAGGAAAATGGGCAAACAATTGAGGGTCTGTTTGCTATCAAAAAATGAGGACGGCACAAGCGAATAGGTTGGTTACCAGTTACCTGGGCCGGCGACAGGGACGCTCATGCCCACCCGTTCCAGATACTCGTTATGCGAAATTAGGTCAAAAGGAGGCAGCCAAACTGAAGACATAGGCACCCTCTCCTTACCAACCCATTTCATAACAGCAGGGAAGGCGCTAATGATGTCCCTATCCGACGGTTCTAGGCTTGACTCCCTCATATCCAGACAGCGCCCCACCTCCTCGTCACTCTCCATGTTGACGCGCACATCAGACTGAAACACCCATGGAACAGACCATGGTTTTGCCGAACACACGTACATGATGGGAAGGGATTTGTCGTGGATCCCCACCAACAGGTAAAACCAACTAAATTAGGTCTAAAACACGAAAATGAAGACAAAATAAGCAACTCATGACTAATGGAAACAAAGATTAACAAGAAGGAAAACAAGGGCTAGTTCGCGTTCATGGATGCCAAGGAGACCAAAAGAAGGAAACGGGGTTACTAGCATGCTTTCGTAGCCTAGGTTACGATCGGGCTCTCGCTACTTAAACGGCCTAAGGGTCATCCTCACCACGCTCTCGCTACTAATGAGGGAACCAAACCAACCAACCAAACACACACATACAAGAGAAGAGGCAAGAAAAACAAGGATTGATCATCAATAGTCTCACAAGCAATTCATCAAACATGTGGAGTGCAAGGCAAATGGGAAACAACAAAAAAAACATCTAGGACCACCCATCTCACCCTAATCATCCCTAATCACACCCAATCCACCAACTAACCCTAGGGGATAACTACTCACACATATCTAATGTAAAACTAGCAATAACTAGAGAAACAATCACAAGAACAACAACATCCATTATGAAGAACAAAAGGGATGAACAACAAACATAAACAAAGATGAAAACTTGAATAACAATAAAGATTAAGAGAAAATAGTAGAGAAGGATTATACCAAACTACAAAGGATGAAAAGATGAGAACTTGTATATAAAGAACACCCAAAACATCCACCAATGTTGTCAAGATTGAATGGATTCTTCAAGAGATCCCTTAATACAAGATTAACTAACTAGATTAAGGACTAATTAAGGACTAATCTACACTAATCTAAGCTAATATAACCTAAAGTAGTCTAGGGTTTAGTGGGTAATGTCTAACATAACATAAGATGGTGTAACAATACAAGTGGGGGGGTAATTATAGGGTTACAATGAATAGGGAAGGCGGAAAAGCGAAATAGCCCTAAACTGGGCCCATCCCGACCGGGAAGGAGGTGATCCCGGTCGGGATGAGGTGGTCCCGGTCGGGATGGACCTGGTCCCGGCCGGGATGGAGCTCCAGTAGCTCGTCTTCCTTTGCTTCTTCATCCCGGTCGAGATGGGGTCCTTCCCAACCGGGATGGGTCTTGTAGGCTTCAAATATAGTCTCATAGGTCCCCACTTGCTCTCCCTAGGCTTCTCATCGATTCTTGGTTTTCGGGAATGGGTTTCGAGGGCTTGGGAATGGGTCCCAAGGGCTCGGGATCGAGTCTAGGCCACCGAGTGACCGTCGCTTCTCTTCGTTGGCTCCAAATGCGTCGGAAACGAGTCTTAATCGTTCCCTTTCTCCAATATTGGCCTTAGGAACCTAACACAAGCTAGAAGAAGCGTAAGTAGCCTCCAAAACCGCTCAAAAGAGCGATTCCACAAGAGAAACCGGGACCAAACACAAGGAAAAAGCACTACATACCACACTTATCAACTCCCCCACACTTAACCCTTACTCGCCCTCGAGTAAGCACGAACTAACTACTAAACTAATAAAAACTAAAATACTAGCCGAGCGGGCATTAGCGCACCCTACGCCCTTTCAACTCACGCGAGAACACTTAGAGGACAAGTGCTCTCCGCAAGGCAAGTAGGGTCTTGCGACAAAACTGTGGATACAACCGAACACGAAAACACTTAAACAAACAAACATACAAACAAACAAAGAATCGGTTGCATCCAAAAAGAAACAAATACCGCTTCCCTCAACAAAGCGGTGAAAGAAACACCGGTTAAGGATTCAAGGCAAGTGACAACGTTCCCAAACTAGTAATACAAACCGAAATGGACAAAACCCTAATAGTATGACGACAAAGCAATAAAAACGTTGGTAACTTACCTAGGTTCCTCCTAACCTTCTAAGAACGTACCACGGGACGATAGGCGGGATGGAAAAAGGATGAACCACGGAGTTATTCGACACTGTAGGTAAGTGAAACCCCGCCCCCTTTAGCGATAAGCCAAGAGGGTCGTTCCATGTCCAAAATCGCCCAACTAGTCCAAGTAAAAAGGTGGACAAGGTTGCAAAGTGAGGAAAGACCGACTATACCGCTATCATCCTTCCTAGGGACTCGGTCCTTTGGTAGGCTCTTCACGGTAATAGTCGGCAAAAGGCTTATTTTGAGGGGTGAGAATTCTTTTTGTGAGATGATTTTCTTTGGAATTTTTCTTTTGCATTTGGCTTTTGAGTTTCTATGCCATTTCTTTTTCTTCTTTTGTATTTTGTTTTTCATTTGTTGTGCCTTTTTCTTTTTCTTCTTTCTTTTCTTCCTTTCTTTTTTCTTTCTTTTTCTTTCTTTTTCTTGGTTTGCCCTTTTGGCCAAATTTTTGTTTTGTAGGCATTCATCGCAACCAAGTAAGATGTTTGACAATTTGCAACTTATTTGTGGAAATGTGTAGAAGGTAGGGAAATTGGTAAGTCGGGGGTCGCGATTTCCCTTCAAACCCACAAAAAGGTGGAAAACTTGGACTAATCAAACAATTTCGAACACGGTCACCTAAGGAACGGGACTCGGCAACCAAGGCCTTTTCACACCGTGGGTGGTCATAATGGTCAAAAATGCAAATCTCGTAGTAAATCCCTAGTAGACTAGGTGGACTCAATGTAAAGGACCAACGAAACTATTGATTTAAGGTCATTCTACAAGACTAAAGTCCAAGACTCGATTTATAACACAACAAAACAAAACAAGACAAACATACAAAATAAACAAACACCACCCCAAAACTTCCAAACAAGCAACCACATCAACCACAAACTTCAAAAAGCTCCACTCGAGCACACACCATCATAACACATCCTCCAAACTCCACAAAAGGAAAAAGGAGAAAGAAATGAAGGGATATTACCGGATGTCTTGATCTTTTCGAAACTTGACGACGATCGCGGAACCTACAAGGAAATGGGGAGGCAAAACACACAACACAACAAATATACGGCACAAGGACACAAAAGAAAAGGACATAAAAAGAAAATCTTTTTGATTTTTTTATGAAATTTTTCAAACTTTTAGGGATTTTTAAGATTTTTCAAAAAAAATTATGAAAATAAAACTAAACTAGCCTAAGATATCGCTCCCCCACACTTAAACTGAGCAATGTCCTCATGCTCGATAGGTAGTGTGTGCGGAGACACTAAAAAGAAAAGAAAAAGGGGAAATAAAGCTAAAAATTAAAAAAGAAAGTGAAGAAAGGGTCGAATGTGTCCGGCCGAGGTGTAATCATGTCACCAAGGGCCGAGACAAGAAAAGATATGGATGGGGGAAGAAATAAAAAGAAGAAAATTAAAGAAAATGGGAGGGGAGGTGATAAGTGTAGTTTGTAGTGCCTATTTCGTAGTGTTTTGGTCCCATTTTCCTTGTGGAATCGCTCCTTGGGAGCGATTTATGGGTTACTTATGCTTCCTTTAGTTCGTTTCAGGTTCCCGAGACCATTCATGAAGAGTTGGAGCGATTCCGACTCAATACATACACTTTTTGGAGCCAACGAAGTGAAGGAACGATCACTCGATGCCTTGGATTCGACCCCGAGACCTTGGGACCCAATCCCGAGCCTCCGAGACCCGATCCCGAGTCCCGAGAATCGATGAGGAACCCATGAGAGGCAAGGAGGGACCAAAAGGAGCTTAAAGGAGGCCTACAAGGCTCATCCCGGTCGGGATGGCCTCAACCCGTCCCGGTTGAGGTGCACAAAAGCAAGGGTTTCTGTTCTGGGTCCATCCCGGTCAGGACCAGCCCATCCCGGTCGGGATGAGTCCGTCCCGGTCGGGATCGTGGACCTGCTGCACGCTTTTGCTAATTTCATCCTCCTTCGCTCTTGTAACCCTATATATACCCTTCCTCTTGTATTCTTGTGTTATGTTCTTAATTACCCATTAAACCCTAGACTACTATAGCATAGATTAGCTTAAATTAGAGTAGATTAGTCGGTAATTAGTCCTTAATCTTAGTTTAGTCTTGTATTATGGGAATTCTTGAAGAATCCATCCAAGATTGACAACCTTGGTTGATGTATTTGGGTTTTCTCATTAATACAAGTTTTCAATCTTCCATTCATCTTGTTAGTAGGTATAATCTTCTTTTCCCTTCCCTTAATCTTGTTTTATCATTAAAGTTTCATTCTTTGTTCATTGTTCATCTTTGTTAAGTTTCCATTATGTTTGTATGTTTTGATTCTTATGTTAGTTTCTATTGATTAGTGTTAGTTTTTATTTAGATATGGTTGAGTAGACTCTTTCTAGGGTTAGTAGGTTGATTTGGGTGTTTAATGGGTGATTAAGGGTTTGTTAGAGATGTTGGTGGAAGTTTTGGGTTTCCTCTTGGTTTGATGCATGGTACATGTTTGATGAAATGCTTGAATGACATGTAGATGCATATGCTTGTTTTTCTTTCCTTTTCTCTTGTGGGTGATAGTTTTCTTGTGGGTTTGGTTCCCTCACTACGTAGCGAGAGCCCGGTGAGGACGATCCCTAGGTCGGTCTACGTAGCGAGAGCCCGGATGCGACCTAGGCCACGACAGCACGCTAGAAACCCCGTTTGTCACGTGTGTCGCCGAGATGGGTTCTAGGAGGAACCTCTAGGTCGGTCTACGTAGCGAGAGCCCGGACTACACCTAGATTACCTGACTACCCCCTTCACCTTAGCTCTTCCTTGACCATTCCATCACCCCTTGAACCCGACCTAATCCTAGCCCTTTTCCTTATTTGTTTTCTCCGTCGCCTTAGTCATAGTCTTAGCCTTCTCCCCTCCTATCATTCTAGCTTAGCTTAGTTCGTTGACTGAGTCTCGTGTTTAGGTAGACCTAGTCTAGACGCCTCTTACCGTCCCCGTGGATTCGACCCAACTTACCCTATCTACGTGTTAGGTGTAGCCGGTTATTATTGATCGGTGGGGATCCACGACAAATCCTTACCATCAATTTGGCGCCGTTGCCGGACACATTCGACCCACGGTGACTTGATTACACCCCGGCCGGACACATTCGACCCTTTCTTCACTTTTCTTTTTGATTTTTAGCTTTATTTTCGTAGTTTCTTTTATTTTCTTTTACGTCTCCGCACACTACGATCGAGCATGAGGACATTGCTCGGTTTAAGTGTGGGGGAGCGATATTCTAGCGTAGTTAGTTTATTTTCTTAGTTTTTTCGAAAAATCTTTAAAAATCCTAAAAATTTGAAAAATATTCACAAAAAAATCAAAAAGATTTTCTTTTGTGTATTTTCCTTTTTTGTGTCGTTGTGTCGTATTTTTGTTTTGTTGCGTGTGTTTTGCCTCCCCATTTCCTTGTAGGTTCCGCAATCATCATCAAGTTTCGAAAAGCAAGACATCCGGTAATATCCCTTTATTTCTTTTTCCTTTTTCCTTTTGGAGGATGTGTTATGATTGTGTGTGCTCGGGCGGAGCTTTTTGAAGTTTGTAGTTGATGTGGTTGCTTGTTTGGAAGCATCAGGGTGGTGATTGTTTATTTTGGTGTTTGTTTGTTATATATGTTTGTTTTGTTTTGTTTTTGTTTTGTTGCTTTTGCTTCTTTTTCTTTCGTTTGTTTTCGTCATGTCTTCATTTTGTGTTGTGTTAGTTGTGTCTTGTGTGTATAAAAGGTTTTCGAAAACCCGGTTTAGAGGCTAGGGTGCAAGTGTTTACTTTCCCTTTTTAGTAGTATGAATCGAGTCTTGGACTTAGGTCTAGTAGAATGACCCTAAATCAATGATTTCATTGGTCCTTTACCTTGAGTCCACCTAGCTTACTAGGGATTTACTACGGGATTTGCATTTTGACCATTATGACCACCCACGGTGTGAAAAGGCCTTGGTTGCCGAGTCTCGTCTCTTAGATGACCATGGTTGAAATTGTTTGATTAGTCCAAGTTTTCCCCTTTTGTGGGTTTGAAGGGAAGGACGCTTCCCGACTCACCCATTACCCTACCTCCTACACATATCCGCACAATAAATTGCAAATTGTTGAAGTCTCTCTTTCTTAGTTGCAAAGAAATGCCTATCAATCAAATCAAGCCAAAAAAAAGGGGCCAAAGAAAGAAAATGAAAGAAAGAAAAGATTGAAGAGAAAGAAAAGGCACAAAAAGCCAAAAAGAAAATAGAAAAGAAGAAAAAGAAATGGCATAGCAAAACAAAGCAAAAATGCAAAAGAAAGAAAAATGCCAAAAAGAAAATTTGGGTTATGCACCGTGGTATAGTGGGACGCCGGTCACAAGTTACCGGCCCAGGAAAGATTTGGGTTATGCATGAACCATTGAACTAAAACGTGTACATTACTATTCGAACGATTTTTTTTTCGAGTCTCACCCTGAGGATGCCGATGGTAAGTGACTCATCAGTTGATCCCCAGCGGAGTCGCCAAATTGTGGACATGACATAGGTCCACCCCGACGCGGCCACACGCGGGTTTGGGGAGGCGAATGAATCTCCATATGAGATGGTCAAATTGAAATTTAAATCGAAGTAGGATTCGCCACCGAACTTGGTGGGAGTTCGGGCCCGTTCGAACCCACTCTATGTCGTAGTGGGCCGTATACAAAATACGGCCCATTTTCGATGTCAGAGCTTATTGGGTTCATCCCTTTGCATTATGATACCGATACCGACATTATCGGATATCGTGTATTGAATGACTCTCGTTGACAATGGATTCGGACATCCGGAAACCATGGTTCTGAGTAAGGGGTGAGGGCACGTGTTGGGAAGTTCACTAAGAACACCCAACCCCGCCCGCACTTAGCGGCCTTTACTAAGATATCGTTCGTTTTTGGTGTACACGCGTTAGTTCGACGGTTGAATGATATGCAAAGATTATTTTCCCTAAGCGTGTGAGAGAAAAAAATAAATGGGTTGCTAAGTCGTTTAATACATCTTAAACTAATAACGTCAAAGTTATTTTAGCATGTGAAGTTCGTTTTAGTCTAATAAAACAAAAGATGAAAATAAATCGCTACAAACATGAGCAAACAAGTTAGTAACGGTTCATAAATCGAATAAAGATGTAAATACGATAATATGCATGATTTTGAAAAAGGTTTATGTCACGTGATAGATTAGCACGTGTTGACCGAGGTCGAAAAAGTATTTATCGAAATCTGAAAATATTTCGCGAAAGTTGCTGTTTTATGTAAGGAACGAAAAGAATAGAAAACGAAGAAAAAAGGCTCGGTTTTCCAGGCTCTCGCGCGAGTCGCCTGGAAGACGCGCGACTCGCGCGGGAGTCTGTCCCGATTTTTTTTATTTTCGAAAATCGTTAATTTTTATAAATCGCGTACAAATTTGGATTAATTTATACTCGATTTATATTTTCGATATTCATCGTATTCGATATTCATCGTATTCGATATTCGATTATGAAATCGATATCAAATAGTCGGAATGATTTTATAAAAAGTTAAAAAAAGTTTGTTTTGAAAAGAATTTGAATGAAAAGAAAAAAATGTTAATTCTCTCTGCGTAAAAATCGTCGAATTTTGTTTAAAAAGATGCAACGATTTTTTTAGCATCAACGAGATTTAATTTAGTTCTTGTTAGATACGATATTCGATTAGAGAATCGATATCGTATTGTAAGAACGTTTCGTTTTATGAAAATATTTTTGTAATGTTGTTAATAAATAAATAAATAAATAATGCGTCAACGACCCATAAAAAAAAAAGACCGACGACACGACACAAAAAAAACGTGAAAAAAGGAAGAGAAAAAGGAAGAATTGGGTTTGATTTTACACCCTCAACCTACATGCTTTGTTTTCTCGGGAAAAGGCTCGTCGGAAAGTGGCTTAGGCACGGGAGCGTCGAGACGATGTGGATGAGTTTAGGGTGGTGTGTTTGGACGTGTAGGCTAGCGGGGTCGGATTCGTCGGACTGATTTTGACGATATTTCGATGTAATGTTTGACGTTACGAGGTTGCTCGGGAATTGTTTGGATGTTGTAGATTTTTTGTATCGTAGATGTGATTATTTCTGTATCGATGATGGATAATTTCTGAATATTGATGAGTGATAATGAATTGTGTTTGATATATGAATTTGATAGATGTAGATGTTGATGATGTATGAATGATAGATAATGAATGTGTTGAATATGACGAGAGGGTCCTATTTATAGGAGAGGTCCTTGATAGGAGCTAGGAGAAGTACTCTTGCTTAGGTGACAAGAAATACCGGTTTGGATAGGAAACGTAGGAGTTTGAAAGGGAGCGAGAGTCCCGTTTCTTGGTGAGGAAGCCGAGTATCTCGGCTGTCTTAGGGCTGTTTCGGCCGAGTGTTTGAGCTCGGTCGGTAAATTGATTTGGTTTTCGGATAGAATTCCTACTTGAGATCAAATTCTATCCTTGAATGGATTTATTTAATATTTTCGGAGCTGATTTTTTGTAGTATTTGAGTCCAAACCGGACGTGTGGTGTCACGGCTTGTCCGAGTGTCTCGGGAAAAAATATCTTTGACCGGGTTTGACTCGGTCGCTAAAAGACGGTTTTGCCCCTGGTGCCAGATTCGACCCAAATTAGTCTTATATGACTCGAAACGACCCACTGGGCATGGATTTGAAGTTGGTTTAGTAAGATTTATACTCCGTAATAAGCCCAAGCCAAATGTCCCATGATTTCGAGCCTATATCCGAGTCCATTAAAGCATGTTTGCGTCCGATCATCATCGGATGTTTGGCGGGAACTATTATAGACACCTGACGGTCAAAATGTGGGTGTCTACAAAAGGTCATCATTACCTCTAAGGACACCCTAGGTACAGATAGGGAAGGTGAACGGACTCTGCAAGACGCCAGCGGCCCTATGACGCCTCACCCAAGTACTGATCACTGGAACCAGCCTACGATGATCCTTGGCAGACAGCCAGCGATGGGGCAATTGATGGGGGTCGGCACCACAGGTAGCCGGCAGCTGGCAACTCAAAGGCACATTTTGCCTAGCGATCAGCTCACGCCGGCTCCCCCTGGCGGAGGGAGATGCCGGCCTACCATAGTAGGGGACGACTGCTCCGTACGACTCAAGCCCTATAAATACCTAGAGAGCCACCACAAGAAAGAGGACACAAATCTAGACAACACATCATCTCTCTAAAAAGTTAAGTAATATCCTCCCTAATCCTAGATCGACTTCTTAGCCCTTGTGACTGACTTGAGCGTTGGAGAGGCAACCTCGGACACCTTCCGAGGCCCTTGTGTGCTCCTTGTGCAGGTCAGGAGCCCAGAGCTGGTCAGGGACGAAGAAAGAGATAGCCGACCATAGCCGGTTGGAAGTCTACGGTTGTTTGATACCCAAACACTTGGCAATAGAAAATGTTATGTATATATCTTCGATTATGTAATATACAAAATTTTAAATTTTGATAATCTTAAATCTTAATACAATACAAATAATACTCATATGCTATATTGTATGGTGTGTGTGTGTGTGTGTGTGTGTGTGTGTATATATAGAATTAGGATCCCATCCGAACCACATCTTCGGTACGAACCGTCCGAACTATATAATAGAAAAAAAAGAGCTCTAGTATTACTGAACTACACTGTTCATCAAAAATCTACTGCGATCATCCCTAATTTATTTCTTTCCACTGTTCGTTGTTCTTCATCCCCAATTTGCGATCAATCAACCGAGATCATGAATTCTTCAAACAGATATATAATCTGATTCTTCTATTCCTTAATTCATCAATTCTTCAATCAACTATTCTTCTATCCATCAATATGAACCCCGGTAAGTTTTAAATTTCATCTATTTAGGGTTAGCTTATTAGATTTAATTCAATGATTAGCTAGTGCTCGCTATTGTTGCTGCGATTGTGTCAATCGATTTAATTTCATCGTTTTAAATTTTTAATTTCATCAATTTTTCAATCGAACTAATTCGATTTAACTATTGTTGTCGTTGTTGTCTGTCGTACATTGTTGTTGCTGCGTTTAGTTGCTTCATCATCTCCTTCACGGAAATTCTGATTTCCGTCTTTGCTATAGTTGCTATTTTCGTGTCCCCTACTGTTATTCTAACCCCTTGTTTACTCTCTCTATTCTTCCGTCGTTGATGTTGCCGTCTGGGTATTGTCGTGCACATCTGCTATTGTTCTTGATGTTGTTTCCTTCTGATTTTTGCGTATTGCTGTTTAGGGCATCGCCTCCTTCTGTTTTCTGTTCGCACCTACTGCCATTGTTATCATTGTTGTTGATATTCACGTTCGATGTTGCGTTTTGTCGTCCCTCTATTGTGTTTTGGTTTACCTTTCGCCGCTTCTACTCTCACTTCATCTGTGATTGAATTAGATCATATAGCACCAGGTTGTCACAAGCTATTATTCTAAAATTTAGTATATAATCGTGCAATTACATTTCTTTACCATCTACTTACACGTTTTCACCGTCTAGTTACACTTTCTTCGTTATTATTCTAAAAGTTATTACATAATCATCCACTTACACTTCTTCACTATCTACTATACACTTTTTCACCGTCTAGTTACACTTCTTCGTTATTATTCTAAACTCCAATTTACTGATCGAAATCCGTATAGTTTTGACGAATAATTTCTATGTTCTAGTACGTTATCATTGCGGTCAACATAGAAACCGTTTATGAGTTTCCCATGTGAGAGTGTGTGTAATAAAACTTCAATATTTGTTTTCTATCTGCCATTTTTGAAGAACCATGTGTGAGTGTATGTGTGTATACGCACGCACCCTTCTTCGTTAGGCTTTTTATAATTACACTTATTTTGCCAGATATAACAAACGTGCTCGCTATTCCAAGTAACAAAAGATGAGATGATAAAGTTGATGGTAATGTCGTTGTTCATAATGTTGATATTCCAATTTTAACAAATGAAGAACATTTTTTGAAGACAAGGATACACCCAAACATCTTATGAAGTTTATAAAGAATATGGTGAGACATGGGCTTAAGATGAAGTTTATTAATAGCAACTGGAAGAAAGACTATGGTGAGACATGGGCTTAAGAAAAGGGATGAAGTCGAACAGTCTAACATGGAACAACAGCTCCATCTTTACAAACTTGAGTATTTGATGAGAGTACATCTTTTGCATAGAAACAACAGCTCCATCTTTGTAATTGCATAATTTGCATCTTTTGTAATTTTGTCCCAATGCTTTGAATTGAAAATTCTCACCGTAAATCGGTCATTAATAAAATGGACTAATTTTGTTTAGTATGACTACATATGTTGTTAATTATATGTTCATGTAATTTATTTGGAGCAAAGAGTTCATCACGGTCGACAAGCTTCATACGGAGTACAACTGTTTACGAATAAGGAGTTTATCACAGTAAAACATAATAATCTATATAACTATAATAAAAGTCTCATGGCTTACTTACATTACAAAGCATGTACACATTGGCATAAAATAATTAAGCATTTACTACAAACACAATCCAAGCTTCGGAACAACATCCAACATTTTTATGTCATCATCAGCGAATATGGAATTCGCAGTTTGTATAATCTAGTACATCATATGAATGAATACACGATGCGTCTATGCTTGTTCTGCATATGTGCCTATATACCGCTTCAATAAATCACTACACTTGTGGAATTTGGAAGATGTGAGATGGTAGGCAATAGCGGTGTCCGAGCTAGGTTTGGCATGATACTGACCATAGAATGCATATATAGCGAGTGTAATGATGCTAACAACTAAGACTCTCACCCATGCTTCATGATGTAGCTGAAAAAACAAGTCAACAATGACACATTTATGTCATCCAACATCTTTATATCAACATAATGTAGGACACATAGCCTTTTTTTGCATGACATTCTTGAGTAGCATTTGAGCATGATACTCCTTGATAAACTTCTTCACATCCCTTGAACAGTTCTTTAAATCCTCCAAAGATGTCCTTACATTTTTGGATCCTCTTACGTACTCCATCCTTGATCAGCTTTGTGCCCAAGAAAAAGTAACAAGAATTAACAACGAACTTTTCATATGACTCGACAAAAACAAAACGAAGAATCAATAATGAAAGTATTGTACCTGGAACAATCGTTGTACAAAGTGTGTCACGAGCATCTGAATAATCAAATCAAGAATGATTAATTACACTTTTGATACACTTATTTACTTCAACATGTACATCTGCTTACACTTCTCTAGTCTCTACCTACACTTCTTTTAGGCTCTACTTACGGTTCTTTAAAAGTGTAGGTGATGTCTTTAAAAGTGTAAGTTGAGTCGTTGAAAGTGTATGATGGTAGGGATTTGTCACGTCCCCACCGTCAATAAACAACCGGCTAGACCTAACGGTTGTTAGGGTAAGTCGGGATCGTATCCACGGAGACGGTGTTGCAAAGCTTAGACTAGGTCGGCCTAAAAACGAGACTAAATCACCAAACAAAAACAAAGAAAGCGATAATTGGAAAACTATGGTGGAGGAGAAGTAAGAACTAGACTAATGATGAACTAACTAAAACAAGATTAAGAGAAATAACTAGAAACAAACTAAACAATGGAACTAATGGAATGATGACTAACTAAGGGGATGAACTCAAATATGAAAGGAAGTGGGGTAGGTCGGGTTCATAAGTGTAGATGGGTAATTGGGGTGATCAAGGGTGTAGGTGTCTCCTAGTTGCTAGAGTCGGTCCGGGCTCTCGCTACGTAGACCGATGTCAAGGTAGGTCCGGGCTCTCGCTACGTAGACCCTAGTCCGCACTCTCGTGACTACGAATATTCTCAACGTGATCACATAATAGACAAACAATGAGAAGATGAGCACAAGTATGGGAAGCATTGGCCACTACTACTCATACAAGCAAATCAACAAACACATAGAGTGCCCAATATGTGACTAACAACAAAGATTCACCCTTTACCCCTAATCAAACCCTAATCACCCATAATCTACCCTTAATCCCCCTACTAACCCCAAAAGTAATCTACTCACTCATTATCAAGAACAAACCAACAATAATAAGAGAAATCAACTCAAACATCCAAATATCCATAATAACAAATAAGAACAAGAACAAACAAAATATAAAGATTCAAACTTGATTAACAAACTAAGAACAAGAGTAAATAAGAGAAGAAGATTATACCAACTAATAATGGATGAAAAAGATGAGAACTTGTATAAAAGAGAAACCCAAATCAACTCCAAGGTTGTCAAGCTTGGATGAATCTTCAAGTATCCACTTAATACAAGAACTAATTACAATAATTAACTAAAGATTAAAGAGAGAATTAAGCTAATGAGAGGAACACTAATCTAGGGTTATGAATGTTTAATGGAGGCTTAAAATAGTCTAGGGTATGATAAGATCCCTAAATAATACAAGAGGGGAGTATTTATATGGGTACAAGAATGAAGGAGAAGAAAGAAAAGAGTCTCGCGCAGCCCCTGCTCCTTCCCGCCCGGGAAGGTTTGGTCCCGCCCGGGACGGCCTGGTCTCGGCCGGGACGGGCACCTCATAGTAGGTACGCCTTTTGTGCACCTCATCCCGGACGGGTTGAGGCCTTCCCGACCGGGATGGGTCTTGTAGGCCTCCCTTAAGAGCTTTTTGGTCCCTCCTTACCTCCCATCGGTTTCTCGTCGATTCTCGGGACTCGGGCTCGGGTCTCGGAGGCTCGGGATTGGGTCCCAAGGTCTCAGGGTCGATTCCAAGGCATCGAGTCATCGTTCCTTTACCTCGTTGGCTCAAAAAAGTGTATGTATTGAGTCGGACTCGCTCCAACTCTTCGTGGATGGTCTCGGGAACCTAAAACGAGCTAGAGGAAGCATAAGAAGCCCATAAACCGCTCCCAAGGAGCGATTCCACAAGGAAAATGGGACCAAAACACTACAATTAGGCACTACAAACTATACTTATCAACTCCCCCACACTTAACCCTTACTCGCCCTCGAGTAAGCACATACTAACTACTAAACTAGCCGAGTGGGTATTAGCGCACCCTACGCCCTTTCAACTCACGCGAGTACACTTAGAGGAAAAGTGTACTCCTCAAGGCAAGTAAGGTCTTGCGACAAAACCGTGGATGCAACCGGACACAAAACACATAAACAAACGAACACACAAACAAACAAATAATCGGTTGCACCCAAAAGAAAACAAATACCGCTTCCCTCGACAAAGCGGTGAAAAGACACCGGTTTAGGACTCAAGGCAAGTGACAACGTTCCCAAGCTAGCAATACAAACCAAGGTGAACTAAACCCTAATAGTTTGACGATAAAGCAAGAAAAACGTTGGTAACTTACCTAGATTCCTCCTAACTTTCTAAGAACGTACTACGGGACGATCGACGGAGTGGAAAAGGGATGAACCACGGTGTTAGTCGACACTGTAGGTAAGTGAGACCCCGCCCCTTTTAGCAATGAGCCAAGGGGGTCGTCCCATGCCCGAAACCGCCTAACTAGTCCAAGTAAAAAGGTGGTAATATTGCAAAGTGAGGGAAGACCGACTACTACCGCTATCATCCTTCCTAGGGACTCGGTCCTTTGGTAGGCTCTTCACGATAATAGTCGGTAAAAGGCTTATTTTGAGATGTAGGGATTCTTTTTGTGAAACGGGTTTTCTTTTGGCATTCTTTTCTTTTTGCATTTTTGCCTTGTTTGTTGCCATGCCATTTCTTTTTCTTCTTTTCTATTTTCTTTTTGGCTTTTGTGCCTTTTCTTTTTCTTCATTCTTTTCTTTCTTTCATTTTCTTTCATTTTCTATTCTTTGCCCTTTTTGGCTTGATTTGGCTTTTGGCATTTCTTTGTATAACAAGAAAGCGAGACTTCAACAAATCGCAATTTATTGTGTAGATATGCGTAGGAGGTAGGTGAATGGGTAAGTCGGGACGGGCCCTTCCCTTCAAACCCACAAAAAGGAGGAAAAACTTGGACTAATCAAACAATCCTAAACACGGTCACCTTAGGGACGAGACTCGGTAACCAAGGCCTTTTCACACCGTGGGTGGTCATAATGGTCAAAATGCAAATCCCGTAGTAAATCCCTAGTAAGCTAGGTGGACTCAAGGTAAAGGACCAACGAAATCATTGATTTAGGGTCATTCTACTAGAGTAAAGTCGAAGACTCGATTTACATTACTAGGAGGGGAAAGTAACCATTCGCACAATAGCCTCTAAACCGGGTTTTCGAAAACTGTTTACACACATGACACACAACACAACACAAAACAAAGACATGACGAAAACAAACGAAAGAAAAAGAAGCAAAAGCAACAAAACAAAAACAAAACAAAACAAACACATAAACAACACAAACACCACCCCGATCATCCAAACAAGCGCCCAAATCAACCGCAAACTTTACAAAGCTCCACCCAAGCACACTACATCACAAACCTTCTCCAAACTTCACAAGAAATAAAGAGGGAAAAGGGATAGAAGATGTTACCGGATGTATTGAAAGCTTTCCAAAACTAACGGTGATTAAGCAACCTATAAGGAAAAGGGAGGCAAAACACACAACAAAAAAAATATACGACACAACGACACAAAAGTAAAACACACAAAAGAAAATCTTTTTGATTTTTGTGAAATTTTTCAAATTTTTAGGGATTTTAAAGATTTTTCGAAGAAACTACGAAAATAAAACTAACTATCCTAGGATATCGCTCCCCCACACTTAAACCGAGCAATGTCCTCATGCTCGATCATAGTGCGCGGAGAGACAAAAGGAGAGAAAAGAAACTACGAAAATAAAGCTAAAAATTAAAAAGAAAATGAAGAAAAGGGTGAACGTGTCCGGCCGGGGTGTAGTCAAGTCACCATGGGCCGAGACGAGAAAAGATATGGATGGGGGAAGAAAATAAAAAGAAAGAAATAAAAGGAAATGGGAGGGGAGGGCTAGGTGTAATCAAGTCACCTAGCCCGGATTCCGCCCAAATCCGATTAATTCCTAAAAAAAAAAGGTGAAAATCTTTGCATATTTGGATTAATCGATTGACTCTCGACGTAATCACATCATCGAGAGTCGGGAGCAATCATACTAAGGCCTCGAAGGCCACCAAGATACCATGACTCAAGGGGAAGGGGGCAAACAAGAGAAAACAAGCGACAAAATTCTAGTAACTCACTCGCTAGTAACTCACTAGTTACCCAAACCAATCGGCTAGTAACTCACTCGCTCCATCGTCTCAATGATCATTATAGGCACGTATCTTGTCTTCTTCGTTTTCCATCTCGCTTCAGACTTGAGAGGAACTCACGGTAGAGGTAGTATTAGTAAGAGGTGGGATTTGTAGTAGGAGTCGGTGTGAAGTGGATAGGAAATGAAGTGAGGGTATGAAAATGAAGTATATGGGCATATGATGAAAGCAAGGATAGTTAGGGATGTTGGGAGGGGGTATACAACGGTTGGGTGGACTCAAACGTCGAAGAAAAGGCACAAAGGGGAGTAGGGGACCATCCCGGTCGGGATGGATGGTCCCGGTCGGGATGCCTCACTCGTCCCGGTCGGGACGCTCCCTTCCCGGTCGCGACGGACCTCCAGTAAGCTCGAAAATGTGTACCTCCATCCCGATCGGGATGGCTCCTTCCCGGTCGGGATGCCGCACCCTTCTCGGTCGGGAAGCCTCTTCCCGGTCGGGATGGGTCTTCTTGACCTTCCACAAACCCAAAAACTTATTCCAAGCTTCAAAAACCCGATCCTCATGCTTACTATCCAAGCTCTATCATAGTCATTCCTCTCTAGGAGTCATCTTCACTTCACCTATCAAACAATGCTCAAACACACATCAAACTCTCTCCCTCACAATGCTCATCAATCAATCCAAATAACAAAGAATTTCACAAAACTCGAACTAACTACAAGAAAGAGATATATACAATGAGACGGTTCTTATGGAACTCCGTCAAACCATGGATGGTGCATTCCTCAATTATTTTTCAACAACCTCAAAACCAATTCCATCTCCATCAAGGGCACGAAGGAACAAGTCGAAGGCTCTAGCAAAGTCTTCAATCAAGCTCGAGATATAACCATCCACATACCAAGGCTCCTCATGGCCTTGCCTTGACGTTCCCGGGGCGTCCCGATCTTCCAAGTTCAATGGCTTGAACTTGTACTTTTGATCTTTCGGGATATACCCAAACGTCCACTTGTCCTCATGCGGCCCCAAGGGAGGCTCATCTTGCTCCTTGCTTTTCATCTTGTCATCAAGCCCATGATATGGGCACTCATCTTCCTCACTCTCGGAATCATCATCATTAAGTACATAAGAGTAATTCTTCAAGCCTTGTCCCGACTCTCCCCCTAGATCGTTGTCTTTCGTGGCTTGGATCATATTGCAAGATTCATCCTTAGTAGGCGAAGTGTTGCCTTGGAGGTCGAACACTATCTTTTCCTCGCCTAACTCAAATGTGATCCTACCGTTCTTCACATTGATCATGGCACCGGCGGTGTGTAGAAATGGGCGCCCAAGGATGATGGGAGTGATGGCATTCTCCGGCATATCAAGCACGATAAAGTCGACCGGAATAAAGAACTTCCCAATTCTTACCGGCACATCCTCTAGCATCCCCAATGGTCGGTTGAATGAACTATCGGCCATTTGGAGTGTAACGGAAGTGCGCTTTAACTTCTTCATCCCGAGTCGGCAACAAATAGAATAAGGAATGATGCTCACACTCGCGCCCAAGTCACATAACGCTTTCTCGATCATGAAATTGCCTATGGTGCAAGGGATCGAGAAACTACCCGGATCCTTCAATTTCGGAAGCGTGGAACCTTGATAAGCTCGCTCACCACCCTCGTGAACGCTATGGTCTCTTCCTTGTCGACGGATCTCTTCCTAGCCAAGATTTCTCTCATAAATTTTCCATATGCCGGGATTTGGGTAAGTAACTCGGTAAACGGGACACTAACATCCAATTTCTTCACAATGTTAAGGAACTTGTCGTATTGAGTATCCACCTTAGTCTTCATTTGCCTTGATGGGAAAGGCAAATTGATATGAACCTCGTTTTGCTCGATAGGGGTGGACTCCTCAAATGACACTTTCCTTTTACCCTTGTCTTTACCTTGAAGTGGGGAAGGGTTGTCTTCAATGGGTTTTTCGATCTCCCATAAGACTTGTTCCTCCATTGGATTATCAAAGCTTGAGCTTTCTTGAATCGGAGATGTCATTTTCTTTGTCGGTTCTTGCATTGGCTTTTGCTCACTAGGGAATGAAGGGGAGTCATAAGATGTACCTCTCCTTGTGGTGATAGCATTTACATGCTCAAATTTCGGTGTTTCACCTTGAGGAGGTAGTTGCCCCTTTTGTCTCGAGGAGCTACCCGAAGCTAGTTGAGCTATTTGGGTCTCAAGTATCTTCGTATGGGCATCTCTTGCCGCGTTTTCCCCTTGGACATAAGCAAAGAGCTCTTGTTGGATTCTCGACATCTCCATTTGATTTTTTTGCAACTCTTGAGTACTCTTTTGCACATCCATCATAGTCTTTTGAATGTTGAAATCCCGAGGAGGAGATGACGGATTATGCGCAGTATCGGTGAGGGCTAATGGAGTACCATAGTCATGAATAGGAGACCGGCTCCTAGGCTTGCTTTGTTGTTGATTACCTTGTGTTGCTTGTTGTTGACGGTTCCCTTGGAACCCATGAGAATTGTCTTGATTAAGGCCTTGATTGTGGTTTTGTTGTCCTTGAAAGCTTTGGTTTCCTTGGAAACCACCTTGATTGAAGTTCCCTTGTTGGAACCCTTGATTGTTGTTGTGGAAGGTACCTTGGTTATTTTGCTTGAAGTTGTTGAAGGGTCTTCGATTACCCATATAACCTTGGTAACCTTGATTGTTGTCCCTTAAGGGAGGTGGAACATAGGGACGAGGTTGCATGGCTTGTTGTTGAGGGACTTGATTGGAAGCTTGGTATTGATTAGAGTAGGAGGCACCTTGCTTGAACGCTTGAAATGCGTTCACTTGCTCAACACTTCCCCGACAATGCATAGGATCATGACCAACGATTCCACAAGTATCACACATCCCATAATAAGGCAAAGGAGGTGCAAATTCCAAAGCATTCACTTCTTGAATCAAGTGTTGGTTGGAGGAATTAGAGCTTTGAACTTGCTTGAGGTGGCTTTGGAGCTTTTTGTCAATAGTCTCCATGTGTGTTTTCAATTGAGCTCCAAGGTCAATGCTTAATTGAGTGATAGCATCAACCTCGTGCCTACCTCCTCGATGTGCCTTCCTAGGCCTTGAGTATTGTGAATTATGAACCGCCATCTCTTCAATTCTTGCCCAAGTTTGATCGTCATCGACCTCGGTAAACCTACCATTGGAGCCCATATTAAGTATAGCTCTCGAGTCCTCATAAAGGCCATTCCAAAATTGTTGGACCAAGAACCATTGTGAGAGTCCATGGTGGGGGCACGATCTCACCAAAGATTTAAACCGCTCCCAAGCTTCATAAAGGCTCTCGTCATCCCGTTGTTGGAAACCGGTGATGGAGGCCCTAAGCAAATTAGTCTTCTCCGGAGGGTAAAACTTTTGGTAGAACGCCAAGGCAAGTTTCTTCCAAGTATCAATCCCCATGGTTGCCCTATCGAGACTCTTGATCCATTGCTTCGCTTTTCCAATGAGAGAGAACGGGAAAAGTACCCAACGAATTTGATCTTGAGTAACCCCGGTTTGAGATATAGCGTCACAATAATCGGAGAAGGTCTCCATGTGTTGGTGCGGGTCTTCGGTGGGCAAACCACTGAATTGATTTCTCTCCACAAGTTGGATAAAATGAGTCTTTGCCACAAAATTCCCGGTATAGGTATCCGGTAAAGCACTCGGTCCCGGCAAGACATCCTCGGTAAAAGTGGAGTGAGATGAAAACTTCGGCATAATTGGATATAAGGGAGAAGATGGTGGTGTAGACGGTGTTGATGTAGAACTAGACGGAGAACTAGGTGAAGAAGCATGGATAGATGAACCAAAGGGATTTATGAAGATCCCTTCGGCCGTCTCTCGAGGTGACTCGCTAAAGTCGGATCCTTGAGCTTGCTCTTGATGGATATTGCTAGTACCCGGTTGAGAGTGTCTAACCCGATCAATCGTCCGTTGGCGAAAGGCTCGAAAGAGTCTCTCCGGCTCTGGATTGAAGAGAAAGAAATCGCCTCCCCTCCTAGGCATACACTACACACTAGAGCAAACGTGAGAACACCTAGTGCTTTATGGGCACTAGGCAACGACAATAAACAAGTACAATCGAAAGACAAGAGGAAAGAAAACTAAGAAATCAAGACAAACTACAAAATATGCACAAAAGATGATGGGAGAACACAAAGAAGGGTAACTAAGTCTAGCGATAAGCAAACTAAGTCTAAACAATGCACCGTCCCCGGCAACGGCGCCAAATTGATGGTAGGGATTTGTCACGTCCCCACCGTCAATAAACAACCGGCTAGACCTAACGGTAGTTAGGGTAAGTCGGGATCGTATCCACGGAGACGGTATTGCGAAGTCTAGACTATGTCGACCTAAAAGCGAGACTAAATCACCAAACAAAAACAAAGAAAGCGATAATTGGAAAACTATGGTGGAGGAGAAGTAAGAACTAGACTAATGATGAACTAGCTAAAACAAGATTAAGAGAAATAACTAGAAATAAACAATGGAACTAATGGAATGATGACTAACTAAGGGGATGAACTCAAATATGAAAGGAAGTGGGGTAGGTCGGGTTCATAAGTGTAGATGGGTAATTGGGGTGATCAAGGGTGTAGGTGTCTCCTAGTTGCTAGAGTCGGTCCGGGCTCTCGCTACGTAGACCAATGTCAAGGTAGGTCCGGGCTTTCGCTACGTAGACCCTAGTCCGCACTCTCGTGACTACGACTATTCTCAACATGATCACATAATAGACAAACAATGAGAAGATGAGCACAAGTATGGGAAGCATTGGCCACTACTACTCATACAAGCAAATCAACAAACACATAGAGTGCCCAATATGTGACTAACAACAAAGATTCACCCTTTACCCCTAATCAAACCCTAATCACCCATAATCTACCCTTAATCCCCCTACTAACCCCACAAGTAATCTACTCACTCATTATCAAGAACAAACCAACAATAATAAGAGAAATCAACTCAAACATCCAAACATCCATAATAACAAATAAGAACAAGAACAATAACAATAAACAAAATATAAAGATTCAAACTTGATTAACAAAGTAAGAACAAGAGTAAATAAGAGAAGAAGATTATACCAACTAATAATGGATGAAAAAGATGAGAACTTGTATAAAAGAGAAACCCAAATCAACTCCAAGGTTGTCAAGCTTGGATGAATCTTCAAGTATCCACTTAATACAAGAACTAATTACAATAATTAACTAAAGATTAAAGAGAGAATTAAGCTAATGAGAGGAACACTAATCTAGGGTTATGAATGTTTAATGGAGGCTTAAAATAGTCTAGGGTATGATAAGATCCCTAAATAATACAAGAGGGGAGTATTTATATGGGTACAAGAATGAAGGAGAAGAAAGAAAAGAGTCTCACGCAGCCCCTGCTCCTTCACGCCCGGGACGGTTTGGTCCCGACCGGGACGGCCTCCTCACAGTAGGTACGCCTTTTGTGCACCTCATCCCGGACGGGTTGAGGCCTTCCCGACCGGGATGGGTCTTGTAGGCCTCCCTTAAGAGCTTTTTGGTCCCTCCTTGCCTCCCATGGGTTTCTCGTCGATTCTCGGGACTCGGGATCGGGTCTCGGAGGCTCGGGATTGGGTCCCAAGGTCTCGGGGTCGATTCCAAGGCATCGAGTCATCGTTCCTTTACCTCGTTGGCTCCAAAAAGTGTATGTATTGAGTCGGACTCGCTCCAACTCTTCGTGGATGGTCTCGGGAACCTGAAACAAGCTAGAGGAAGCATAAGAAGCCCATAAACCGCTCCCAAGGAGCGATTCCACAAGGAAAATGGGACCAAAACACAACAATTAGGCACTAGAAACTACACTTATCAGTGTAACATACAATAATAAGACAATTAAACTTATTTAGACTCTACTTACACTTATCTAGACTCTACTTACACTTCCTTTAGCCTCTACCTACACTTCCTTAAAAGCGTAAGTGGAGTTTTTAAAAGTGTAGGTGGACTCTTTAAAAGTGCAAGTTGAGTCATTGGAAGTGTAACCTACAGGATTAAGACAATTACACTTATCTAGTCTCTACTTACACTTCTTTTATTCTCTAATTACACTTCTTTAAAAGTGTAGATGGAGTCATTATTGAAAGTGTAAGTGGAGTCATTGAAAGTGTAGCCTACAAGAATGAGACAATTACACTTCTCTAGTCTGTACTTACACTTCTTTTAGTGTCTACTTACACTTCTTTAAAAGTGTAGGTGGAGTCTTTAAAAGTATAGGTGGAGTCTTTACAAGTGTAAGTGGAGTCGTTGAAAGTGTAACATACAAGAATGAGACAATTACGCTTCTCTAGTATCTACTTACACTTCTTTTAGTCACTACTTACACTTCCTTAAAAGTGTAAGTGGAGTTTTTAAAAGTGTTCGGACGGCTCGGACCGAACTTACAGTTTTTAAAAGTGTAAGTGGAGTTTTTAAAAGTCACTACTTACACTTCCTTATATAGTTCGGACGGCTCGGACCGAACTTTGGTTCGCACCGGATCCCAGTCCTATATAGAGAGAATAGAATATATATATATATATATATATATATATATATATATAGAGAGAGAGAGAGAGAGAGAGAGAGAGAGGTTCACATAAGGCCAACAACTCTTATAAGTTCATAAGTTCCAGTGTTAAAGTTGCACAAAAAGTGCTTAAAGTTACACGGGATGGGTCTGAAAGTTGCACTTTATCACCTGAAGTGATAACAGTGCTGAATGTTATAGTTACATATCAATTCTGAAAAAATGGAACTTTAACGTATGTCATCTGTAACTTTCAGATGACATACGTTAAAGTTGCATTTTTTCAGAATTGATATGTAACTATAACATTCAGCATTCTTATCACTTCAAGTGATAAAGTGCAACTTTAAAACTCATCCCGTGTAACTTTAAGCACTTTTTGTGCAACTTTAACACTGGAACTTATGAACTTATAAGAGTTGTTGGCCTTATGTGAACCTCTCTCTCTCTCTCTCTCTCTATATATATATATATATATATATATATATATGTTCTATTGTTCTATTCACTCAAACATAGTGTAAAAAAATATAAATTAATTGTAATGGCATTGAGACAGAGTTGTAGATATTTGAATGTTATATCTATTTCAAGACCTCAAAATATTATGGAGTGCAAAATAATATTAATAATCATTATCATAACAATGATGATAAAAAAAAGAAAATAATAATAATAACACTGACGATGATGATGACGACAACGACGATGACGATGACGATTTGTTATTATTAACATTAAGGGATATGAGTAATAAAAATAACAACAACAACAATAATAATATTATCATTATTATTTTTTATGAAAAGAAACTTGTATTAATATCGAAATGCAATTAGGAGCAGTTGACAATTGAATCCAAATTGTCCCGGATCCGTCGGGACTGACGGGGCTCGAACCCGCAACTTCCGCTGGGTTCAGAACGTCGTGAGACAGTTCGGTCCGATTTGGTCCACAGGGCTTAAACAATCTTATTTTTTTGACAGAGCTGCCAATAGCACAGCCGAGACGGCGACGAGTTCTCTGCCCCTGCCAAAATCATTTTTAATTTTATTTTTTAGAAATAAAAATGTTCCACGATATTTGTTCGAGGTTGAGAAACTACTTTCCAAAGTTTTTTGTCAATAGAACCCTGTTCAATTCAATAAGGTAGCGTTTGGGAAACCTATATTTCATTTCAAATCGTGATTGTTAAATTAGAAAAGTGAAATGATTGAATTTTAGAATGACATGAGTTAAGGTGTTATTTTGAAATGAGCTTTTTTGTGAAGGTATTGTATTTGATTGGATTTGACAAAATCCAAATTCACAAATTCACTTTGTTTACCAAACAAAGTATTTGTGTCAAATCCAAATTTTAAAATGAAATCCGTGTTCCCAAACGGACCATAAGTGGAAATAACAACAACAATAATAATAATATCAATAACTTATTGTAATTTGTTTCGATAAATAAATAAATAATAACAACAATAACAACAACAACAACGACAGCTACAACAACGACAACAACATTATTATTAAAATATTATTTTAGGAGCTAAAAATATTTGAGCTGGGCTGAAAATATTAGAACTGAGCTGAAATTACAGGAGCTGGGCTGAACTGATAGAAGCTGAGCTGAGTTGATCTAAAATGGCTGAAAATAAGATGAAGAGCCGGACCTAAATTTGGTTCGGCTATATTCCCTCCTCACTTCCTGAGTTCACATACTCCGTATCTAATTTCGTCTCCTTCTTTAAATCACTTGGCACTATTCTTGCATTCACTTGCATTCACTTCTTCGCCCTTTTCTAAGATGTAACCTCCCTAATTTTTCTGGTTTGGTTTGTTCATAAAGCAAAATGGTATCGACTTCACAGCAAAGCAATAACTTGCCCAAGATCTTAGCTTCAAAACTAACTTTAACAATCCCAACTTCAAAATCATCTTCACCCACTGAAGAATTCGACTTTTCTGACGTTTTTGGGCCTTCGCCATCACCTTCTTCTTCTTCATATTTAAGGGACCCACCTCCCCAATTACAGGTAGTTATTCATAACAGGTCTCATTCTTTTGTGGGCCCCTCTCCTAGGTTTGCCAACCACCCATTTCAGCTATCTCCTGAAGATATCAAGACCCAATTCACTGATGATGATGATGATGATGATGATGAAGGTGAGGAAAAAGTTGGCATTTTGGTGAAGGAAATTGACGACTTTGAAGGTGGGAATTCCGTCGAACAGTTGTTGTGCATAAGAGATAAGGTGGGTCCAGATGATTTTGAGATAATTAGGGTTATTGGGAAAGGCGCATTCGGTAAGGTGTTCTTAGTGAGGAAAAAGGGTGATGGGGGTTTTGAGATTGATGATGATGGTGGTGATGAAGGTTGTGATGGGTTGTTTGCTATGAAAGTTATGAGAAAAGATAACATAATTAAGAAGAATCATGTTGATTATATGAAGGCTGAAAGGGATATTCTTACTAAAGTTGTTCACCCTTTTATTGTCCAGCTTAGGTACTCTTTTCAGGTACCATTGCTTTCATCTTTCTTCTCATTTCTCTCTATTTTGATAGTATGTTTTAGAATAGAAAGATTTGATTTTGATTGATAGGAAATTGGGGTTGGTTTCAGTTTGGGGATTTTTTCTTTAACAAAGAGTGCACCTAGTCGGATCACAATAGCGGGAGGGGATCAACGTGGAACTACCTCTGTCTTAACCACTAACACAACATCTACTGTTATTCACAAGCGAAAATTTGGTTGTGTTATACTGTTATGTGTTCCAGTATTGCCCTTTTCTTGTATGTGGTAGAACATGGTGCTTCCTTCTTTATCGTTTCTGAATTATTAAGCTGACTGGTAAACAATTGTCCTAGGCAGTACTTATCTTTATATGTCAAATATGCAGCGTAAGTATTACCATTTAGAAATTTAGAATTCCGATTACCATCTTAGATCAAAACAAAGCGAGTGATCATTGTTGCAAGTTTCAATGGAAGTGATGCCAAGTTGAAATTTCCCCTTGTTTAATCTGGATCCATTTTTTAGCAAGTGCACTCCTGCTTATGTACTTCTCTGGCTAATCTGATTGTTCTAAAAAGTGGAAGATTGGCTAGGTAGTTTCTGAAAGAGCCCCAATTATGATATTCCCCACATGTCAAGGGAGTCAAATTTACAGAGCCTTACCTCAGCATGATTTATTATGTAAATTGCATCAAATTTGCATTGTAGAACAGTAGCAGTCACTTTAGCGAGCATTTTGATTTATTCCACCATAAATGAAAATTTAAAATGAATAATATTGATCTCAAAAGATATACAACATGGGATATACAACTGTTCTTTTCAAGCACCAAACCTAAATGACAATTGCTTGACTATCTCCTTCTCAAATTTTATGTTACACCGAATATATGCTGTTATTTTATGTATATTTATTTGTGAAACCAGCCACATTAAAACAGCCAGAAATCTCTAGAGCTATCCAAAATGACAGATCCAAGTGTACATGAGCCAGTCTTTCCTAATTACAAAGGTGATGGGAATTTGAACCTGTGGTCCGCCTTCCTTAGGCTCTGAGTCTTTGCTAGTAGGCCAACACCTAATTAGTAGACCGGTATCCAATGTTAAGTTGGTTACTATCATGAAGTGTTAGAAGTTAAAAGTCAGAAACAGCGATCCATCCCCTGTAGTCTATGATTCTACACTGACTGCTCAGAGCCGTAGACATTTTATTGCGTAAGCCATTCATGTTGCCGAATCACGTGCCATGTTTGCAGTAGATACGTCCGTTCTGCCCTTGCATAGTTCTTTACCTCTTATTAAAATGACGTTATGATACTTAAAGGTCTACATTATAAAGGGCGAGTGAAGCGACATTATAAACTTGAAAATTTTCTACAAGTGCCTTTTATCTGTATCCTTAAAGGTCTTAAAGTACTTTATTATACTTGTACCATGTTCATAGACCTTGTAAGCTGTAAGTCTTGGAATTTCGAAGATATACTATTCTTTGATTTATAATGAGATTGTGAGCTATTCTTTTTCTCTCTTTCTTATCTGCAGACAAAGACTAAGCTCTATCTAATTCTAGATTTTATAAATGGAGGACATCTATTTTTTCATTTGTACAGACAAGGAATTTTCAGGTACTTTTTTTGAACTTTGACTGTTTGACAGCCTTAGGTGCATGTTCATTTGAGCTAATTCTAGCTTTGGGATGTGTTTCGGTAGTGAGGATCAGGCGAGACTTTACACTGCTGAAATAGTATTAGCTGTATCTCATCTTCACAAAAATGGGATTGTGCATCGCGATCTAAAACCTGAAAATATACTTATGGGTGCTGATGGACATGTAAGAAAGACACTCGTCTAATTTGTGTATATTAGGCACACATTTGTCCATTGAAGTATGCAAATTTTAGAACTTGAATGTAGCTATTGGGTGTTTTGTTTGCAGGTTGTACTGACTGATTTTGGGCTTGCTAAAGAGATAGATGAATCTAGCAGATCAAATTCTTTATGTGGAACCATGGAATACATGGCTCCAGAGATTTTAGAAGCTAAAGGTCATAATAAAAATGCTGATTGGTGGAGTATTGGAATCCTATTGTATGAAATGTTGACTGGCCAGGTAAAATAATCCTTTATAATGAGTGTTTGTTTCAGTTGTGGCATTTGGGTATTTGGGTGGGTTAATGAGTGATCAAGCCTGTTAATAGGTAATGGAGAGATTAATTGGTAATTGGTTTCGCTAATTGATAAGTTAAATGGTCAACTAATTGACCAGGTTAATGGACGTTTCGGTAGAGACTAAAAAAAAAGGTTTAGGGGTACAACATGGAATTCAGAAAGGGAATGGTACAACACAGAAAATTGATAACTCGAGGGTACACCATAGAATATCCCAGGTGTGATCTTACTTTGAAACTTCAATTCTGCTGCATATTCCGTGGCCTTCACTCTGACCTTTGCTCATGACTGCACACGACACTCTAAGTCACTTGCAGCCAAGGCAATTTGGAGTTACATAGATTAGACTTCTCATTAGACTTGGCAAAACTGACCCGACCCAAACAGTGAAACCAATTTGGCTTTTTGGACCTGTTGGCTCAATCTTTGTAGACTTTTTATTGACCCGATTGAAGAGTAACATACCCGATACATTCTGGCTCTTAAATAGCTGATTCCATTCCTACCTAAAGTGCATAATACCTGAAATGACCCGGCCCTGCCCTGCCCAACCCAAATGTTCCATTTTCCAGCTATACTTCTCTAGCTCTCTCCATCGGCTCTTTTCTGAATCTATATTTGTTGTTTCCACAGCCACCATTTGCGCATGCTAACCGACAGAAGCTCCAGCAGCGGATACTCAATGAGAAAGTAAAGCTTCCGCCAATGGTGTCTACGGAAGCACACTCCTTGCTCAAAGGGGTGAGTAAATCCAATGCTTCTGATGATATTTTCCTTTGGTGATCAACCTTTTTTTTCCCTTGTAAACTCACTTCATTTGTGCTCTCTCTCCCTCTCTCTCTCTCTCTCTCTCTCTCTCTCTCTCTCTCTCTCTCTCTCTCTCTCCAGTTGCTGCAAAAAGATCCATCAAAGAGGTTAGGCAGTGGGCCTCAAGGATCAGATGAGGTGAAGAGCCACAAATGGTTTAAGCCCATTAACTGGAAGAAATTGGAGAGTAAAGAGTTAGAACCCAAGTTCAAGCCCGATGTGAGTGGAAAGGAATGCACCGCCAACTTCGACAAATGTTGGACGACGATGCCTGCAAACGATTCGCCTGCTCCGACCCCTACTGGTGATGAACTATGCTTTCAAGGTTACACTTACGTAGCTCCAAACCCTTGGCTTTCATCTCCATAGTAAGAAACATACTTAGAGAGGTAGCGAACGACATGGAAAGGAGGAAAATTGTACTTAACATTATTTGGCAATTCTTAGGGACAATGCTAACTTGAATTGCTAGGCGATAACAAGCTTTATGTGCTACTCTATTAATGCTTTGATATTCAAGGATTAATGGATTATAATAGCACAGTTATCATGGATTCTACTGGCACTACTATATGTACAGTTTTCGGCCTGTAATTCCATTCTTTGCTCACGCAGTTTTGTTCAGTGTTTTGTTTATAATTTATAAACACAGAGCTGATCACAACCAGGACACTTATTTTGTACTGTGAAGCAACTGGGTTTCTCTGAGTTGAGCTCCTTAAGAATTGAGCAAGTTGCTAAGCGCCTACGCATAGCTGAGTTGTAATCCTTTGTAAACGTCGTCGTATTTCCTTTATATTGTTGCCTTGGCAAAAGGTTTTCGATATTTGTCCCTCTTGCACACACCACCACTACCATAGAGTTTGGGTTCCACCCTTTGTGCTAACCAATGAAGCTGATTAGTCTAATGTTTGCAAACGACTTGTTATTCGGTATAGGGGATGTCAAATGCATCCTGATCCTGATTAGAACATTCTCAACTACTTTTTCACAAGCCTCAGGATTTCAAATGAGTGAAGGGGAGTCTAATGTGTACTTCAATGGAGTCTTTTTATTTGCCATCGGAAAAAGTCCCACCTTACCACGTACTGATAACGACTTGCGCCAAGTTATGTGCACTTGTGTTAAGGTTTCGTGGTACAAACTTAATACGAGTAGAAAAACAATGAAAGGAAATGACAACTTCATGGATAATCTCTATCAAGTCGCTGGTGCTATGGTGAATCTCTTCAGCATCGGCTAGTTGATTCACTAATTGTAAGCAATCAGTCTGAAGACTCATGTGCAGAACCCCGTGTCTTGTAGCCCACCAGATTGCCTTCAACGCTACTAAAGCTTCTGCCTGTAGAGCAGATTCCGCAAGGAATTTATCATAGCCACTCAAAGGCATACCAGGATCAGGATCTTTAATGACCCATCCCGCAGAGGCCTCTCCCGAGTCTCTTCAACCCGCATCCACGTTGGGAACAGTTGTCAAGCAAAATGGATTTACTTGAGGTCTCGATATCAGCCAGAAGTCAAGCGAGCTCATTAACTTTTCTCTAATAAGTTCCTTCTCTGATCTACCTTCATGAACTCTCAAACTAGTGTTTATTTCTTTGTTCTTCTTTATTTCCTCCCAGATGTCATTCAGGTAAGGAAGAGATTCCCTATGTCTTGTGAGAAGCCCGATAACTTCATTTTGGTTCCCTTAAAATATGATATTATTCCTAAAAAGTCAAATGTTATATATAACATTAATGAATTGAAATAAGCCTCTCCACTCATCATTGCATTCAAACAGGCGTGTAGTATATTCCACAAGCCAGTCCTGAAAAGCTTGAACTTCCCCTTCCTGACCCCATGCCGAAAATTTAGTTGAATTCCACAAACTCTTACTAGTAGTGCAATCTCTGAAGAGATGTTCTAAGGTTTCCAAACACGTGTTGCCACTAGAAGAATTTCCTCCTTCCTCTTTGTAACACAACACGCAATGGGTAGCTCCCAATAGCTGCTGGTTTTGTCTTTCCACTCCTATTAGCAAAGCATTTGAAATAATCTTCCAGTAGAAAACCCTCCACGTGGCTGGCCCTGGCAATTTCCAGAGAATTTTGCTGTAAAATCGAGGAAACCTAGCAATCATCCTTGTAGCTTTTTGCGCGCATTTGATATCACTGCTTTTCTTAAGGAGTAAACCATAGTATCCACTCTTAACAGCATGATCACCGGATCCCGTTTTTAACCAAAAACAACTATTTCCTTGAGTCCTATTGAAAAGGGGAATAACCTGAATTTTGTTCCTCCACTCTGTGGAAAAGATAAGCTCAATTTTCTCCAGATTCCACTCACCTCCCACCGTCAAGAGATCATCAACACTCCATTCCCCTGCATTAATTTTTGGATCGCCTAAATTTACACCACTTTTGATGACTGGAATGCTCCCATTTACCCACTTGTCCTGGAATATGTTGAATCGTCATTTGTTATTCCCTCTTTTGTTGCCCACTTTCCATCCCAGTCCATCTACAAGTGTTTCTCTCCCAATTAAATACCCCCCACGCCCTAGATTTGTTTCCCTTTTGTTTACTCTTATTAAACTCTTCATGACTTCTGATTGGTCCGTACTTCCCCGTAAAAACCCTACTGAGAATTGAGTCTTCTTTCTGGATAACCCTCCACGTATTTTTTTGCTAATAACGCCCTATTCATAAGTGAAGTACTCCTAATTTCTAGTCCACCCATCCTTTTCGGTAAACCTAAGTATTTAACGGACCTCCAATGCTACGTCTTACCCGATTTGTTGCCAGCCCACCAAAAATGTGCTAATAAAGTATCCACTTTCTTTGCAACACTTATCGCTAATTTAAACACCGATAGAAAGAAACTTGAAAGGTTAGCAAGCACTGAGGTAATCAATGTCAATCTTCCCCCTAGGGATAAAAAGGAACCGTTTCACGAGCCAATTCTCTTCAAAATAGACCCATAAATCATATCTGCAAAGTTCTTAGTTCCAGATTCATTAATTTCTGGTATCCCAAGGTATTTACCAAGCGTTGCACAATGTTTAAGTTGAAACAACCTAAGTCCATTACGAACCACACTAAGCTTACAATTCTGGCTGAACACCATAGCAACTTTTTCTTTGTTGATAATTTGCCCCGAAAGCCTACAATATTGCTCAAAAAGTCTATGAAAGTTATTAAGGTTTTCAAGGCTGCCCTTCAAGAAGAAGAGGGAATCATCGACAAAGAAGAGGTGAGAAATGGATGGCACGTTCTTAGCCACCTTGATCCCTCTAATCTTCTTAGAACACTCATCCTGGATCAGATGCCTAGAAAGAATCTTCGTACAAATGACAAACAGGTAAGGAGAGAGAGGGTCCCCCTGTCTCAATCCACACGAAGGCTTGAAGAATTCAAACGGTGCTCCATTGATAAGAATACTATAAGAGACTGTAGTTACACAATTCATAATGAGATGAATAAACTTTTTAGGAAAGCCCATACCTTTCAGTACATTTCGTAAGAAGTTCCATTCATTCTATCATAGGCCTTACTCATGTCTACTTTAAAAGCAATGTCTCCAACCTTCCCTTTCTTACGAGAATTCAATTTATGTATCCATTCGTCTGCAATTAAGATATTGTCCTGAATAGCTCTCTCTGGAACGAAGGCATTTTGAAATTCACCAATAAGTCTTGGCATCAGATTATTCATTCGGTTCGCAATGCATTTCATAATAATCTTCATAATCACATTACATAGACTTATTGGTAGAAATTGCTCCACTTTCTCTGGACAATTAACTTTTGGGATCAGAGTGATAAAGGTTATGTTCATTTCTTTCAAAACAAAACCAAAGTTGAGGCATGCGCATACAGCTTCTGTGATGTCATCCTTTATGAAGTACCAACATTTGTTTTTATAAAACTCAGCTAGAATACCATCCGGGCCTGGAGATTTAAAGTCGCCTAATTGAAAGACCGCTTTCCTGACCTCAGAAGCTGTGAATTTCCTATCCAGTCCGTCCTGATCTTCTTCACTAATACTACCCCTTAGGATATTAAAATAACAATTGTGCTTTTCATAATATTGATCAAATTCTTCCATACTCTCATTTGCTTTATAAAGCTTCCTGAAATATTCCCTAAAGGTCTCCCCTATGATAACCAAATTTTGTGTCCACTCCCCATCATTCCTCTTAATACTCCAAATAAATTTTTTACTTCTTCTCCCCTTAACAAAGTTGAAGAAATATCTCGTACAAGCATCTCCTTCAGTAGCCCATTTTATTTTAGCCATCTGTCTCCAAAATAGATCTGCCGCTTTGGAAAATTCCTTCAATTGTCCTTGAACTCTCTCATATTCATCATCGTTACCCCCATTAATAATTTTTCAAATTCTGTATTAAGTTGGACATCAAACTCATCCCATCTCCTCCCCCATTCTCTTTTTTTATCAAGTGTCCATCCCATAAGTTTTGACCTGATATTTTCTAGTTTACTCATAACAATGTATCCTTTTGATCCCTTTACCTCAGATCTACAGCTTCCTTTCACCACCCCTAGTCCGTCTTTCGTATTTAAGCTCCAAATTTCGAGCTTGTACGGTCTTCTTCATTTATCATGGACCAGATTACTATTAAAAATAATTGGAGCATGATCCGATAATTGGATAGGCAAATGAGTTACACCCGAGTCCGAATATAATCTGAACCACTCATTAGATGCACAGGCCTTATCAAGCCTTTCAAAAACTTTATCCTTCTCTCTTCTATTATTGCACCAAGTGTACTTAGGCCCTTTAAAAGGAACATCGATCAAGTCATGACCTAATTTTCATAAACAAAAGGTATCCATTCCCGAATACTTCTATTCGATTTGCTCAGCTTATCGTCCACACTGTCTACTTGGTTAAAATCACCAATCAATAGGAAAGGGAGATCTAATGAATCTGTTCCGGTCACGGAAACAATCAACCCGATTACGAGTTCGGGTTTTAGTACTTGAATGTTGCTTGATTGAGTTAACGGCTCTCCTTCTTCCTACTCCTTGGGTCGGACTTTTCCCGGCGAAGCTGGCCTGCTCCCTGCACAATGAACGCATAGGGCCCCGGAGGTTGTCCGAGGGAACCCTCTCCGATGCCTAAGTTAGTCCGTGGAATGCCTTGATGAACCTAGCTCGTGAGGAACTAGGCGGCGTTTTTTAGGAGTAAGAGTCTAGAGAGAGAAAATCCAACCCCCTCTAAGTGGGAAATGGGTGGGTATTTATACTTTCCCACAAGAGAGAGAGGAGGAGAGGGAAAAGAGCGGGAGAATGGGTGGACGTGAGGACGACACGTGGCCTCTCCTCATCCACCCACTTTCCATTACCTGAGGCGGAATGACGGATGGGCCCTCGGTTTCCCCTGCTTGTACTGGGGGTTTGGGCGCCCTGGAAACCAGCACGCAGGGGATTTGGTGGCCCTGCTCGGCTGACAGCAAGACCCTGCCGAGCAGGCGCAAGCCTTGGAGTGCTTTCCGGTGGTCTTTTGCAGGGCGAGCCTGCTGGGCAATCCTCAATTCACCTTGGGGGCGAATTATTCCAGGGTGCCACAGGTGGGCGACCCGTGGCCCCTAGTCAACTCCCATCAATTGGCCCACGTCGGCCAGAGGGAGGCAGGGTCTTCCTCTTGGCAGGCGTCTTCTCGCGATGGAGTGCAGTTGACTTTTGGACTCCCTTGTCTTTAATGCGTTGCTTGTTCCCGAGGTTGGAGGCCCAAGCGCATTGGTTATGACAAGGAAGGTTGGAATGTTTTTCTGGTAATGATTACTTCTTGCAAAGCGGGTTCTCGGGTAACGCGCAGATCCTGTGATTGGTCGCTTCCCCTTACAGGGTGGTTGAAACGCCATTAATGCACAGCCTTAGTTCCTTGTTTAAATTCTGTTCCTCTTGCCATTCTTCATAATTCATCTTTAGCTTTCTTATTCCCCAAAGAAAACATGTCATGGATTACAAAAGTTCTCCTTCATCGCGGGGCCCGGGTGGTGACCCGTCGCTGGAAAGGAGGTTGGAGGCTAAGGTATCACAGGATGTCCTTCTGTGCCCTTCGCCGTAGCCGGCAATTCAGCACCCGACTTCGTAGGAAACTTGGAAGGAAGGCGCGTGTCAGGGCAGGTAAGCGTCCCAAGAGGGCTTCGCCGGCTGCTTCTAAGTTCAAGCGTTGCCCCCAGGGTGGGGGCTGCTTCGACAGGGGATGCCATGAATGCTTCCCCTGGCTGCATCCTGAGCAGTTTGACCCCAACTGTTCGAAGCTAACCTCTTCTCCAGAATCAGGTCCTTCCTCTCCCCTAATGAAGGTCGGCTGTGGTTCTTGCGATAATGCTCGGACAGTCCCCTATGGCAGGGATTGGGACATTAGCAGCTGTGACTCCGGAGACAGCGACGGCCAGGGCTACTCTTCTGGCTGGAATGAGGACGACGAGTCTGCGGACCCCTTTAAAGACTCAGATGACTGGGATTGGGGTTCCGACGCAGGGGGGTATAATAGTCCTGGGGATTACTCCCCAGGTTTTGACGATGACTAGCCTTGCCTTTGTCAGGCAGGCAGGTTGAGCCAGGCTTCCTGGTTCTTTTTGTAACTCGGCTAGGCTTTGTAACTTGCCCATTTCTTGGGCTTATTCTAATGAAAAAAAGATCAGGCGGTTCATTATTATTGTTTGTTTGCATTTTATTTATTTATTTATTTATTTATTTATTATCACTTGAATGGAGGGAGAATGACATCAGCGAGAGGGTGAATCTTCCTGACGCCTATTTGCCTTCTCGAGGCTCTTCTTGGGAAGTGGAGGTTGGTTGTTAGAATCGTGGCACGTGGGGGGTAACTTGTGGGGAGAGCTTTGCAGAGAGAGGTGACCCTTCGACTGCTCAGAACTATATAAGCCCATTCTCCTTCCCCTAATTCCCTTTTTAGCACTTTCGAAACTCAAACCTCTGCTTCTTCCTCACTCTCTTTCCTTGCTGAGAACTCTTTCAAGATTTCGAAGGACGCCTAACTTCGGATCTTTTCGGCGACAGTCATCTTTCTAGGTTAGAATCTTGATTCCAACTCTTCGTTTTTCTTCCTTTTTTTTCTCATATTCCTTCGCGAAATAGAATGTCTCGCGCTCGCGCTCTTACTTTTAGTCCGTCGCCCGGAGGGACGGAGGGTAGGAGAGAGGGGAGATCCGACCTAGCCTCTTCCTCTGGGGTCAGACCCGGCGGGGGAAACCGCCCCGAGGAAGATGGGGTGCCAACTCACCCGAACCTGCTCCTTTTGACGTTGTCGACTCCGACGACGGCGCATTGGAGATAGACCCTACTACCATAGCCGGCCTTGCTCCCAGGGAGAAAGGAAAAAAGTATTTCTTGGATAAACACAAATACCTGGTTCCCTTGAGAACCTACCCTGAAACCAAGAATCGAGACCTGATTCTGGAGAGCAACGCTGCCGGGGAGATTGAGAAATTTTATCACTTTGGGGAGGGATACACCGTCATAATTCCCGGGGAGAGAGACACGGTGTGCTGCCCTCCTGACGGCTGTGTGGCAGTTTACCACAAGAGCCTGGAATTCGGCCTACGATTCCCTCTACACCCCTTTTTGGAGGAGGTTTTTAAGAGGATGAACGTGGCCATTGCTCAGCTGACTGCCTCGGCAATCAGGACCTTGGTGGCCTACACCTGGACTTGCCTCTTTCATGGGGAAGGGCCCTCCATTGATGCCCTGCGCGCCATGACTTGGCTTCAAATGGTGTCTTCATCAAGGGGGGATGACTCCCCTGGGTACTGGTCTATTTTGAAGTCGAAGAAATATGCTCTGGTCTGGCCGGCTTTGAACAGCCTGAAAGACTGGAAGGACAATTTTCTGTACGTCCATAGCGCTTCAGGGTGGCGGATCCCTAGGCACTTTAGGAATCACGTGCATACCCGTATGGAAACCCGTGAAGAATACCATCCGGGCGTCGAGGAAAAGATCTGAAGGTGAAGCTGAGCCGAGCAGACGAGAGCTTGGTTGAGAAGTTTAAGGTTACTGAGGGGCCTCCCCCTAATGAGCCTGCTTTCTGGCTTCCCCACGCAGATCTCATCACCACTGATGAATATCTGACCCCGCTGGGCCTGATTCCCGGCCTTGAAGGTAGTTTAGGGGCTTCAATTGGCCTGATTTTTCTCGAGGTTTCCATCCCTGTTTCCTTAACTGGCTTTTTACCCGTCTTGCAGGTGCTGCTTCTCGCCTTTGGACCAAGAAGCAGGTGAGGAGGCTTGGCCTGTCTGAGGAATTTGTTGTTGCTCAAAAGTGCCCCTCTCTTCCCTCCAGCTTCAAGAAGGGAGAGAAGAACTTGATGAGGTTTGTGAAGGAATTCGCCTCTGGCCGACGACTCCCCTTTCCTCCCCGACTAAAGCCAGCGGCTCCTTCTCCCAATGCTCAGGGTGGGGAGGCTGAAGTTACTTCCGTGGCGACCCCCTCCCATGTTCACCGGCAGGGTGACTCCCCTGCCGGGACTCACATTTCCCAGGGGTCTCACCCTGCGGACTCTGAGCAGACTGGAGAGAGTGCTCCCTTGGTCCATAGGAGAAAGAGGAATAGGGAGACTCAAGGGACTGTGCCTATGGTTGACTTGGAGGCTGATGTGGAGACCCCCGAGGCGAAACGCCCTGCTCACGACGTCCCGGGTACTTCTCTCTTGGAGGAGAATGCAGAGTTCCACTGTGCTGCAGGCGACAGTGTTGATGTATCAGGCTTGCTCTCCGATTCTAGTACTGTCTTGGCAGACCGCCTCACTAAGTCTATAACCACTACCTCCACCCAGGTGATTCAGTACATACAACGCACTTCCAGGGTGCTGCAGGCCTCTGCCGAGCTGGCGGCCCTCAGCCGCCTAAGTGACGAGGAGCTGACTGTCACCCCTGGGGCCCCTCCTCCTGATCGCCTAGCCATGGTTGAAAGGGATGTGACCCTGATTATTGGCTTGAAGGACAAGCTGACAAAGCAGGAGAGCGAGCTGGAGGAAGCGAAGGGGCAGGCCAATCAGTGGAGACTTCAGGGGGAGTAGGCTGTAAGGGAGGCGTCCAAGCTGGAGGTGGAACTGAAGGAGAGCCGCCTGGCAGTGGAGCGTGCTGAAACGTCCCTGGCTGAGATGGAGCATTTCAAGAAGAAAGCAGCTGATCTGGAGGAGGAACTGTCCAAGGCCAACTCAGACTTCAAACAGGCTCAGGCTGGGTGGCAAGATGAGAAAGATGCTATCCTGAAGGAAGCTGAAGGTGCCACGGACTTGAGCTTTGAAAATGGGGCTACTTCCTCCTTGGAGCTTGTTATGGAGGTAATCAAGGAAATGTTTCCTGTCTTTGACGAGGACGCATTTCGAAACCTTTATGCTGCCAAGAATGAAGCTCTGGTGGCCGGAACCCCTAAGGAGCCTGCTGGTCCCAGCCATGGTGTGCCTGATGCCTAGGCTTTTTCTCTTTGTCGATAACTTTTTATGCTGAGCCTTAGTATGGCCAGCTTGTCTGTAATGTTCTGACCTTTCCGGATCTTTATTTTGGGTTCTATTCAAACCATATTACTCTTTCCTAAATTGATTTTTGAATGTTTGTCCTTTATTTCTGCTTTCTTTGCTCTCCATAGAGTATGGCCTGCCCCTACCTGCCCAGCGGCAAGCAGGGTGACACTTGCTTTTTATACAAGGTTGGGGGGCTTGCCCCCGGTCCTTGTTCACTTGGCCTGTCCCTGGCTTTTGACCAAAGTCCAGGGGGCCTGCCCCCTGCCTGCCCAGGGGCAAGCAGGGTGTGCGTTTTTTATACAAGGTTGGGGGGCTTGCCCCCAGTCCTTGTTCACTTGGCCTGTCCCTGGCTTTAGACCAAAGTCCAGGGGGCCTGCCCCCTGCCTGCCCAGGGGCAAGCAGGGTGACTGTTTTTTATACAAGGTTGGGGGGCCTGCCCCCAATCCTTGTTCGTTTGGCCTGTCCCTGGCTTTTGGTCAAAGTCCAGGGGGCCTGCCCCCTGCCTGCCCAGGGGTAAGCAGGGTGGCTGCATTTTTTATACAAGGTTGGGGGGCCTGCCCCCAGTCCTTGTTCGTTAGGCCTGTCCCTGGCTTTTGATCAAAGTCCAGGGGGCCTGCCCCCTGCCTGCATGGAGGCGTTGAATTTTTTGTTGAGGGGGCCATTTTCCTTAGTTCTGGCAACAAGGGGGCCTCCCCCTATTTCCCCCTGCTCGTTTGTGTGTGAAAACGCAAGTTTGAACAAGCAACGAGTATAGACTTGGAAGTTTTTTCATTTCTTTGTAAAAATTTAACACAAGGGCGGTCGGAGCCGTCGACATTCTTTGATCGTTCTCCGCCAGTTTTCCAGGAAACAAAAACTATCTTAAGATCTTGCTTGACATAATACTTCTTCAGGGTGTCCGCGTTCCAGTGAGCACTCAACTCTTGGCCCTCAAGATTGGCGATTCTATACGTTCCTGGCCCTAAGATTTGAGTTACTTGGTATGGACCTTCCCAGTTAGCGCTGAGTTTGCCGTGCTCTCTCGATTTTCCCACGGCCTGTGTTTTTCTGAGGACTAGATCACCCATCTGAAAATTTCGCTGATGTACTCTCTTATTGTATGCCTTCCTCATTCGTTGCTGGTAGGCGACGATATTGGCACTGGCTTCCTCCCTTACCTCACTGACCAGATCTAAGGCCTCAGCCATCGCTACTTCATTCTCAGCCTGGTCGTATTGTAAGGAGCGCAGGGAAGGGATCCTGGCCTCGATTGGTAATAGAGCCTCTGCACCATATACCAGGCCGAACGGGGTCTGGCCCGTAGATTCCTTTCGGGTGGTCCGGATTGACCAGAGTATGCTGGGGAGCTCGTCGGCCCACCTGCCCTTGAGGTCATCTACCATTTTCTTAAGGCCATTCAGGATCTGCTTGTTGGCTGCCTCTGCCTGTCCGTTGGTTTGAGGGTGGCAAACAGCAGAGTAAGCAACTGTGACGCCATGGCCTTCCAGCCAGATTCTCAGGGGGTCGTTATCGAATTGCCTTCCATGGTTAAACACCAGCATTTTTGGCAGGCCGAATCTAGTGATAATGTTCCGCCAAATCACCTTCCTGACCGCAGGCTCGGTGATGTTAGGCACTGCCTCAGCTTCTACCCATTTGGTGAAGTAGTCGATAGCTACGATCAAGAATTTTCTCCCCCCGGTGGCCACCGCAAAAGGTCCTAGTATGTCCATCCCCCACTAAGCGAAGGGGATGGGAGACAGGATTGGCCTGAGTTCTTGGGCCGGGGCATGGATGGATGGGGCGAAAAGCTGACATTTTCTGCACTTTTGAGTCAAGTCTTTGGCGTCGGCCAGCAGGGTCGGCCAGTAGTATCCTGCTCTCAAGGCCTTGTGTGCCAGCGGCTTTCCTCCTATGTGATGGCCACATATGCCAGAGTGGATGTCATCCAAAACTTCCGCTGCCTGCTCTGCCCCCAGGCACCTGAGCAGGGGGGACGAGAAAGATTTCTTGTACAAGTCCTTTCCCATAATGATGAACCATGCGGCCCTTGTCGGCATTTTTCTTTTTTTGTACGGGGTCAGTCGGTAAGATTCCATGCTTTTTGAACAGGATGATGGGGGTTCTCCAATCTTCAGGCCCTGCCTCTTCCACCGCGCCGACGGTCTGGCTGGGGATGGTAGATTTTTCCTGGATGACGTCCACCCATACCGATCTTCTTATATCCTGCAGGCTGGAGCTAGCCAGCTTTGACAGGGCGTCCGCCCGGTTGTTCTGGGATCGAGGGATCTGTCTGATTTCATATGATTTTAGGCCTGACAATTCCCTCTTCACCATTTCCAGGTACGCGGCCATTGTTTGGTCCCTAGCCTCATACTCTCCATTGATTTGGTTGGCGATGAGTTGGGAGTCTGTTGCCAGGACAATCCGCTCCGCGCCTGCGGCTTTGGCTAGATTGACGCCTGCGAGCACCGCTTCGTACTAAGCTTCATTGTTTGACGCGGGAAAGACAAATCTGAGAGCATGCTCAAAGTCGGTCCCCTCTGGGCTGGTCAATACTACTCCAGCCCCTGCTCCATTAGCCGTGGAGGACCCATCGGTGTATACTATCCACTCGCCGGGGGTTGGGCTATCCTCCTCAGAGTGGGAACATTCTGCCAGAAAGTCGGCCAAGGCTTGGGCCTTGATGGCTGTTCTTGATTGGTATGTTATCCCTAGTCCACTCAACTCGATAGCCCACTTTAGCAGCCTGCCTGACTTTTCAAATTTTTCCAGCACCTTTTTCTAGGGGCTGGTCTGTCAGCACTACGACAGGGTGCGCGTCGAAGTATGGCCTCAATTTTCTGGCCGCTATAACAACCGCGTAGGCTGCTTTCTCGACCATAGGATAATTTTTCTCTGCTGCCCCCAGGGCGTGACTTACAAAATATATGGGCTGTTGAGCGCCTGCTTCCTCCCTCAAGATGACTACGCTGACTGTCACATTGGTTACAGCGATGTAGAGGAAGAGTTTTTCCCCCGCCACTGGTCTCGCCAGGGTGGGGAGTTTCTTTAAATGCTCCTTCAACTGCCCGAATGCTTCTTTTTGCTCGTCCTCCCATTTGAATTGCTTGTTGCCTTTCAGTACTTTGAAGAATGGGGTTGACTTGTCTGCTGACCTGGCGATGAATCGTGCCAGGGCGGCCATGCGGCCTGTCAGACGTTGGATGTCCCTGATGGTCTTTGGCTCAGGAAGGTCCAGAACAGCCTGAACTTTCTCGGGGTTAGCGTCTATCCCTCGAGAGCTGACCAAAAAACCCAAGAATTTTCCGGAGCGAACCCCAAATGTACACTTCTTCGGATTGAGTTTCATTTTGTAGGCACGCAGGGAGGAGAAGGTCTCCCGCAGGTCTGCCAGGTGCTCTCTGTCTCCTTTACTCTTCACAATGGTGTCATCGACATAGGCTTCTATGTTCCTGCCTTTTTGACTTTCGAACACCTTGTCGACCAGGCGTTGGTACGTTGCTCCTGCGTTTTTCAGCCCGAATGGCATCATCTTGTACATGTAGGTGCCTGAACTAGTGATGAATGCGCACTTAACTCTGTCCGGCTGCCATAAGTACACCTGATGATACCCTGAGAAGGCATCCAGGAAGCTTAGCATAGTATACCCACTGGTAGCGTCCACCAGTTGGTCGATTCTGGGGAGCGGGTAGCAGTCTTTCGGGCAGGGTTTGTTGAGGTTCGTAAAGTCCACGCACATTCTCCATGCGCCTGACGATTTTTTGACCATGACTACATTCGCCAACCACTCAGGGTAGTCACAAACTTCTATAAAGTCTGCCTTCAAAAGTTTTTCAATTTCTTCCTTGATTGCCAAGTCTTTTTCTGCGGACATGTTTCGCTTTTTCTGCTTCACAGGGCGGGCGTCCGCGCTTACGTTCAGCCTGTGAACGATACACACTGGATCGACCCCTGGCATCTCATCCGCCGAGTAGGCGAATACATCCTTGTTTTCTTTCAGCAGCTCGACCAGTTCAGCCTGGTAGGACTCTTCCAGGTCGGCCCCTATAAGGACTTGCCTCCCTGGCTCCAGGTCCACCAGCATGCTTTCTCCCCCAGGTTCCAGGTGGTTTGGCGCCTGATTACCGGCTGGAATCTCGCCTTCCCTGCTGGGGGAACTGTCGGCTTTTCTTTTTCCTTTTCTTTCGCTTTCGTGAGCCTGCAGGGCCACGGAGTAGCACTGTCTGGCCGACTCCTGGTCTCCGCGCACTTTTCCTTCTAGGCCGAAATCAGTAACATAGGCTATAGTGAGAGCCCTGATTGATATGGCCGCTTCAATCTCGTCCAGGGTGGCTCTGCCGATCAGGGCGTTGTAAGCAGACCTCGCATCCACTACAACGAATGATGCCCTAACATTTCTGGCAGTAGCTCCCTCCCCAAATGTTACAGGTAGGTCTATGATCCCCATGGGCAATACGCCTGCTCCGCTGAACCCATATAATGACCCAGGGGCAGGTCGTAGGTGCCTTTTCTCCAGACCCATTTTGTCGAAGGCGTCTTTGTACAGCAAATTCGTGTAGGCACCGGTATCCACCATGCACCTCCGAACAATGTGGTTGCTGATTACCAAGGATAGCACCAGGGGATCGCTGTGAGGGTACACCACCCGCCCTACATCTTCGGGGGTGATGCTCAGCGTTACTCCTTTCGGGCTCCCTGCTCTTTCAGCGTAGCAGATTTGGTTCCTTAGCTCACGAATTTGCCTTTTCTGCCCCCTTCGGCTGACTAGGCCTTCCGCATCCCCTGATACCACATGGATTACCAGGCGGTTCTGTACCGAGCCTTCGGGCTTTTCAGGCGCTTCTTTCTGAGATTTACTCCTTGCTGCGTAGTTGGCCAACCAGCCATTCCTGATCAGCATCTCAATTTCGTCTTTCAGGTGGCGACACTCTTCGGTGGTGTGGCCTACACAGTCGTGGAAAGTACAGAATTTCTTGGGGTCCCCTTTTGGACTGCGCGGTTTGCTCGGGCGATTCCATTTAGCAGTTTCTTTTTCCAGCTCGAAGATTTCCGCCCTGGATTTGTTAAGGGCTGTGTAACTGTCGAACCTGGACTGGTAGACAGTGCGCTCCTTTTTAGGGGTATCCCCTTCCTCAGTTCTATGCCTTCCGGATTCGTTTCTACCGCGTCCACCTTGCGGTCCCCCCTGCTGCATGGTAGGGCCTGCGGGGGTCTCCGGCAGGCTGTGGAACTCTTCCTGCAGCATAAACCCCTCTGCAATCTTTCTGGCTTTGGCCAGGGTTTCCGGCTGGGCCCTAATCATTTGGTTTTTCATCTCGCCGGGGAGCAGGGAGTTGGTTAGTGCATACGCTGCTGTTGGGTCGTCAATTTCTTTCACCTGCTGGAATGATAGGTCGAATCTCTTTAGATATTCCCTGACAGTTTCGCCCTTCTTTTGCCTGAGGGTCATCAGGTCGAAACGGGTGAGACGCCGTCTTTTGTTTCCAGCATACTGGTCCAGGAACATCTCTGCCAGCTCAATGAAGAAAGAGATTGACCCCTGCGGGAGGTCCCTGAACCAACCCTGGGCTAGGCCCACCAGGGTGGTGGGGAAGATCTTGCACCAGACTGCGTCGTCGGCGTCGTACATGCCCATGTGACTTTCGTACGCAGCCAGGTGATCTTCCAGATCTGTAGTTCCGTCGAACTTTACAGTCGGCATCTTAATCTTCGGGATAGGATACGCCTGAACCTCAGGGTGAAGCGGGGTCTTGGTTGGCCTGCCCACCCTTTTTGACCTGCTCGCGCCTGAGTAGTGACCGTAGTCGTCCCTTCTGTCAGGGGTCGGTCTCCTACTTTCAGGGGAGCGGTGCGTTGGTGGGCGCCTGCTTATCGCCTCATCGTCCTGGGAAGGGGAGTGATACCGTGAGCGCTTTTTCTGGGCAGGCTCGAGGTTATCACCCTGACGGTGCCTGGGCCTCATAGGCTGACCGTTGTTGAGCCTGGATTGCAGGCTTTGGGATAGCCCTGGGGCAGGCCGCAATCCCTCAACCGGTGTCAGCCTGGAGAATACATCTTGTTTCTCTCCCAAGCGTTTGGACACTGGCTCCTTGTGCTTCATGCGATTTCTCAGGTCCTGGGATAGGCCTCCTCTTTCACGAGCGGCCGTGGATTCTGTAGTATGAATGGAGAATGCTTCCTCAGGACCAGCTACCTCCTGCTGTGCAGGCGGCTCCTGACGGGCCTCTGAGATTCGCCTTTGCACTTGTGCATATGCCTGAGCTGTCTTCCTAGCCTTTTTCTGAACGTTTCTAACGGCGGTTCGCTTTGTGCCCCCGGTTCCTTCTCCACTTTCAAAGTGGAGCAACCTGGGGGTCGTGGCGACCCTGCCTACCAGATCGTCCGGGGTGAATTCCTGATCCAGCATAGCTGAGAAGAACGCTGCAGTCTGTACCATCTGAGCAGGGGTGAGGTTCAGAACTTGCCTCGGATGGCTCCCCTGCCCTGCCATGGCAGCTGCCCCCCTGACCCGGTGCCCCCTGGAGACTGGCTCGCCCCACGCCTGGAATCGTGGCGGCAGGGTTACTTCTGGTGGCATGCCATATTGGGGGGCTTTGGCCGGGTTTGCCACCGAGCTGGTGTCGAAAATTTCAGGCATGTTTGATTGTGAGTGGTTAATTTGTTAATTTCGTGTTTTGGAATGGTTGATTTTGTGGGTAATTTCGTGGGTACAACCTAGATCTTCCCCACAGACGGCGCCAAATTGTTCCGGTCACGCAAACAATCAACCCGATTACGAGTTCGGGTTTTAGTACTTGAATGTTGCTTGATTGAGTTAACGGCTCTCCTTCTTCCTACTTCTTGGGTCGGACTTTTCCCGACGAAGCTGGCCTGCTCCCTGCACAATGAACGCACAGGGCCCCGGAGGTTGTCCGAGGGAACCCTCTCCGATGCCTAAGTTAGTCCGTGGAATGCCTTGATGAACCTAGCTCGTGAGGAACTAACTAGGCGGCGTTTTTTAGGAGTAAGAGTCTAGAGAGAGAAAATCCAACCCCCTCTAAGTGGGAAATGGGTGGGTATTTATACTTTCCCACAAGAGAGAGAGGAGGAGAGGGAAAAGAGCGGGAGAATATGTGGACGTGAGGACGACACGTGGCCTCTCCTCATCCACCCACTTTCCATTACCTGAGGCGGAATGACGATGGGCCCTCGGTTTCCCCTGCTTGTACTGGGGGTTTGGGAGCCCTGGAAACCAGCACGCAGGGGATTTGGTGGCCCTGCTCGGCTGACAGCAAGACCCTGCCGAGCAGGCGCAAGCCTTGGAGTGCTTTCCGGTGGTCTTTTGCAGGGCGAGCCTGCTGGGCAATCCTCAATTCACCCTGGGGGCGAATTATTCCAGGGTGCCACAGGTGGGCGACCCGTGGCCCCTAGTCAACTCCCATCAGAATCCATTCAATTTCCAATATTTTCCCCAAACTGTATCCCTCAATGCAACGTCGGGTTCACCATAAACAAAAAGCAATTAACAAGGAAATCCTCCTATAATATTAGATCTTAGGATGATAAAATTAGGGCATACAAAAATAGTCGAGAAAGCCGACTTAACCCTCCATCCCACGAAAAGACCACCACTAGCTCCCCTAGCATCCGAGCCAACATTAAAACGAAACCCAAAAGGTCTACAAATGATGGTAGGTGATTGCCGTGGGTCCCTACCGTCAACTAATAACCAACTAATCCTAACAGGTAGCTAGGGTAAGTCGGGTCGTATCCACGGAGATTGTAGGTGTCTAGACTAGGTCTACCTAAAAACGAGGCTAAGTCACAAACAAACACAAAGATGACGAGAATTGACAAAATATGATGATGGAGAAGTATTAAACTAGATTAGCAAAGCACTAGATATGACAAGGACTAAGTGAAACAACTAAAGATCAAAGAAACTAACAAACTAGAGAAATGATGACTAAAGAGATGGATAGATCAAATATGGGAAAGAGTAGGGTTAGTTTGGGTTCATAAGTGTAGTAGGATAGTAGGGAGGTCAAGGGTGTAGGTTTCACCTAGTTACTAAGGTCGGTTCGCGCTCTCGCGTCAAAGCCAAAGTCCGCACTCTCGTGTCAAAGACTAGACCCGAAAACTCATGCAAAGTATTACCCAAACACAAGCATTCAACCACAAATTGATTACAAAATGAGAAGATGAAAACAAGCATGAGAAACATGACCACTACAACTCAAACAAGCAATTCAACAAACACATAGAGTGCTCAACATGTGACTAGTAACAAAGATTCCACCTTTTCCCTAAATCAAACCCTAATTTCCCATAATTCACCCTTAATCCCCATACTAACCCCACAAAGAGTCTACTCACTCATAATGAAACTAAATCTAACACTATCAAGAGAAATCAACATAAATAACAAAACATTCATTATGAACCAACAAGAACAATAAACAATATGTAAAGATTGAAACTTGAAGAATTAAACAAAGAACAAGAGAAAAGGGATTAAGAAGATTATACCAACTACAAAGGGGAAGAAAAGATGAGAACTTGCATTAATAAGAAAAACCCGAAAATCTCCCAAGGTTGTCAATCTTGGATGAGTCTCCAAGAATCTCCTTAATACAAGACTAATTAACTAAATTAATCTAGGATTAACAAAAGTTTAGAGAAAAGATTAGGGTAATGAGAGGAGGAACTAAATCTAGGGTTTAGAATAATGTAGAGAGGTCTAAGATAATGTATGATGCTTAAACAATACAAGGGAGGAGTATTTATAAGGTTACAAGAGTGAAGGGAAATGAAAAGAAGTCACGCGGCTACAGCAGCTCCTTCCCGGTTGGGATGACACGCCCTTCCCGGTCGAGAAGACACAACAGCAGCCACACTAAACACGCACTCCTTCCTGGTCGGGAAGGCTACTCTTCCCGCCCAGGAAGGGTCTTGTAGGCCTCTAATATGATCTCTAAGGTCCCTCCTTGCTTCTCACGGGCTTCTCATCGATTCTCGGGGCTCGGGATCGAGTCTAAGGGGCTCGGGAATGGGTCCCAAGGTCTCGGGATCGAATCTAAGGCACCGAGTGATCGTTCCTTCTCTTCGTTGGCTCCAAAAGTGTAGGAAACGAGTCGGAATCGTTCCAATTCTCCATGAATGGTCTTGGGAACCTAAAACGAACTAGAAGAAGCATAAGTAGCCCAGAAACCGCTCCAAAGAGTGATTTCACACGAGAAACCGTGACCAAACACAACAAATTAGGCACTACAAACTACACTTATCAACTCCCCCACACTTAACCCTTTCTCGCCCTCGAGTAAGCACCAACTAACTAAAAACTAAAAAAACTAGACTACTAACCGAGCGGGTATTAGCGCACCCTACGCCCTTTCAACTCACGCGAGTACACTTAGAGGAAAAGTGCACTCCGCAAGGCAAGTAAGGTCTTGCGACAAAACTGTGGATGCAACCGGACACAAAAACACACAAACATACAAACAAACAAGAAATCGGTTGCACCCAAACGGAAACAAATACCGCTTCCCTCAAACAAGCAGTGAAGAGACACCGGTTAAGGACTCAAAGCAAGTGACAACGTTCCCAAGCTAATAACACAAATCGAGATGGACAAGACCCTAATAGTATGACAAGAAAGCAATAAAAACGTTGGTAACTTACCTAGGTTCCTCCTAACCTTCTAAGAACATACTACGGGACGATCGGCGGGATGGAAAAAGGATGAACCACGGTGTTAGTCGACACTGTAGGTAAGTGAGACCCCGCCCCCTTTAGCGATGAGCCAAGAGGGTCGTCCCATGCCCAAAATCGTCTAACTAGCCCAAGTAAAAAGGTGGAATATGCTTGCAAAATGAGGGAAGACCGATCATTACCGCTATCATCCTTCCTAGGAACTTGGTCCTTTGGTAGACTCTTCACGGTAACGATCGGAAAAAGGTTTATTTTTGAGAGGTGGAGATTCTTTTTGTGAGGTGATTTTCTTTGACATTTTCTTTCTTTTGCATTTTTGCTTTTTGTGTTGCTATGCCATTTCTTTTTCATCTTTTGTATTTTCTTTTTGACTTTTTTGTGCCTTTTCTTTTTCTTCATTCTTTTCTTTCTTTCATTTTCTTTCATTTTCTTTGTTTGCCCTTTTGGCAAGATTTGAGTTGTAGGCATTTCTTTTTGCAACTAAGAAAGAGATTTCAACAATTTGCAACTTTATTTTGTGGATATGTGTAGGAGGTAGGGGAATGGGTGAGTCGGGGAGCGTCCTTCCCTTCAAAACCACAAAAAGGTGGAAAATTTGGACTAATCAAACAATTTCAAACATGGTCAAGTAAGAGACGGGACTCGGCAACCAAGGCCTTTTCACACCGTGGGTGGTCATAGTGGTCAAAATGCAAATCCCGTAGTAAATCACTAGTAAGCTAGGTGGACTCAAAGTAAAGGACCAACGAAACTATTGATTTAGGGTCATTCTACTAGACTAAAGTCCAAGTCTCGATTCATACTACTAGAAAGGGAAAGTAAACACTAGCACACTAGCCTCAAAACCGGGTTTTCGAAAACCTTTTTACACATTAAACACAAACCAAACAAGACACAACAAGGACGAAAGAAAATGAGGCGTACACAACAAAACAAAACCAAATAAGAGAAAAAGAGAACAAACATACAAACAAAACAAACACCACCCAGAAACATCCAAATAAGCAATCCAATCGATCCTCAAACTCTACAAAGCTCCACCCGAGCACACATCATCACAAATCTCCTCCGAACCTCACAAGAGACAAAGAGGAAAAAGGGATAAGAGATGTTACCAGATGTCTTGAAAGCCCTCCAAAGTCAATAGTGATTAGGCGACCTACAAGGAAAAAGGGAGGCAAACACGCACAACACAACAAATATAAGACACAACGACACAAAAGGAAAACACACAAAAGAAAATCTTTTTGATTTTTGTGATTTTTTTTTTCAAATTTTAGGGGTTTTTAAAGATTTTTCGAAAAAACTAAGAAAAAAAACTAATCTAGACTACGATATCGCTCCCCCACACTTAAACCGAGCAATGTCCTCATGCTCGATCGTAGTGTATGGAGACACTAAAAAAAGAAAATACGAAAATAAAGCTAAAAATCAAAAATAAAGGTGAAGAAAGGATAGAATGTGTCCGGCCGGGGTGTAATCAAGTCACCATGGGCCGAGACGAGAAAAGATATGGATGGGGGAAGAAATAAAAAGAAGGAAATAAAAGGAAATGGGAGGACTAGGTGTAATCAAGTCACCTAGCCCGGATTCCGCCTAAATCCGACTGGATCCTACCAAAAAGAAAAAGGAATTAAAGAAAAAGCGAAAATGCTTGCAAATTTGGATTTTGAAATGACTCTCGATGTAGTCACGTCATCGAGAGTCGGGAGCAATGACTACCAAGGCCCCGAGGGCCACCATGACACAAAAAGTGGAAGGGAACAAATAAAGGAAGACAAGCAATAAAAGACGGAAAAGAAAGGATAGTTGTCGTACTAATCGGTTAGCAACTCACTCGCTCCATCGTCTCAATGTTCGATATCGGTACATAGCTAGTCTTCGTCATAGTTATTCCTCTTCATTCTCGATATGGTTGCATGGTTGAAGTAGTAAGCTTACAACGGTATAAGGAGGTGGGATTTGATGTGAAACTCGGTGTATAGTGAAGAGAAAATGAGATGAATGTATGTATATGAAGTGTAAGGGTCATATGATAGGTGAAAGGAAGGTAGGGAGGTTGGGAGGGGGTATAAAGTGGTAGGATGGGCTCACATGACAAAGAATAGGCAAAAGGAGGAGCAGGGAACCATCCCGGTCGGGATGGATGGTCCCGGTCGGGATGACACACCCTTCCCGGTCGGGACCACACTCCAGAAAACTCGATCTTTGGTACACTCATCCCGATCGGGATGACATCCTTCCCGGTCGGGATGGCTCATCCTTCCCGGTCGGGATGCTCTCTTCTCAACCGGGAAGAGTCTTCTTGCCCTTCACAATCTTGATAGCTTCACCCAAGGCTTCAAAAACCGACTCCCTTGCTCAAAATCCAAGCTCTATTAATAACCACTCCTCTCTAAGATTCATCTTCACTTCACACCTATCAAATAAGCTCAAAACATCCATCAAAATCCCTCCCTCACATCGCTCATCAAAATCCCAAATTACAAGAATTTCACAAAACTCAAAAGGATTACAAGAAAGAGATATATACAATAAGACGGTTCTTTTGGAACTCCGTCAAACCAAGGATGGTGCATTCTTCAATTATTTTTCAACAACACTATAGCGAATTCCATCGCCATCAAGGGCACGAAGAAACAAATAGAAGGCTCTCGAGAAGTCTTCAATCAAGCTTGTGGAATACCAATCCACACTCCAAGGTTCTTCACAACCTTGTCTATAAGTTCCCGGGGCATCCCGATCTACTAAGTTCAATGGCTTGAACTTGTACTTTCGATCCTTCGGTATATACCCAAACTTCCACTCATCTTCACAAGGCCTCAAGGGAGGCTCAACTTTCTTCTTTCCTTGCAACTTGTCCTCAATTTCATGATATGGGCCTTCATCCGCCCCAATCTCGGAATCATCATCTTCAATTCCATAGAAGTTGTTCTTCAAGCTTTCACCCGACTCATCCCCTAGATCGATGTTTTTCATGGAGTGGATCATATTACAAGACTCATCATTAGTAGGCGAGGTGTTGCCTTGGAGGTCAAACACGAGCTTCTCGTCGCCTAGCTCAAATGTGATCCTACCGTTCTTTACATCAATCATCGCACCGGCGGTATGTAGAAAGGGGCGGCCTAGGATAATGGGAGTGACGGCATCTTCCGGCATGTCAAGTACAAGGAAGTCGACCGGAATGAAGAACTTCCCGATTCTTAGTGGCACATCTTCTAACATCCCCAATGGTCGGTTGAGTGAACGATCGGCCATTTGGAGTGTAATAGAAGTACACTTGAGCTCTTTCATCCCAAGGGGCTCACAAATGGAATAGGGAATAATGCTTACACTCGCACCCAAATCACATAATTCCCTTTCAATCTTCAAGTTGCCTATGGTGCACGGGATCGAGAAACTACCCGGATCCTTCAACTTGGGAAGTGTAGAACCTTGAATGAGCTCGCTCACCTCTCTTGTGAACGCTATGGTCTCTTCCTTGTCGACAGATCTCTTCCTAGCCAAGATTTCTTTCATGAATCTTCCATATGCCGGGACTTGGGTAAGTAGCTCGGTAAAAGGGACACTCACATCCAATTTCTTCACAATATCAAGGAACTTGTCATATTGAACATCCACCTTGGTCTACATTTGCCTTGTTGGGAAAGGCAACTTGATATGTATCTTGTCTTGCTCATTAGGGCTGGACTTTTCAATTGACATTTTCCTTTTACCTTCGTCTTTTCCTTGAAGTGGGGGAAGCATGTCTTTATGGGGTTTCTCAATCTCCCACAAAACATGCTCCTTGATGGGGTTTCCCAAACTTGAATTGTCTTGAATTGAAGATACAACTTCTTTCATTGCTTGTTGCTCGCTAGGAAACTCGGGGGAATCATAAGATACACCACTCCTCAAGGTAATAACATTCGCATGTTCAAATTTCGCCGGTTCACCTTGAGGAGGTAGTTGCCTCTTTTGCCTTGAAGAGCTACCCGAAGCAACTTGAGCTATTTGGATTTCGAGCATCTTCATATGAGCATCTCTTGCTATGTTCTCCCTTTGAAGATGAGCAAAGAATTCTTGTTGATTTCTTAGCATATCCATTTGGCTTCTTTGCATTTCTTGATTACTCCTTTGCACATCCAACATAGATTTTTGCATGTCAAAATCTCGAGGAGGAGATTGTGGATTGTGTGGCGTATCGGTGAGGGCTAAGGGAGTGCCATAATCATGAATTGGAGACCGGCTCCTTTGCTTGCTTTCTTGTCGAGTACCTTGAGATCCTTGTTGTTGTTGATGGTTCCCTTGGAACCCATGACTGTAATCCCCTAAAAATTCTAATGCGAAACAGTGGCGGAATCACTGTTGAGTTGGGATTAACACACTGATAACTAAATTTTAATAATAAAAAGGTAAGTCAGTACAACTGCCACTTTATATAAAAAGGGCAAAAATTTAAAATCCTCAAAAGTGTTTAACAATCAAACCAAAAAAAATGAAAATAAATTCACGGCGCAAGACTAAATGCCGCTCGCTAGCCCACACAAACCCGAACAGATAATACCTGCCATGTTATAAACATAACAGCCACAATTCAGTGGGGAGTAACGACAACGTTCTCCCAGCCATATTACATGATATTAAAGCGTAATTACTATTATATCAAAATAATTGAAAATGGAAAACATTTAAAATGATATGGTAAAATAATTCGAAATGATTGTCAACCTGCAAATTAATGTCAATCAATAATAATAACGGCATTATGGATATCAATCAGTGTAACGGAATAGACTTTCACTAGGATCATACTAAACTAGGTTCGAGAATTTAGTCAAAACAAATTAGACTTCGGTCTCTAACTAGGCAACTCAACTATAACAGGACTGCGTGCAGCGAGGTCCTGGCTTAAGTAATGTACACCCCTCCTGGACACCAACCGTAATCCAGTTCAACCCGACGGCGACTTACACGATGCGATATCTAAGTTTAAGGTCAAAATATACACACTCCTGAACACAAACCATGCTCAGTTCAACGACCAATGTGTCTCTAACTAGACACACCAGCTTTATAGTTGATGGCAAAACGTATACCCTAGACTGTATTACTCTACCCGTACACTTGTCCTTATTCCATAACTCCAAAACAAAGCCGTTGTCGTAATTCGATAGGATTATCAAAATGTTCTAAAAAGAAAACTTTCTAATTTGGGAAACTTTCTAATTTAGGAAATTTTCTATTTTAGGAAATTTTCTATTTTAGGAAATTTTCTCGGAGTAACAATACGATGAAAATAGCGTTATAGAAAAATATCAAGAATAGTAATTTACTCTAACTATAAAGTAAATATTATTAATTTCGCAAACTACTACTTTCGGCCTTAACAATTATTAAGTTCTAATTCGAGTATAAATTATTTATAAGAATTATCGAAATATTTCACCGACATATTATTATTATGAATTAGGGTGTTTCAAAAAAATATATAAAACTAAAATTTCCTAATTATTATTAGTTTCAATGAAACGAGCATAAAATAATGTTTTATGACAATCATATCTTTATAAAAGTAATTTACTTAACCTTCTTTATTTTATTGAACATTTAAATCATTTTCGAATAACATAAGGGGTGACTTAAGATGAAACGGTTAAATTTTTAGAATGTTCGAAGTTGCTGGAAAAATAAATAAATTGCTGTAAAATCGCATTTTAACGATAATTCACGATTTTGCTTAAAAATTGATTCTACCATTTAAAAGCTTCGAAAAATAGTGTAAAATTACGATAAATAACTAAAACTAATATTTAGACAATCTGTCCAAAAAAAATATATAATTTTTTTTTTTCAAAATCTGGAAACCCGGTTTTTAAAGGCTTTTACGGAAAACGCGTTAATTAAATGTTAACGATTAAAAATAAAAGCTAAATTCAAAACAATTTGTGCACGGTTGTTAAAAATCATAACTTATCAAGGAAATAAAATTTTTCCAGAAACTATTTAAATTTAAAAAAAAAATGAAAATTCCAGAATTTAAAAAAAAAATAGGAAAACCGTCTTTTAATCATCGGTTTCGTTTTAAAAGGTTAAATAACGATTTATCGCTCTTTTTATTTTATTAAATCTCGAATGTCACTAAAATAAATATTTTGTTAGAAAATATCAGAAACTTTATTTCGAATCGAGAATTAAAAATAAAAATCAGAAATTAAAAAGGATATTCGGTTTAACGATAAAACGGTGTTTTAGGACTATTAATTATTTCACCCACCTATAAAATTCGAAAAATTACGAAAAATTCCAGAAAATTAAATTTCATCAGATTGTACTTACACAAAAATTTTCAGATTTAAATACGTAAATTAGACATATAAACAATAAAATCGGTTTTAACCCATTTTTCTACGAAATCTGTTAAAAATTCATTAAACGACTTTATAAATTAAAAATCTGTAAAATTTATGTGTTAACAGTAACTTTATGAATATATTAGTGTATCGGCCAAATTTATTATTTAATAATTAATATAACGATTTATGCAATAGTCTCGTAAAAACGAACACAACAACAAAATAATTGAAAATTAACGATTCTAAAACTTTTAAATAAAAATTAATGACATACTATAATAGCCAAATAAAAAACTAAATTCTATACATGTAACTACGACAAAAAAAATCAAGCAATACCGAGATCGTCGTGTTACCTTAATCGAGATCTGAGTCAATAATGTACTCGTCCTCCTCGGGGTTGTCTCGAAAACCTATAAAAAAAATATAAAAAGGTACAAGACCCTTATTAGTATCATAAATCGAGAGCTAGAAAGGAGGAATATGGGGTTTCGATGATTACCCTTGAATTAAGATGAACACGAGATGAAGAGAATAATCGAAAACGGAAAAAAAAAAATTTGGAGAACAGTGTACTGACTGTTGTTGCTATTGTTACGTTCTCTTTTTTTTTTTAGAGAGGAGAAAAGATGAGGGAGAGAACGTAAGTTGAGGTTTTTGAGAAGTTGAGGGAGTATAAACTGATAAAGAGATTAAGCAGTAAAAGTAGGAGAGAATCGAGGAGTCGGTTTGACTTTCTCAACCAAACTACGAAAATATCTCAGTCCGAAGAGGGAAACGGTCGGGTCTGCTACAATATGAGCCCGATTCGCGCTAAAATTGTTAATGGATCACTTTTAAAAATAAAAATAAGACAGAAAACATATAAGAACGTGTTTTTGGGAAAGAAGTATTAAAATCACGTAGAAATAATTATATACAAAATCGCGTAGAAAAAGATTAAATAGCAGTTTCTCGAGATTAATTAAAATTCTCGCGAACAAGGAAATAAAAAGGGATTTTTTTGAACGAAAATTTATTAAAAAGTTATTACGAAGATCGAAATTAAGCTGGATGAAGAATAACGAGACTCGATAAGAGTCTATTTAATCGCAACGGGACGGATAACAAAGATGTAAATTTTACGGGTGTTACAAGAGTTGCCTTGATTAAGGCCTTGGGTGTTACCATGGTTGTAGTTTTGATGTCCTTGGGAGTGTTGGTTCCCTTGGGAACCACCTTGATTGAAGTTCCCTTGTTGGAACCCTTGATTGTTGTTGAAGGTACCTTGGTTATGTTGTTTGAAGTTGTTGAATGGCCTTGGGTTGCCTACATAACCTTGGTAGCCTTGGTTGTTGTCCCTTAAGGGAGGTGGAACATATGGACGGTGTTGTAGAGATTGTTGTTGGGAAGCTTGATGGGAAGCTTGGAACATGTGAGGATATGGGGCACCTTGCTTGAACGCTTGAAAGGCGTTCACGTGCTCAATACTACCTCGACAATGTTGAGGTTCATGCCCAAATATCTCGCAAATCTCGCATATCCCATAATAAGATGTAGGAGATACAACTCCCAAAGCATTGACTTGTTGAATTGAATGTTGGTGGGAGGCACTTGCACTTTGACCTTGATCAAAATGGCTTTGGAGCTTCTTGTCAATAGTCTCCATGTGGGTTTTTAATTGTGCTCCAAGATCAATGCTTAATTGTGTAATGGCATCGATCTTGTGCCTTCCTCCTCGATTCACCTTTCTAGGCCTTGAGTATTGGGAGTTGTGCACCGCCATCTCTTCGATTCTTGACCAAGTTTGGTCATCATCTACCTCGGTAAACCTTCCATTCGATCCCATATTGAGTATGGCCCTTGAGTCTTCATATAACCCGTTCCAAAACTGTTGAACAAGGAACCACTGTGATAAACCATGGTGAGGACAAGAACGGATCAAGGCTTTGAATCTTTCCCACGATTCATAGAGGCTTTCTTCATCACGTTGCTGAAATCCCGTGCTAGAAGCTCTCAATAGATCCGTCTTCTCCGGGGGATCAAATTGTTGGTAGAAAGCTAAGGCTAGCTTCTTCCAAGTGTCAATACCGAGAGCCGCCTTGTCTAAACCTTTGAACCATTGCTTAGCCTTACCGATCAAAGAGAAGGGAAATAATACCCACCGGATTTGGTCTTGGGTTATTCCCGGTTGTGAGATAGCATCGCAATAGTCCGAAAAGGTTTCCATGTGTTGATGAGGATCTTCTGTTGGTAACCCACTAAATTGACTTCTTTCGACCAATTGGATGAACGGCGTTTTTGCCACAAAATTGCCGGTATATGCGACCGGTAAAGCGGTAGGACCGGGCAAAACGTCTTCCGTAAAGGTTGAATGAGAAGAGAACTTAGGCATTGTTGGATATGCGGGAGATGATGGTGTAGATGGTGTTGATGTAGATGTAGAAGGAGAACTAGGTTGAGAAGAGTGACTAGAAGTACCAAAGGGATTGATGAAATTCCCTTCGGCCGTCTCTCGAGGTGTATCGTTCAAGTCGGATCCTTGAGCTTGTTCTTCAATGGTATTGCTAGTACTCGGTTGAGTGGTTCTAACCCGATCAATCGTCTGTTGGCGAAAGGCTCTAAAGAGTCTTTCCGGCTCTAAAGAGTCTTTCCGGCTCTGGATTGAAGAGAAAGAAGTCGCCTCTCCTCCTAGGCATGCACTACGCACTTGAACAAACGTGAGAACACGTAGTGCTTTATGGGCACTAGGCAAAGACAATAAACGGGCACAACGGAAGACAAAGAGAAAAGAAAGCTATATAAACAAAAAAAAAACCTACAAAATATGCACAAGAGATAGAAGAAGAGCACAAGAAGGGTAACTAAGTCAAGCTAATAAGTAAACTAAGTCTAAACATGCACCGTCCCCGGCAACGACGCCAAATTGATGGTAAGTGATTGCCGTGGGTCCCTACCGTCAACTAATAACCAACTAATCCTAACGGATAGCTAGGGTAAGTCGGGTCGTATCCACGGAGACGGTTATAGGTGTCTAGACTAGGTCTACCTAAAAACGAGGCTAAGTCACAAACAAACACAAAGATGACGAAAATTGACAAACTATGATGATGGAGAAGTATTAAACTAGACTAGCAAAGCACTAGATATGACAAGGACTAAGTGAAACAACTACAGATCAAAGAAACTAACAAACTAGAGAAATGATGACTAAAGAGATGGATAGATCAAATATGGGAAAGAGTAGGGTTAGTTTGGGTTCATAAGTGTAGTAGGATAGTAGGGAGGTCAAGGGTGTAGGTTTCACCTAGTTACTATGGTCGGTTCGCGCTCTCGCGTCAAAGCCAAAGTCCGCATTCTCGTGTCAAAGACTAGACCCGAAAACTCATGCAAGGTATTACCCAAACACAAGCATTCAACCACAAATTGATTACAAAATGAGAAGATGAAAACAAGCATGAGAAGCATGGCCACTACAACTCAAACAAGCAATTCAACAAACACATAGAGTGCTCAACATGTGACTAGTAACAAAGATTCCACCTTTTCCCTTAATCAAACCCTAATTACCCATAATTCACCCTTAATCCCCCTACTAACCCCACAAAGAGTCTACTCACTCATAATGAAACTAAATCTAACACTATCAAGAGAAATCTACATAAATAACAAAGCATTCATTATGAACCAACAAGAACAATAAACAATATGTAAAGATTGAAACTTGAAGAATTAAACAAAGAACAAGAGAAAAGGGATTAAGAAGATTATACCAACTACAAAGAGGAAGAAAAGATGAGAACTTGCATTAATAAGAAAAACCCAAAAATCTCCCAAGGTTGTCAATCTTGGATGAGTCTTCAAGAATCTCCTTAATACAAGACTAATTAACTAAATTAATCTAGGATTAACAAAAGTTTAGAGAAAAGATTAGGCTAATGAGAGGAGGAACTAAATCTAGGGTTTAGAATAATGTAGAGAGGTCTAAGATAATGTATGATGCTTAAACAATACAAGGGAGGAGTATTTATAAGGTTACAAGAGTGAAGGGGAATGAAAAGAAGTCACGCGGCTACAGCAGCTCCTTCCCGGTCGGGATGACACGCCCTTTCCGGTCGGGAAGACACAACAGCAGCCGCACTAAACACGCACTCCTTCCTGGTCGGGAAGGCTACTCTTCCCGCCCGGGAAGGGTCTTGTAGGCCTCTAATATGATCTCTAAGGTCCCTCCTTGCTTCTCACGGGCTTCTCATCGATTCTCGGGGATCGGGATCGAGTCTAAGGGGCTCGTGAATGGGTCCCAAGGTCTCGGGATCGAATCTAAGGCACCGAGTGATCGTTCCTTCTCTTCGTTGGCTCCAAAAATGTAGGAAACGAGTCGGAATCGTTCCAATTCTCCACGAATGGTCTTGGGAACCTAAAACAAACTAGAAGAAGCATAAGTAGCCCAGAAACCGCTCCAAAGAGCGCTTTCACACGAGAAACGGGGACCAAACACAACAAATTAGGCACTACAAACTACACTTATCAACAAATATGGCCACTACATGACTACCACATTTAGTCTCAGCAAAATAAATAAAGTCAAAATTACTGTTACTAGATAATAACGCTTTAATCTTAGGAATTGTAGAATTGAGCAGATCAGAAATACCCCTACAATTCCAAGCAAGACCCATCATTCCTCTTCAGGAGGTTGATTTGGCTCAACCTCCGCAAGGCCAAAATTATATATCCAGTCCAATGACGAATCCACTTCACGTTGCCAAAACCAAGGACCTTCCTCTACTTCTCCTCCTCGCCTCTTCTTTGTTATTGCACTACTACCATCAGATAAATATAATTCTTCCTCCTGTACGTTGTTTCTGTTCTCAACCCCCATCCCTGGTTCCGAAAAAGCTTTTCTCTTTTTTCTTTTCGCTTCACCTTCAGCTCTGTCACCCGCCTTCTCAGAACCACGAACCCTGCTGGGCTCTCCAGTTTCCAATCCTTTACCCAGACGTAGAAAATTACCTGTTTCCTCCCATCCCTGTAAATCTTGTACGATGGTTGTCTGCGATTCCTCAAAATTAGAGAGAAAGGATCTTTCTTGCAAAGTTTCTTCCAGCCTGATAGCATCAAAGTCATACCCCTCCTCCACGAGGTCCATTCCCTCTTGATCATTCTCTGAAAAATTCTCATTCATCCTAACTCTTTCTACAAAATTATCCTCCAATTCCTATCCAGTGCCTCTGTCATCTTCAAGAACTTCGATCTCCCTCACCTCCTCGGTCATCTTCTCTTCATGAACTAACCTTTGATCCCTTTCTGTCTTGATACCTTCCTGGATCACAGGTACGTCTGCTAGAGCGTCTTCATTAACCTGCACTTCTGCCTCTCTATTCTTCCTGTCTTCATCTCCTCCTAGATCTAATCAGCGTTAGTTACATCAATCTGTTCCTCCACATTTATGGCTTGAACATTTGGATCCTGATATTGAAAACCATGAGGGGCATGGTTAAGGTCTCCCATAACTCCTCCCATACCGTGAGGACCTTCAGCTAAAATTCTTCTTCCTAGGTCCCCCAAAGGTCTAGGAGGATCTCTCAAATCTTCCTGGTTACCATCATCAATATCCATCCTATCTCTGTTCTCCTCTCCTTCACCTTGTCACTGTCTGTTTCTATTAACAATTGGATATAACACCGTTCCCGCAAAAGGAATGTTATTGGGGGTATATCTTATACCAGCAGCGACCCTTCCTCCTGAAGTTGTACCCAGATCAAAATTGACAAGTCTATCTTCCCACATAATTTCCTGTAATGCACCTAAATTATCATGCCCTAGCTGGATTCTCGTTGTTGCAAACTCTGCTTGTGCTGGAGTCGCCCTCATATCCAGGGTAAACATGACATGGTTGGATTCAGCTTGAAAAATCACAAATCTTTGTCTCACCACTCTCCTTAGCACCGAATTAACACGTATAGCAACTTGTCTAGCAGTAGATGCACATCTGTTCACTTTGTGTCCTATCTTTCCACATCTAACACAATACTTAAATATACCCTTGTATTTAAATTGCACCCTGTGGACATGACATAGGTCCACCCCGACGCGGCCACGCGCGGGTTTGGGTAGGCGAATGAATCTCCATATGAGAAGGATCGAATTGAAATTTAGGTCTATGTGGAGTCGCCACCGAATTTTATGGTTATTCGGAACCGTTCGAGCCCACTCTATGTCGTAGTGGGCCGTATACAAAATACGGCCCATTTCCGATGTCAGAGTTTATTGGGCTCGTCCCTTTGCATATCGATATAGATGCCGACTTGAGCGGTTAATCGTATATTGAATGACTCTCGTGCGCCAACGGTTTCGGGCATCCGGAAAACGAGGTTCTGAGTAAGGGGTGAGGTTACGTGTTGGGAAGCCCACAAAGGACACCCAACCCCGCCCGCACATTAGCGGCCTCTACTAAGAACTCGAATGACTTTCTAATACGCGTGCTAGTAAAACGGGAAAATGATATGCAAAGATTTATTTTCCCTGAACATGCGAATGTAATTGAAAGGGTTTCTAAGTCAATTTAATGCAACTAAAATTAACGTCCAAGTTGTATTTTAGCATGCGGGTTCATTTAGTACAATAAACGAACAATAATCAAATTGGCAAAAGAAATAACAAACGCGTTAGTAATCGATGTAATTATATAACGAATAATAACGGTTTATGTAAATATGAGATGAGATGAAAAGGTGCAAATATGAGATGCATGATTTGAAAAGATAGTACACACGTGATTAATTATGCACATGTTGACCTAAGTCGTAAAATACTATCGAGTTTGAAAAGTAGAATAATGTACGACTCGTGCTTGAGTCGCTATGAGGTCACTCGATCGAGTGGCACCTGTGCGAACTTTGTTCGTTTGCAATTTAATTATTGAAATTGCTTTTGATTTTTGATAATTCGACGGTTCTACCGAATCGGACATAAATATTGCATAATTTATGTTCGACTTGGTTTTTTTATAAATCGCGAATTTTGTTGAACCGAATATAAATATTGTTGAATTTATACCCGATTCTAAATTTGGAGTACTCACTATATCCCATATTCGATTATTTGAATCGATATGGAATATTAGAGTGAAATAGAAAAAATAAATAAATTGATTTTAGTCGTTTTAAATTAATTATCGTGATATGAGTAAATCACGTTAATTAATTCGTATGACTTGATTGTTAGATTCAATATCCAATTATGGAATTGGTATCGAATCCAGAATCGATGCTTTACTCGAATAAATAAATAAAAAAAACTTGATTCCCTCGACTTCTCCGACATCGAAATAAATCCCTAGGGATTGTGATGTCGGATCCGTGTCAACGGGTTTCGACCCTTGTTAAAATTGATGTTTAAAGAAATTGATGGATTCAAAATTGATGATGATAACGACGAGAAATAATGACGAACTCTTGTTTAAGTTGACCCATCTCAATAGTCAAATAATTGGGGTACCGGGATAAGCGACCGTCAACGCTGTGTGCAGTACACTTGTATGTTCGTGTTTTCTTATCCCGATATCCCTCTTATTCGACATAAATCGATAAGTATTTTAATGTTTTGATGCTAACAATATTATCGATGTTATGATGCAATGATGATAACGAGGTAAATAATAAAAATAATAGTAATAATAATAATAACAATAAACGTAGTAATAATAATAATAATAATAATAATAATAATAATAATAATAATAATAGTACCGTAATAATAATAATAATAATAATAATAATAATAATACCGTAATAATAATAATAATAATAATACCGTAATAATAATAATAATAATAATAATAATAATAATAATAATAATAATAATACGTAATAATAAAATATAGTAGTAATAATAATATATAGTAATAATAATAATATATAGTAGTAGTACGTAATAGTAATAATAATATATAGTAGTAATAATAATATATAGTAGTAATAATAATAATACGTAGTAGTAGTGCGTAATAGTAATATATAATAATAATACATAATAATAATATGTAATAATAATATATAATAATAGTAATAATAATGCAAAAAAAATGAGAAAAGAGGGAAAAGGAAAGAAAAAGGGGTTTGTCACCCTCAACCTACATGTTTCGGTCTCGGTACGGACTCGTAAACGCGGCTTTAACACGGGAGTCTTCGAGGTGTATGGAGGCTAAGTTGTGGTGGCTCGGATTGAATCCCTAGAACTAGGTTTAGGATTTGCTAAAGTCGGTTTTCCTAGGGTTTTTCTAGGGTTGGTAAAAACGTAGTATGTGTGTAGGATGCTAGGGTTTTTTGTGTGATTGTAGATCTGTGAGATTAGGGTTGTGAGAAGTTGTGTAATTGTGTTGCATGGGGTTGCTTATATAGGCAAAGCTAGGGCACCTTGGTGTCTAGGGTTTTGTGCCTTGACGGACTTGATTTGATGGCCCGTTTGGAGGCGGACCGTGGGTGAGCTACTCGGAAACGGCTTTAACCGGGTTTTAATCCGGTCGCTAAAAGTCGGTTTTATTCCCGGTGTCGGTTTCGACCCAAATTAGTCTTGTTTGACTCGGAATGATCCACTGGGCCAGGATTTGAGGTCTGTTTGGTGAGATTTGTACTCCGTAAGTGTGTTAGCCAACAATTAATGGATTTGAGCCCGTATCCGAGCGCGTAGAAACACGTTAGCGTCCGATCATCATCGGGTGATTTTTTGGAAACTACCATAGACACCTGGCAGTCAAAATGCGGGTGTCTACAGAGCCCCCACTCTGACTGAGGCTTGGACAAGGCGAAAGTCAGAGTAGCTACCAAGCCCGTTAAGACCTGGTAGACTTCCGGTCGGGTCGTTTATAGTCCGTTAGACTCGCGTGAAGGGCTCGCCAGCCACAAGACAGAAATCATACCTGAGCTTGATGATTGTACTCCGTGGGGAATTTGGGCTTGTAAGCCCTGCGTGTGCCTGTGTGTTGGCCCATCCCGTGCTATCCCGGAAAATGCTGCTGGGGAGATTTGATGACTTGCATGTCTTTGCTTGAGTCGTACCTGTATAAGTCACATAAAAATGATTGCAACACGTAGGTAGTAAAATGACTCGTGCTGGGGAAAATGATTTTTGAAGTTTTTGAAATTTTGATTTGAAATCCTGAAAGCAATCACGAGCTAGGTTTTCAAAATGGAAAGGGATATAAAAGAAATTCGCAGTTTAAATAGATTGAAATATGACCTTGTCGAAAAAGATCTTTTTTTCAAATGGCTAAATTTTGCAAATCTCAAAATGGAGTTTGAAGAGAGGGACCTACCGACAGACTCGACTCTGGACAGGACGAGTTGACTGACACGGACTGGACTCTCTAAGGGTTGGACCGTGACTCGGTAGGGTAGTGGGCCGCCTAACAAGACTCTCAAGTTGCGCTATCCCGTAACCTAGGCGAGTGGCAACACGGTCGTATATCGAAATGGGATAGATATGCTATAGGGGACTGGCAGTAGTCCGTAATGAGACTGTTTTAGTCTGGTGCCCTTCCGGATTTCCTATTTTAGGATACTTTTCCAAAGTGGGTGATGCCTCGAGTCCTGACAGATTCTTGTCTTCGACTGAGCCGAGTACTAGGACACACTACAGAAAGGAGGCTAGATTTTTGTTGGATTCATCTGGATTTTGTGAGTGGATGGAGGTCTTCTGTCTAAGAGAAGCCCCCGGGACAACAAAGCTAGCTATTGAGAACACGATGGTGTCGTGACCGGAATAATGACGCTTTTTGAATGTGTGTCAATGTGGGTGGTTGTGCCTCTGTTGAAAGGCTGCCTACGTATTCACGTGTGGTGAAATCAAACCATGCCGTAGTTCAGTGGATCGAAAGATGTATTATGGTGCCTAGTCTAATAGGACTTTGTGTGTAACTAGCCATAATGACAGTGTGGGCTAGGTGCATTCCCAGTGATGTCTTGATCAAAGGGCTTGAATGGTTAGGATATTAATCCTGTGACTGTGAGCGTTCTCCGAGGTAGCCCCCAGAGGTGGTGTGAACTATTTGGGCATGTTCTATGCCAACTGCAAGTTGAGTTCCCGTGTTCGGGGTTGGTAACTGGTTTGGATGGGAAGAATTGGGACGGGATTTTAACGAGTTTTGCTCTCGGGGCTTTTAACGAGTTTTGCTCTCGAGGATTTTAACAAGTTTTGCTCTCGAGGATTTGACGAGTTTTGCTCTCGGGTCTTTGACGAGTTTTGCTCTCGGGGATTTTAACGAGTTTTGCTCTCGGGGATTTTAACGAGTTTTGCTCTCGGGGATTTGACGAGTTTTGCTCTCGGGATTTGATGTTTTTGGGAATGTGGTGCTAGGAATTAAGTGGCCTTGATGACTCGAAATCTGGAGCTCGGTTTTGTGGAGCTGGGGCTTCGAGAGCCGGTTTGATAATGCGGGAAATGGCCTTGACAACTCGAAATCTGGAGCTCGGTTCTGTGGAGCTAAAGCTTCGAGAGCCGGTTTGATAATGCGGGATCTGGTTTCCATGTCTGGCCCTAATGGTTAGGGGTATCCTATGGTGCTTGAATCCTCAAAATTCCGGGCTGTCTCTGGCCTGGGTCTCGGGGAGGTCTTGAGGGTTGTAATGTGGGAAGGCTAGATGTGGTGTTAGCTGACCAGCTTGATTGTCACTCCCCTATTGGATGGTATTGATAATTTTGAATTTGACCGTACCACGGTCAAAGGATTTTCACTTGAGTTGACCGTTGACCACGGTCATGGGTATTTGATTTTTGATTGACCTCGCGATCATGGGGTTTTGATAATTTTGACCGTACCCTGGTCGTGGGGCTTTCACTGAAATTGACCGTTGACCACGGTCATGGGTATTCTGAATTTTTTGATGATGGCCTGCTTTTTTTTTGTTTTGGCCTTTTGCTTTTTTTTTTTTTCATGGACTTTCGGTTTTTTTTTTGTGTCCAGTTTTTTTGATGGCCTTTTTTTGCTTTGGCCCTTTTTTTTTTGACTTTTGATTGACCTCTCAGCCCCGGTCATGGGTTTTTGGATTTTGGTTGACCTCTCAGCCCCGGTCATGGGTTTTTGGATTTTGGTTGACCTCTCAGCCCCGGTCATGGGTTTTTTGAATGTTGGTTGACCTCTCAGCCCCGGTCATGGGTTTTTTGAATGTTTTTGTCCAGTTTTTTTGTTGGTCAGACTAACACCAAAGGTAGGGATCGGTTGATCTTATCGGATGGGTGTTTGTTGTGGGAAATGGGCTTGCCTCCCGTCTTAGACCCAAACTAGAAGACTACCCAGATTTGTCGTAGGATTCGATATGCTCCTGCTAAGGGTAGTTATGTGGCTTTTCTATACCAGACATGGAATAGGTAAAAGGAAAACACGGGCTCGGTTTCCTGCAGTCATTATAGATGTGCCTATAATAGTCACGTGCATGTGCTCACAGTGTATGATGGTGTTCATCATGTTCTCGGAAACACATAAGGAAAGTGTATATGAGAAAGAATATTGAAAGCTGATTTTATTGAAATTTGAAAAGGAGGACAGGATGCAAAATGCTCTGACTCCGATTTGGAAAAGAGGATGTAGGGTATCCTAGACTCGGACTCAAACTTAGACTCGAATCAAATCCGGACTCGGATGCTCGGTTGGTTGTTTTTTTTGGTAAGGTCTTTGATTGGAGAGAACGACGGGTGCCACGACTCGCCTAAACTCGGCTTTGCGCAAGTACAAGAGTCAGACTAGACATGGCCCGGGGTGACGAGTCGACAAAGACTCTCGGACCGGGATACTTGAATGTTGACCTAGACGAGGTAACGACCGTAAATTAGACTCGAACTGCAGAAGGGTGAGTTCGAAAATGGGGCGACCATGTTTGACTCGGGATAGACCCTCCTAAGACAAATGTGTAGGGTACGATTCTCGGAGTGACTGTGATTAGTCATTCCGTCGGAGAATAGCCCCCAAGTGAGACTAAGGACTCAGATGGTGTGGCATCTAAGTGACTCGAAAGTGGAGTATGTGAGACACGTGTAAGACATGACCCTTAGAGCAACCGTGATCGATCGCCCTGCTAAGGGGTAGCCCGGAGTGGGATCGATAATTTTGTTAAGACTCAAGTGTCGGACGAGTAACCCTTAGACGTAAGGACCGTGAACATTTTGTTATAAGGCTATGCCTTGTAAAAGGTTGACTCGGAAAAAACACTTGGATTGGTGACTTGTTCAAGATGGGCCTTCCCTAGGATTCGGCTATGTGGGCCTAGTCCTGTCCGAAGGAAGGTTGACTCGATTGTGTAAACGGGCCCTCCTTTGTAGGAGTTTGTCCTACGTAGGTGGGTCTTGCCTTAGTCTAATAAGGCGGACCGGGATAGGGAAGAAACTCGTGATGTAAGATCGACGGAGTTTCGACGCTAAAGACCTTGACAACTTAAGACGCGACCCGACACTGCTAAATACTGGAAGTCCTAAGGAGAGGAAGGTTTTGAAAATTGATTGTTTTTGGAAAGGGTCCGAGAAAACTCGGTTGAGGGCCCAATTTTCCGAAAAAGAGGACAAAAAGTCATTGGGCCACGGGTTTTGAAAGTTCGAAAGTATTTTGGAGTTTTGAATTGGGCAGCATACCGTCTAGAAAATAGGCTATTTTGAGTAAAATCATAAGTCCTAAATTCGGTATATGTCCCGGGTTTTGAAATTGAATAGTTTGAAAAAGATGTAATTTTGAAAAATTGACGGTTTTTGAAAACGACTCGGAAACCAAGTAGCACGTAGTCACACAAGCATTATAACGACGCCATGTATGCTCTATACTAAGTCTCGGTCGGTCTATAGAGGGTCTATACCAGTGTACATAGTCTAGACGTTGATCGGGACGGACTTCCTAAGTCGAGTTGATCTTAGAACATGCCGCGAAACCCACTCGAATCGACTATGGACACCTTTCAACATATCCATATTGGAGTACATCGACGGTATAGTGGGACGTCGGTCGCGAGTACCGGCCCGGGAAAATATGGGTTATGCATGAACCGTAGAACTAACACGCGTATTGTATTTGTCAAACGATTTCTATTCGAGTCTCACCCTGAGGATGCCGATGGTAAGTCACGCATCAGTTAATCCCCAGCGGAGTCGCCAAATTGTGGACATGACATAGGTCCACCCCGACGCGGCCACGCGCGGGTTTGGGTAGGCGAATGAATCTCCATATGAGAAGGATCGAATTGAAATTTAGGTCTATGTGGAGTCGCCACCGAATTTTATGGTTATTCGGAACCGTTCGAGCCCACTCTATGTCGTAGTGGGCCGTATACAAAATACGGCCCATTTCCGATGTCAGAGTTTATTGGGCTCGTCCCTTTGCATATCGATATAGATGCCGACTTGAGCGGTTAATCGTATATTGAATGACTCTCGTGCGCCAACGGTTTCGGGCATCCGGAAACCGAGGTTCTGAGTAAGGGGTGAGGGTACGTGTTGGGAAGCCCACAAAGGACACCCAACCCCGCCCGCACATTAGCGGCCTCTACTAAGAACTCGAATGACTTTCTAATACGCGTGCTAGTAAAACGGGAAAATGATATGCAAAGATTTATTTTCCCTGAACATGCGAATGTAATTGAAAGGGTTTCTAAGTCAATTTAATGCAACTAAAATTAACGTCCAAGTTGTATTTTAGCATGCGGGTTCATTTAGTACAATAAACGAACAATAATCAAATTGGCAAAAGAAATGACAAACGCGTTAGTAATCGATGTAATGATATAACGAATAATAACGGTTTATGTAAATATGAGATGAGATGAAAAGGTGCAAATATGAGATGCATGATTTGAAAAGATAGTACACACGTGATTAATTATGCACATGTTGACCTAAGTCGTAAAATACTATCGAGTTTGAAAAGTAGAATAATGTACGACTCGTGCTTGAGTCGCTATGAGGTCACTCGATCGAGTGGCACCTGTGCGAACTTTGTTCGTTTGCAATTTAATTATTGAAATTGCTTTTGATTTTTGATAATTCGACGGTTCTACCGAATCGGACATAAATATTGCATAATTTATGTTCGACTTGGTTTTTTTATAAATCGCGAATTTTGTTGAACCGAATATAAATATTGTTGAATTTATACCCGATTCTAAATTTGGAGTACTCACTATATCCCATATTCGATTATTTGAATCGATATGGAATATTAGAGTGAAATAGAAAAAATAAATAAATTGATTTTAGTCGTTTTAAATTAATTATCGTGATATGAGTAAATCACGTTAATTAATTCGTATGACTTGATTGTTAGATTCGATATCCAATTATGGAATTGGTATCGAATCCAGAATCGATGCTTTACTCGAATAAATAAATAAAAAAAACTTGATTCCCTCGACTTCTCCGACATCGAAATAAATCCCTAGGGATTGTGATGTCGGATCCGTGTCAACGGGTTTCGACCCTTGTTAAAATTGATGTTTAAAGAAATTGATGGATTCAAAATTGATGATGATAACGACGAGAAATAATGACGAACTCTTGTTTAAGTTGACCCATCTCAATAGTCTAATAATTGGGGTACCGGGATAAGCGACCGTCAACGCTGTGTGCAGTACACTTGTATGTTCGTGTTTTCTTATCCCGATATCTCTCTTATTCGACATAAATCGATAAGTATTTTAATGTTTTGATGCTAACAATATTATCGATGTTATGATGCAATGATGATAACGAGGTAAATAATAAAAATAATAGTAATAATAATAATAATAACAATAAACGTAGTAATAATAATAATAATAATAATAATAATAATAATAATAGTACCGTAATAATAATAATAATAATAATAATAATACCGTAATAATAATAATAATAATAATAATAATAATAATAATACCGTAATAATAATAATAATAATAATAATAATAATAATAATAATAATAATAATAATAATAATAATAATAATAATAATAATAATACGTAATAATAAAATATAGTAGTAATAATAATATATAGTAATAATAATATATAGTAGTAATAATAATATATAGTAGTAATAATAATAATACGTAGTAGTAGTGCGTAATAGTAATATATAATAATAATACATAATAATAATATGTAATAATAATATATAATAATAGTAATAATAATGCAAAAAAAATGAGAAAAGAGGGAAAAGGAAAGAAAAAGGGGTTTGTCACCCTCAACCTACATGTTTCGGTCTCGGTACGGACTCGTAAACGCGGCTTTAACACGGGAGTCTTCGAGGTGTATGGAGGCTAAGTTGTGGTGGCTCGGATTGAATCCCTAGAACTAGGTTTAGGATTTGCTAAAGTCGGTTTTCCTAGGGTTTTTCTAGGGTTGGTAAAAACGTAGTATGTGTGTAGGATGCTAGGGTTTTTTGTGTGATTGTAGATCTGTGAGATTAGGGTTGTGAGAAGTTGTGTAATTGTGTTGCATGGGGTTGCTTATATAGGCAAAGCTAGGGCACCTTGGTGTCTAGGGTTTTGTGCCTTGACGGACTTGATTTGATGGCCCGTTTGGAGGCGGACCGTGGGTGAGCTACTCGGAAACGGCTTTGACCGGGTTTTAATCCGGTCGCTAAAAGTCGGTTTTATTCCCGGTGTCGGTTTCGACCCAAATTAGTCTTGTTTGACTCGGAATGATCCACTGGGCCTGGATTTGAGGTCTGTTTGGTGAGATTTGTACTCCGTAAGTGTGTTAGCCAACAATTAATGGATTTGAGCCCGTATCCGAGCGCGTAGAAACACGTTAGCGTCCGATCATCATCGGGTGATTTTTTGGAAACTACCATAGACACCTGGCAGTCAAAATGTGGGTGTCTACACACCCATAATAACATCCCATAATCACAAGCCAAGAAGAACCCAGGTGTAATCCCCTAGAAAATCTAACGCGATACAGTGGCGGAAACACTGCAGAGTCGGGATTAAAACACACTGTACCTATGTCTTAGAAAATTAAAATGGTAAAGTGTAGACACCCGCATTTTGACCGCCAGGTGTCTATGGCAGTTTCCAAAAAACACCCGATGATGATCGGACGCTATCGTGTTTCTATGCGCTCGGATACGGGCTCAAATCCATTAATCGTTGGCTAACACACTTACAGAGTACAAATCTCACCAAACGGACCTCAAATCCAGGCCCAGTGGATCATTCCGAGTCAAACAAGACTAATTTGGGCCAAAACCGACACCGGAAATAAAACCGACTTTTTGCGATTGGGTCAACCCCGGTCAAAGTCGTTTCCGAGACACACAAAAAACAGCCATACAATCATCAAAAGTGCAAGTCAAACACAAAACCCATCAAACTCAAAGGCAAAGGTCCAAAACAATGGACCCGTGCAACCCGACTGGGCCACTCGATCGAGTGACCCACCCACTCGATCGAGTGGGCTTGTTTCAAGCCCGACGGCAGGCTTCACGGGCCACTCGACCGAGTTGGCCTCATACTCGGTCAAGTAACCCTAATCCGGGTGCCCTAGCCTTTCCTATATATACCCCCCATGCAACACACATGCAACCAATCTTTTTGCAACCTCAAAAAACCCTAGAGCAATCATTACACACACAACCCTAATCAACTTTCATACACACTTTCAAAACCCTAATCAACATCAAGATCAAACCCTAAGCAACATCAAAATTCAACCCTAATCAAGATCAAATTCAAACCCTAAACCTAGTTTTAGGAATCAATCCCAAGCCACCACAACTTAACCTCCATAAAACCTCGAAGACTCTTGTGTTAAAGCCACGGTTACGAGTCCGTTCCGAGACAAGAACATGTAGGTTGAGGGTGTCAAAACCCCTTTCTCTCCTTCTTCTCTTCCTCACGTCGTCTTCATCTTCCTTTTCATCTTTTTTTCGTTTTTTTATTTTGTTCATTGCATTGTAATATCGATAATATTATTAGTACAAAACATTAAAATACTTATTGATTTGTGTCGAATGTGAGTGATGGTGGGATAAGGAAAACCGCATATACAAGTGTACTGCACACGCGTCGTCGGTCGCTTATCCCACCACCCCGTTCGTTTGATTATTTAAATAAGTCAACGTAAACAATAATTCGTTTTTTTTATTTTTTGTAGTCATCATCATCGATCTTGCATTCATCAATTTTTAAAATCAATTCTAATAAGGGTCGAAACCCGTTGACACGGATCCGACATCACAATCCCTAGGGATTTATTTCGATGTCGGAAAAGTCGAGGAAATCAAGTTTTTTTATTTATTCAAGTCAAGCGTTGATTTTAGATTCGATACCAATTCCATAATTGGATATCGAATCTAACGATCAAGTCACATGAATTAATTAACGTGATTTGATCATATCACGATAATTAATTTAAGACGACTAAAATTAATCTTTTTTTTTTATTATTTTATTTTCACTCTAATATTCCATATCGATTCAATAATCGAATATGGGATATAACGAGTATTCAAAATTAGAATCGGGTATAAATTCAACAATATTTATATTCGGTTCAACAAAATTCGCGATTTATAAAAAAGACAAATCGAACATAAATTGTGCAATATTTATGTCCGAATCGGTAAAACCGTCGAATTATCAAAAATCAAAAGCAATTTCAAAATCAACAATTAAATTGCAAACGAACCAAGTTCGTACAGGTGCCACTCGACCGAGTGCCTTAGTTACTCGATCGAGCGACATCCTAAAATCAGATCAGAATGCCTATTACGACCCCCACTCGATCGAGTCTCACAGTGACTCGGTCGAGTGGCCATGTACTCGACCGAGTTGGTCAATAACTCGGCCGAGTACGGTCTAAAACGCAAAACAGAATCATCTTTTATAGGTCCACTCGATCGAGTCCATCGACCACTCGATCGAGTGACCGCATAACGACTAAAACAACGAGTCGTACATTCTCTTATTTTCTAAACTCGATAGTATTTTGCGGCTTAGGTCAACATGTGCTTAATTAATCACGTGTATAATATCTTTTCAAACCATGCATCTCATATTTGCACCTTTTCATCTTATCTCATATTTGCACAAACCGTTATTATTCGTTATTTCATTACATCGTTATTAACGCGTTTGTTATTTCTTTTGTCAATTTAATTATTGTTCGTTTATTGTACTAAATGAACCCACATGCTAAAATTCCACTTTGACGTAGAATTAATTGCATTAAATTGACATAGAAACCCACTTTTCAATTTCATTCACATGTTTAGGGAAAATAAATCTTTGCATATCATTTTCCCGTTTTACTAACGCGCGTATTGTAAGTCACTCAAATTCTTAGTAGAGGCCGCTAATGTGCGGGCGGGGTTGGGTGTCCTTTGTGGGCTTCGCAACACGTACCCTCACCTCTTACACAGAACCTCGGTTTCCGGATGCCCGAAACCGTTGGCGCACGAGAGTCATTCAATACACGATATCCGATAACGTCGGTATCGGTATCAAATGCAAAGGGACGAGCCCAATAAACTCTGACATCGGAAATGGGCCGTATTTTGTATACGGCCCACTACGACATAGATGGGCTCGAACGGTTCCGAATAACCATAAAATTCGGTGGCGACTCCACATAGACCTAAATTTCAATTCGATCCATTCTCATATGGAGATTCATTCGCCTACCCAAACCCGCGTGTGGCCGCGTCGGGGTGGACCTATGTCATGTCCACAATTTGGCGACTCCGCTGGGGATTAACTGATGCGTGACTTACCATCGGCATCCTCAGGGTGAGACTCGAATAGAAATCGTTTGACGAATACAATACGCGTTTTAGTTTTACGGTTCATGCATAACCCATATTTTCCCGGGCCGGTACTCGCGACCGACGTCCCACTATACCGTTGATGTACTCCAATACGGATATGTCAAAAGGTGTCCATAGTCGATTCGAGTGGGTTTCGCGGCATGTTCTACGATCAACTCGACTTAGGAAGTCCGTTCCGATCAACGTCTAGACTATGTACACTGTTATAGACCCCTATAGACCGACGGAGACTTAGTATAGAGCATACATGGCGTCGTTATAATGCTTGTGTGACTACGTGCTACTTGGTTTCCGATTCGTTTTCAAAAAACCGTCAACTTTTCAAAATTGCATCCTTTCCAAACTATTCGATTTCGAAACCCGCGATACATACCGAATTTAGGACTTATGATTTTACTCAAAATAGCCTATTTTCTAGACGGTATGCTGCCCAATTCAAAACTCAAAAATACTTTCGAACTTTCAAAACCGAGGCCCGATGCACTTTCCGATTTTCTCGAAAAATCGGGCCTCTCCACCGAGTTGTCTCGGAATTTTCAAAACAATCAATTTTCAAAACCTTCTTCTCCTTAGGACTTCCCATATTTAGCAGTGTCTGGTCGTGTTTTAAGTTGTCAAGGTCCTTAGCGTCGAAACTCTGTCGATTTTACATCACGAGTTTCTTCCCTATCCCAGTCCGCCTTATTAGACTAAGGCAAGACCCACCTACGTAGGACATACTCCTACAAAGGAAGGCCCGTCTACACACTCGAGTCTAAAAGTTTGGGGATGTCTCACGTGGACCTTCCTTCGGACGGGACTCGGCCCACATAGCGGAATCCTAAGGAAGGCCCACCTTTCACAAGTCACCCGTCTAGGTGTCTTTTCCGAGTCAACCTTTTTACAAGGCATAGCCCTATAACAAAAGGTTCACGATCCTTACGTCTAAGGGTCACTCGTCCGACACTCGAGTCTTAACAAAATCTTCAATCCCACTCGGGGGCTACCCCTTAGCAGGGCGACCAATCACGGTTGCCCTAAGGGTCATGTCTTACACGTGTCTCACGTACTCCACCTTCAAGTCACTTAGATGCCACACCATCTGAGTCCTTAGTCTCACATTGGGGGGCCATTCTCCGACGGTGTGATTAATCACAGTCACTCCGAGAATCGTACCCTACACATTTGTCTTAGGGGAGTCTAACCCGAGTCAAACTAGAGTCGTCTCTCTCCTGTGCTATTTCCTATGCCTTGGTGAGTTGGAGTTCCGAAGCAACTTTTCTGATTATGTGGTGTTCTTACAGACAGGCCACCCGAAACCAGATACCAACGCAAGATGGACGATTTGAAAAATGCTCTGGCCAAGATCGAGACTCAACTGGCCGCCATGCAGGCTAACCAAGCGACTTTATCTACACGCCTAAGCACCGTGGAGAAAACGGCCCCAGTTGAAGGAGCTGATCCCACTGGGCCCATAGCCGAATTGATCAGTGTTGTTCGAAGGCTCGAAGAGCAAGTCCAGTTATCGACGAACAACTCGATCCACACCGAAAATGCTCGTACTTATTCACCTTTGAATGACGAGCTACCTGCCAACCTCAACCTTACGAGAATTCCAATGTTTGAGGGTACTGGAGACCCGGTCCATCACATCCGGGCTTTCAAAGATTTCATGGCGATCCAAGGGGTAAAGTCCACCATGTTTAAACACTTATTCCCTTCCTCCCTCCAGAAGCACCCCAAAGCCTGGTACTACAGGCTCGATTCCAAGAAATACCCGACTTGGGAGGACGTGGCAACGGAGTTCGCTCGGAACTACGCTGATAATATCGAAATCCAGACTACAATGCGTACTCTGGAAGTGATGGCCCAAGAGCCCAAAGAAGGGTTTACTAAATATCTTCAAAGATGGAGGGCCGAGAGTGTAAAGCTGGTAAACAAGCCCAACGAGAAGACACTAGTGGAGGCATTCATCATCAACCTCCTACCTTCTTACCGCGTCCATCTTAGGTATGCCGGCATTTCAAACTTTGCCGTACTTACCGAAATGGGCATTAGGATTGAAGACGATCTTCGACATAATGAAGATCTGGGTGAAGTTTCTACTAAAGGCTATACTGGACATCAACTCGAGTCCTTAGAAGCCGTCGACTAATGACAACATTATCCGAGAGTCCGGATCTGATTTGAGTCCGAGTCTGAGTCCGAGTCTAGGATGTACAATTCCCTTCGAAGTCGAAGTCGAAGTCAAAGTCAAAGTCAGAGTCAGAGTCAATTGTATTCTGTTCTCCTTTTCAAAATCCAATAAAATCAGCTTTCCTGTTTCTCATATATACTTTCCTTACGTGTTTCCGAGAACATGATGAACACCATCATACACTGTGAGCACACGCACGTGACTATTATAGGCACATCTATAATGACTGCAGGAATCCGAGCCCGTGTTTCCTTTTTACCTATTCCATGTCTGGTATAGAAAAGCCACATAACTACCCGTAGCAGGAGCGGTATCGAATCCTATGACAAATCTAGGTAATCTCCTAGTTTGGGTTCAAGACGGGAGACAAGCCCATTTCCCACAATAAAACACCCATCCGATAAAATCAACCGACCCATACCTTTGGTGTTAGTCTGACCAACAAAAAAAAAACTGAAAAAAAAAAAATTCAAAAAACCCATGACCGGGGCTGAGAGGTCAACCAAAAATCAAAAACCCGTGACCGGGGCTGAGAGGTCAACCAAAAATCAAAAAAACCCGTGATCGGGGCTGAGAGGTCAACCAAAAAATCAAAAACCCGTGACCGGGGCTGAGAGGTCAACCAAAAATAAAAAAAACCCATGACCGGGGCTGAGAGGTCAACCAACATTCAAAAAACCCATGACCGGGGCTAAGAGGTCAATCAAAAAAATCAAATACCCATGACCGTGGTCAACGGTCAACTCAAGTGAAAATCCTTTGACCGGGGTACGGTCAAATTCAAAATTATCAATACCATCCAATAGGGGAGTGACAATCAAGTTGGTCAGCTAACACCACACTCAGCCTTCCCACTTTACAACCCTCAAGACCTCCTCGAGACCTAGGCTAGAGACAGTGATGGGAGGGATTCGTCACGTCCCAACCGTCAATAATATAACCGGCTAACCTAACTAGGTTAGATAGGGTAAGTCGGGTAGAATCCACGGGGACGGTAAGAGGCGTCTAGACTAGGTCGGCCCATATACGAGACTAAGTCAACGAGCTAAACTACAAAATGATAGAAAGGGAGAAGACTAGACTATGACTAAGAAGAACAACTAAGGAAAACGGGCTAGGATTAGGTCGGGGTCAAAGGGGTAACAGAATGGTCAAGGGAGGACTAGAGTGAAGGAGGTAGTAGGGTAATCTAGGTAATGCCCGGGCTCTCGCAACTTAGACTCACCTAGAGGTTCCACCTAAAACCCAACTCGGTGATACACAACACAATCGGGGTTACTAGCGCGATATAGTGGCCTAGGTCGAATCCAGGCTCTCGCTACGTAGATAGACCTAGGGGTCGTCCTCACCGGGCTCTCGCAACTTAGTGAGGGAACCGAACCCACAAAAAAACTAACACCCACAAGAGAAAGGCAAGAAAAACGAGTATTCACAACTACTTAGTCATTCGTGCATTTCAACAAACATGTAATATGCATCAAACCAAGAGGAAACCCAAATCTTCCACCAACATCTCCAACAATCCCTTAATCATCCAATTAACACCCTAATCACCCTACTACCCTAGCAAGAACACTACTCTAACATAATCAAACTACAACTAACACAAACAAGAGGAATCATCTCAAACATCAAAACAAACATAAACAAACTAGTGAAAATGATGAACTATGAACAAAAGATGAGAACTTGATGAATAATAAAGGATTAAGAGTAAAAGGAGAAGAAGATTATACCAAACTACATGGGAAATGGAAAAGGAGAACACTTGTATAGAAGAAAACCCAAATAATTCCACCAAGGTTGTCAAGCTTGAATGGATTCTTCAAGAATTCCTTAATACAAGAGCTAATCTATGATTAACTACTAATTACCGACTAATCTACACTAATCTAATCTAATCTAACCTAAAGTAGTCTAGGGTTTAAGGATATGTCATAATATGGTGTCTTAATACAAGAGGGGGGGTATATATAGGGTTTAAGAATGAAAGGAGAAGAAAGAAACAAAGCGGAGCTGCAGCAGGCCCGTCCCGGCCGAGACGGGGTGGTCCCGGCCGGGACGAGGTCGGTCCCGGTCGGGAAGCCATGCTCCCGATCGGGATGGGCCCTGGTCAGTAGCCTCCTTGTTTGTGCACCTCATCCCGAACGGGATGAGGCCATCCCGAACGGGATGAGCCTTGTAGGCCTCCATTATAATCTTTTTGGTCCCTCCTTGGTTCTCATGGGCTTCTCACCGATTCTCGGGACTCGGGATCGGGTCTCGGAGGCTCGGGATTGGGTCCCAAGGTCTCGGGGTCGACTCCAAGGCATCGAGTGATCGTTCCTTTACTCCGTTGGCTCCAAAATGTGTATGTATCGAGTCGGAATCGCTCCAACTCTTCCAAATCGGTCTCGGGAACCTGAAACGAACTAAAGGAAGCATAAGAAGCCCCTAAACCGCTCCCAAGGAGCGATTCTACAAGGAAAATGGGACCAAAACACTACAAAATAGGCACTACAAACTACACTTATCAACTCCCCCACACTTAACCCTTACTCGCCCTCGAGTAAGCACATACTACTACTAAACTATCCGAGTGGGTATTAGCGCACCCTACGCCCCTTCAACTCACGCGAGTGCACTTAAAGGACAAGTGCACTCCGCAAGGCAAGTTGGGTCTTGCGACAAAACTGTGGATGCAACCGGACACAAAACACACAAACAAACAATCACACAAACAAACACATAATCGGTTGCACCCAAAAGAAAACAAATACCGCTTCCCTCAAAAAGCGGTGAAAGAAGCACCGGTTTAGGACTCGAGGTAAGTGACAACGTTCCCAAGCTAGCAATACAAACCAAGGTGGACTAAACCCTAATAGTATGACGATAAAGCAACAAAAACGTTGGTAACTTACCTAGGTCCTCCTATCTTTCTAAAAACGTACTACGGGACGATCGGCGGAGTGGAAAAGTGAAGAACCACGGTGTTAGTCGACACTGTCGGTAAGTGAGACCCCGCCCCCTTTAGCGTGAGCCAAGAGGGTCGTCCCGTGTCCAAGACCGCCTAACTAGTCCAAGTAAAAAGGTGGAAAACATGCAAAATGATGGAAGACCGACTAATGCCGCTATCATCCTTCCTCGGGACTCGGTCCTTTGGTAGGCTCTTCACGGCAAAAGTCGGAAAAAGGCTTATTTTTGTGGGGATTTCTTTTTTTGTGAGACGGGTTTTCTTTTGGCATTTTCTTTCTTTTCGACGTTTTGATTTGATTGTTGCCATGCCATTTATTTTTCTTCTTTTCTATTTTCTTTTTGGCTTTTGTGCCTTTTCTTTTTCTTCATTCTTTTCTTTCTTTCATTTTTTTCTTTCTTTTCTTTTCTTTGCCCCTTTTTTGGCAAGATTTGACATTTTTTGGCATTTCCTTTGTATGACAAAAAAGGTAGAAATCATCAAATTGCGTTTTATTGTGTGGAGACGCGTAGGAGGTAGGTGAATGGGTAAGTCGGGACGGGCCCTTCCCTTCAAACCCACAAAAAGTGGAGAACTTGGACTAATCAAACAATCCCAAACACGGTCACCTAAGGGACGTGACTCGGTAACCAAGGCCTTTTCACACCGTGGGTGGTCATAATGGTCAAAATGCAAATCCCGTAGTAAATCCCTAGTAAGCTAGGTGGACTCAAGGTAAAGGACCAACGAAATCATTGATTTAGGGTCATTCTACTAGATTAAAGTCCAAGACTCGATTTACACTACTAGGAAGGGAAAGTACACACTCACACGCTAGCCTCTAAACCGGGTTTTCGAAAACGGTTTACGCACAAGACACACAACACAACACAAAACAAAGACACGACGAAAACGAACGAAAGAAAAAGAAGCAAAAGCAACAAAACAAAAACAAAACAAAACGAACACATAAGCAACACAAACACCACCCCAATCATCCAAACAAGCCACCAAATCAACCACAAGTATGTACAAGCTCCACTCGAGCGCACCACATCACAATCTCCTCCAAACTCCGCAAGAGACAAAGAAGGAGAAGGGATAGAAGATGTTACCGGACATCATGAAAGCTCTCCAAAATTAGCGGTGATTCAAGCAACCTATAAGGAAAAGAGGGCAAACACACAACAAAACAAACAACACGACACAAAGGGAAAACACACAAAAGAAAAATCATTTTGATTTTTGTGAAATTTTTCAAATTTTTAGGGATTTTTAAGATTTTTTTCGAAAAACTAAGGAAATAAAACTAACTATACTAGAATATCGCTCCCCCACACTTAAATTGAGCCATGTCCTCATGCTCGATCGTAGGGTGCGGAGAGACAAAAGAAAAAGAAAAGAAACTACGAAAATAAAGCTAAAAAATCAAAAATAAAGTGAAGAAAAGGGTAGAAGGTGTCCGGCCGGGGTGTAATCAAGTCACCAAGGCCCGAGACGAGAAAAAGATATGGATGGGGGAAGAAATAAAAGAAGGAAATAAAAGGAAATGGGAGGGGAGGGCTAGGTGTAATCAAGTCACCTAGCCCGGATTCCGCCTAATCCGACTAAATCCTCAAAAAAAGAAAGTGAAAATCTTGTAAAATTTGGATTTTTTGATTGACTCTCGACGTAATCACATCGTCGGGAGTCGGGAGCAACCACTACCGAGGCCTCGAAGGCCACCAAGATACCATGACTCAAGGGGAGAGGGGGTAAACAAGAGAAAAACAAGCAATAAAAGACGGAAAAGTAAGGATAGTTACCAAAACCAATCGGCTAGTAACTCACTCGCTCCATCGTCTCATAGATCAATATTGGCACAAAGCTTGTCCTCATCTTTGCTATCCTGCTCCAAGCTTGATGGAACCGCATGGTAGAGGTAGTAATGGTGCGAGGGGGTGGGATTTGATGTTGATTTCGGTGTAAGGTGAGGTGTACGGGTCATATGATAGGAGGAAGGAGGAGTAGGGAGGTTGGGAGGGGGCATAATGGATGGGTGGAGTCAAGGGGACCATCCCGGTCGGGATGGATGGTCCCGATCGGGTTGATAAACCCTTCCCGATCGGGAAGCTCTCGTCCCGGTCGGGAATGCACTCCAGTGAGTCCGATTTTTGGCACCTTCATCCCGATCGGGATGGCTCCTTCCCGGTCGGGATTCCTCATCCTTCCCGGTCGGGAAGCCCTCTTCCCGGTCGGGATGAGTCTTCTTTGCTTCCCCAAGCCCAAAAGCTTATCATAAGCTTCAAAAACCGACTTCCTCGCTCGCAAACCAAACTCCATCGTCAACCATTCCTTTCTAGGAATCACATGCACTTCACCTATCACAATAAACTCAAACAAAACATCAAATTCTCTCCCTCACAATGCTCATCAATAATCCAATATTACAAGAATATCACAAAACTAACAAAATCAAGAGATAAAACACAAATACAAGCACAAGTACTCTAAAGAAGAGGAAGGGAATATACAACATGACGGTTCTTTAGGAACTCCGTCAAACCGAGGATGGTGGACTCTATTCTTCAACCATAGCCCTCAAGGGCATGGAGGAGCAAGTCGAACGCGCTACCGACATCATAATTAAGGCCCAAGAAGCGCTCGAGCCTAGCTAACCTCCACGGCCTCCAAGGAGGAGGCAAGAAGTAGGAATCCCAAGACCCAAAATCATCTTCAAAGTTGTCTCCAGGGTCTATCCATCCTACGAGCTTCACCGATCTCTTCGTCCCTAAGCATTGCCTCCAATCACAAGCAAGCTTCATCTCCAAGAAACAAGGCACAAAAAGCGGTTTTGGCCTCACTTCCTCGTTGCACACCCCCACACTTGCCTCAAGTTGTGGTTCCCCATTTTCATCACTCGGCCCCACATCATCTTGGAGAAGAGGATCGAAACTTCTACCGGCGGTTTCAATCTCCTCCAAGTCATTGCTTGGTTCACTTTCCAGGGGCTCTTGATGCTTATCCACATTCTCGGACAAGGGCAACTCGAGGCTAACAATTTCACCCAACAACTCCACAAACTCCACCAAACCATCCAACTCACTATCCTCCTCCAATCCCTCACCAATGTTGCCTTCACCAAGGGTCATATCCTCATCCGTCTCTTTTTGGGTAGACGATTGAGGTTCTTCAAAGCAAATCTCTCCTCCAAAGGGAACTACATCGGCGGCTTCATGGCTAGGTTGCTCCTCTCTCTCAAGTGGGCACCCTCCATCTAAATATGATGCTCGGGATAAAGACATTATGGTTTGAACCGCTAATGCATTTAAATGAGCCTTCCTCGCCTCGTTTCCCCTTCGAATTTGGGCCATTAATTCCTCTTGTTCCTTTTTTAATTGAATGGCCGTTTCTTGGATGCTCCTTTGCATTTGAAGCATAGAATGGAACACCTCCGTGTCGGGTAATAGGTGATCATTGGGGTCTTTTAAAGCTCCTTGATAATCTTGATGATGCCCAAAGGGTGGGGCATCATATTGTTGGTAGTGAGGTTGGGGTGATTGGTAGTATTGTGGGTCATGGGGCTCATATTGTGGTTGGGGTGGAGGGTAATATGGTGGGTATTGGGAATATTGGCTTCCATAAGGTGAATCTTGATTGAACATGGTGGGCTCACAATCATAACTCGAGTAATAGTCACCATGATCGTAGGATTGGTAATCGTTCACTTGTTGGTAGCCATTTTCATAACCTTGAAGTTCATACCCACTAGAGTCACCCCAAGAAGCTTGATAGTGGTAGGGGGACGTCATGTCATACCCTTGGTTCATGGAAGAAGAGGGGTAGCTCATATCGGCTCCCGAGTGTGTGGAGTTTAGATCAAACCCCATGCTTGCTCGAAAATCGTAGTCCATACCCGGTTGGAAACCACTCATTCTAGCAACCGTCCGTTTAAGCGGCTCTGAGTTGCAAGAAGAAGATAATCACCACCTCTAAGCACAAACTGTAGACTAAGAACAAATGTGCGAAGTCTAGTGCTTTTTGGGCACTAGACAAGAGAGAAATAAACCACACACACACAAGAAGCAAAGTAACAAAAAGAAAAAGAAAAACACAAACACAAAGACTAAGTCAAGCAAAAAGGAAAACAAAGTCCAAACTAGCACCGTCCCCGGCAACGGCGCCAAATTGATGGGAGGGATTCGTCACGTCCCAACCGTCAATAATATAACCGGCTAACCTAACTAGGGTAGATAGGGTAAGTCGGGTCGAATCCACGGGGACGGTAAGAGGCGTCTAGACTAGGTCGGCCCGAATACGAGACTAAGTCAACGAGCTAAACTAGAAAATGATAGAAAGGGAGAAGACTAGACTATGACTAAGAAGAACAACTAAGGAAAACGGGCTAGGATTAGGTCGAGGTCAAAGGGGTAACGGAATGGTCAAGGGAGGACTAGAGTGAAGGAGGTAGTAGGGTAATCTAGGTAATGCCCGGGCTCTCGCAACTTAGACTCACCTAGAGGTTCCACCTAAAACCGAACTCGGCGATACACAACACAATCGGGGTTACTAGCGCGATATAGTGGCCTAGGTCGAATCCGGGCTCTCGCTACGTAGATAGACCTAGGGGTCGTCCTCACCGGGCTCTCACAACTTAGTGAGGGAACCGAACCCACAAACAAACTAACACCCACAAGAGAAAAGCAAGAAAAACGAGTATTCACAACTACTTAGTCATTCATGCATTTCAACAAACATGTAATATGCATCAAACCAAGAGGAAACCCAAATCTTCCACCAACATCTCCAACAATCCCTTAATCATCCAATTAACACCCTAATCACCCTACTAACCCTAGCAAGAACACTACTCTAACATAATCAAACTACAACTAACACAAACAAGAGGAATCATCTCAAACATCAAAACAAACATAAACAAACTAGTGAAAATGATGAACTATGAACAAAAGATGAGAACTTGATGAATAATAAAGGATTAAGATTAAAAGGAGAAGAAGATTATACCAAACCAAACAACAAAATTTAAGGCAAAAAAACCCTAGTGAGAGAGCGACGTGCAGGCGATTCGAGGGAGATTCAGGCACCATGGCCAAATCTCCTGCATCGAGGTCACCTGAATTTAGCAATATCACTAGACGGAGGCATAAGGCAAATTTAAGCACGCAGGATGATCAGAGGGAAAAGGTTGTGAGAAACCCTACGATGGACGTACCTTTGAAAGAGAAGTCCATGCAGGATATCATGGGGATTCCACCCTACGATGTTCATGATGATGAGGTTGAGGACAATATGATAGATGACTCTGTGTCCATCGTGGACGAATCAAAGGAGGACCTAGGAGTTGAAGAAGGAACGTGGTTTGTGAAACAAGGAAAGAAAAATGTTGTGGTTAGACCAGAGCAACCAGTGTTGCAACTCACGAAGGAGGACGTGCAAACTGAGATTGACTTTTGGTCAATAACAATTTATGGCTTTATTGTGGGATCCAATCCACCATGGACTGTCTTAGATGGTTTCCTAAGACGAATCTGGAAGAACCATAAGATTGATACGATATCACTGCTTCCTAATGGGGTGTTTGTGGTTTGTTTTCAAAATGAAGAAATGCAAAAAAGTGTGTTGAATGCAGGGTATTATCTTTTCGATAATAAGCCAATGGTGATCAAGCCATGGAAACCTGATATAGACTTGGAAAAGGAAGATGTTCAAGTGTTGCCAACTTGGGTTCGGATTCATAAACTTCCTCTGAAGTTTTGGGGAAATAGCCTAGAGAAAATTGCGGGCTTAATTGGCCCTATGGTGAAGAGGGATGATGCTACTACAATGAGAACTAGAATTGGATTTGCTCGGGTTTTAATAGAGGTTACAGTGGGGCAGGAGTTGCCGTCTACACTGCAGTTCAAAGATGAGATTGGCAATTTGATCACAGTACAGGTTGAATATGACTGGAAGCCTGTTCTGTGTTCGGGCTGCAAGAGAATGGGACATGAAGTGCAAAATTGTAGAAAAGGTGATACAACAAAGCAAAAGAGCATAGCACCAAGGAAGGAATGGAGGCCAAAAGAGAAGAAGATTGAGCCTGTACAAGGGGATATTGAACCTCCAGCGAAAATTATTAACTACAGCTCTGATAACCTGAGGGATAAGAAGGCAGATGACATGAATTATTCAAACCCTAATGAGCCTGACCAAGTGCATATTGGAGGAAAGCATGATAAGGGTCCAAATATTACTATGAATCAGTCTGCTTTCAAGGATGCTTTGCTGAGTTCTCCTAGCAAGGTAATTGGTGACCCTATTATAACAAGGTTGATATGATGATTTTGGGTTTTTGGAACATAAGAGGTATGAATAAGATGAAGAAGCAGCAAGAAATAAATAAGTTTCTTCAGAACAATAAGGTAGGATTTTTTGGTCTCCTAGAAACCAAAATTAAGGTAAATAATCCGACTAGGGCTTTTTCTAATGCCTTCAATAATTGGAGTATTGTTACTAATGCTCATATGCATCCTAGGGGGAGGATTTGGATTGTGTGGGATCATAAACAATGTGAGGTCATTCCACTACAGTGTACATCACAGTTGATTCATTGTGGTGTTAAGGAGATAGGGAATAATCAGAGATTTTGTGTGACAATGATCTATGCCTTTAATGAAATTGGCGAGAGGGAAGCCCTCTGGGGTGATCTTAAGGGGATTGCTAGAGACATTGATGGTCCTTGGCTCGTAGGAGGGGATTTTAATTGTGTTTTGAGTAAGGAGGAAAGACTAGGTGGAGGTTTTAACTTGGCTTCGCGGCACCTTTTCAAGAATGTATTGATGTTTGTGAGCTTATGGATAGTCCTGCAATAGGTGCTTTCTATACGTGGAATAACAAACAAGAGCATGAGGATAGGGTGTTTAGTAGATTGGATAGGTGTCTCGTTAATCAAGAATGGATGAGTTCTCGGGCAAGATACATAGCTCATTTCATGCCGGAAGGGTTATATGACCACTGTCCATGCGTAATCAGTCCACAAGATAGAAGTAAGAAAAATGGAAGAGCATTCAAATATTTTAACATGTGGAGTAGAGATCCAAATTTCGATCAATTGGTGGAGAAGGATTGGAGACTGCCTGTTCAAGGTACAAAGATGTTTTGCTTAGTTAAAAAATTACAAAGGCTAAAGCGTATACTAAGAGGCATCAACAAGAATCAATTTGCAGACATTGAAAGAAATGCTGAGATTGCAGCATTAAAGCTGAAAGCATTACAGGAGAATTTGGCGGTGGACCCTGTGAATTGTGATTTACGAAGACAGGAGAAGGAAGCCCAGGCTAACTACTCACTTCTTAAGGATGCCTGTGTGGAATTTTTAATGCAGAAATCAAAAGCACAATGGATCAAAGAGGGTGACCAAAATACCGGGTACTTCCATGGGGCTTTAAGAGCAAGGCGAGCAAGGAATAATATCTATCAAATTTCAGATGCGCAAAGGATGGTCTTCTCTGATCAGGAAGGCATTCAGGATGCTTTCTTAAGATTTTACAAAAAGCTACTTGGTGAAAGAACTACAACAACTCAGGTGAGTAAAAAGGTTATAGGATATGGGCCGGTATGCGATGAAAATCATCATATTATATTGATGCAGACTGTTACGGGTGATGAAATTAAAGAAGCAATTTTCAGTATACCTAATGATAAATCCCCAGGCCCAGATGGGTACACGAGCAAATTCTTTAAGGATTCATGGGATATTATAGGGGAAGAGGTCATCGACGCGATCAAGGATTTCTTTTCTACTGGTAGAATGCTGAAACAGCTAAATACCACGATGGTCTCCTTGGTCCCAAAAGTTGACAGACCGGAAACAGTTATGCAATATAGACCGATAGCGTGCTGCAACGTTGTCTATAAGGCAATTTCTAAGATCCTATGCTCTCGCTTGTCCAGAATTCTGCCTGATATAATCTCCCCAACGCAAGGCGGTTTTATAAAAGGTAGGAGCATCATAGAAAACATAATGATATGTCAGGATATTATCAGACTATATTCCAGGAAGAGTGTGTCTCCTAGATGTATCTTCAAGATGGATCTTCAGAAAGCATACATACAGTTGAGTGGGATTTCCCGAAACAAATGCTATATAATCTGGATTTTCCTATTCCTTTTATTGACTTGATTATGCAGTGTGTATCTACCGCGACCTACACATTATCAATCAATGGGGAATCGTTTGTTTTTTTCCAAGGAAAGAGGGACTTGAGACAAGGGGATCCTCTATCCCCATTGTTGTTCACTGTGTGTATGGAGTATCTCTCTAGACTACTGAAATACACAACCGATGTTATGCCTTTCAAGTTCCACCCTCTCTGTAAGATGATGAAGCTCACTAACCTAATGTTCGCCGATGACCTCCTTTTATTTTGCAAGGGTGAGACTCCTTCAATGATGGTCCTTCTGAGAACTTTTGCAACCTTTTCAGCTGCATCGGGCCTTAAATTGAGCAAGGGCAAGTCAAATGTGTACTTTAACGGTGTCTCTAAAGACACTAAGGATGAGATCATTCGAATTTCTGGATGTGCAGAAGGCTCGCTTCCTTTCAGGTATTTAGGAGTGCCGATAAAACCTTCTAAATTGTCTGTTTTGGAGTGTCAGCCTTTAGTACACAAAGTGGTGGAGAAAATCAGGTGCTTGGGCACGAGAAAAATCTCATATGCAGGGAGACTTGTGCTAGTTAAGAGTGTCCTTTCTACTTTACACAATTACTGGGGCTCAATTTTTATCATTCCTAATGCAGTTATACAGCAAATTGACGGGATTTGTAGGAACTACCTTTGGGATGGGGTTGTGGACTACCAAAGATCACCACTTGTAGCTTGGAACAAAGTCTGCAAACCTCTGAGAGAAGGTGGACTTGGAATAATTCAGAATAGCATATGGAATAAGGCAGCGATTGGAAACCTCGCGTGGTGGGTGAGTAGTAATCAGAATAGGCTTTGGGTTCAATGGATTCATCACGTATACCTGAAAGGAATGCTTTGGGACGATTATAAGCCGTCAAATGAATCAAGTTGGGCTTGGAGGAAGGTATGCCAGGTTAGAGACATACTAAAACCGGGTTATTCCAGTGAAGAATGGACAATGCACGGTCCGAATATTCTATTGCAAAAGGGTACCAATGGCTTAGGGAGAAAGGAGACATTGTCGCCTGGTATAGATTGGTTTGGACAAACTGGTCACTACCAAAACACAGCCTGATTGCGTGGTTGATACAACATAATGCTCTAAACCTGAAGGAAAAGTTACACAGATTGCAGATTACGGATGAGGATCACTGATGTATTTGTGCAGGTGCAGCGGAGACGAATGCGCATTTATTCGAGGAATGTGGGTACAGCAGCAGAGTTATCAAAACAGTGTCTGAAAACCTGAATTGGTACAGGCTTGATACAAGCAATGAAGGTAGGCAAAGACTTAGAGGTACCAAGTTACAACGAGCGATCAAGAATGCGGTCATCAACTCCATTAACTATCATGTTTGGACTCAAAGAAATGGATGCAGGATGGACGGTATATTGATTAGACCTGAAGTGGTTGGAGGAATAGTGGTTAAAGAGTTTAAGGAATTTTGTAAGAGCAAAATTGACAAGAATCGTAGTGTTAAGGACATCTGTTTCATTGATAGAGTTATTATGCATTGATGTGTCTAAGGATGTAATGTATTTACTATTATTTTATTAATATATCTTACCTTTACCAAAAAAAAAAAAAAAAGAAGATTATACCAAACTACAAGGGAAATGGAAAAGGAGAACACTTGTATAGAAGAAAACCCAAATAATTCCACCAAGGTTGTCAAGCTTGAATGGATTCTTCAAGAATTCCTTAATACAAGAGCTAATCTATGATTAACTACTAATTACCGACTAATCTACACTAATCTAATCTAATCTAACCTAAAGTAGTCTAGGGTTTAAGGATATGTCATAAGATGGTGTCTTAATACAAGAGGGGGGGGGGGGGGGGGGGGTATATATAGGGTTTAAGAATGAAAGGAGAAGAAAGAAACAAAGCGGAGCTGCAGCAGGCCCGTCCCGGCCGAGACGGGGTGGTCCCGGTCGGGACGAGGTCGGTCCCGGTCGGGAAGCCATGCTCTCGATCGGGATGGGCCCTGGTCAGTAGCCTCCTTGTTTGTGCACCTCATCCCGAACGGGATGAGGCCATCCCGAACGGGATGAGCCTTGTAGGCCTCCATTATGATCTTTTTGGTCCCTCCTTTGTTCTCATGGGCTTCTCACCGATTCTCGGGACTCGGGATCGGGTCTCGGAGGCTCGGGATTGGGTCCCAAGGTCTCGGGGTCGACTCCAAGGCATCGAGTGATCGCTCCTTTACTCCGTTGGCTCCAAAATGTGTATGTATCGAGTCAGAATCGCTCCAACTCTTCCAAATCGGTCTCGGGAACCTGAAACGAACTAAAGGAAGCATAAGAAGCCCCTAAACCGCTCCCAAGGAGCGATTCTACAGGGAAAATGGGACCAAAACACTACAAAATAGGCACTACAAACTACACTTATCAGACAGCCCAGAATTTTGAGGATTCAAGCTCCATAGGATACCTCTAACCATTAGGGCCAGACATGGAAACCAGATCCAGCATTATCAAACCAGCCCAATCGAAGTTCGAGCCATCATTACTCGACTTCCCCCCTTTCCTACCACATTACAATACCTTACCCTCGAAGCCTTAGCTCCACAAAATCAAGCTCCAGATGTCAAAACATCAAAGCCACTTGCGACCTAGCTCCATGATGGGTAGGGATTTGTCGTGGAATCCCGACCGTCAATAATATAACCGGCTATTCCTATGGTAGATAGGGCAAGTCGGGTCGAATCCACGGGGACGGTAATGTATAGCCTAGACTAGGTCGGCCTAAGAACAAGACTAAGTCAACGAGCTAAACTAGAGAATGATAGAAGGGGAGAAAGCTAGACTAAGATTAAGGCTAAGGAGAAAGCAAACGAAGGAAAACGGGCTAGGATTAGGTCGGGGTCAAAGGGGTAACGGAATGGTCAAGGGAGGACTAGAGTGAAGGAGGTAGTAGGGTGATCTAGGTTGGTCCGGGCTCTTGCAACTTAGACTCACCTAGAGGTTCCACATAGAACCCATCTCGGCGACACACACGACAAACGGGGTTCTAGCGCGCTATGGTCCTAGGTCGAATCCGGGCTCTCGCTACTTAGACCGGCCTAAGGGTCGTCCTCACCGGGCTCTCGCAACTTAGTGAGGGGACCGAACCCACAACAAACTAACACCCACAAAAGAAAGGCAAGAAAAACAAGCATTCACACATACTTAATCATTCAAGCAATTCCACAAACATGTGATGTGCATCAAACAAGAGGAAACCCAAATCTTCCACCAAGATCTCTAACAAACCCCTAATCATTCAATTAACACCCTAATCACCCTACTAACCCTAGCAAGAACACTACTCTAACATAATTATACTACAACTAACAAGAACAAGAGGATTCAACACAAACATCAAAACAAACATCTACAAACTAGCAAGAACACGAACAAACAATGATAAAGATTCAAACTTGAATGAATAAAACAAGATTAAGAGTAGAAGAGAAGAGGATTATACCAAACTAGTGAAGGAGAAAGAACAAAACTTGCATTAATGAAGAAAACCCAAAACAAACATCCAAGGTTGTCAAGCTTGGAGAAGATCTTGAAGAATTCCCTTAATACAAGTGCTAATCTAAGATTAACTACTAATTAACAACTAATCTACACTAATCTAATCTAATCTAACCTAAAGTAGTCTAGGGTTTAGTCTCTAATGAAGTGCATATCCTTTACAAAACAAGGGAAGGGTATATATAGGGTTTAAGAATGAAAGGAGAAGAAGGAAAGCAAAGCACGGCAGCAGCACGCCCGTCCCGGCCGGGACGGGGTGGTCCCGGTCGGGACGAGGTCGGTCCCGGTCGGGACGCCACCATCCCGATCGGGATGGGCCCTGGTCAGTGGCCTCCTTGTTTGTGCACCTCATCCCGAACGGGATGAGCTTATCCCGAACGGGATGAGCCTTGTAGGCCTCCATTATGCACTTTTTGGTCCCTCCTTGCTTCTCATGGGCTTCTCACCGATTCTCGGGACTTGGGATCGGGTCTCGGAGGCTCGGGATTGGGTCCCGAGGTCTCGGGGTCGATTCCAAGGCATCGAGTCATCGTTCCTCTACTCCGTTGGCTCCAAAATGTGTATATCGAGTCAGAATCGCTCCAACTCTTCCAATTCGATCTCGGGAACCTTAAACGAACTAAAGGAAGCATAAGAAGCCCCTAAACCGCTCCCAAGGAGCGATTCTACAAGGAAAATGGGACCAAAACACTACGAAATAGGCACTACAAATGACACTTATCACTCCACATTTCCAAAAACATCCAAACCAGTTACCAACCCCAAATACGGGAACTCAACTTGCAGTCGGCATAGAACATGCCCAAATAGTTCACACCACCTCTGGGGGCTACCCCGGAGAACGCTCACAGTCACAGGATTAACATCCTAACTGTTCTACCCCTTTGATCAAGACATCACTGGGAATGCACCTAGCCTACACCATCGCTATGGCTAGTCACACACAAAGTCCTATTAGACTAGGCATCATAATATATCTTCCGACACTGAACTACGGCTTGGTTTGATTTCACTACACGTGAATATGTAGGCAGCCTTTCAACAAAGGCACAACCACCCACATTGACACACATTCAAAAAGCGCCACTATTCCGGTCACGACACCATCATGTTCTCAACAGCTAGCTTTGTTGTCCCGGGGGCTTCTCCTAGGCAGAAGTTCTCCTTCCACTCACATAATCCAAATACTTTCAAAATCTAGCCTCCTTTCTGTAGTGTGTCCTAGTACTCGAGGCAATACCCACTTTGGAAATGTACCCTAAAATCAGAAATTCGGAAGGGCACCAGACTAAAACAGTCTCATTACAGGCTACTGCAATCCCCCCATAGCATATCTATCCCATTTCGATGTACGACCGTGTCGCCACTCGCCTAGGCTACGGGACAGCGCAACTTAAGAGTCTTGTTAGGCGGCCCACACCCCTATCGAGTCACGGTCCAACCTTTAGAGAGTCCAGTCCGTGTCAGTCAACTCGTCCTGTCGTGTCCAGAGTCGAGTCTGTCGGTAGGTCCCTCTCTTCAGATTCCACTTCGAAATTTGCAAAATTTAGCCATTTGAAAAAAACATCCTTTTCGACAAGGTCAGATTTCAGTCTATTTAAACTGCGAATTTCTTTTCTACCCCTTTCCATTTTGAAAACCTAGCTCGTGATTGCTTTCAGGGTTTCAAATTCAAAATTTCAAAAACTTCAAAAAGTCATTTTCCCCAGCACGAGTCATTTTGCTACCTACGTGTTGCATACATTTTATAACTTATACAGGTACGACTCAAGCAAAGACATGCAAGTCATCAAATCTTCCCAACAGCATTTTCCGGGACAGCACGGGATGGACCAACACAGAGGCACACCAAGGGCTTACGCGACAAGCCCAAATTCCCCACGGAGTACAATCATCAAGCTCAGGTATGATTTCTGTCTTATGGCTGGCGAGCCCTTCACGCGAGTCTAACGGACTATAAACGACCCGACCGGAAGTCTACCAGGTCTTAACTGGCTTGGTAGCTACTCTGACTTTCGCCTTGTCCAAGCCTCAGTCAGAGTGGGGGCTCTGTAGACACCCGCATTTTGACCGCCAGGTGTCTATGGCAGTTTCCAAAAAATACCCGATGATGATCGGACGCTAACGTGTTTCTATGTGCTCGGATACGGGCTCAAATCCATTAATCGTTGGCTAACACACTTACAGAGTACAAATCTCACCAAACGGACCTCAAATCCAGGCCCAGTGGATCATTCCGAGTCAAACAAGACTAATTTGGGCCAAAACCGACACCGGAAATAAAACCGACTTTTTGCGATTGGGTCAACCCCGGTCAAAGTCGTTTCCGAGACACACAAAAAACAGCCATACAATCATCAAAAGTGTAAGTCAAACACAAAACCCATCAAACTCAAAGTCAAAGGTCCAAAACAATGGACCCGTGCAACCCGACTGGGCCACTCGATCGAGTGACCCACCCACTCGATCGAGTGGGCTTGTTTCAAGCCCGACGGCAGGCTTCACGGGCCACTCGACTGAGTTGGCCTCATACTCGGTCGAGTAACCCTAATCCGGGTGCCCTAGCCTTTCCTATATATACCCCCATGCAACACACATGCAACCAATCTTTTTGCAACCTCAAAAAACCCTAGAGCAATCATTACACACACAACCCTAATCAACTTTCATACACACTTTCAAAACCCTAATCAACATCAAGATCAAACCCTAAGCAACATCAAAATTCAACCCTAATCAAGATCAAATTCAAACCCTAAACCTAGTTTTAGGAATCAATCCCAAGCCACCACAACTTAACCTCCATAAAACCTCGAAGACTCTTGTGTTAAAGCCACGGTTACGAGTCCGTTCCGAGATAAGAACATGTAGGTTGAGGGTGTCAAAACCCCTTTCTCTCCTTCTTCTCTTCCTCACGTCGTCTTCATCTTCCTTTTCATCTTTTTTTTCGTTTTTTATTTTGTTCATTGCATTGTAATATCGATAATATTATTAGTACAAAACATTAAAATACTTATTGATTTGTGTCGAATGTGAGTGATGGTGGGATAAGGAAAACCGCATATACAAGTGTACTGCACACGCGTCGTCGGTCGCTTATACCACCACCCCGATCGTTTGATTATTGAAATAAGTCAACGTAAACAATAATTCGTTTTTTATATTTTTTGTAGTCATCATCATCGATCTTGCATTCATCAATTTTTAAAATCAATTCTAATAAGGGTCGAAACCCGTTGACACGGATCCGACATCACAATCCCTAGGGATTTATTTCGATGTCGGAGAAGTCGAGGGAATCAAGTTTTTTTATTTATTCAAGTCAAGCGTCGATTTTAGATTCGATACCAATTCTATAATTGGATATCGAATCTAACGATCAAGTCACATGAATTAATTAACGTGATTTGATCATATCACGATAATTAATTTAAGACGACTAAAATTAATCTTTTTTTTTTATTATTTTATTTTCACTCTAATATTCCATATCGATTCAATAATCGAATATGGGATATAACGAGTATTCAAAATTAGAATCGGGTATAAATTCAACAATATTATATTCGGTTCAACAAAATCCGCAATTTATAAAATAGCCAAATCGAACATAAATTGTGCAATATTTATGTCCGATTCGGTAAAACCGTCGAATTATCAAAAATCAAAAGCAATTTCAAAATCAACAATTAAATTGCAAACGAACCAAGTTCGTACAGGTGCCACTCGGCCGAGTGCTTTAGTCACTCGATCAAGTGACATCCTAAAATCAGATCAGAATGCCTATTACGACCCCCACTCGATCGAGTCTCACAGTGACTCGATCGAGTGGCCATGTACTCAACCGAGTTGGTCAATAACTCGGCCGAGTACGGTCTAAAACGCAAACCAGAATCATCTTTTATAGGTCCACTCGATCGAGTCCATCGACCACTCGATCGAGTGACCGCATAACGACTAAAACAACGAGTCGTACATTCTCTTATTTTCTAAACTCGATAGTATTTTGCGGCTTAGGTCAACATGTGCTTAATTAATCACGTGTATAATATCTTTTCAAACCATGCATCTCATATTTGCACCTTTTCATCTCATCTCATATTTACACAAACCGTTATTATTCGTTATTTCATTACATCGTTACTAACGCGTTTGTTATTTCTTTTGTCAATTTAATTATTGTTCGCTTATTGTACTAAATGAAGCCACATGCTAAAATTCCACTTTGACGTAGAATTAATTGCATTAAATTGACATAGAAACCCACTTTTCAATTTCATTCACATGTTTAGGGAAAATAAATCTTTGCATATCATTTTCCCGTTTTACTAACGCGCGTATTGTAAGTCACTCGAATTCTTAGTAGAGGCCGCTAATGTTTGGGCGGGGTTGGGTGTCCTTTGTGGGCTTCCCAACACGTACCCTCACCCCTTACTCAGAACCTCGGTTTCCGGATGCCCGAAACCGTTGGCGCACGAGAGTCATTCAATACACGATATCCGATAACGTCGGTATCGGTATCAAATGCAAAGGGACGAGCCCAATAAACTCTGACATCGGAAATGGGCCGTATTTTGTATATGGCCCACTACGACATAGAGTGGGCTCGAACGGTTCCGAATAACCATAAAATTCGGTGGCGACTCCACATAGACCTAAATTTCAATTCGATCCATTCTCATATGGAAATTCATTCGCCTACTCAAACCCGCGTGTGGCCGCGTCGGGGTGGACCTATGTCATGTCCACATAAAGTCAAACAATAGGCCTTAAATAAAATGGCCAAAATTTAAAACAATCCACAAAAGGGGTTTGAACAATCCTTAAGACATAATTATTAAAATAAATAAGCAGGATCCACACTACTCGCTAGACCACACCCGGAACACGTATACCTGCCATGTTAAAACATAACAGCCACAATCAGTGGGGAGCAACGCCAACGTTCTCCCAGCCGTATAACAGGTTAAAACTGTACTTACTACTATAGAAAAATAATAAAAATGAAAAACCGTGAAACATCATATTAAAATAAGTTTTCGACACAAAACCAAAATATTAAAATGGGTTACCGAAAAAACATAAAAATATTTGCCAACCTGCAAACCAATTTATATCGATAACAAATAAAATAATCAAAATGGCGTTATGGATAGGATTAATGTAGAATCTAGACTTTCACTAGGACAATACTAAAATCTAGTTTTGAAAACTTAGTCAAAACAAATCAGACTTTGGTCTCTAACTAGGCAACTCAACTATAACAGGACTGCGTGCAGCGAGGTCTTGGTTTAAGTAGTGCACACCCCTCCTGGATACAAACCATACCCAGTTCAATCCGACGCGACTTACACGATGCGATATCTAAGTTTAAGGTAAACATACACTCTACTGAACACAAACCATGCTCAGTTCAACGACCAATGTGTCTCAACATAGACACACCAGCTTTATAGTTAATGGCAAAACGTACAGCCCAAACTATATTACTCTAAACCCACACTTTTCCTTATTCCATAACTCGAAAACAAAGCCATTATCGATATTCAAAAGATATAATCATTATAATAATAAGAGAACAAAAGGAGTAATCACAATGTTCTAAAAGAGGAAACTTTCTATTTTAGGAAACTTCTATTTTTAGAAACTTACTAAAAATAGCATCATATGAAAATAGCAAAATATTAGTTTAAACTAATACAACATTTTTTGTAAACGATATAGATTTATAAAACTAGTACTTTCGGCCTTAACGATATTAATTCTTAAAACGAGAACTTTTGCGTTAGTGAAATTATTGAAACGTCATACAAGTGTTTATAAAATGATTTAGAAATGTCTTAAACATTTTAAATACTACTAATTAGGGTGTTTCCAAAATCTACAAAACTAAAATTCCCTAATTATTATTAGTTTCGACAATACGATTATAAATAGGATTTCACGGCAAATGTCAAATAAAATCTTTTAACATCTTTTATTTAATTAAACCATTGAATATATTTAGAATATGTTAAGGAATGATTTAACTTTTAAAGTTTCAGATTTAAATACTTTCAAAATTGCTGGAAAAATAATTCTTTTAGGTAAGACGAAGAATTTTAACGATAAAGCACAATTTGTCCGAAAATCAATAATTATTAATTAAAGACTTTAATAAATGGTACAAAAATTACGTAAAATAGTTAAAACATAATTATGGACATTCTGTCCAGAAAGTAAAATTTTCCAGAATCCTAAAACTCGGTTTTTAAAGCGTTTTTGCGTTAATCGTCTAATCTCGACAATAACGATTAATAAAAATAGTAATTACAAAACGATTTAAGTATTAATATCCAAAAATTATTATTACACTCTAAAATTCTGATTTTCCAGAATATAAATTTTCCAGATTTTTCCAAAATTCCAGATTCAACAAATTCCAACAAAACCGTCATTTAAACCCGTTTTCACAATTAACGATTTCATTAATAAACTTATCGTTCCTAACATTTTATTAAGGCACTAAAAATCATAAAAATACATTTTAATATGAAATCATCAGAATCACATTTTTTTCCAGATTTGAACTAAAGACCAGAATTCGAGAATTTAAACAACAAACACGGTTTTAACGATAAACGATGATTTAAAGTGATTAATTAATTCATCAACTTAAAAATTCCGAAAAATTATGAACAAAAATCATAAAATTCTATTTCACCATAAAGTTTCACCACTCCAAAAATCAAATTAAAATAAAATATTTAGGTACTAGAACTAAAAATCGCTTTTAATCGTTTTTGTCCGTAAACGGTAATAATTCCATAATCGATATTTAAAATATCAGAAAAATCCTAAATTATTATAAATCATCAAAAATATCAATTTTACAGAATATAAACATATATTACATGTTTAGGCCGAATATTATGATTTTACAAATTAATATAACAATTTAATCGTTAATCTCGAAAAAGCGATAAAAATCCGAAACATGCAAATTTTCAACTTTTAAAAATTTTCCAGATTTGGTGACATACATATATTGTCAAATAAAACATAAAAATATATACATGCAAATACACAATTAAAATCATGAAATACCGAGTAACATCGACGTTACCTCTACTCCAAGTCTGAATCGATTATATACTCGTCAGCCTCGGGATCGTCCACAAATCCTTCCAAACACGAAAATAATGGCAGAAAAATACCATGAGAAAACTAACAAAAATCAAGGTAAATAATGATCGAAAACGACGTTGATTATTACCTTAATGAGGGAATCGGAAAGAGGATTAATATGACGATAAAAACGATTCGATTGAGATTCGAAATGGAGCAAAAATCAGGCTGGAATAGGGGAGGGAGTACTCGCCAAGAAGGAAAAAAAAGAATGATGAATATGTTGTAGTAATTTTTTGTTAATGCCAAAAATGAATGTAGAGTAAAGGAGGAGATGGAGGTTACTACACTTTAAAGAGTAAGAATGAAATTAAAGCCTCCAAAATGAGGAATCCAAAGTGCATCTAGACAAATATGGCTAGCCAAAGGGATAAGAAGAGGAGTAGGAAGAGCTTGAGTAGTAAAACCTCAATTCAATGAAAAGAAAAGAATCCTATGTTTACGGTTTAATGTGATAAAATGAAACGTATTAATAAAACATAGTTAAATTGTGACAAGAAGCTTTGTCGGTCCAAAATATAAGGAAAAAGTCTCAAATTATTTATAAGTTGATAAAAAGTATAATCGTAAAATAGTTAAAGGCATTTCAAGGTAATTCGACTAAACCTCGCGTAAGAAAATAATTATTCGCGAAGCTTCGTAATAAAATTATTAACGACTAAATACTTGTAAATAAAAATATTTACTAGTTGAAAATATTATATAAACATATTCAAACATTTTTAGGAAAAGGAATAACTTAAATCCGAGTTTAAAAAAAACGTCAATTCGAAGAGAAATAGAATTCCTTGCGGAAAATTAATTAGTTTACGAAGAAAACCAAATAAATGGATTTAAAAAGAATTAAAATCTTTAAAATTAAAATAAGAATCATTAAACTCAAAAATTAAAATAGAGCTTAGTAAAATGATGAAATATGAGGCCGAAAAGTGACAGAGTTAAGACGGAGTCCTAACGGAAAGAATAAATATGCTACGAAAAATAGCGGGTGTTACAATCCTCCCCACTAAAAGAAAGTTTCGTCCTCGAAACTAAGAATAAGCAGAAAGAAAATCAAGGTTTACCATACTCGAAGAGATGAGGATATAAATTTCGCATAAAAAAAAATTGCTGTAAAAGAAAATTTTACAACTTTTAAAGTGATAAGAAATCAAATGCAATTATTTATTCCATGAGAAATTGGGCTAAGCTACCCGGAATTTGAAATCTTTTAATTAGTGAAGTTGTAAAGTAAAGTTATTTGATAAAATAACGACGCTAAATAGCATTTGTAACGAGCTTGAAGGAAATAGGGTAATTAAAACATTTTCAAAACAAAAGTAAAACAATTTGATTAAGAATATTAATAATATTTCTTTTCCTGATGAAACAAAATTTAGTTTTGAGAAATCAAATTTATAGTTAGTAAAAACCGATCCAGTTGTCAAGCATTTTCAATAATAGATTCAAAAGTCCACCAACAATAAAGAGAAACTAATTTCAAAACGTTAAAATTTCGAAAATTTTATCAAAGTAATTATGAAAGTTGTTATCAAACTTGAACATTCAAAATAATTTCGACAATGTTAAAACGCTTTACAAAATAATCCTATAGAAGATGAAGTATTTGGAAATATGAAAGTCTTCATAAAATTCCGATCGTTTGAAAATCAAAAAATTGAAATATTTTCAAAATAAATTATTAAGGCATTTTGAAACAGGACTAAGTATAAATATCGACCAAAGATAAAACAAAAGTAAAGTATAAAGTTCTTAAATTATAATTCAAAAATGTTAAATTTCACAATATCCGAAAAGTTTAATAATAGAACAAGGATAAATAAATTAAAAATAAGAGCTTTCAAAATCGATGAAGGTCGAAGGGATTGACAGCAGATGCAGTAACAGAATTCAAGAGAAGCAGGAAGGAAGACGGAGTTGAGAGTCAGAATAAGCTCTCAAGGATTATAGAAGAAATTAACCATCTCGAGAATTCTGACACGAATCTCTGAAACACGGGTTCCTAATTGCCCCATCAAATAACGCCAAGTCCAATATCGGTACAGGGTGGTCCTACTCAATATACAACCTCCAAAATTATCAACTGCCATAGCCTCTAAATTTAAGTCTTACATACTTATATAATCTTTCAATTAGTATGGTAAGAATCCACAAATGATTTATACTGATCCATTAATTAAGATTCCAACGGTTATCAAAACATACCCAAACTCGTAATCACTAAGGTTCATAAATTTAAAGCTCATAAGGTCTGAACTCGAGGTATACTTCAAATTTCTCGAGTAAGGAAGCCTAAATAAAACCCACCAATTAAAAATGTTCGGACACGAAATCCTCAAAAATGATCACCAACATATTTATAATACCACAAGTACAGAAGTTGGGGAAGTACAATAAATCCTCAAACACGCTCAAACCTATAGGTAATGGCGCGAACACTCACATCTTCAAAACACGTTTTTCGACTAATGTTTCTGAGAAGTCCATCAAAATTTTAATCGTAATGGTGCAACCACAAAATATTTAATAACTCAACGAAGCTACAATCTCGTTGGTCTAAGGTTCTTAACTATAAATCCATTAAGATGATTGACATCAAAGTATTCCCCAAAACAACGCGATAATTTCAACCTTTAATTGTGAAATATGTTTCTCTCCCTCAAGCCTAACAACAATTTAGCCAAGTTAGATCACTCAACTCCAAAGTTCATAGGTTACAACCTTAAACGACGACCAACAATCTAATCCACCAGAAATACGAGTAATCTATGTCAACCGAAATTTCTAACAACATTAATGAAAACCTTCAATGGTACCACAACACTCAGGCTAACACTTTAAACAATACTCTATGATCCCGAATATTCGCGATGCATCCATCCAATAAGCATCAGGTAAGAATCCCAAAGTTGTATTATCAGTTATACCTAGTTCGGTTCTAGGTTAGGTACTAGGTATCCATCAAATATGACATACTCTTACCATTCCCAAAATATGCTCAACTCTAAGTACTCCAAAATAATCAAAGTAACTTATAACCCAAGATTCAGTGGCTAAAGTATCAACCTAATTCCATCAATCAACAATTTATCATCCAAATCGATCCTCAAAAGCTTACCAAGATAGATAACAGGGTATAACTCACAATCTTCAAACCAGGTAACAAGGGTTTACTAAACCTCAAACATCTATAATTTTTCACGGGGTTCACTGAGACAGAATCCGATCTAACCAAAGAATCTCAAGAGGAAGATGGTAGAATAGAAAGACAGCACAAGGATTCACCAAGCGAATGAAGATGAGAGTATAAAAGAGAAGAATTGGAAGAAGCAGAAGCAGGACGAAAAGAATCAATAATTCTAGATGATAGAGACCCAAAACGAGAAGGGAAAGTTCAGACCTCTAAGGCTCACGAGGGAACTAAATGGATTACTTCATCTTCTTGTAGAGGAACGAGCACACAAGTATTGGGTCGCTCCATCTGGATCTACTGCGACATCATGGAACAAGAATCTACTCTTGATCATCTGGCCTGTAGCTTAAGTAAACTGAACCGAAGCTAAAAGTCACCATCGACATCTTTCTTGAAGCACCAAGTTGTCCACTCGAGTCAACAGGCGTTGAGAGTGATAAGTAAGCCTTGTCCCGATCTGGAGCAGCATCAAGTCAACACCTTGTCCACTCATCGTCTTCTTCTTGGACATATAAAACAAATATTCAATGCTAACCATTGAGTTTCAAGAACAGGAAAGCTAAACAAATAAGTCTTTATTTGTTTCTACCCATATCTAACAATATTTTTATTTACTGTTTAAATAATTTACTGGTATTTTCCTTAATTTCAAGTGTAAGCGTTGGGAGCAATGATGCTCTGATACCAACTATAATCCCCTAGAAAATCTAACGCGATACAGTGGCGGAAACACTGTAGAGTCGGGATTAAAACACATTGTAACTATGTCTTAGAAAATTAAAATGGTAAAGTCAAACAATAGGCCTTAAATAAAATGACCAAAATTTAAAACAATCCACAAAACGGGTTTGAACAATCCTTAAGACATAATTATTAAAATAAACAAGCAGGATCCACACTGCTCGCTAGCCCACACCCGGAACACGTATACCTGCCATTTTAAAACATAACAGCCACAATCAGTGGGGAGCAACGCCAACGTTCTCCCAGCCGTATAACAGGATTTTAAAACTGCACTTACTACTATAGAAAAATAATAAAAATGGAAAACAGTAAAACATCATATTAAAATAAGTTTTCGGCACAAAACCAAAATATTAAAATGGGTTACCGAAGAAACATAAAAATATTTGCCAACCTGCAAACCAATTTATATCGATAACAAAAAAAATAATCAAAATGGTGTTATGGATAGGATTAATGTAGAATCTAGACTTTCACTAGGACAATACTAAAATCTAGTTTCGAGAACTTAGTCAAAACAAATTAGACTTTGGTCTCTAACTAGGTAACTCAACTATAACATGACTGCGTGCAACGAGGTCCTGGTTTAAGTAGTGCACACCCCTTCTTGATACAAACCATACCAGTTCAACCCGACGCGACTTACACGATGCGATATCTAAGTTTAAGGTAAACATACACTCTCCTGAACACAAACCATGCTCAGTTCAACGACCAATGTGTCTCAACATAGACACACCAGCTTTATAGTTGATGGCAAAACGTACAGCCCAGACTATATTACTCTAAACCCACACTTTTCCTTATTCCATAACTCCAAAACAAAGCCATTATCGATATTCAAAAGATATAATAATCATAATAATAAGAGAACAAAAGGAGTAATCACAATGTTCTAAAAGAAAAAACTTTCTATTTTAGGGAACTTCTATTTTTAGAAACTTACTAAAAATAGCATCATATGAAAATAGCAAAATATTAGTTTAAACTAATACAACATTTTTAGTAAACGATATAGATTTATAAAACTAGTACTTTCGGCCTTAACGATATTAATTCTTAAAACGAGAACTTTTGCGTTAGTGAAATTATTGAAACGTCATACAAGTGTTTATAAAATGATTTAGAAATGTATTAAATATTTTAAATACTACTAATTAGGGTGTTTCCAAAATCTACAAAACTAAAATTCCTTAATTATTATTAGTTTCGACAATACGATTATAAATAGGATTTCACGGCAAATGTCAAATAAAATCTTTTAACATCTTTTATTTAATTAAACCATTGAATATATTTAGAATATGTTAAGGGATGATTTAACTCTTAAAGTTTCAGATTTAAATACTTTCAAAATTGTTGGAAAAATAATTCTTTTAGGTAAGACGAAGAATTTTGACCATAAAGCACAATTTGTCCGAAAATCAATAATTATTAATTAAAGACTTTAATAAATAGTACAAAAATTACGTAAAATAGTTAAAACATAATAATGGACATTCTGTCCAGAAAGTAAAATTTTCCAGAATCCTAAAACTCGGTTTTTAAAGCGTTTTTCCGTTAATCGTCTAATCTCGACAATAACGATTAATAAAAATAGTAATTACAAAACGATTTAAGTATTAATATCCAAAAATTATTATTACACTCTAAAATTCTGATTTTCCAGAATATAAATTTTCCAGAATTTTCCAAAATTCCAGATTCAACAAATTCCAACAAAACCGTCATTTAAACCCGTTTTCACAATTAACGATTTCATTAATAAACTTATCGTTCCTAACATTTTATTAAGGCACTAAAAATCATAAAAATATATTTTAATATGAAATCATCAGAATCGCATTTTTTTCCAGATTTAAACTAAAGACCAGAATTCGAGAATTTAAACAACAAACACGGTTTTAACGATAAACGATGATTTAAAGTGATTAATTAATTCATCCACTTAACAATTCTGAAAATTTATGAAAAAAATCAGAAAATTCTATTTCACCATAAAGTTTCACCACGCCAAAAATCAGATTAAAATAAAATATTTAGGTACTAGAAATAAAAATCGCTTTTAATCGTTTTTGTCCGTAAACGGTAATCATTCCATAATCGATATTTAAAATATCATAAAAATCCTAAATTATTATAAATCATCAAAAATATCTATTTTACAGAATATAAACATATATTACATGTTTAGGCAGAATATTATGATTTTACAAATTAATATAACAATTTAATCGTTAATCTCGAAAAAGCGATAAAAATCCGAAACATGCAAATTTTCAACTTTTAAAATTTTCCAGATCTGCTGACATACATATATTGTCAAATAAAACATAAAAATATATACATGCAAATACACAATTAAAATCATGAAATACCGAGTAACATCGACGTTACCTCTACTCGTCGGCCTCGGGATCATCCACAAATCCTTCCAAACACGAAAATCATGGCAGAAAAATACCATGAGAAAACTAACAAAAATCAAGGTAAATAATGATCGAAAATGACGTCGATTATTACCTTAACGAAGGAATCGGAAAGAGGATTAATATGACGATAAAAATGATTTGATTGAGACTCGAAATGGAGCAAAAATCAGGCTGGAATAGGGGAGGGAGTACTCGCCCAAGAAGGAGAAAAAAGGATGATGAATACGTTGTAGTAATTTTTTGTTAATGCCAAAAATGAATGTAGAGTAAAGGAGGAGATGGAGGTTACTACACTTTAAAGAGTAAGAATGAAATTAAAGCCTCCAAAATGAGGAATCCAAAGTGCATCTAGACAAATATGGCTAGCCAAAGGGATAAGAAGAGGAGTAGGAAGCGCTTCAGTAGTAAAGCCTCAATGCAATGAAAAGAAAAGAATACTATGTTTACGGTTTAATGTGATAAAATGAAACGTATTAATAAAACATAGTTAAATTGTGACAAGAAGCTTTGTCGGTCCAAAATATAAGGAAAAGGTCTCAAATGATTTATAAGTTGATAAAAAGTATAATCGTAAAATAGTTAAAGGCATTTCAAGGTAATTCGACTAAACCTCGCGTAAGAAAATAATTATTCCCGAAGCTTCGTAATAAAATTATTAACGACTAAATACTTGTAAATAAAAATATTTACTATCTAAAAATCCCTAAACACAAAGTCTCTCTAGGGTTTCTATGAGAGTTCTCTGCTAGGGTTCCTAGTCCCTCTTGGTATCCAAGTTTCCTCCCTATCTCGGATAGGGTTTTCTGAGCGAAATCTCTCAAAGCTTACGTTCATTTCTTCTGTTTCTCGGCAGTTAGTTTTCATCATGTCTCATATTGTTATCGAGGAGGGAGCCGGTGGATCGCGGAAAGGGAAGGAAAAGATTGGGCAGGATCTGAGTTTTGAGTGGGAGGACGACGACAAGCAGGATGCTGTGAAGGAGGAATTTTTGTTGGTGGGGAAAATATGGACAACGAGGTCAATCAACGTGCGTGCGGCGATCGACACTATGATCAAACTCTGGAGTGTGAAAGGTAAGATCGTAGGCAATGTTTTAGATGTTAAAGACCATATCTTTGTTTTCCGCTTTGAGACTGAAAGGGATAAAGCCAAGGTGGTAGAGGGCCAACCATGGCACTTTGACAAATTTGTATGGTGCTTTAATGACCCATTGGGAGAGGAAAAACTTACTGATATCCCCCTGTATCATGTTCCATTCTGGACTCGTATATACGACCTTCCACTTAGAGGGCGTTCGAATGAGAATAATTTGCGGCAGATTGGGACCCAATTGGGGTCTTTTTTGAAAGCGGATATTGCCCCTATTCCTGAGATTGAGCGGGCTGTGAGGGTGAGGATTTTACATGATGTCCGTCTTTCTTTACATGATAAAGTGGTGATACGCCTGAAGAGTGGGAAATTGGCTTGGTTTGATGTGAAATACGAGAAGTTACCTACGTTTTGTTATGGGTGTGGAATGCTAGGTCATGGGGAACGTGATTGTGAGGAAGGACCATATGAGGAGGGAGAGCATAAGTTTGGTGAGCAGTTGAGAGCCTCTCCTTGGAGACCATATAAGACGTTGAGCGAAACGAAGGCTGGAAGAGGGAGGAGTCTTGATGATGAGTTTGAGAAAGAAGCTCAACGTATAGAGGAGGAGGCAGTTGCTAATCTGATTGAGCGCCTGAAGACTGTGGTGGTTAGGAGGAGTATGGTGGAAGAAGATAGCGAGAAGGGGAGGGGGGGAGGAGTCCTGGTAGCGTGGATAGGAGAGTATCGGGGGACAGGGATGGAAGGATAGTGGTGGTGGAGAGGGAGACGGGTCAGGCGAAGAAGAGTGAGGATGTAGGAGGAGAGGCTGTTTGGGAGGACGGGATGGTTGTGGATAAGGTGGGGAATAAGGGTGGGGGAAGTGGGGAGAGAGGATATGCTGATGACAAGGGAGTAAGGGATCAATCTAGGAAGAATGGTGGAAAATGGGTCAGGAAGGAGCAAGGAGACCGGGAAAGGATGGTCGGGAAGGAGGTCTCGGGGGATCAGGATGGAGGGGAAAAGCTGTTGGGGGGTAAGAGGGGGCGGCATGAAGAGGAGGAGGTGGGTGGGGGAGCAGATAAGAAACAAAAACTAATCATGGGTGTCAGTTCACCTGAGGTGGAGGCTGAGATGGCTCAGCCCCGCCGGGCATTATGAATCTTTTGAGCCTGAACTGCAGGGGGTGTAGGCGGTCTCCGCAGGTTATTGCAGAGAGAGGCCCCTGCTATAGCTTTTTTGTGCGAAACGAAGCTTAGCAGTATTAAGTTTCGCACATTTTTTGCCTGTCTGGATGAGTATGATAGCTTAGAAGTGGACAGTGCGGGGAGGTCTGGGGGTTTAACTTTCTTGTGGAGGAAGGATGTGGAGGTTACTCTTTGATCTTCATCCCTTCATCACATGGATTTTGATGTTACGATGGGAGGGAGTGGGTGGAGGGTGATTGGGTTCTATGGATGGCCTGCGGTGAGAGATAGATATCTTTCGTGGCAGCTGCTGCATTTGCTTCGGGAGGAACATGATGTCGCTTGGGTGTGTTTGGGGGATTTCAACAAAGTTCTCTACGCGACGGAGATGAGCGGGGGGTCGAGGGCGCAGTGGCAGATGAACAACTTTCGCGAGGCTGTCGATGTGTGTGGGTTACAGGATATTCCGTTTGAGGGGCATGACTTTACGTATGATAATGGTCAAGAGGGGGAGGATAATCGACAATGCCCTCTTGACCGTGCTCTTGCGAATGAAGAGTGGCGTCTTCTTTATCCTAGGGCCAAGTTGATCCATCTTACTCGGGAGTGGTCTGACCATTTGCCTATTAAACTGGTGTTGGATCGTACCAATGAGGAGGTTGAACGGGGTAAACGACTGTTCTGATTCGAACAAGTGTGGGTGGGGGAGAGTGGGTGTGAGGAGGCTATTAGGAGGGCGTGGGAGGTGGGAGATGACGACATTTATGCCGGAATTACTAGGTGTAGTGAGGCTCTACTTGAGTGGAAGGGGGTTAGTATTGGGAAAATCATGCGGAGCATTAAGAAGAAACGTAGGAGGCTGACTCAATTAGAGGGAGGGACGCGGAATAGAAGAAATGTTGATGAAAGGAGGAGGTTGGTCCGGGAAATTGCGAAGCTGGCACGACAAGAGGAGGTATACTGGAAGCAGAGGTCGACGTCTTTATGGTTGAAGGAGGGTGATAAGAATACCAAGTTTTTTCATCGAAAGGCGGGGCAGCGGAGAGCTAGGAACTTGATAGCAAAGCTTGAGGATGAGAGGGGCCGAGTGTGGGATAAGGAAGGTGATATAGAACGAGTGGCATGCGGGTACTTTTAGGAGTTGTTTTCTTCCGGAAATTCGTCGGGGTTTGATGAGGTGCTGGAGGGTATGAGAGGCAGGGTTACGGAAAGAATGAATGCTGCGCTTCGTGAGGAGTATAGGGAGGAGGAGGTGATCACGGCCTTGGAGCAAATGCATCCCTTGAAGGCCCCGGGCCCGGATGGGATGAATGGTTTGTTTTACCAAACCTATTGGCATATTGTGGGGAAACGGGTTGTTACTATGGTTTTGAGGGTTTTACCTGGGGATAATCTTCCGTTAGAGTGTAATAAAACCTATATTGTCCTTATTCCTAAAGTGAAGAATCCTTTGCGTATGGGTGATTTCAGGCCTATTAGCTTGTGCAATGTCGTTTATAAGTTGGTGTCAAAAGTTCTAGCGAACCGTCTTAAAGTGTTTCTCGGGGAGGTTGTTTCGGTTAACCAAAGCGCCTTTACCCCGGGCCGACAAATAACTGATAATATTTTGGTGGCTTTTGAGATGTTTCACCATATGAAGAATACTAGGACGGGAGCTGGGCATATGGCAGTAAAACTTGATATGGCGAAGGCGTATGATAGGGTGGAATGGGGGTTTGTGGAGAGGGTGTTGCACTACATGGGTTTCGACGAGGGGTGGGTGAATCAGGTGATGCTGTGTATTTCGTCTGTTACGTTTGCCGTGCTGATTAATGGGAAGCCTTCGGCGGAGTTCATACGTAGTTGTGGGATTCGGCAAGGTGATCCTATCTCTCCGTATATTTTTATTCTTTGCGCGGAGGTACTATCGAATTTGATGAGGAGAGCGGCGGAAAGGGGAACGATCCAGGGGATTAGAGTTACTTGACAGGCTACGATGGTCACTCATCTCTTGTTTGCTGACGACAGTATTTTCTTCGTTCGGGCTAAAGTGGAGGAGGCCTTGAAGGTGCGCGGGATTTTGGCGGTTTATGAATTGGCATCGGGACAGAAGGTGAATTTCCAGAAGACTATGGCGTCTTTTAGTGTGGGGACGAGTCCGGGAAGGAGGGAGGAGGTGGCGAGAACGTTGGGGGTGAGGGTGGTGGAGAGGCCTGGAATGTATTTAGGGTTACCGACGATGGTGGGCCACTCGAAACGAGAATTGACCAATATTATTAGGGACAAGTTGTGTAAAAAGTTACAAGGATGGAGAGGTATGCTGCTCTCGAAGGCTGGTAGGGAGGTTTTGATAAAGGCTGTGGCCCAATCAATCTCTACTTATTCCATGAGTGTGTTTTTGCTTCCGCGGAATTTTTGTAGCGAACTACGCTCCTTGGTGTCTAAATTTTGGTGGGGTTCGGAGAATGGGAAACGTAAGATACCATGGGTAGCCTGGCATAAGTTGTTTAAGCCGAAATGTTTGGGTGGGTTGGGTTTTAAGGACTACCATGCTTTCAATTTGCTTTGTTGGGAAAACAAGCTTGGAGGTTGTTGACGATGAGAGATTCTTTAGTGGCTAGGGTGTTGAAGGCTCGATACTACCCGGATACTAACTTTGAGGGAGCTGGAATAGGGAGGAACCCGAGTTATACATGGCGGGGAATTTGGGAGGCTAGAGGCGTGGTTATGACTGGAGCCCGACGGACGATAGGGAATGGAGCTGGTACATTTGTGTGGAGGGATCGTTGAGTCAAGGGTGGGAATGGGTTGCTTGGTGAGAATTGGCGAGCTACGGGGACCGACGTGAATATGAGAGTGGGGGAGCTTTTTAGCCCGGCTGGAGATGGGTGGGAAGAGGAGAAGATTGAGGCTTTGTGTTTGCCGTTGGACCGTGACCTTATTATGAATATGCGGGTTGCTCGGAGGGATAGGGAGGATGGGTGGTGTTGGGATATGGAGAGGGATGGTGTGTATTCTGCTAGGACGGCTTACAAGATGTTGATGGGGGGGGGGGGGGGGGGGGTTGGGCTGGGGAGGAAGGACCGTCAACTTTTGAAGCCGAAATGAGGATTTGGAAGATGATATGGCAGGCTAAGGTAATTCCGAGGATAAAGGTCTTCTTCTGGCAGCTTTGTAATGAAGCTATTCCTACTAGAGGTAATCTCGCCTCACGTATTCACTCTATTGAGGCGGTTTGCCCAATTTGCTGTTGCGAGGTGGAGACTTGTCTCCACCTTGTGAAGGGGTGTGGGTGGTTGGGGGGTTTATGGGATGGGGAAGGGATGGAGATAAAGAAGGGTGATGGGCATGAGAGGGTGAGGGAGTGGGTGGAGGATTTATGGAGAGATATGGAGATGGAGGAAAGGGAAAGGTTTATGGTGGTGTGTCGGGGTGTGTGGAAGCTCGAAACAAATGGGTTTTTGAGGGCAAAAGGGTGGATGGTAGGAAGGTGTTGCGTAGGGTTGCTGATGTTTGGAGGGAGATGCAGGGCGAGTATAGGGGAGTGGTGAGGGGGAGTGGCACGGAGCGACAGGAGGGACGTGATGAGAGGAGGGAGGAGGGATGGAGGAAACCGGAGAGAGGATGGTGCAAAATTAATTATGATGCGGGGTCGAACGAGGGTTGTGGGACGGGAATAGGTGTTGTATGCAGGAATGAGGGCGAGGGGATTGAGTGGATTATTGCCAGGAGGGAGCGGGTGGTTGAGGATGCGTGTGAGGCGGAGGCTGAGGCGGTGCTGGAGGCGGCGAGGGAGGTTGCACGGAGGGGTTTGGCTCGGGTTGAGATCGAGAGCGATTGCAAGAGTGTTATCGATATTCTTCGGGATGCGAAGGAAGGATGGAGCGAGTTATACCTTACCTGCAAGGAGGTGAGGCGCGTCTTGGCTGACTTGGTGGAGGTCCGGTGGTCCTTTGTGAAGCGGGATCGGAAGAAGCTGGCACATGCGGTGGCCCATTATGGCTTTGCTACATTACCGGGTCGACAGATGTGGGAGGAAAAGTTTCCGATTAGTTTCGTTATGATAGGAGATGCTGATAGTGTTGCTACTCAATGAGTATCCCTCTGTGGGAAGTCAAAAAAAAAAACAAAAAAAAATATTTACTAGTTGAAAATATTATATAAACATATTAAAACATTTTTAGGAAAAGGAATAACTTAAATCCGAGTTTAAAAAAAACGTCAATTTGAAGAGAAATAGAATTCCTTGCGGAAAATTAATTAGTTTACGAAGAAAACCAAATAAAAGGATTTAAAAAGAATTAGAATCTTTAAAATTAAAATAAGAATCATTAAACTCAAAAATAAAATAGAGCTTAGTTAAATGATGAAATATGAGGCCGAAAAGTGACAGAGTTAAGACGGGGTCCTAACGGAAAGAATAAATATGCTAGGAAAAATAGCGGGTGTTACACCAGGAATAAGCGGTTCATCCAAGTACAAAGTTACCCTAATTCGAATGAAATCATTCACTGGAAAAACTTCCATAGGTTCGACCCAAAAATATTGACCTAGAACCCTCCCTACAAATTTCCTACGTCATTATTTAAAAACTCAAAAGGCAGACCAACTACCCGAACCCAAATGTTAGCCATAGGGAATCTCACAGTTCGTGGAACCATCTCCCTCTCCCAATCCCTAAACACCATCAATCCCGCGAAAAAGGTTGCCACACTTCTATAAATGATATCTTGTTTGTCTCTTTCATCATCACAGTAAAAAAATAAAAAGATCATCCATCTTATACACTGTGATAAAGCTTCTAGCAGTCCACTTAACTTCTATTGCTATATTAATTGTGAAAGCATCAAATTCCCTATAATCCACCATAAATCCAAGAACACATTTACTAAACATATCAACGTTATCTCGAATAATGTCAGGATTAAGGGTCAAAATTGCACCCGCCCTTGGTAGCCTCCAGGCTTCACCAAAAGCCTTTTCTGCATTCATTCTAGGTGGATGCTCGAGAATGTTGAACCCTCTTGGTTCTCCTTCATCCTCAAAAACTTCCATGTCATCATAAGTCGTTTGTAATCGTCTTCTGACAAAGCCATTAGGTAAATGGCCATTTGGGATCCTTCCATTAGGAGCCCTTTCTCCCCTGTTTCTGTCTTCATTGCTATCACTACTTTTATCCTCCGACGACGACGAAATGTGGACAATCAAATCGTCTTCATTTTGATGCTCCATTCCGCCATTGATGAAACCGTTTTGTCTTGCGTACCTTCTCTCAACATCTCCATTAACCAGATTATACTCTTCTCCGTTCATGGCTTTCAATCTGTTAAACTTCAGCTTCTTTCTTGAGAAATTGGTTGTCTTTTTGTTTTTAGGATTTTCAAAATTCTTACAGTTTTGGAAGGATGATTTCTTCCACTCCATGTAATCCGATTTATAGGCCATTAGAAAGAAAAACCTCTGAAAAAGTTGTCTTGATAAACTGAAAGGTCACTCTGCATGCATGTGTCTACAGACCTAACTTCGCCTATTAACTAAAACTCTTTAATAGCTTACCCAATAACCTTGCGAGAGGCAGAAGAATGAGGATCCTCTTGGAAACTGATTCTAATCACTAGTAGTTACAGCTACAAACTGGCCAATCAGCAAATGAGAAGCAGAATGATGAGAAAACCCCTTGAAACATGCTACTACTTACTAGTAATCACAGTTAATAAATAGCTTCTTCAAAGGAGACAAGCCGTTAAACCTTTCCCTAATCTTGACGCGCAGAAGAAACAAGAGATCAAAGAAATAAGGGATTAGGAAATCCCTAATTGTCCACCTTAATCTAAAGGAGAACGCTTTCCTTAATAGTTAAGTGATAAGTGTAGTTTGTAGTGCCTTTTTCACTATGTTTTGGTCCCATTTCCTTGTGGAATTGCTCCTTGGGAGCGATTCATGGGCTTCTTATGCTTCCTTTAGTTCGTTTCAGGTTCCCGAGACCGATTTGGAAGAGTTGGAGCGATTCCGACTCAATACATACACATTTTTGAGACAACGAAACTAAGGAACGATGACTTGATGCCTTGGAGTCGACCCCGAGACCTTGGGACCCAATCCCGAGCCTCCGAGACCCGATCCCGAGTCCCGAGAATCGACAAGAAACCCATGAGAAGCAAGGGGGGACCAAAAGGAGCTTAAAGGAGGCCTACAAGGCTCATCCCGTTCGGGATGGCCTCAACCCGTCCCGGTTGAAGTGCACGAATTGAACTACTGCTGTCTTGGGTCCATCCCGACCGGGATGAGTTCATCCTGATTGGGACCACCTCATCCCGATCGGGACCAACTCATCCCGACCGGGATGAGCCCAGTTCAGCCCGTAATCGCATTGTTTTATCTCCTTTCCACTTGGAACCCTATATATACCCCCCTCTTGTATTAAGACACCATCTTATGTAATATTCTTCACCTCTCCTAAAACCCTAGAGTACTTTAGGTTAGATTAGATTAGATTAGTGTAGAGTAGTCGGTAATTAGTAGTTAATCCTAGTTTAGTCTTGTATTAAGGGAATTCTTCAAGATCCATTCAAGATTGACAACCTTGGATGCTTGTTTTGGGTTTTCTTCATTAATGCAAGTGTTCTCCTTTTTCATTCTTCACTAGTTTGGTATAATCCTTTCTTCCTTTTTACTCTTAATCTTGTTTGTTCATCCAAGTTTGCATCTTTGTTAATTGTTATGTTCATAGTTCATCATTTTCATTAGTTTCATTATGTTTGTTTTGTTTCTTATATTGATTCATCTTGTTTTTGTTAGTTATAGTTTGACTATGTTAGAGTAGTGTTCTTGCTAGGGTTAGTAGGGTGATTAGGGTGTTAATTGAATGATTAAGGGTTTGTTGGAGATGTTGGTGGAAGATTTGGGTTTCCTCTTGTTTGATGCACATCACATGTTTGTTGAAATGCTTGAATGACTAAGTAGTTGCGAATGCTTGTTTTTCTTGCCTTTCTCTTGTGGGTGATAGTTTGTTTGTGGGTTCGGTTCCCTCACTAAGTTGCGAGAGCCCGGTGAGGACGACCCCTAGGTCGGTCTACGTAGCGAGAGCCCGGATGCGACCTAGGCCCCGATATCACGCTAGTAACCCCGTTTATCTTGTGTATCGCCGAGATGGGTTATAGGATGAACCTCTAGGCGGGTCTAAGTTGCGAGAGCCCGGACCAACCTAGATTACCCTACTACCTCCTTTGCTCTAGTTCTCCCTTGACCATTCCGTTACCCCTTTGACCCCGACCTAATCCTAGCCCGTTCTCCTTCGTTTGCTTCCTCCTTAGTCTTAGTCTAGCTTTCCCCCCTTCTATCATTCTCTAGTTTAGTTTAGCTCGTTGACTTAGTCTAGTATTTGGGCCGACCTAGTCTAGGCTATGCATTACCGTCCCCGTGGATTCGACCCGACTTGCCCTATCTACCGTAGGAATAGCCGGTTATTTTATTGACGGTTGGGATTCCACGACAAATCCCTCCCATCATTAAGGAAAAGAAAAAGCTTTCCTCCATTTTTTAGAGAGAAAAAGTTTTTGGTTTATGATTGGTAATGACTGACAAGGACATTGATAGAGTGTGTATTCTTCAATGGAGTCTTAAATGCATTAAAACAAGAGACCATTCATATTTTAGGGTGTGTTGAGGGAAGTTGCCTTTTAAATATCTTGGGGGTCTCATAAAGCATGCCAAATTGTGTGGAATGGACTTTCAACCCTTGATAGATAAAGTTACATAAATAATCAGAGTGTTTGGCATAAAGGAACTATCATATGCTAGCAGATTGGTGTTGATTAAATTTGTATACAAAACCCTACACTCTTACTGGCATCCATATTTATACTCCCCAAAGGTGTGATTAACAAAATTGAAGCCATATGCAGAAACTTCCTTTGGGATGGAGGCACAAAGTACAAATGAACCCCCATTGTGGCCTGGGCTAAAGGATGTACTGGTACAAGAAAGGGGACTTGGCCTAAGGAATGATGGCCTATGGAATAAGGCAGCCGTAGGCAAAGTGGTCTGGTGGGTGCACACTAACCTAAACAAGTTTTGATTGTAATGAGTACAACATGTCTATCTGAAAGGGACCCTATGGAAGGACTAAAAGTTGTCAGCTAATGTTAACTGGACATGGAAAAAAAATTGTAGACTGAAGGAAGAACTACAACAGGCATATGACCAAAGTGGGTGCACTCACCCTTGGTAAAGAATACAACATCAAGAAAGGGTACAACTCTTTCCCGGATTCTTTTCGGAATCTATTATTGCAATGCGTATCCACAACCTCTTTTTCTCTTCGTCTTAATGGGGAGTCCTTTGGATTCTTTCATGGGAAGCGAGGATAGAGACAGGGAGACCCGTTATCTCCACTGTTGTTCACAACTTGCATGGAATATCTCACTCGATTGCTCATATACACTACGGAAACGAGGGAGTTCCGGTATCATCTCCAATGCAAACAACTGAAGTTAGTGAACTTAATGTTCGCTGATGACCTTCTATTATTCAGTAAAGGGGACATTCCGTTGATGATGGTCCTTTTGCGAACATTTGCAACTTTTTCTAAGGCTTCGGGACTCCAACTTAGTAAAGGCAAATCAAATATTTACTTTAATGGAGTTTGCAAAGAGGCGCAGCAAGACATTTTAGCAGTTTCAGGCTGCAAAATCGGTACCCTACCATTCAAATATTTAGGGGTTCCGATTAAATCCTCACGTCTAACGAATCTGGATTGTCAGCCTTTGATTCACAAGGTTACGGAAAGAATTAGAAGGTTGGGTGCGAGGAAATTATCCTATGCAGGTCGATTAGTCTTGATCAAATTAGTCCTCTCCACCCTCCATAATTACTGGGCGAGCATCTTTTTGCTTCCAACAGGAGTTATCAAACAAATTGAAGGCATTTGCAGAACCTATCTTTGGGAAGGAGGAACTTCATATACGAGACCTCCTCTCATATCTTGGAGTAAAGTTTGCGTCCCCTATAAAGAAGGTGGTCTTAATTTGACACAATGCTCTAATTGGAACAAAGCGGCAATTGGGAAGATAGTTTGGTGGGTCGCGAAACATCCGACCAAGCTCTGGGTTTCGTGGGTCAACTCGATATATGTGAAGGGGCAATCATGGCTCCAGTATTGCCCTCCTGCGGATGTAGGTTGGGGATGGAGACGGATTTGCAAGGTTAAAGACTAGTTCAAAACTGGACTTGAAAGTGGAGAATGGAATGACACCAATCGATATACCACGACCAAAGGATACAATTGGATCAGAGATAGGGAGGAAGAAGTTGACTGGCATAGACTGGTATGGAATAAATGGACATTACCGAAGCACAGGATGATTACGTGGATGTACCAACATAACGCAATGAACATGAAGGCTAAGCAACACAGGCTGAATATTACAGCTGACGCACTATGCTGCATTTGTGGTATACATGAAGAGGATATTGAGCATCTCTATTGGGAATGTGGGTATAGCAACCGTATTCTGAGGAGCTTAGGGGAATGGATAGAACAAGATCTCAGCAGTATGGTTACAAACGAACGGAGGGATAAGATGAAAGGCAACAAATTACAGCGAGCAGTGATCAATAGTGGTATTAATACAACCATATACAATATATGGGAACAAAGGAACAAGAGTAGAGTGGATGATGTTCTACTTCAGCCTCACATAGTGAGTAGGAATATGACTAAGGAGCCTAAATTGTACTACAATAACGTTCAGAAAGGTATACTTAGTGCTAGAGATGAATTGTTCATCTCTCGATTGATGGGCAACTAATGTATATTTGATTCATTCATTTATATATACTACTTACACTTTCCCAAAAAAAGAAAGAAAGAAAGGGTACAACTGTGATAAAATATAAAGGTTTTGTACTATTGAATTCGTCATCTCAAACAATTACAATAACGTCCTATATATAGGACTACGAAGATATGATGACAGTATCTTCTGATATAGGTAGCTAATATAATTATTCTACAATATCGATATTATTCTGATTATGATATATTGATATATTACAATATACCGTAATCTTCCTAATAAAATATTCCTAATCTCTTCTAAACTCTATCGTGATACCGTAATAATAAGGTATCCTCTATCACCCCCCTCAAACTCATGGTAATTTGTAAAAATTTCCATGAGTTTGCACAAAAAAGAAGATATCTTCAATCTCCATTCTTCATCGCCTTCTTCTCCATAGTGGCATATATATTCTTCCGGCTATTTTCAAACGAGAACGCTAAGTGTTAGTATATTATTTAGAGTATTATTTGGTTGCAATCTTTGAACAAATAACTAACATATTTTGTAAATATGTTGTTCCTACATTTGAGTCGTCTAAACTAGGAACTAACAGCTAGGTTTTCCAGTTTTATAGCTATTGTATTCTTGTATATAAACCAAGAGCCTGTTAATAACATGACACACAATTCATCACAAATCTCTCATCTTCTACCTCTCATTTGTGTCAACATGGTATCGTAAGCACATGTTGCATACCTGTCTTCGATTTTTTTTGTTTTTCTCTCATTTTTTTATCTCGTTTTCACCTACCTTTCGTTTTCACCATGGTTAACGACAAGAAAGGTGAGTCTTCTACACAAAACCCTGTTTATGCACTTTCTCATCAAAATGGTACGGGGGCGAAAATTACTCACGTAGTCCCCATTGGACTGAACTATGAAGAATGGGCTAAAGGTTTCCGGGTTGCGTTGGGAGCCAAGAGGAAGTTGGGTTTTATTGATGGTGCTCTTAAAGAGCCTTCTAATTCCGTCAAATTGGAAGAATGGAAGGCTGTGAATTATTTAATTGTTGCGTGGATTTTTAATACGATCAAATCCCTGGTTCGTTCTTCTATTTCTTATCGTGAAATGGCTCGCGAATTGTGGGAAGACATTCATTTACGTTTCACGGTTGCTAATGACATCAAAATTTATCAGATTCAATGTGATTTATCCGAGTGCAAACAAAGACCATGAGAGACCATAGTGGATTATTATGGTCGCATAAAGAAATTATGGGATGATATGGATGATTTTGATGCTTTACCTATCTGTAAGTGCTCCGATTGTCCTGCACGTTTCCAAAAACGTCGTGAGGCTGATCAGACTCGTGGCTTTCTTATGGGGCTCGACTCGGGATATGCGGGTGTTCGTTCTCAACTTCTGGGCACCAAACATTTTCCACAAATTGAATTGGTTTATTCCAGGCTGGTACAAGAGGAGGAAGTCCGTAATCTGACTCGGGCTCGGGAAGAGAACGCCACTGCAATGGGACTTTCTGTTCGTGATGGAAACAATGGGAAGTCGCCGCAACAATCAAACAGTGGGCGTCCTCGTTGAACGTGCACCTATTGCGGAAAAGATGGGCATACCGAAAGCAGGTGCTACAAAAAACATGGATACCCGAATGATCGTGGTCCGGCTCGCACTCGTTCTGGAGATGGCTCAGCTTCCTCTACCTCGGCCAAGACCAATTCCGTGACTGGTGAGCCTTCGGTTGCCACTAATCTGGTGCGATTAAGTGGTGAGTCTTCTGTTCGGTGGATCCTTGACACGGGTGCATCGACTCATGTTTGCGGTGACGTAAAGTTGTTTGATTATTGTTATCCTATTAATCCTATTAGTATTGGGTTGCCTGATGGTACGAACTTGGTTGCTCACAAAGCCGGGACAATTACACTCAATGCTCATCTTGCTTTATACAATGTTCTTTTGGTTCCGTCTTTCCAATGCAACTTGTTATCCGTCTCGCAGCTTATCACATTACAATCTTTCCATGTTCATTTTACTAATTTGCAATGTGTGATACAGGACCGTGCACTGACGACGATTGGTGTGGGTGAACTCTTGGATGGGCTCTATTACTTGACGATGGAGGAACCGGCTCGTGTTAATGTGGTTAATAGTGCGGCTACTGTGGACCTTTGGCATCAACGTATGGGGAATCCTTCTCATCGGGTTTTGGAGCATCTCCCTTCTATTTCTCGTTTTAATAGCAATTTTATTCCTGAACATTGTGATATTTGTTTGTGTGCCAAACAAACTCGTACTCCGTTTCATTTGAGTGATAATAAAGCTGCTAGTTTATTTGAATTAATCCACTGTGACGTTTGAGGTTCTTATGCACCAAATCATGCGTGCAATTCCCGTTACTTTTTGACGATTTTTGATGATTTTTCTCGTTGTGTGTGGGTATTTCTCATGAAAACTAAGGATGAAGTCCCTCGTCTTATGCTTGATTTTTTTGCCTTAATTGATCGACAATTTAATGCTCGTGTGAAAAAATTACAAAGTGACAATGGGACAGAATTAGGAGGCTTATTCTCGTATTTTAAAGAACATGGGATGATACACCAAACCTCTATGGTCAAAACCCCTCACCAAAATGCTCGAGTCGAGTGCAAACATAGACACATCCTCAATGTTACTCGAGCATTGCGTTTTCAGAGTTCCTTACCTATTGATTTTTGGGGCGAATGTGTTTTGACGGCTGCTTTTCTGATTAATAGAACCCCTACTCGACTTTTGCATAATAAAACTCCATTTGAATTATTATTTGGTCATGTTTCCGACCTTAGCTTAATTCGGGTATTTGGTTGTTTATGCTATGCCAAAAATGTTCACCCTACCGATAAATTTGACTCTCGTAGTCGGAGGTGTGTTTTTCTTGGGTATCCATTTGGTAAGAAGGGTTGGCATTTATATGATCTTGAAACAGGACAATATTTTCAGTCTCGTGATGTTCGTTTTGTTGAAAATAATTTTCCTTTCGCTGACACTATTGAGCCATCACAAGATCACACGATTTTTGATTATCATGATGACGTGGGGTTTGTGCCTCATTATCCTCTTTTGCCTAGCTCCTCGACTTCCGGTCCTGAAATTTCATCTCCCGAGTTTGCTGGTTCTCGCAGTGAGAGGGGGGGGGGGGCTGTTTCGATACGGGAGCCTGATAATGCCCAAGATGACGGTGATGGTAGTATTTCTATTGAGCAGGATGTTTCTAACTAGCTTGAACAGAACATTCCTAATGAGCATGATACTCCTTTAGATACCACAGTTCACGTGGATGAAATGGGACGAGGGAAGCGTATAAAATTCGAAAATACTAATCATAAGGATTTTATTCGATGGGAAGCCCTACGCAACCACATTAACACCACATTTTCTCCGGTTTCTCCTGCTCCATCCGCACCCACATCAATGCACGTCTCAGGTACTCCGTATCCTATTGCTAATTATGTAAATTATGCTAAGTTTTCTGATGTCCATCAAAGATATCTTGCAGCTATCATTACTGACATCGAACCGACTTCCTTTAAGGAAGCAATCCCTGATCCTCGCTGGAAACAGGCCATGGAGGCGGAAATTAATGCATTAAAAGCCAATCATACATGGACCATTGAGGAATTACCTGCTGACAAGAAGGCGCTCGGTTGTATGTGGGTCTATAAAATAAAACGGAACTCTGATGGGTCAATTGAACGATTTAAAGCTCGTCTTGTCACCTTTGGTAATCACCAAATTGAAGGAGTTAATTTTGTCGAAACTTTTGCTCCGACTGTTAAAATGGTCACTGTTCAAGCTTTTCTTACTATTGCAGCTATCAATAATTGGGAACTACATCAAATGGACGTCCATAATGGGGATTTGGTCGAGGAAGTTTACATGCGACTTCCCCCTGGGTTCGGTCACGGTTTACAAGGCAAGGTTTGTCGTCTTCGTAAATCTTTATATGGTCTTTGATGGTAGGGATTTGCCGTGGATCCCCACCGTCAAATAATAACCAACTACACCTAACACGTAGATAGGGTAAGTCGGGTCGAATCCACGGGGACGGTAAGAGGTGTCTAGACTAGGTCTACCGAAACACAAGACTAAGTCAACGAGCTAAACTAGACTAAGGCAATAAGAAGGGGATGAATCTATGACTACAACTAAGGTAACGAAGAAATCAAATAAGGAAAGGGTAAGGTTAGGTCGGGTTCATAAGTGTAGTAGGATAGTTGGGAGATCGAGGGTGTAGGTTTCACCTAGTTACTAAGGTCGGTTCGGGCTCTCGCTACGTAGACCAATGTCCACACTTTTGTGTCAAAGACAAACCCGAATACTTATGCAAGTTGTCACCCAATACACAAGGATTCAACCACAAATCATTCACACAATGAGAAGAGGAAGACAAGTAAGAGGAGTATTTGCAACTACTACTCTAACAAGCAATTCAACAAACACATGGTGCTCTTAATATGTGACTAGTAACAAAGAATCCACCTTTACCCACAATCAAATCCTAATCACCCAAAATCAACACTTAATCCCCCTACTAACCCCACAACAAGTCTACTCAAACATAACTAAACTAATCCTAACCATAACAAAAGAAATCAACACAAACAACAAAACATTCATAATGGAATAACAAGAACAATGAACAATAATCAAAGATTGAAACTTGAAAGATTAAACAAGGATTAAGAGTAAAGAGAATAAGAAGATTATACCTACTAACAAGAGGAGAAAAGATTCAAACTTGCATTAATGAGAAAGTCCTAAAACAATCTCTCAAGGTTGTCAATCTTGGTTGAATCTTGAAGAATTCTCTTAATACAAGGATTAAACTAAGATTAACGATTAACTAAAGACTAATCTACTCTAATCTAGGCTAATCTAACCTAAAGTAGTCTAGGGTTTAATGGGTAATGAAGAACATAACATAAGATTACAAGAGGGGGGTATATATAGGGTTACAATGAATAAGGAGAAGGAAAGAAGCAATTGCGGGCTACAGCACTTCTTCCCGGCCGGGAAGGAATGGTCCCGGTCGGGATGGGCCATCCTTCCCTGTCGGGATCAAGCATAACACCGGGCTGTGTTATCAATAACACCAGGCTGTGTTATTGCTCTTCCCGGTCGGGACGGCCAGGTCAGTAGCCTCTTCATTCATGCACTCCTTCCCGACCGGGAAGGCTACTCTTCCCACCCTGGAAGAGTCTTGTAGGCCTCCAATATGATCATAAAGGTCCCTCCTTGCTTCTCATGGGCTTCTCACCGACTCTCGTTGCTCGGGATCGAGTCTAAGGGGCTCGGGAATGGGTCCCAAGGTCTCGGGATCAAATCCAAGGCATCGAGTGATCGTTCCTTCTCTTCGTTGGCTCCAAAAGTGTCTGAAACGAGTCGGAATCGTTCCAATTCTTCATGAATGGTCTCGGGAACCTAAAATGAACTAAAGGAAGCATAAGTAATCCATAAATCGCTCCCAAGGAGCGATTCCACAAGGAAAACGGGACCCTTACTCGCCTTAGGCACTACAAACTACACATATCAACTCCCCCACACTTAACCCTTACTCGCCTTCGAGTAAGCATAAACTAACTACTAAACTAGCCGAGCGGGTATTAGCGCACCCTACGCCCTTTCAACTCACGCGAGTACACTTAGAGGAAAAGTGCAGTCCGTAAGGCAAGTGGGGTCTTGCGACAAAACTGTGGACGCAACCGGACACGAGAACTCACAAACAAACAAACATACAAACAAAAATATAATCGGTTACACCCAAGAAGAAACAAATACCGCTTCCCTCTACAAAGCGGTGAAAGAAGCACCAGTTTAGGACTCAAAGCAAGTGACGACATTCCCAAGCTAGTTATACTAACCGAAATGAACTACACCCTAATAGTATGACGACAAAGCAATAAAAACGTTGGTAACATACCTAGGTTCTTCTAACTTTCTAAGAACGCACTACGGGACGATCGGCGGGATGGAAAAAGGATGAACCACGGTGTTAGTCGACACTGTAGGTAAGTGAGACCCCGCCCCCTTTAGCGATGAGCCAAGAGGGTCGTCCCGTGCCCAAAACCGCTCAACTATTCCAAGTAAAAAGGTGGAAATATTTGCAAAGTGAGGGAAGACCGACCATTACCGCTATCATCCTTCCTAGGGACTTGGTCCTTTGGTAGGCTCTTCACGGTAATAGTCGGTAAAAGGTTTATTCTTGTGAGGTTAAGATCTTTTTGTGAGACGATTTTCTTTTTGGCATTTTTCTTTCTTTTACATTTTTGCTTTGTTTGTTGCCATACCATTTCTTTTTCATCTTTTCTATTTTCTTTTTGGTTTTTTGCGCCTTTTCTTTTTCTTCAATATTTTCTTACTTTCATTTTCTTTTCTTTGCCCTTTTGGCTTGATTTGAGTGATTGGCATTTCTTTGCAACTAAGAAAGATGATTTCAACAATTTGCAAATTTATTTGGTGGATATGTGTGGAAGGTAGGGGAATGGGTAAGTCGGGACGGCGCCTTCCTTTCAAACCCACAAAAAGGGGAGAAACATGGACTAATCAAACAATTTCGAACACGGTCACCTAAGGGACGGGACTCGGCAACCAAGGCCTTTTCACACTGTGGGTGGTCATAATGGTCAAAATGCAAATCCCGTAGTAAATCCCTAGTAAGCCAGGTGGACTCAAGGTAAAAGACCAACGAAACTATTGATTTAGGGTCATTCTACTAGATTAAAGTCCAAAAATCGATTCATACTACTAGAAAGGGAAAATAAACACTTGCACACTAGCCTCAAAACCGGGTTTTCGAAAACCTTTTACACACACGACACTGATAAGTGTACTTTGTAGTGCTTATTTCGTAGTGTTTTGGTCCCATTTTCCTTGTGGAATCGCTCCTTGGGAGCGGTTTATGGGCTACTTATGCTTCCTTTAGCTCGTTTCAGGTTCCCGAGACCGTTCATGAAGAGTTGGAGCGATTCCGACTCAATACATACACTTTTTGGAGCCAACAAAGCTAAGGAACGATCACTCGATGCCTTGGAGTCGACCCCGAGACCTTGGGACCCAATCCCGAGCCTCCAAGACCCGATCCCGAGTCCCGAGAATCGGTGAGAAGCCCATGAGAACCAAGGAGGGACCAAAAAGGTCGTATTGGAGGCCTACAAGACTTCTCCCCGACGGGTATGGCCTCATCCCGTCCGGGATGAAGGAGCGAATGAAGAAGGAGCAGTCTGGAGTCCTTCCCGACCGGGAGCAGCTCTTCCCGTCCGGGACCGACCCCTTCCCGACCGGGACCACCTCTTCCCGGGCGGGAAGGGCCACTGGCAGCCCCGCGCTTGTTTCTTTCCTCCCCTTTCCACTTGTAACCCTATATATATACTCTTCCCTTGTTATGTAAGCTTATGTTAGACATTATCCCTTAAACCCTAGACTACTTTAGGTTAGATTAGATTAGATTAGATTAGTGTAGATTAGTCCTTAATTACTCTTTAATCTTAGTTTACTCTTGTATTATTGGATCTCTTGAAGAATCCATCCAAGATTGACAACCTTGGTGGAATTATTTGGGTTTTCTTCTATGCAAGTGTTTTTCTTTTCATCCTTTGTAGTTGGTGTAATCTTTCTCATCCTTTTACTCTTAATCTTTGTTTATTTCATCCAAGTTCTAATCTTTGTTCATTTTATTGTTCATAGTTCATTGTTTTCACTAGATTGTTTATGTATGTTTTGATGTTTTTGTTGATTCATCTTGTTCTTGTTAGTTTTTCCTTTTAATTATGTTTGAGTAGATTCTTGCTAGGGTTAGTAGGGTGATTTGGGTGTTTTATGGATGATTAAGGATTTTTTGGAGATGTTGGTGGAAAATTTGGGTTTCCTCTTGGTTTGATGCATGTTACATGTTTGTTGAAATGCTTGAATGACTAGTAGTTGCAAATACTTGTTTTTCTTGCCTTTTCTCTTGTGGGTGATAGTTTGTTTGTGGGTTTGGTTCCCTCACTACGTAGCAAGAGCCCGGTGAGGACGACCCCTAGGTCGGTCTACGTAGCGAGAGCCCGGATGCGACCTAGGCCACTATAGCGCGCTAGTAACCCCGTTTGTCATGTGTGTCGCCAAGATAGGTTTTAGGATGAACCTCTAGGTCGGTCTACGTAGCGAGATCCCGGACCTCACCTAGATTACCCTACTAAACCTTCACTCTAGTTCTTCCTTGACCATTCCATTACCCCTTTGAACCCGACCTAATCCTAGCCCGTTTTCCTTGTTTGTTTTCTCCGTCTCTTTAGTCATAGTCTTAGCCTTCTCTCCCCTTATTATCACCTTAGTTTAGCTTAGTCCGTTGACTTAGTCTAGTAATCGGGTGACCTTAGTCTAGACGCCTCTTACCGTCCCCGTGGATTCGACCCGACTTACCCTATCTACGTGTTAGGAGTAGCCGGTTATATTATTGATCGGTTGGGACGTGACAAATCCCTACCATCAATTTGGCGCCGTTGCCGGGGACGGTGCTAGTTTAGACTTTGTTTTCCTATTTGCTTGACTTTGTCTTTTGTTTTGTGTTTTTCTTTTTTTCTTTTTGTTCTTTTTTGCTTCTTGTGTGTGTGAGTTTTATTTCTCTCTTGTCTAGTGCCTAAAAAGCACTAGGCTTCTCACGTTTGTTCTTAGTCTACAGTTTGTGCTTAGAGGTGGTGACTATCTTCTTCTTGCAACTTAGAGCCGCTTTAACGGACGGTTGCTAGAGTGAGAGGTTTCCAACCGAGTATGAGCCACGATTTTCGAGCAAGCATGAGGTTTGATCTAAACTCCCCAAACTCGGGAGCCGATATGAGCTACTCCTCTCCCTCTATGAACCAAGGGTATGACATGACGTTCCCCTACTACTATCAAGCTTCTTGGGGTAATCAAGACTCTAGTGGGTATGATCTTCAAGGATATGGAAATGGCTACCAACAAGTGAGTACTTATCAATCATATGACCATGGTGGCTATTACTCGAGCAATCATTGTGAACCCACCATGTTTAATCATGATTCACCGTATGGAGGCCAATTTTCCCAAGACCCACCACATTACCCTCCACTCCAACCACAATATGAACCCCATGACCCACAATACTACCAATCACCTCAACCTCACTACCAACAATATGATGCCCCACCCCTTGGGCATCATCAAGATTTTCAAGGAACTTTACAAGACCCCAATGACCGCCAAATGCCAAACTTGTAGCTCAATCAATCGATTCTTCAAATGCAACAAGAAATGGGCATCCAATCGCAAAAGAATGATGAACTCTTGGCCAAACTCCTAAGGGAAAATGAGGCGAGGGATGCTCGATTAAATGCATTATCGGTTCAAACCGTAATGTTTTTATCCTGAACATCGCAACTAGATGAGGGGTGCTCACTTGAGCAAAGAGAGCAACCTAATCACGAAGCCGCCGATGATGGTCCTTTTGGGAGCGAAATTTCCTTTGAAAGAGAGACGAACGAGGATATGGCTCTTGGTGTAGGCAACATTGGTGAGGAATTGGAGGAGGATAGTGAGTTGGATGATTTGGTGGAGTTTGTGAAGTTGTTGGGTGAAATTGATGAGCCCAAGTTGCCCATGTCCGAGAATGTGGATATGCATCAAGAGCCCCTTGCAAGTTAGCGATGCAATGATTTGGAAGAGATTGAAACCGCCGGTAGAAGTTTCAATTCTCCTCTCCAAGAGGATGTGGGGACTAGTGATGAAGATGGGGAACCACAACTTGAGGAAAGTGTGGGGGTGTGCAACAAGGAGATGAGGCCAAAACCGTTTTTTGTGCCTCGTTTCTTGGAAATGAAGCTTGCTTGTGATTGGAGACGATGCTTAGGGAGGAAGAGGTCGATTAAGCTCGTGGGATGGATAGACCCCGGAGACGACTTGAAAGATGACTTTGGGTCTTGGGATTCCTACTTCTTGCCTCCACCTTGGAGGCCGTGGAGGATAGCTTGGCTTGGTAGCGTGGGCCTCCATTACGATGTCGGCCGTGCGTTTGACTTGCTCCTCCAAGCCCTTGAGGGCTATGGTTGAAGAAGAGTCCACCATCCTAGGTTTGACGGAGTTCCTAAAGAACCGTCATGTTGTATATTCCCCCTTCCTCTTCTTTAGAGTACTTGTGCTTGTATTTGTGTGCTTTGTCTCTTGATTTTTGTTTGTTTTGTGAGGCTCTTGTAATTTATTTGGATTGATTGATGAGCGTCGTGAGGGAGAGAATTTGATGTGTGTTTGAGCTTTGTTTGATAGGTGAAGTGAAAGTGATTCCTAGAGAGGAATGGTTGATGATAGAACTTGGCTTGTGAACAAGGAAGTCGGTTTTTGAAGCTTAGAATAAGCTTTTGGGTTTGTGGAAGGTCAAGAAGATCCATCCCAACCGAGAAGGAGTCATCCCGACCGGGAAGGATTGGGAATCCCGACCGGGAAGGAGCCATCCCGATCGGGATGAGGGTACCAAAATTTGAGCTTACTGGAGTGTCATCTCGACCGGGACGGGGGCTTCCCGACCGGGACGGGTGCGTCATCCCGGTCGGGACCATCCATCCCGACCGGGATGGTCCCCTACTCCCCCTTTGTACCTCTTCTTCGACATTTGAGTCCACCCAACCATTATATACCCCCTCCCAACCCCCCTCTTCTCCTTGTTCCTATCATATGACCCGTACACCTCACTTTACACCGAGATCCACATCTAATCCCACCCCCTCATACCTTTACTACCTCGACCATGGGATATCATCAAGTTTGAAGTGGGATGACAATGAAGACAACAAGCTAGTGCATTTATTGAATCATTGAAGACGATGGAGTTCGTAAGTTGCTCACCTATTGGTAAGGCAACTCTCATTACTTTTCCGTCTTTTGTTGCTTGTTGCCCTTTCTATAATCCCATTCCCCTTTGTCATGGTGGCCTCCGAGGCCTTGGAAGTTTTTTCTCCCGACTCTCGATGATGTGACTACGTCGAGAGTCATTTTCAAAATCCAAATTGTACAAGATTCCCTTCCCTTTTTAGGATTTAGTCGGATTTAGGCGGAATCCGGGCTAGGTGACTTGATTACACCTAGCCCTCCCCTCCCATTTCCTTTTATTTATTTCTTTTTATTTTTTCCCCCATCCATTACCCCTTTGAACCCGACCTAATCCTAGCCCGTTTTCCTTGTTTGTTTTCTCCGTCTCTTTAGTCATAGTCTTAGCCTTCTCTCCCCTTCTTATCACCTTAGTTTAGCTTAGTCCGTTGACTTAGTCTAGTAATCGGGTGACCTTAGTCTAGACGCCTCTTATCGTCCCCGTGGATTCGACCCGACTTACCCTATCTACGTGTTAGGAGTAGCCGGTTATATTATTGATTAGTTGGGACGTGACAGACACAACTACACAACGCAAAACAAAGACATGACGAAAACGAGAGGTAAAGAAACAAAGGCAACAAAAACAAAACATAACAAAACAAACATATAACGAGACAAACACCACCCCAAATCTCCAAACAAGTCACCAAATCAACCACAAGTATGCACAAAGCTCCACCCGAGCACCCAACTCCACAAATCTCCTCCAAACTCCACAAGGAACAAAGAGGAAAAAGGGGTGAAGAGATGTTACCGGATGTCTTGAAAGCTCTCCAAAGCTAACGGTGATTAAGCAACCTATAAGGAAGAAGGGAGGCAAAACACGCACAACAAAACAAATATACGTAATAATGACACAAAAGGAAAACACACAAAAAGAAAATCTTTTTGATTTTTGTGAATTTTTTTCAAATTTTTAGGGATTTTTAAGATTTTTCGAAGAAACTACGAAAATAAAACAAACTATACTAGAATATCGCTCCCCCATACTTAAACCGAGCAATGTCCTCATGCTCGATCGTAGTGTATGGAGACAAAGAAGAGGAACTACGAAAATAAAGCTAAAAATCAAAAAGAAAAGTGAAGAAAGGGTAGAATATGTCAGGCCGGGGGTGTAGTTAAGTCACCATGGGTCGAGACGAGAAAATATATGGATAGGGGAAGAAATAGAAAGAAGGAAAAATAAAAGGAAATGGGAGGGGAGGACTAGGTGTAATCAAGTCACCTAGCCCAGATTGAGGTTGGGAGGGGGTATATAGTGGTTGGGTGAGCTCACAAGACAAAGAAGAGGCAAAAGGGGGAGCAGGGGACCATCCCGGTCGGGATGGCACACCCTTCCCGGTCGGGAAGCCCTCGTCCCGGTCGGGATGGCTCCTCAGAAAACCCAAATTCTTGCACCCTCATCCCGATCGGGATGGCTCCTTCCCGGTCGGGATGCCTCATCCTTCCCGGTCGGGATGCCTCATCCTTCCCGGTCGGGATGCTCTCTTCCCGGCCGGGAAGAGTCTTCCAACTCTCCACAACCCTAAAAGCTTATCCAAAGCTTCAAAAACCGACTCCCTAACTCAAAATCCAAACTTTAACCACAACCATTCCTCCCTAGGATTCATCTTCACTTCACACCTACCAAACAAGGTCAAAGCATTCATCAAAATCTCTCCCTCACATCGCTCATCAAAATACCAAAATTACAAGGATCCCACAAAAACAAACAAATCCTAGAAACAAATCCTCGGCAACGGCGCCAAATTGATGGTAGGGATTTGCCGTGGATCCCCACCGTCAAATAATAACCAACTACACCTAACACGTAGATAGGGTAAGTCGGGTCGAATCCACGGGGACGGTAAGAGGTGTCTAGACTAGGTCTACCGAAACACAAGACTAAGTCAACGAGCTAAACTAGACTAAGGCAATAAGAAGGGGATGAATCTATGACTACAACTAAGGTAACGAAGAAATCAAATAAGGAAAGGGTAAGGTTAGGTCGGGTTCATAAGTGTAGTAGGATAGTTGGGAGATTGAGGGTGTAGGTTTCACCTAGTTACTAAGGTCGGTCCGGGCTCTCGCTACGTAGACCAATGTCCGCACTCTCGTGTCAAAGACAAACCCGAATACTTATGCAAGTTGTCACCCAATACACAAGGATTCAATCACAAATCATTCACACAATGAGAAGAGGAAGACAAGTAAGAGGAGTATTTGCAACTACTACTCTAACAAGCAATTCAACAAACACATGGTGCTCTTAATATGTGACTAGTAACAAAGAATCCACCTTTACCAACAATCAAACCCTAATCACCCAAAATCAACACTTAATCCCCTTACTAACCCCACAACAAGTCTACTCAAACATAACTAAACTAATCCTAACCATAACAAAAGAAATCAACACAAACAACAAAACATTCATAATGGAATAACAAGAACAATGAACAATAGTCAAAGATTGAAACTTGAAATATTAAACAAGGATTAAGAGTAGAGAGAATAAGAAGATTATACCTACTAACAAGAGGAGAAAAGATTCAAACTTGCATTAATGAGAAAAACCCAAAACAATCTCCCAAGGTTGTCAATCTTGGTTGAATCTTGAAGAATTCCCTTAATACAAGGATTAAACTAAGATTAACGATTAACTAAAGACTAATCTACTCTAATCTAACCTAAAGTAGTCTAGGGTTTAATGGGTAATGAAGAACATAAGATAAAATTACAAGAGGGGGGTATATATAGGGTTACAATGAATAAGGAGAAGGAAAGAAGCAATTGCGGGCTACACCACTTCTTCCCGGTCGGGAAGGAATGGTCCCGGTCGGGAAGGAATGGTCCCGGTCGGGATGGGCCATCCTTCCCGGTCGGGAAGCTATCTTCCCGGTCGGGATCAAGCATAACACCAGGCTGTGTTATCAATAACACCAGGCTGTGTTATTGCTCTTCCCGGTTGGGACGGCAAGGTCAGTAGCCTCTTCATTCATGCACTCCTTCCCGACCGGGAAGGCTACTCTTCCCGCCCGAGAAGAGTCTTGTAGGCCTCCAATATGATCATAAAGGTCCCTCCTTGCTTCTCATGGGCTTCTCACCGACTCTCGTTGCTCGGGATCGAGTCTAAGGTGCTCGGGAATGGGTCCCAAGGTCTCGGGATAGAATTCAAGGCATCGAGTGATCGTTCCTTATCTTCGTTGGCTCCAAAAGTGTATGAAACGAGTCGGAATCGTTCCAATTCTTCATGAATGGTCTCGGGAACCTAAAACGAACTAAAGGAAGCATAAGTAATCCATAAACCGCTCCCTAGGAGCGATTCCACAAGGAAAACGGGACCAAAACACAACAAATTAGGCACTACAAACTACACTTATCAGTCTTCGTCAAGCGCCTCGTTGTTGGTATGCTAAACTTGCTCGGGCCTCATGTTCTTATGGTTTTTCCTACAGTCCGTCTGATCATTCTTTGTTTATCTATCGAAAAGGTGATATTGTTATTAACATTCTCGTCTATGTCGATGATTTGGTCATTGCTGGAAATGATGGTGAAGCCATTAATAAGTTTAAGGCTTATTTGAATAAATGTTTTCGCATGAAGGATTTGGGTAAGCTCAAATATTTTTTGGGTCTTGAGGTAGCACGTAATTCGACTGGTATTTTTCTGTGTCAACGTAAGTATACTCTTGATTTGCAAAGTGAGACGGGTCTTCTCGGGTCAAAACCGGCCACTGTTCCTATGGACGAGAAGCATAATTTGGAGTCCTCATTGACACCGTTGTTTTCTGATCCTACGCAATACCGTCGACTAGTGGGCAAGCTTATTTATCTTACTCTCACTCGACCCGAGATTAGCTATGTTTTTCATCTTATTTCTCGATTTATGAAAGCGCCCTCTCAAAGTCACTGGGATGCTGCTCTTCGTGTACTTCGGTACTTAAAAGGACAACGAGGACAAGGTATTCTTTTACGTGCTAATGCGTCTTTGGAATTGGACGCTTACTGTGATGCTGAGTGGGCTGGCAGTACTACCACTCGCCGATCGCTGACCGCTTATTATATTTTTCTTGGTGGGTCTCCGATTTCTTGGAAGACAAAACAGAAAGAAACTGTGTCTTTATCTTCAGCAGAATCCGAGTATCGTGCTATGGCATCTGCTACTTGTGAAATTCTGTGGCTCAAAATGCTCCTTCGCAGCTTGGGACTGACCATTCGAAACCTGTTCCGCTGCATTGTGATAGCCAAGCTGCGTTGCACATCGCCAATAATCCTGTCTTCCATGAACGTACGAAGCATACTAAAATTAATTGTCATTTTGTTTGTGACGAAATTCTCAAGGGCACTCTCGATCCGTTGTATATCATTACCAAATGTCAGCTCGCTGATATTCTCACCAAGGCTCTTGCACCAACTCAATTTCATACTATTCTGGAAATGTTGGCCATTTCGAACCTCCATGCTCCCACTTGAGAGGGGGAGGGGGGTTAGTATATTATTTAGAGTATTATTTGGTTACAATCTTTGACCAAATAATTAACATATTGTGTAAATATGTTGTTCCTACATTTGAGTCGTCTAAACTAGGAACTAACAGCTAGGTTTTCCAGTTTTCTAGCTATTGTATTTTGTATATAAACCAAGAGCCTGTTAATAACAAGACACACAATTCATCACAAACCTCTCATCTTCTACCTCTCATTTGTGTCAACACTAAGTTTTTCGAACTCGTTCAGAATAATTATCAAGAATGCAAAGTTTTTCGGACATGACAATTTTAAAACGACAAATTATCCGTCAATTTTAATTGCTTGAGAACTCTAATCAAACTCATAGCTAATTCAGAAACGCCTAAAACCATCAACTTCACATCTGCGGGAAAATAAGGTGTTGTGGAATGCAAATTCAAAGGGGATATAAGGTTTATTTAATTTTTTTACTACTATGCATAAAAAGGTTTTTTTATATCCCACCGATGAGTTCCATAAATTTTCGCTCGCTGGCAAGAAAGCGGAAGCAATTTTTGTGTCCTCAAGAAAGAGGCTCTGATACTATGTTAAATCCATAAGGGGTCTGGGCCATACACGAGAGTCGGAAATAGTTCACTTCACAAGACAAGAGGGTTCCACGCACTCTAAAACTAATTGGCAATAGAGGGAGTAACTCATTACTTATAAAGTACAACATTTTTCCTTCTTTATCAATGTGGTATGTTACTCACATGTGATTATATTAGTTTAGGATCCAATTCTCAACATGAGTGTGGCTCAGGCCCGTTATGAATTTAAAAAAATGCTCTCCCATTCTCAGCCAGAAGTGTACTGACATCATTGCATATGGACCAAGTAGACTGTCTCTAAACATGGTTGTATAGGATGGATGCATCAGCACAAGGGCCTTAACACAAAGATAAGTTATTCAGATGGGGCATTGCATCAAATGAGAACTACTGCATATATGATCAGACCCCAAAAACCACACAATACTTGTTCTTTGATTGTTATTATAGCAGGAAGGTTATGTTGATCATCCAACAATGGACTGGTATTAGCATACCCATGGTAAACCTGTAGCATTGGAGACTGTCTAGGAAGTATGCCAAACTTAAAATTGGAATACTGAATAGCATTATTAATGCTGCTAGCTGTATATCATATTTAGAGCCGAAGGATTAAGAGCAGACATTAGAGCAGGATGATCAAACCTGAAAAGTGTGCAAGTATAATCCAAAGTGACATAAGGGTAAGGGTGAAGCATCATATAAAAGGGTCCCCCAACAACTAAGATAAGAGGTGGTTTGAGAGTTGATACTCTAGGATAGTTGTAGCTTTGTGCTTAGGCACTTGAGCAGATTGATGTATTGAAAAATGAATCTCATAAAATGTTGTTACCATATTTCTTAATACTCTCATCCAATCGAATGGTAACACTTACCATAAATGAACCATCCAACAATCCAAACTACTCATTCTTCTTTTTGACAACGAACTTTACCAACTAATCCTCAAATTCACCAAAAAAAAAACTCACATTTATTCACAAATGGGAGAATAAGTAAAAATCAGAGAGAGTATAAGATATAATATTGGATGTCTTACTTTTTACCTATTCTAGGTTGGATTTTTTCAAAAAAAAAAATTTGATCATATTCGACATTACTATTTTTATTAGACTTATTAATTATCGCACCTATATTTGAAAATATTACATGGAACTTTGTAGATTTAGCGATTAGTAAAGTATTTTTTGGGAATTAATTTATTACTAAATTTTAGGGGATTATGATTAGTGTAGATACCCAGAATTATATCTAGTGGCTACTGGAGCGTCCGACAAACACCCGATGATGATCAGACTGCAACACGACATGATTTTACGATGTTTCGGTAAACGGATCAAATAATTACTTGAAAAAATTAATTCAACATTTAGACGGTCTTAGTCGAGTCGTGCCGATCGCGTCAACACTAACTAGAGTCAATTTCGATTCGAAGGCCCCGAATCGGTCCCGAAATGCAAAGTCAAACCCAAACCAGCAAGTCAGACTCGAGTCGAACCTTGAAACCCAAAACGAACCCAAGGCAAGTCAATGTACGCGTCTAGATGCCTTAGGAAGCAAGTCACACGGCCAAAATATCTTGAGATTACGCATCTCTACATTTTGGAAAGTTTTTCAAATCTCGACCTCGAAAACTCAGCCGCAATAGGTGTCGCGCCTCAGAATCAATTCGCACGAGGTGCCGCGCACACGAGGCGTCGCGCCTTTGTGCTCGAATCCAACCTCGAAACAGCTATATATATGTTGTGTGCTAAATTTAGACAATTTTTCCTCCCATTTAGACCCATTTTTCCATCGTTTTGCGAGTCTAGAGTTCAATTATCGCCATATTATGAGTACTTCTCGCATTAGCGTCCCTCTTGTGCGTTTTACGTGTTTTTGGTAGTTTTTCTATCAATTTTGATAGGATTTGGCACCAAAATCACGAGCGGGCTTCCATGAGCACAAGAGAAGGGAATACCGTCCAAAGAGCAAACCACATAACTTAAAGTTTAAAGTCATCCAATCATACGATGAAGAATGAGACAAGAATCGAGGCCAGAAAGATGACCGGGTGAAACTTCACCCGGTGAGTCACCACCGGGCAAAGTTTCGCCCGAAGGTAATTTGCCTCCCCCGAAGATTTTCCAAGACCTCTCACCGGGCGAAACTGATCGGGCGAAATTTCGCCCGATGCAGAAAAGCGCCAAAAATCGCAATTTGAGAAGAAAATCTCACCGGGAGAAATTTCACCCGGTGATGATTAACTCGTCAACCGCAGGGTAAAGTTTTGCCCCATGAAGATGCTAAGGGTGATTGTCTCACTAATGGAGCAAAAAGTTGGATTTGGGCTTTAGGTTAAAGACCCATTAAGACATTACTATATATATGTTACCCTAGTTTGTTGCCCAAGGCATCACTAGCACCCTTCATTAGTGTAGTATCTTCATCCACCCTTAGTGTAGAAAAACCATCCATTAGTAGAGTAATTTAGTAGTATTCTTAGTAATTCTCTATAATTCTAGTAGTAATCTAGTAGTAGATCTACATAGTTTTCATCAACAATTCTCTAGTTTTACATTCAAGTTTGTAGAAGATTATTATTTCATGTTTTATTTGAAGATTTGTGGGGTTTATTGAAGAATTAGTGACAAGTTCTTCATTCTCTTCATCAAAGATTCAATCTTTCTTTATGCAATCTTCTTATTTCTTGTAGATCTTCATAGTTGGTATATTTCTCTTCCACTCTCTAATCTCTAGTTTAGATTTAATGTTGTTTTCTCATTATTGTCTTGTTTAGATTATCTTAGTGTTGTTAGTTTCTCTAGATTTTATCTATTTTGTTCTAGATTATTCTTTAGTTTGTTTTGTTAGATCTTATTTATTCCATAGTTTAGTGGGTAATTGTTAGATCATAGTTTTCTTATTGTTTGTTGTTAGTTTGTTTATATTTTGTCATTATGCATATTGTAGTTATTTTCTCCTTAGTTAATGTTTTGTTGTTTTCCATAATGATTAGTGAGTAAATTTCTTGTTGGGGATTTAGGGATGAGGACTTGGTTTACTTGAATTAAGGGATGTTGGTGGGTTGCTTGCTTGTTGGTTCATCTTGTTTATGGTTGTTGTGTCATTGTTGCTTTAGTCCGGCCAACTAGACCGACCTTGACTCGTTTCTATCAATATGGGGAAACTCGGGGTAGAAATTACCATAACTAGAGACTTACCCTTCTTCGCCGCGAAAGCGGGTTTTTAGGTGGGTTGGGTGAAGAAACCGAAAGGTGGCATTCTCCCTTTATCAATGTTGCGACAAAAACTCGATTCCGACCTTCTTAGACTCCAAGTTCCGAATCCCGAATTCCCCCTAACACCCTTCCCTAGATTGATGACCCCTAGCTATTTTTTGTAGTCATTTCCCTAGTATAGACTCGACCCTTAGAAACCCCCCTCTCGACACCAAACACGTCACTTTTAACCCGCTACTACGTTTCGTTCCCTATGGACCGACCTCGACTTACCACGATTACTCTAGTAGTTTTTGTGTTATTCCGAGTCTATAAATATTGTTTGAACCCCCGTCCTTCGCTAAACGAGCGATCCGATTGGGCGCGCTTCAAAATTGCGCCGTTGTCAGGAAGCGGCTAGTAGTTATTGTGATTTTAGTTATTGTGTTTGGTTCTTTTCTTTTCTCCCTCTTCCCTAGTATCATTAGGTGCTAGGAGTGTCACCGTTTAATTGAGTTTTATGCCCAAGAACGTCATCGCCCTTGTGGTTCGATCCGGAGCCGGGAAGGACTTTTAGAGCATTGCGTTTTCGGGGAAATAACTCAACCACCATCATTCCACATCCTTCATTATCACCTCCCAACCTTAATCCCATCCTACCACATACACTTTCTACACCTTCTACATCACATAACCCTATTCCAAATAATCCTTCCATACCATCCACTTCACAAAATTCACCACCTACACCACCTACACCACCATCACCGAGAACACCACCACCAAATCAAAATCCATCCCCTCCAAATTCACCAAATTCAAATCCACCATCACTACCAATCCAACTAATGGCGACCCTAGCCTCTCACTCCTAATTAACACACGAAGAAACACCTTCTCCCTTCGATTTCGGAGAGATTCCCGAGAATTATGAATTGAAAGCCTCTTTGACAAATGCGGTCCAACAAGATACTTTTCACGGTTTTTCTCAAGAAGATGCCCAAGAGCACATCGCTTCATTTAAAGAAAAATTAGTAGGAGTCCGTCTCAATGGATTAACTTCATGTCAATTGCATCGTTTATTATTTCCAAAGACCTTGAGAGATGGAGCTCGTAGATGGCTTCAAGGCCATCCCGCTAATACATTCACAACATGGGCTCAACTATCTAATGCCTTCTTGGAGAAATATTTTCCGCCATCAAAGACTAACCAATATCGCATGGAGATACAAACTTTCAAGCAAGATGAATTTGAAAACCTAAGTGAGGCTTGGGAAAGATTTAGAGATCTATTGCGCAAATGTCCACATCATGGAATACCCGATTAGCTAACCACCCAAACGTTTTATAACACCCTTTCATCGAGAACCAAGGAAAACCTCAATTCGGCCGCCGGAGGAGACTTCTCTTTTCTCACCGATGAGGCATCTAAGAATCTTATTGAGAAGATGGCAAGGAGTGATTCTAGAATGGGTCAATCGAGGGATTATAGAAAGAAAGTTGAAGTGAACTCATCTAAGAGTTCTAATGAATTGAAACTTCAAGAAGAAGTTGAAGAATTGAAAAAGAGAATGGATGCCATGAATTCTAAGCCCACTCCTAGAGGTATGTACCAAATTCAAGAGAGTGTTCCACCAAGGCAACCATCACCTCCAAAACAATTAACATGGGAAGTTCAATATGATCATTGTGGCAATTATGGCCATGATTCTAGCTCTTGTATTCCTAATGAAAAAAATATATTGAAGAGCCAAAAGAAGTCCAAGCTATACAAGTATATGGGCAAAGACCTCAATTTGATCCCTTTTCTAATACTTACAATGCCAGCACAAGGTTTCATCCTAATTAACTTTTCTTATGGAAATCAATATGTTCAAAATCCGATGCCACATGCCCAATGGATTCAAACTAGGCCATTTAATCAAAGTCAAAAAAGGTCCTTTAACCAAGGTCCTCCAAAGATGCCCCCATATATGCCTCCTCATCAAAGGAGCAACTTCAATCAACAAGGTAGCAACTTCCATGTTCCCAACAATTACAACAATTACCAAAATCAACATGGTAATCATTTCAATCATGGATACAATCAAGGGTTCCAAGGTAATTTTCATGGTAATCAAGGTTGCAATCAACAACCATTCAATCAACCCTCTCAATCTTATGGCCAATCAAGCAATTTTCAATTTGTCAAGGAGGAGTTCCATGGGATAACATTAATGATTTTCAAAGAACCGTTGGACAACTATGGAATGAGCATCAAGATACTAAGGCAAGGTTCAAGGTTTGGGAATCACAAGAAGCAACAAAAGCCTTAGCCGCCCCAATTCATCCACCCCATGGTTTGCCCGGGCAACGCCAAAACCCAAGAGACCCTTCACACCAAGCAAATGCCGTCATTTTGAGAGGTGGCAAAGAACTTAAGGACCCATACAAGAACTTGAACTTGAACACCAAAAGCACCCCATCCAAAGTGAATCAACCAAGTGCACCACAAGAATCATCTCCCACTTCCCCCAAACAAAACCGGGGAATACAAGCGGAGTTTGATATCCTCCAAAATGCGGAGAATGAACAAAGAGAACAAAGAAATAAGAAAGAGCAAATGGAAGCCGAAGAAGCAAAAAGAAAAGAGGCATAGCGATTAGCCGAAGAAGAAGAATCTAATGTTCCACCGCCTCCCGCTTTTGCACCTCCATTGGCTTTTCTCGAACGAGCTAAGCCACATAAGAAGAATGCTCAATTTAGCCATTTCGTGGATATGTTGAAGAAGGTGGAGGTAGCTTTACCTTTCATCGAGGTAATTTCTCAAATGCCCCTCTATTCTAAGTTTTTGAAAGATGTCTTGACTAAAAAGAGAACAATAGAAGACAAAGAATGTGTCTCTCTCATGGCACAACGTAGTGTCGTTCTTATGAATCAAATGCCAAAGAAACTAGAGGATCCCGGTAGCTTTTTCATCCCTTGTCGGGTAGGAAATGTTGTTGTTAATCAAGCTTTATGTGACCTAGGGGCTAGTGTTAGTTTGTTACCTTATTCTATTGCCAAGAGACTTAGTGTGGGGGAGATGAGACCCACTAGCATGTCAATTCTACTTGCGGATAGGTCCGTCAAGTACCCACTTGGGATACTTGAGGATGTACCCGTAAAAGTTGGTAAGTTCTTCATCCCCTCCGACTTTGTTGTCATGGATATGCCCGAAGACACTATTACCCCCATTATCTTATTAGGTTGACCTTTTATGGTTACCGGTGGTACTATAGTTGATGTTAAGAATGGAAAGTTGTCTTTTAACATAGGGAACGAGTCGATAGAGTTTTCCTTTTCTCAAGCTCTTAAACAAGCAATGATTGAACAAATGCATTCCATTGAAGTTATTGATAGTTTGGTTGAGTATAGCTTGATAGATGAAGATAAGCAAGAAGATGAACCATTTGACTCTCCACCTCTTGAAGAAGAATGTTTGCATGATGAAAAGGTAGAACCACTACCGGTGGGTATGAGTATGGTATCTTTTCCTCCTAATCTTGAAATTAAACCCCTCCCCTCTTCCCTCAAATATGCTTTTCTTGAAGGAACTAATTATCCCGTTATCGTCAATGCCACACTTGATGGTCCTCAATTGGAAAAACTTTTGATTGTTTTGAGAAATCACAAAAAGGCCATCGGGTATAGCATTGCCGACCTCCAAGGCATAAGCCCAAATGTTTGTATGCATAGGATCATCCTTGATGATGACCACCGTCCTTCGGTTGAGGGTCAACGTAGGTTGAACCCCACCATGAAAGAGGTTGTCATGAAGGAAGTCCTCAAGTTATATGAGGTTAACATTATATACCCAATAACCGGAAGTAAATGGGTTAGCCCCGTACAAGTTGTGCTGAAAAAGAGAGGAATGACGGTTGTTAAAGGAGAAAATGGTGAGTCGATTTATACTAGGACTATTACCGGTTGGCGCATGTGTATAGATTATCGAAAATTGAACAAGGCCACCATAAAAGACCATTTCCCCCTTCCCTTTATTGATCAATTGCTTGAAAGATTGGCGCATCATTCTTATTTTTGTTTCCTTGATGGTCATTCCGGATTTCTTCAAATTCTCATTCACCCCGATGACCAAGAGAATACCAGTTTTACATGTCCCTATGGCACCTATGCTTATAGAATGATGCCATTCGGATTGTGTAATGCGCCGGGAACGTTTCAAAGATGTATGATGGCTATTTTCTCCGATTTTATTGAAAAATCCATGGAAGTTTTTAGGGATGACTTTAGTGTCCATGGTACATCTTCTGATTCTTGCCTTGAAAATCTTGATCAAGTGTTAACTCGATATGAAGAGTATAGACTTGTTTTAAATTGCAAATAATGTTATTTTATGGTTGAACAAGATGTTGTCCTAGGTCATATTGTTTCTAATAGAGGAGTTGAAGTCGATAAGGGCAAAGTCTCCGTGATTGAGAACTTGCCACCACCTACAAATGTCAAAGGGGTGAGGAGTTTTTTAGGTCACGCCGGTTTTTATAGACGATTTATTAAAAACTTTTCTAAGATTGCCAAGCCTTTAACTTCTTTGCTTATGAAAGATGCACCTTTTGTTTTTGATGACTCGTGTCTTGAAGCCTTTTGCAGGATAAAGACCGCTCTCACTAACACACCAATTATCAAAGGGGTAAATATGGCAATAAGACTAAGGCAATAAGAAGGGGATGAATCTATGACTACAACTAAGGTAACGAAGAAATCAAATAAGGAAAGGGTAAGGTTAGGTCGGGTTCATAAGTGTAGTAGGATAGTTGGGAGATCGAGGGTATAGGTTTCATCTAGTTACTAAGGTCGGTCCGGGCTCTCGCTACGTAGACCAATGTCCGCACTCTCGTGTCAAAGATAAACCCGAATACTTATGCAAGTTGTCACCCAATACACAAGGATTCAACAAAAAATCATTCACACAATGAGAAGAGGAAGACAAGTAAGAGGAGTATTTACAACTACTACTCTAACAAGCAATTCAACAAACACATGGTGCTCTTAATATGTGACTAGTAACAAAGAATCCACCTTTACCCACAATCAAACCCTAATCACCCAAAATCAACACTTAATCCCCATACTAACCCCACTACAAGTCTACTCAAACATAATTAAACTAATCCTAACCATAACAAAAGAAATCAACACAAACAACAAAACATTCATAATGGAATAACAAGAACAATGAACAAAAATCAAAGATTGAAACTTGAAAGATTAAACAAGGATTACGAGTAAAGAGAATAAGAAGATTATACCAACTAACAAGAGGAGAAAAGATTCATACTTGCATTAATGAGAAAAACCCAAAACAATCTCCCAAGGTTGTCAATCTTGGTTGAATCTTGAAGAATTCCCTTAATACAAGGATTAAACTAAGATTAACGATTAACTAAAGACTAATCTACTCTAATCTAGGCTAATCTAACCTAAAGTAGTCTAGGGTTTAATGGGTAATGAAGAACATAACATAAGATTACAAGAGGGGGGTATATATAGGGTTTCAATGAATAAGGAGAAGGAAAGAAGCAATTGCGGGCTACACCACTTCTTCCCGGTCGGGAAGGAATGGTCCCGGTCGGAATGGGCCATCCTTCCCGGTCGGGAAGCTATCTTCCCGGTCGGGATCAAGCATAACACCGGGCTGTGTTATCAATAACACTAGGCTGTGTTATTGCTCTTCCCGGTCGGGAAGGGTTCTTTCCGGTCGGGACGGCCAGGTCAGTAGCCTCTTCATTCATGCACTCCTTCCCGACCGGGAAGGCTACTCTTCCCGCCCGGAAGAGTCTTGTGGGCCTCCAATATGATCATAAAGGTCCCTCCTTGCTTCTCATGGGCTTCTCACCGACTCTCGTTGCTCGGGATCGAGTCTAAGGGGCTCGGGAATGGGTCCCAAGGTCTCGGGATCGAATTCAAGGCATCGAGTGATTGTTCCTTCTCTTCGTTGGCTCCAAAAGTGTATGAAACGAGTCGGAATTGTTCCAATTCTTCATGAATGGTCTCGGGAACCTAAAACGAACTAAAGGAAGCATAAGTAATCCATAAACCGCTCCCAAGGAACGATTCCACAAGGAAAACGGGACCAAAACACAACAAATTAGGCACTACAAACTACACTTATCAGTCTTCGTCAAGCGCCTCGTTGTTGGTATGCTAAACTTGCTCGGGCCTCATGTTCCTATGGTTTTTCCTACAGTCCGTCTGATCATTCTTTGTTTATCTATCGAAAAGGTGATATTGTTATTAACATTCTCGTCTATGTCGATGATTCGGTCATTGCTGGAAATGATGGTGAAGCCATTAATAAGTTTAAGGCTTATTTGAATAAATGTTTTCGCATGAAGGATTGGGGTAAGCTCAAATATTTTTTGGGTCTTGAGGTAGCACGTAATTCGACTGGTACTTTCTGTGTCAACGTAAGTATACTCTTGATTTGCAAAGTGAGACGGGTCTTCTCGGGTCAAAACCGGCCACTGTTCCTATGGACGAGAGGTATAATTTGGAGTCCTCATTGACACCGTTGTTTTCTGATCCTACGCAATACCGTCGACTAGTGGGCAAGCTTATTTATCTTACTCTCACTCGACCCGAGATTAGCTATGTTTTTCATCTTATTTCTCGGTTTATGAAAGCGCCCTCTCAAAGTCACTGGGATGCTGCTCTTCGTGTACTTCGGTACTTAAAAGGACAACCAGGACAAGGTATTCTTTTACGTGCTAAAGCGTCTTTGGAATTGGACGCTTACTGTGATGCTGAGTGGGCTGGCAGTACTACCACTCGCCGATCGCTGACCGCTTATTATATTTTTCTTGGTGGGTCTCCGATTTCTTGGAAGACAAAACAGAAAGAAACCGTGTCTTTATCTTCAGCAGAATCCGAGTATCGTGCTATGGCATCTGCTACTTGTGAAATTCTGTGGCTCAAAAGGCTCCTTCGCAGCTTGGGATTGACCATTCGAAACCTGTTCCGCTGCATTGTGATAGCCAAGCTGCGTTGCACATCGCCAATAATCCTGTCTTCCATGAACGTACGAAGCATACTAAAATTAATTATCATTTTGTTCGTGACGAAATTCTCAAGGGCACTCTCGATCCGTTGTATATCATTACCAAATGTCAGCTCGCTGATATTCTCACCAAGGCTCTTGCACCAACTCAATTTCATACTATTCTGGAAATGTTGGCCATTTCGAACCTCCATGCTCCCACTTGAGAGGGGGGGTGGGTTAGTATATTATTTAGAGTATTATTTGGTTACAATCTTTGACCAAATAACTAACATATTGTGTAAATATGTTGTTCCTACATTTGAGTCGTCTAAACTAGGAACTAACAGCTAGGTTTTCCAGTTTTCTAGCTATTGTATTTTGTACATAAACCAAGAGCCTGTTAATAACAAGACACACAATTCATCTCAAACCTCTCATCTTCTACCTCTCATTTGTGTCAACACTAAGTTTTTCGAACTCGTTCAGAATAATTATCAAGAATGCAAAGTTTTTCGGACATGACAATTTTAAAACGACAAATTATCCGTCAATTTTAATTGCTTGAGAACTCTAATCAAACTCATAGCTAATTCAGAAACGCCTAAAACCATCAACTTCACATCTGCGGGAAAATAAGGTGTTGTGGAATGCAAATTCAAAGGGGATATAAGGTTTATTTCATTTTTTTACTACTATGCATAAAAAGGTTTTTTTATATCCCACCGATGAGTTCCATAAATTTTCGCTCGCTGGCAAGAAAGCGGAAGCAATTTTTGTGTCCTCAAGAAAGAGGCTCTGATACTATGTTAAATCCATAAGGGGTCTGGGCCATACACGAGAGTCGGAAATAGTTCATTTCACAAGACAAGAGGGTTCCACGCACTCTAAAACTAATTGGCAATAGAGGGAGTAACTCATTACTTATAAAGTACAACATTTTTCCTTCTTTATCAATGTGGTATGTTACTCACATGTGATTATATTAGTTTAGGATCCAATTCTCAACATGAGTGTGGCTCAGGCCCGTTATGAATTTAAAAAAATGCTCTCCCATTCTCAGCCAGAAGTGTACTGACATCATTGCATATGGACCAAGTAGACTATCTCTAAACATGGTTGTATAGGATGGATGCATCAGCACAAGGGCCTTAACACAAAGATAAGTTATTCAGATGGGGCATTGCAGCAAATGAGAACTACTGCATATATGATCAGACCCCAAAAACAACACAATACTTGTTCTTTGATTGTTATTATAGCAGGAAGGTTATGTTGGTCATCCAACAATGGACTGGTATTAGCATACCCCTGGTAAACTTGCAGCATTGGAGACTGTCTAGGAAGTATGCTAAACTTAAAATTGGAATACTGAATAGCATTATTAATGCTGCTAGCTGTATATCATATTTAGAGCCGAAGGATTAAGAGCAGACATGAGAGCAGGATGATCAGACCTGAAAAGTGTGCAAGTATAATCCAAAGTGACGTAAGGGTAAGGGTGAAGCATCATATAAAAGGGTCCCCCAACAACAAAGATAAGAGGTGGATTGAGAGTTGATACTCTAGGATAGTTGTAGCTTTGTGCTTAGGCACTTGAGCGGATTGATGTATTGAAAAATGAATCTTATAAAATGTTTGATGTGTTGTGTTACCATATTTCTTAATACTCTCATCCAATCGAATGGTAACACTTACCATAAATGAACCATCCAATAATCCAAACTACTCATTCTTCTTTTTGACAACGAACTTTACCAACTAATCCTCAAATTCACCAAAAAAAAAACTCACATTTATTCACAAATGGGAGAATAAGTAAAAATCAGAGAGAGTATAAGATATAATATTGGATGTCTTACTTTTTACCTATTCTAGGTTGGATTTTTTTAAAAAAAAATTTATATCATATTCGACATTACTATTTTTATTAGACTTATTAATTATCACACCTATATTTGAAAATATTACATGGAACTTTTCAGATTTAGCGATTAGTAAAGTATTTTTTGGGAATTAATTTATTACTAAATTTTAGGGGATTATGATTAGTGTAGATACCCAGAATTATATCTAGTGGCTACTGGAGCGTCCGACAAACACCCGATGATGATCAGACTGCAACACGACAAGATTTTACGATGTTTCGGTAAATGGATCAAATAATTACTTGAACAAATTAATTCAACATTTAGACGGTCTTAGTCGAGTCGTGCCGATCGCCTCAAGTCGAACCTTGAAACCCAAAACGAACCCAAGGCAAGTCCATGTGCGCGTCTAGATGCCTTAGGAAGCAAGTCACGCGACCAAAATATCTTGAGATTACGCATCTCTACATTTTGGAAAGTTTTTCAAATCTCGACCTCGAAAACTCAGCCGCAACAGGTGTCGCGCCTCAGAATCAATTCGCACGAGGTGCTGCGCCTCAGAATCGAGTCGCACGAGGCGTCGCGCCTTTGTGCTCGAATCCAACCTCGAAACAGCTGTATATATGTTGTGTGCTAAATTTAGACCATTTTTCCTCCCATTTAGACCCGTTTTTCCATCGATTTACGAGTCTAGAGTGCAATTATCGCCATATTGATGCGTGCTATTTATATATGATTATTTCGTCTTTTACGCACGTATTTCCATGCATATCGAGTAGCATTGTCTACTATTTTCCCCCGAATTTGATAATTTGTTGTCATGTTGCATCTTATGCAGGTTTGAACCCGTGGACGCATAAACAAGGCAAAACTCGTGCTTAAAGATGAAATCTTATGCGAAATAAGAAAGAAGAATGATCGTTCTCAAACGGATCAAATTAAAACATGAATATATTGAGTTCTACAACTCCAATTGAGCTGATTCCAGTTGCGTTGGAAAGCTCATTCTCTTAGCTTTCCAACGGTATATTACACGCCCGATTTGAAGAATTAACGAATAAATGGCAAGCGTTTGAAGTTGAGCGCGCAGTGCTGAGAACGGGTCCAGATAGTCGAACGACTATCCACTATAGTCGACCGACTATTCTCAAGACTAGACGATGCCCGAGACTTTCCTAATTTGATGTTTAGTGTTAATAGACTTTTGGGCTTTTGTTTTAACTTAGTATTTAAGAAACAATTAGACTAGATTTTAATACTACTTCTTCTCTTTAGACTTTTCCTTAGACTTCTCCATACTTTTACTCCTTAAACTTTTATCTCTTTTCCTTATTCTCTTAAGATTACTTTTAGTTTAATTTCTTCCCAAAACTCGGTTATTGTAAGACTTCAAGATTCGAATCGCCTTCATTCCTTTTGGTAATTTTATCTAATCTTCCTTCCTTCTTCTTCGTTCCTGATTGTTCTTCTTCTTCATATTTAATTGTTCTTAATCGTTGTTTTATGTTTGTCATAAAATTATTATTATTCGTCATGTTTAATCTAGTAAATTCTTTTATTAATTTTGTTGTTCTTAATTTAATTATGAGTAGCTAATTTCCCTCGCTAGGATTTAGGGGATCTGCGAATTGAATGTGGTCATTAAATAATTTATAGATCTGTTAATGGTATTGTGTCTGAGTTGTCAATTGTAGCATATAATCGCGATTAGTCAGTTAATGCGCATGATTGATTAATTGAATATAATTCGGTAAACTTGAACCTAAGATCGGAAGCCTGGTAAAAGTTAGACCTGCTACAACACATTAGTTTGCCCTAATAAGATCGGAAGCCTTTAGACGCATGCTAGGGTGAATAGCAGACCAGAAGGACCTTTTCAATACCCCTTAGACTAATATCTGCGACAGACCTGTGATTTAGACCGTGACCATATGAGATTCGTAGTGAACCGACAATTCTAGTTTTCTCTCCCTATATTTATTCATCTTAAATTCATCTTATTTTATTTTAGTTATTTCTTCCCATTTTATTCTCTTTCCTTCACTACTTTAGTTTAGATAAACACAATTAAAAACCCCTTATTTGTTATGTAGATAGACTCTAATTACGAGTAGAATTTATTTGTCTCCCTGTGAATTCGATCCCGACTTCCCTAGCTATATTTTTAGTTAGACCGTAGTTGGTTATTTTTTATAGGTATACGACTATTTTATTTTATTATATTTTTTTTTTAATTTTTTAATTTTACTTTTATTTTATTTTATTTATTTCTAGATTTTATTTTTTAATTTTATTTCTTTCTTCTTCTCCCTGTCTTAGTTTTTTTTATATCTTTGATTTTCTCACCATGCCTACTTTAGCCGACCATAATACACCAAAACCAGAGTTGTTTGCTTCACCTATCAACATTGGGAATTTAGAGGGTCTAGATTTCTATGTTGACCCGGGATATATTGATTTAGTGGAGCAGAATGCGTTTCATGGGCTTGAGATTGAGGATGTGTATGAACTTCTTAAGAATTTTGTAGACTATTTTAGTTTGGTGAGGAGGGGTGATTTGCCCATCGATACGATATTTCTCATGCTTTTTCCCTTTTTCGTTAAAGGCAAAGCTCGGAAATGGTTACGTTTACACCCTCCTAACACCTTCACCTCTTGGGAACCACTAGCACCAGCCTTCCTTTGAAATTACTTTCCTCCTGCTAAAACCGCCAAGTTAAGACAAGACATTCTTAACTTTAAACAGGGTGAGTCTGAGAGTTTGAGTGATTCGTGGAGTAGGTTTAATAGCTTATTGAGAGCATGTCCCCATCATGGCATTCCACTTTGGCTTACTACATTAACCTTCTTTGACAACTTGCTTCCTTATCATAGAGATTTGTTACTTGTTGCATGTAACTGGAAATTTTATGATTTGGAAGCGGAAGAAGCTCATGTTTTGATTGAAATAATAGCTAGTGGGCATGAGCATTGGGAATTTGGGAGAGGACCACAACCTACAGATACGCCACATGTTTCTTCTTTGTTGAGTGAAGGGATTGATTCTTACTCGCTTGGTAAAGTGTCTGATGCTCATGTATGTCATGTTTCTTCTCCCCTTGACAGTGTGAATGTTATGCATGATATTCCATCTCCCCTACACTTTGTGAACATTATTGATGAAGATGATGATGAGTATAGTGTTCAATCTCACCTTGTTCCCCCAACTCCTTTGATTGCTAATTTGATGCAGGATGATGATTTGCACATCTTAGATACATGTGAACCATCTTATTCCCCTTCGGAGCAACTTACACACCCTTTAGTCAAATCTTCTTCTCATTTTGTGAATGTTATTGTGGCAAACAATGATTGTGAGATGGAAAGTTTTATATTTGAGGAAAACGCGTGTTTTGATGCTTTGAATAATATTCCTTGTGAGGATAACATTGAGGATTTTGGTTCATCTGAATTTGAGAGTGTGTCATTTGATGTCAATTTTGAGATTTTGGAAAGAGAGTTGAACAAAGGAGAAGCCCGTGATCGTGAAAGAAAAGATCAAACGGACGAGAGTCAGGAAAAGAGTACACTTTTGAAGGATACTTTGAGTGAAGAGAGTTTCATTATTGAGGATACTTGGGATTGCGAATCTGGTTTCTTTGAGAAACCTATTTTAGAGAAATTTGAGTCTTCCCCTTATTTTGAAGATGAATCTCCTTCACCCATTGATTATTTTGATCTAGATTCCTTTACACCTTTGCTTGAACCTATGATTATGGATGAGGATTGTGAGACTCTTTTAGAAGAGATTGTTTTGGCTCTTGGTTTCTCGTTTGATGGTTGCTTGCTTAAGAACATTGAAGATGACGATCATAACAACTTTTCCGAAGAAGGTGAAAAATATAAGTTTGATGCTTTGAGTAGTTCTGAGTTATTTGACTCTCCTCATGTGCAATTTGAGTCAAATGATAAGACTTGGGATAATTTTGAGATATTTGGTATTTATGTCTTTTCTCATAAACTGCTCACTACTCTTCTTACTTATCATACTTATTATTGGTCATGCTTGTTAATATTGATTTCTTATGACCACTTTGCTGCTGATTGGTCTAGCTTGTTTAACAAGCTAATGCGATCCTTGACCTATTTTTTAGGTGATTCACATAGGTTACTAAGATGTGTTTTATATATTTTCTTTGCTGCTCTTGTGTTTTTTTTTGTTTTGTTGTTTTTTTGTGTGTAGGTACCGTTTTTGCAACGGAGACATCGACAATTCCGACTATGAAGAGGATGCTTCGATGCGGTTTGGGGATGTCTCCTTTATATGTATCTTGTAAGTAGTCTTTTTTTTTTCCTTTCACACTTTCATCGTCTTCCATATCTTTCCCCATATTTTTTTATGCCTCTTATTGTTTGTTGTACACAATGAGGGCATTGTCTGATTTGGTTTGGGGAGGGTATGCTTCTGTCTGTTTTCATCCATCTGCATATTTCTTGCATTTTCGCATGCATTTTAAAAAATCAAAAAATCACAAAAATAGGTTTTTGCATTTAGTCGAGTCTTAGTTGAGTCGGAATGTTATGTAGCGATGATGATAATGCTTTTATGTCTTCATTAGTTGCTTATGCTAGTGCGTCGTTAAAATTTTTGAATATAATTACATGCGGCATTCTTGCATCTTTGGTTAACATTACTGAACAAATGAACTTGACTTATTGTTGGCAAACTACTCAGATTTGTAAGGAATTAGAGCCTAAAACTGATGACATCCATGATCAGTTTCCATTAGGTTGAGAGTAGTACTCCTTTTGAGACATGTAATATCAAACTGCATAAGCATGACATTCGTCTCTTGGTACCTATACGTTTTTGACTCGTGGTTTTGACATGTGCGAAAAAGGCAAATCCTTTCTTTTAATTAATTCCCATGAGCCTCACATAGCCAAATTGACCTGTTTGACCCGTTTTTCAACTACATGCCATATATTGCCTACCCTAGTCAAGCTAGTAGATTAGTTGGACGAAATTGTTTTTTCCGGGTTGATTTTGGTATTGTGATGATTGGAAAAAAAAAAGGGGAATTGAAAAGAAAAAAATCAATGAAAAAAAATTGAATGGAAAGAAAAAAAAAGAGAAAGGAAAGAAGAAGAAGAAAAGGAAAAAAAATGAAGTGAAACTAGAAGAAGGATGTGTTTTTGCTATGAGAAAAGAATTGATCTCTCTAATTTCATAGTTATTGGTGAGAAGCGATTTTTATAAGGCGCTTGTTACTATGCCTAATTTCTTCGACGAGAGTTTGGTGAGAACGGAATGAATCCTATGTTGGGTGTAAGGAATACTAGCTTGGCTTTTACCTCCTCATATCCATATCGTTTTACCCCTTCTTATCCAACTAACCTCACTTTATACCATATGTAAGTCCTTGACACGTGTCTTTTGCCGATAAGAATGCGTATGTACGGTTGGTAGAGATTAATTTCATGTTAGATTGCATGCATGTTCTTGTAGGTCGCAGTTTAGGTGAGTGCTTTGTCTTTCCGTTTTTACATAAACTCACAATATCATCCCATTTGTGTGATGAGCGATCCGTGAGAGTCCGACATATACGAGTCTTGCAAGGTTGAAGGTTCAGTATTGTTGCTATTGATCCTAAAGCCTCCAATGAAGAAAACTTGATGCCTTCTCCTCCTCTACCGCACTCGATGTCTAGTCCCTTGTCTTGTGAGACGATTGGTGAAGAGGATCCTTGTCGGGCGGTGGAAAAGAGTTCCACTCTCGACCCCGTAGAAGAAGCGACACCCCTAGGGTGTGATCTCCCACATCATGACACCGAGCACGACTCTAGACCACTATACCTACCGGATGGTCATAAGAGTCGTAGCTATGTTGGTTCCGAAGACCCGGAAGATCACAATAACCCCGAGCATAATGAAGATGATCGCTTCTTCCCTCCGACTTGGAAGCTCTTAGGAGTGGCTAGGCTCGGCCATGTGAGCTTAAATGAAGATGTTGCTAGAGCATTTGACTTACTACTCCGTGCTCTTGATGGCTATGGAGGCGTTGTTGGTGAGAGTAGTTAGTGTAAATATCTTTTCCCTTTTCTTTTGTGCTTGTATTTGTGTTTATGTTTGTTTGTATAGTTTGGTTTCTAGGATTTGTTAGCCTTTGTGGAATTCTTGTTTATTTGTATTGTTGATGAGCGATGTGAGGGAGGGAATTTGATGTTGTATTTGAGCTTATTGTCATAGGTGTGAAGTGAAGATGATTCCTAGAGAGGAATGGTTACTGATAGAGCTTGGGTCGTGAGTATGGAAGTCGGTTTTTGAAGCATCGGTGAAGCTTTCGGGATTTTGGAGGTCAAGAAGACCCATCCCGGGCGGGAAGGGAGCTTCCCGACCGGGAAGGATATGCCATCACGACCGGGAAGGAGCCGTCCCGATCGGGATGGAGGTGCAAAAATTGGAGCTTGCTGGAGTGCCGTCCCGACCGGGAAGGTGGCTTCCCGTCCGGGACGAGTGTGTCTTCCTGACCGGGACCATCCATCCCGACCGGGATGGTCCCCTTTCTCCTCTTTTGGCCTCTTCTTCGACATTTGGGCCCACCCAACCATTGTATACCCCCACCCAACCTCCCTACCCGTTCTTGCTCATGTCATATGACCCTTACACTTCATTTACATACCCTCACCTCATTTCTCTTCCCTTCACACCGAGTTTCACATCGAATCCTAACCCCCTCACACCATTACTACCTCAACCATGCGGTTCTATCAAGTTTGAAGCGGAATAGCTATGATTACGACAAGCAAGTGCCTATATTGATCTATGAGACGATGGAGAGAGTGAGTTGCTAACCTATGGTACGACAACTATCCTTTCTTTTCCGTTTTTGTTGTTGCTTGTTTTCCTTTGTTTATTCCCTTCCCCTTGTACACTTTTGTGTCTTGATGTCGTGGTGGCCTTCGAGGCCTTGGTATATGGTTGCTTCCGACTCTCGATGACGTGACTACATCGAGGGTCATTTCAAAATCCAAATTTTACAAGTTTTTCACTCTTTCTTTTTGAGGATTTAGTCGGATTTAGGCGGAATCCGGGCTAGGTGACTTGATTACACCTAGCCCTCCCCTCCCATTTCCTTTTATTTCCTTCTTTTTTTTTTCTTCCCCCTTCCATATCATTTCTTGTCTCGGCCCATGGTGACTTGACTACACCCCGGCCGGACACTTTCTACCCTTTTCTTCACTTTATTTTTGATTTTTAGCTTTATTTTCGTAGTTTCTTTCTTTTTCTTTTGTCTCTCCGCACACTACAATCGAGCATGAGGACATGGCTCGGTTTAAGTGTAGGGGAGCGATATTCTATCGTCGTTAGTTTTATTTTCTTAGTTTTTCGAAAAATTATTCAAAAAAACCTAAAAATTTGAAAAATTTTCACAAAAATGAAAAATATTTTCTTTTGTGTCTTTTCCTTTTTGCGTCGTTATGTCGTATTTTTGTTTTTATGTGCGTGTTTTGCCCCCCTTTTTTCCTTATAGGTTGCCTAATCGCCGTTAGCTTTGGTGAGCTTTCAAGACTTCTGGTAACATCTCTTCATCGCTTTTTCCCTCTTTGCTTCCTGTGAGTTTGGAGGAGATTTGTGATGATGTGTGCTCGGGAGGAGCTTTGTAAAGATTGTGGTGGATTTGGAGACTTGTTTGAAGATCGGGTTAGTGTTTGTTTTGTTTATGTGTTGTTTCTCCTTGTTTTGTTTTGTTTTGGCTCTTTTTCTTTCATTTTCGTTGTGTCTTTGTTTTGTGTTTTGTTGTGTGTCATGTGTGTAAATAGTTTTCGAAAACCCGGTTTAGAGGCTAGTGTGCAAGTGTTTACTTTCCCTTCCTAGTTGTATAAATCGAGTCTTGGACTTTAGTCTAGTAGAATGACCCCAAATCAATGATATCATTGGTCCTTTACCTTGAGTCCACCTAGCTTACTAGGGATTTACTACGGGATTTGCATTTTGACCATTATGACCACCCACGGTGTGAAAAGGCCTTGGTTACCGAGTCTCGTCCCTTAGGTGACCATGTTTAGGATTGCTCGACTAGTCTAAGTTCTCCCCTTTTTTGTGGGGTTGAAGAGGGATCGCGATCCCCGACTTACCCATTTACCTACCTCCCACACATATCCACACAATAAGTTGCAATTTGTTGAATTCTCCCTTTCTTGTCATACAAAGAAATGCCAAAAAGCCAAATCAAGCCAAAAGGGCAAAGAAAAGAAAAAGAAAGAAAATGAAAGAAAGAAAAGAATGAAGAAAAAGAAAAGGCACAAAAGCCAAAAAGAAAATAGAAAAGAAGAAAAAGAATGGCATGGCAAAACAAAGCAAAAATGCAAAAGAAAAGAGAAAATGCCAAAAGAAAATCCGATTCACAAAAATAACCCCTACTTCTCAAAATAAGCCTTTTTCCGACTTTTGGCGTGAAGAGCCTACCAAAGGACCGAGTCCCTAGGAAGGATGATAGCGGCAAGAGTCGGTCTTCCCTCATTTTTCATATTTCCACCTTTTTACTTGGACTAGTTAGGCGGTTTTAGACATGGGACGACCCTCTTGGCTCACGCTAAAGGGGGCGGGTCTTCACTTACCTACAGTGTCGACTAACACCGTGGTTCATCCTTTTCCACTCCGCCGATCGTCCCGTAGTACGTTTTTTGAAAGTTAGGAGGACCTAGGTAAGTTACCAACGTTTTTGTTGCTTTATCGTCATACTATTAGGGTTTAGTTCATCTCGATTTATATGATTAGCTTGGGAATGTTGTCACTTCCCTTGAGTCCTAATCCGGTGTCTTTTCACCGCTTTGTTGAGGGAAGCGGTATTTGTTTCTTTTGGATGCAACCGATTATTTGTTTGTTTGTGTGTTTGTTTGTTTGTTTGTGTGTTTGGTGTCCGGTTGCATCCACAGTTTTGTCACAAGACCCGACTTGCCTTGCGGAGTGCACTTTTCCTCTAAGTGCACTCGCGTGAGTTGAAGGGGCGTAGGGTGCGCTAATACCCACTCGGATAGTTTAGTAGATAGTATGTGCTTACTCGAGGGCGAGTAAGGGTTAAGTGTGGGGGAGTTGATAAGTGTGATTTGTAGTGCCTATTTGGTAGTGTTTTGGTCCCATTTTCCTTGTAGAATCGCTCCTTGGGAGCGGCTTAGGGGCTTCTTATGCTTCCTTTAGTTCGTTTCAGGTTCTCGAGACCGATTTGGAAGAGTTGGAGCGATTTCGACTCGATACATACACATTTTGGAGCCAACGGAGTAAAGGGACGATCAATCGATGCCTTGGAGTCGACCCCGAGACCTTGGGACCCAATCCCGAGCTTACGAGACCCGATCCCGAGTCTCGAGAGTCGATGGGAAGCCCATGAGAATCAAGGAGGGACCAAAAAGTTCTTATTGGAGGCCTACAAGACCCATCTCGATCGGGAAGGCGTTATCCCGTCCAGGATGGGGTGCACAAAAGGAAGAGATACTGTCTTGGGTCCATCCCGACCGGGATGAGTTCATCCCGATCGGGACCACCTCATCCCGATCGGGACCAACTGATCCCGACCGGGATGAGCCCAGTTCAGACCTGCGCTTCATTGTTTCTTCTCCTTTCCACTTGTAACCCTATATATACCCCCCTCTTGTATTAAGACACCATCTCATCTAATCTTATGTTATGCACTTCATTAGACACTAAACCCTAGATAGTTTTAGCATAGATTAGTGTAGATTAGTCTTTAGATTATCGTTAATCTTAGATTAATGCTTGTAATTTGGGAATTCCTCAAGATCTCCACCAAGCTTGACAAACTTGGATGTTTGTTTTGGGTTCTTCCATTTATGCAAGTTTCTTTCTTCTTTTCATCTTCTAGTATGGTATAATCTTCTTTTCCTTTCTCTTAATCCTTGTTCTTTCTTTAAAGTTTGATTCTTTGTTGAATGTATTGTTCATACTTCATAGTTCTTGTTAGTTTCTTCATGTTTGTTTTGATTGTTGTTTTGGTTCATCTTATTAGTGTTAGTTTTAATATAGATATGTTAGAGTAGATCCTTGCTAGGGTTAGTAAGGCGATTAGGGTGTTAATTGGATGATTAAGGGATTGTTGGAGATGTTGGTGGAAGATTTGGGTTTCCCCTTGGTTTGATGCATATCACATGTTTGTTGAAATGCTTGAATGACTAGTATGTGCATATGCTTGTTTTCTTGCCTTTTCTCTTGTGGGTGATAGTTTGTTTGTGGGTTTGGTTCCCTCATTAAGTTGCGAGAGCCCGGTGAGGACGACCCTTAGGTCGGTCTAAGTTGCGAGAGCCCGGATGTGACCTAGGCCCCGATATCACGCTAGTAACCCCGTTTGTCGTTTGTGTCGCCAAGGTGGGTTTTAGGTGGAACCTCTAGGTGAGTCTAAGTTGCGAGAGCCCGAGCATTACCTAGATTACCCTACTACCTCCTTCACTCTAGTTCTCCCTTGACCATTCCATTACCCCTTTGACCCCGACCTAATCCTAGCCCGTTTCCTTTGATTGTTTTCTTGCTTTAGACCTAGCTTAGTCCTAGTCTCCCCCTCCTTAGAATAGCTTGTCTCGAACCTAGTCCTAGACCGTAGCATACCCTAGTCCGACCTCCCATCCCTGTGGATTCGACCCGACTTACCCTAGCTACCCTAGTTAGGTTTTGCCGGTTTTATTTGACGGTTGGGATTCACGACAAATCCCTCCCATCAAATTGGCGCCGTTGCCGGGGACGGCGTAGTTTAGACTTTTGTTTGCTTAATTTTGGACTTTGTTCTTGACTTTTGTGTTCTCTTCTCCTTGTGTATCTCCGTTTTTTCTTCTTGTGTGCTATTCTCCCCTCCTAGTGCCTCAAAAGCACTAGGATACTAACGTTTGCTCAAGTGCTTCTAGCTCATCCTATGTACCAAAGCAACGTTATGGACATGGCTCGTCCAAGCTACCATCAATCATCACGGGACAACTATGGGGCGAATTACCAAAACCCACAACTTTACCAACCATATCAACCTCATCAACAATCTTATGAACCCTCTTCTTACGGTTACCAAGAAAGTTGTCAAGGATCGTTCCCACATCCTAACAACTACCAAACACCCTCACATAACCCACAACCAAATATCCCTAACTTTGAGACTTGTCAAATGTTGGTCCAAACACAAGGGAGCCAACATGAGATGATGATGTTATTGCAAAAGGGTCAACAATTGATGTTGACTCAAATACAAGGGGTTAGGGAGGAGTTCAAGGCCCAAATAGAGGTGCAAGATGCTCGCATCAATGCACTCATGGCTCATATCACGATGTTGGCCACTCGAGCTCCACTACATGTTGAGGAAGGTTCATTTGGGCAAGAAGGTCGGGTGCCTCCACAAGAAAGTCAACCCAACCTTGAAGCTACAAATGAAGAAGAGAGGGTTAATCATGAGATCATTGTTGAGTGTTGCTTGGATAGTGAAGATATGGGAAGAATAGAGGAAGTTGAAGCTTCAAGGGTCGACAATGAGGAGGGATTTGAACATGACGATCAAGATAACTCTTGGGGAGCCAATGTATTGTCTATAAAGTTGGATTTGTTTGATTTTCTTCGTGATGAACCGGATGGTGACAATCCAAACCCAAGTGAAGAGATGACCCCTCATGACCAATTAGACAAGGTGAGTGAAAAGGAGCGCAATACTTGGGAAAAGGAAGTAGATGCCTTGGAACTTGCTTTGAATGGGAAATTGGAGGATCCTAAAGCCTCCAATGAAGAAAACTTGATGCCTTCTCCTCCTCTACCGCACTCGATGTCTAGTCCCTTGTCTTGTGAGACAATTGGTGAAGAGGATCCTTGTCGGGCGGTGGAAAAGAGTTCCACTCTCGACCCCGTAGAAGAAGCGACACCCCTAGGGTGTGATCTCCCACATCATGACACCGAGCACGACTCTAGACCACTATACCTACCGGATGGTCATAAGAGTCGTAGCTATGTTGGTTCCGAAGACCCAGAAGATCACAATAACCCCGAGCATAATGAAGATGATCGCTTCTTCCCTCCGACTTGGAAGCTCTTAGGAGTGGCTAGGCTCGGCCATGTGAGCTTAAATGAAGATGTTGCTAGAGCATTTGACTTACTACTCCGAGCTCTTGATGGCTATGGAGGCGTTGTTGGTGAGAGTAGTTAGTGTAAATATCTTTTCCCTTTTCTTTTGTGCTTGTATTTGTGTTTATGTTTGTTTGTATAGTTTGGTTTCTAGGATTTGTTAGCCTTTGTGGAATTCTTGTTTATTTGTATTGTTGATGAGCGATGTGAGGGAGGGAATTTGATGTTGTATTTGAGCTTATTGTCTTAGGTGTGAAGTGAAGATGATTCCTAGAGAGGAATGGTTAATGATAGAGCTTGGGTCGTGAGTATGGAAGTCGGTTTTTGAAGCATCGGTGAAGCTTTTGGGATTTTGGAGGTCAAGAAGACCCATCCCGGGCGGGAAGGGAGCTTCCCGACCGGGAAGGATATGCCATCACGACCGGGAAGGAGCCGTCCCGATCGGGATGGAGGTGCAAAAATTGGAGCTTGCTGGAGTGCCGTCCCGACCGGGAAGGTGGCTTCCCGTCCGGGACGAGTGTGTCTTCCCGACCGGGACCATCTATCCCGACCGGGATGGTCCCCTTTCTCCTCTTTTGGCCTCTTCTTCGACATTTGGGCCCACCCAACCATTGTATACCCCCACTCAACCTCCCTACCCATCCTTGCTCATGTCATATGACCCTTACACTTCATTTACATACCCTCACCTCATTTCTCTTCCCTTCACACCGAGTTTCACATCGAATCCTACCCCCCTCACACCATTACTACCTCAACCATGCGGTTCTATCAAGTTTGAAGCGGAATAACAATGATGACGACAAGCAAGTGCCTATATTGATCTATGAGACGATGGAGAGAGTGAGTTGCTAACCTATGGTACGACAACTATCCTTTCTTTTCCGTTTTTGTTGTTGCTTGTTTTCCTTTGTTTATTCCCTTCCCCTTGTACACTTTTGTGTCTTGATGTCATGGTGGCCTTCGAGGCCTTGGTATATGGTTGCTTCCGACTCTCGATGACGTGACTACATCGAGAGTCATTTCAAAATCCAAATTTTACAAGTTTTTCACTCTTTCTTTTTGAGGATTTAGTCGGATTTAGGCGGAATCCGTGCTAGGTGACTTGATTACACCTAGCCCTCCCCTCCCATTTCCTTTTATTTCCTTCTTTTTATTTTTCTTCCCCCTTTCATATCATTTCTTGTCTCGGCCCATGGTGACTTGACTACACCCCGGCCGGACACTTTCTACCCTTTTCTTCACTTTATTTTTGATTTTTAGCTTTGTTTTCGTAGTTTCTTTTCTTTTTCTTTTGTCTCTCCGCACACTACAATCGAGCATGAGGACATGGCTCGGTTTAAGTGTGGGGAGCGATATTCTATCGTCGTTAGTTTTATTTTCTTAGTTTTTCGAAAAATTTGAAAAAAAACCTAAAAATTTGAAAAATTTTCACAAAAATGAAAAAGATTTTCTTTTGTGTCTTTTCCTTTTTGCGTCGTTATGTCGTATTTTTGTTTTGTTGTGCGTGTTTTGCCCCTCTTTTTTCCATATAGGTTGCCTAATCGCCGTTAGCTTTGGTGAGTTTTCAAGACTTCCGGTAACATCTCTTCATCCCTTTTTCCCTCTTTGCTTCCTGTGAGTTTGGAGAAGATTTATGATGATGTGTGCTCGGGAGGAGCTTTGTAAAGATTGTTGTGGATTTGGAGACTTGTTTGAAGATCGGGGTGGTGTTTGTTTTGTTTATGTGTTGTTTCTCCTTGTTTTGTTTTGTTTTGTCTCTTTTTCTTTCATTTTCGTTGTGTCTTTGTTTTGTGTTTTGTTGTGTGTCATGTGTGTAAACAGTTTTCGAAAACCCGGTTTAGAGGCTAGTGTGCGAGTGTTTACTTTCCCTTCCTAGTTGTATAAATCGAGTCTTGGACTTTAGTCTAGTAGAATGACGCCAAATCAATGATATCATTGGTCCTTTACCTTGAGTCCACCTAGCTTACTAGGGATTTACTACGGGATTTGCATTTTGACCATTATGACCACCCACGGTGTGAAAAGGCCTTGGTTACCGAGTGTGGACATGACGTAGGTCCACCCCGACGCGGCGAAGCGCGGGTTTGGGTAGGCGAATGAATCTCGTGGTGAGATTGTTCTCGGGTTCGAAATTTAAGTCAAAATGGAGTCGCCACCGAATTTTGTGGTTATTCGGAACCATACGGGCCCACTCTATGTCGTCATGGGCGATACACAAAGTAAGCCCACTCCGATTTCAGAGTTCATGGGGCTCGTCCCTTTGCATTGCGATACCGATACCATCTATACCGGTAATCGTGTAAAGAATGACTCTCGTGCGCCAAGGGTTTCGGACATCCGGAAACCAAAGGTTCTGAGTAAGGGGTGAGGGTACGTGTTGGGAAACCCACTAAGGACACCCAACCCCGCCCGCACATGGCGGCCTCTACTAAGACATCGTTCGTGTTCGTGTACGCGCGCTAGTAAAATAATTAAATGATATGCAAACAGCGTTTTCGGGCTAAGCATGTGAATTATTGATTTGCTACGTCATTTAATGCATCTTGATTATTTGTCGAAATGATTTAGCATGCGAGGTTCATTTATAAAGCGTAAAAGCAATTAAATAAACAAAGCTCGAAAATAAATAGAAATAACATACAAATTACACGGGCGGAAATACAACCCGGAATTCACAATACAACATTACGTAAATAAAATAATAAACGGAATAAAAAATAGCGCAATATAATGAGAGGGACGGACCCGTATGCAAACTAGACCGCGAAAATATGTAGACGGACTAACCCCGATTAAATACGCATTATGTAGCATATTAAACGAAGGACGGGAACATGAGACTGTGGCATATTGCTAGCCTAATCTCACATCCCGTAGTCTTGTCCCGACTTATCACGTCAAAGTGGTCAAAGTCGTTCTACGTGTCGTGATGTGTATAGTTTTGGAAATAGGATAGTCACGTGATCGTCTTTGCACGTGATGACTAAAGTCGATAAAAGGGTCGGGGTTTGAATTATGGGTCAAACCCCTCGGCTTTGTGGGTTACAGGACCCACTCGACCGAGTGGTGGTGTGACTCGGTCGAGTGCACGTTTAACGTGGCTACTGACCCTTTTTTGGGGTGCTACTCGATCGAGTGGCCTATGGCACTCGGTCGAGTGCCCCCTGTACGAGTGGTAACTCGCTTTGTTTTATGACTTGAAATCGATAGTCGGCCTAACCAAATACGAATATTGCACGATTCGTACTTAGCTCGACCTACGGTACTATAATCGTGTATGAACGAATATAATACCGTCATCGGGATTTTGTGGAAATATTTTATCGTTAGATTAGGAAATTTTGAATTAGTGACGAGATGCATCCCTCTACGTCACGACATCGAAACTAACCCTTTCGGGTTATGTGATGTCGGTATTCGTGTCAACGGGTCTCGAACCAATTATGGAAATGGTATTAACTACGTTCAACTACGACGGATCACGATCACGTCACGCCCTTGAGTACATTGGGGCGGGGCTCCTCGAAAGGGCTCCACCTCCGTCGTTGCTCGTAAAGGGATTAGACGGACCAAAAGTGATCATCGTAGTCCAACGTTTTAAAACCGACTTTTGATGTTAATATTATATATACGCGGTATGATTAATGACGTTAGTAATAGAAAAAGAAAATGACGAAACGAAATAAAGATGCAAAAAAATAGAAACGCGAAAATATGAAAAAGCTAGTGTTACTACGATACAATAATGCAAAAATGTACATAAAAACGGTATAGAAAAGAGATAGAAAAGGGGTTTAAGACACCCTCAACATACATGCTAGTGTAAATCTCGGAAATAGGCTCGTGAATAGCGACAAGGCTTGGGAGTATCGAGTACGTATGTGAGTTATGGTGTGTATGGATGTGTGTGTGTGTGTGTGTGTCGATTTCCGAGGGTCAAGGAGGCTCGGAAATGGTGTTTTTTGCTTAGGGTTTGTAGTGTAGGTATGTAGGGTTGTAGTAGGGTAAAAGGTGACTGAAATTGTAGGGTGAAAAAGTGAAAAAAAAAGGTGAAATGCATGGGGGGGGGGGTGAAGCGGTATTTATAGACTTCACCCCTCGACATAGGGGCACTCGATCGAGTGGCCCTAGTGCACTCGATCGAGTGCCTTCGCAAACGAGCCAAACCCGGGTAAAAGAGGCTCCACTCGATCGAGTGGGGTCAATCCACTCGATCGAGTGGGTCAAACGGTTGAGCCAAAATAGGGAAGTTTTGACTTTGTTGATTTGGTTACTTTTTTGAATTTTGATTTGTGCGCCAATCTGAACTTGGTTGACTTATGAGACGGTTTCGTCTTTGACCGGGTTTTGACCCGGTCGCCAAACGACGGGAATTATTTTTGGTGTCGGTTTTGCCCCAAATTAGTCTCATTTGACTCGGAACAACCCACTGGGCCTGAAATTGAGGTCTGTTTTGTGAGATTTTACTCCGCTAAAAAGTCCATGTCGGATATTATGAATTCCGAGCCCAAATCCGAGTATACTAAGTCACGTTTGCGTCCGATCATCATCGGGTGTTTTTTTCGGAGACTACCATAGACACGTGGCAGTCAAAATGCGGGTGTCTACAGAGCCCCCACTCTGACTGAGGCTTGGACAAGGCGAAAGTCAGAGTAGCTACCACGCCTGCTAAGACCTGGTAGACTTCCGGTTGGGTCGTTTATAGTCCAGTAGACTTGCGTGAAGGGCTCGCCAGCCATAAGTAGAGGGTCATACCTGTCCTGATGATGATAGCTTCGCGGGGAGTCAGACTTGTAGCATAAGTCCTGGGCGCGCCTATGCGTGGGCCCGTCCGTATCATTTCGGGAAAAATGCCGCCTCGGGCGTTCCGCTGGGGAAGTATGTGAGTTGTACGAGCTTGCTTTTGAAGCCTTGAGACGTACTTGAGCTGATGATGATGCTCCGTGGGGAGTAAAGCTTGCCTCTTTTGGGGAGTAGGTGTACCCGTATGCCGACACATTGCACTTTGGATGTAGCACACCGGGGAAAAGCTAACTCCGTTGGGGAAATTAAATAGTTTCGCGGGGACTTGCTTCTTGAAGTCTGGGGTGTACCTGTATGCTGATACATAACAACTTGCATGTAACACGTAGGTAAAATGTTGACTCTCGCTGGGGAGAAAAAGATTGAAAATTTTGGAAAGACAAAAATTTTGACGAAAAGAAATTTTATCAAAATTTTTCTTTTTAGAAAATCTTAGGAAAGCTCGGGACAGCTTGATTCCTATTCTGGGTTCAAGTTTGAAATCAGGCCTGCGCGCGCATAGGGCCCAGCTTGCTGAGGAAGCAGGGTAGTTAGGTTTTTTGTTAGGTTTTCCCATTATAAATATGGGAATCCCTGCTTCAGTTTCTGCATCACAACTCAAACTCTCCTTCTCCTTTCTCAAAATCTTGTAGACTTTCAAGAAAGTTAGGAATCTCTGCTATGGGTATCGACCATTTGACGGCTATGCTTCTCGCCTGGTCCCAATACTTTCGGGACGAGGAGAAGGTCCGACTGACTCAGATGGGGATAGTCAACTTATTCCCTTTTCAACGTCTGATAGTGGATTCGCACTTTCTGGATGCCTGTCTGTCGTTTTGGGACACCACCCATCACGTGTTTGCATTCCCGAGGGGCGAGATGTGTCCTTTGCCCGAGGAGATTGCGGCTATAGGCGGCTGGGGTCTTGCTATTCAGCCCGCTATTCCCCCATTCTACCCGGATCCGAGGAGGAGATTAAGGGAGTTTTTGGGTTTGTCTCATGCTGAGGCAAACCGAATGGTGCAGGGAGATAACGTTTCCCTATTCGATTTGGCCGATAAGTTCATGAACCCACGGGACGTGAGGGCCACCCCTGCTCATAGGCGTAGGGCTTTCGCCTTTTGCATGCTGCATTGCTATGTCTTCGAGGGGCTGATGGAGCTTGACTCATGCAGGGGTCAAATCAGGCTAATCGGAGTGGTTGACCAGATGGAGACTGGTCATAGCCCTGCTTGGCTAGCCACTGGGGAGATTATTACGGGCCTGGACGCCAGACGGCTTGACCCAACTCGACCGCTGACGGGGAGTACCCGTTTTCTGCAAGTATGCACCTCGATTTTTTTATTTTTATTTTATTTTTTTTCACGTTTCGCGCGAATTTTCTGATTCTCGTAAGTCACTTGATCGAGTGGACCTGTCACTCGATCGAGTGACACTCGTACGGAGCTACTGCCTGTTTTTGACAGGCTTACTCGATCGAGTCAGCTGCTGTACTCGATCGAGTGGGCTGTAGCGGACCACCCAATGGCTTACGAAGTTTGCGTATTCTTTTCAGATATGGTTGTCGGAGCGGTTATCGATCATAGAGACCCCTCCGAGCATTTCCAACTATCGGAGCAGTCAGATTAGCTCCCGAAGGCGGAAGATAAGCTCGAGTCATCGGATAGATCGAGCTTACTGGGACGAGGAGTTGGTGTTTCATGGGGGTCCTTTGATCAGGTGGACCGTCGCTTGGTGGTTCCTTTCAAAATTGACCGGACTGGCTAAGAGGGACCAAGCCCGATACCTGACGATCTTGTCCTTAGACCGGACAGTTCACATTTATCCGGACCGCCTCCTAAGGCAGTTCGGTTCGTCTCAGCGCATCCCTGAGACTGAAGCCATTATCAGCGTCCCACTCCAATTGACGGACGCTATGTGCGACACTTGGTTGCAACGATGGTTCACTCGTCCCACATGGACGATACCTAGCCCTTGCCAATCTGCTTGGGTATCACGGGCTTATCAGAAGTGGACTTCTGAAGAGTCCGAGGAAGCTCGAAAGGCCTTAAAAGTTGATGAGGCCATCGAATTGGTTCAGCGTGAGTCGGCGAAGGACAACAGAGACTTCTTCACCGGGGAACACAGTCCTGAGACCACAGTTCGGGGAGAATCGGGTCTTAAGTCACAAACTAAGACTCGATCTAAGGAAGTCGGTTCTAGCAGCACTCGAGGGCAGACTGACTTGGAACGACGACTTGGGCCGAGGTTGGCGGTCCGGAACCGACTTGGTCCGCGTGACCGGCTCCCTGAGCCCGTCAGGGCTCGACTTGGGCCCATTAATATGACAGGGGAGTCGGGCTCAAACACTCGAGCCCGAGCTAGGGAAGTTCCCGTGGTGATTCGGGAACGCTCCCCTCCGCGTCGTCGTCAGTGGACGACTAGAGATGCCAAGGACAAGGGGAAGGGCAAGATGCCCTAAATGCCGAGTCCTTAGATTTATTATTATTTAAGTATTATTATTATTATTATTATTTGTGTGCCCTTTTTGTGTTTATTTTTTTTTTATTCCTGCATTTTGTAACTTTCCGAGTTCATCGGGATTTTTTTTTTTGAATTAATAAAAGAAGTTTATTATTAAACCGCTCCTGTCTTTTCTTGATTGCATTGGTTGTACCCTTTTGAGGGGCTGCCTACGTATCCGCGATTAGCATAATCAAACCAAACGTAGTTCAGGCATGGGAAATTTGCAATCTCGAATTACACCAAGACTATTAGTTCAAGATGTTTACGACAGTAGAATAAATAATTCTAGCTAATTGACTTGCTTTTTGTAAAAAAAAAAACGATTTTGATAAAATTTGCTAATGACATTGAGAAATGGCTAAGGGTAGTAACGCTTCAGCTGGTCCAGGTTGGTAGGGTTGACAAACTCGTTCCCGTCCAGGTCTGTCAGCATCACCGCTCCCCCCGATAGGATTTTTTTCACCAGATATGGCCCAGCCCAATTGGGTTTCAATTTTCCCCTCGGGTCAACTGGTAGTAGAGCTCGAATAAATTTGAGGACTAGATCGCCTTCCTTAATGTTCCTGGGCCTTACCCTCTTGTTGAAGGCCCGTTGGATCCTCTTCTGATATATTTGGATATTATTGAGGGCACGAGACCGCCGTTCGTCTAGTAGAACCAACGAGTCATATCGTGCTCGAACCCAGTCAGCTTCGGGTACTTGACTTTCTAGCAGAATTCTGAGGGACGGTACCTCCAGCTCGACTGGTTGGACTGCCTCCATCCCATAGGTTAGGTAATATGGTGTCGCCCCGGTTGCGGTGCGAATTGACGTTCGATATCCCCATAGGGCAAAAGGTATTTTGTCGGGCCAGTCCCGGTAATTATCAGCCATCTTTTTGAGTATGGTGACAATTGTTTTGTTAGCCGCCTCTACTGCTCCATTTGTTTGGGGACGGTAAGGCGAGGAAGTATGCCTTTGGATTTTATATTTGGTCAGTAGGGCCGCAGTCTCGGCTTGAAAGTGAGTCCCGTGATCACTGATGAATTCAGACGGAATCCCATATCGACATATTATCTTGTTTTGGATGAACTTGGCGACATGTTTGGCATTGAGAATGCGATATGATTCAGCTTCGACCCATTTGGTGAAATAGTCGATAGCTACCAAAATAAAGCAGTGCCCACCGGTACCAGAGGGATTTATTTTCCCGATTATGTCGATACCCCATGTTGAGAATGGCCAGGGTGACGTCATGGTATACAGCAGTGATGACGGCATATGTTGCACATTGCCAAAGATTTGACAGTTATGACAATGTTTGACATACGACCGGCAATCGGCTTCCATGGTATTCCAATAATAACCGAGCCTCATGATTTTCCGGACCAGCATGTGGGCATTCATGTGTGGGCCGTTCTCACCATCATGTACTTCGGCCATAACCTTTTCAGCCTTATACTTGTCAACACAAAGGAGAAGAGCCCCCTGTGCCATTTTCTTGTACAGCTGTCCGTCGTCGGTGCGGATGAACTGGGTGGCTAGCCTCCGTAAGGCTTCTTGGCTCGACCTTCCATCCCGGGAGGATATTCTCCGTTTGTCAGGTATTTTAACACAGCTTGGTACCATGGTTCGGGATCAGTTAACTCAATGTCTTCAATGTCGCAGATGTATGCTGGCTCGGACCGTCTTTCGACGCAAATTGGCATACTAGCCACGTTGTCTGGAATATTCAGTAAAGATGCCAATTTTGAGAGTGCATCTGCGAACTGATTTTCTTCCCGGGGCAGATATATGTATTCTACCTTTTGGAATTGTTTGTCGAGATCCCGTACTCGTGCCTGGTAGGCCACGAGATTAGCATTTCGAGTTTTCCATTTTTGAAGTGCTTGGTTAATGACCAAGGATGAGTCACCATGTACCCGAAGATTTGTAATTCCCAGATTGGCGGCGGCTTGTAGCCCGTAAATACACGCTTCGTACTCTGCTGCATTATTGGTAACATCAAAGTACAGTTTGATGGAGACGGGAGTATGTTCCCCTTTTGGTGAAATTAGGAGGATCCCGACTCCGAACCCTCGAAAATTAGATGCACCGTCGAAGTATAAATCCCATGTTTCAGTATCAGTATGGAAAATATCTTCGTCTGGGAAGGACCAAGTGTCGGTGTGTCCTTCTTCGGTTATCGGGCTATCGGCGAGAAATTCAGCTACTACTCGACCTTTAATAGCTTTTAACGGTACAAACTTTAAGTCGAACTCTGCCAGCATTAGAGTCCATCTAGAGATTCGGCCGTTGAGAACGGGCTTCTCGAAGATTTATTTGATGGGGTCCATCTTGGATAGCACGTGGACCTCGTAACTGAGCATATAATGCCGAAGCTTCTTAGTGGCCCAAACTAGAGCCAAACACGTCTTTTCGAGCATGGTATATTTGCACTCATACTCTAAAAACTTTTTGCTGATGTAGTAAATGGCTCTTTCTTCGGAGTCAACTGTCTGAGCCAGCATAGCCCCCATGGCTGTCTCGGTCGTCGTTAGGTATAACGACAGAGGCAAACCGGGTTGAGGTGGCATTAAGACTGGCGGAGCAGACAGAATTTCCTTGATCTTGTCGAAAGCAGTTTGGCACTTGTCATCCCATAGTACCCGTTCTCCCACTTTCAGTTTCTTGAAAATTGGTTCACACACCATGGTTAGTTTGGAAATGAACCGACTGATGTACTGGACTTTCCCGAGGAATCCCCTTATTTCTTTTTCGGTTTTAGGAGGTTGCATCTCAGTAATGCCTTTGATTTTAGCTGGGTCGACTTCGATACCTCGTTGGCTAACGATATGACCCAGTAATTTGCCTGATGTTACCCCGAAACTGCACTTTTGAGGGTTTAACCTCATGTTGTATTTGCGCAATCGGGTGAAAAACTTTCTTGGGGCGGTGATGTGACCGTCCCGTTCTTTGGATTTGACGATCATGTCGTCTACGTAAACTTCTACCTCTTTATGCATCATGTCGTGCAATAAAGTGGTAGCAGTCCTTTGATATGTGGCCCCGGCATTAATGAGACCGAAAGGCATGACGGTATAGCAGTAAGTACCCCAGGGTGTGGTGAAGGTAGTCTTACTCATGTCTTCTTCCGCCATCTTGATTTGATTATACCCGGCATACCCGTCCATGAATGACAGAAGGGTATGATCGGCCGTGTTATCCACCAGTATGTCGATGTGTGGTAACGGAAAATCATCTTTCGGGCTCGCCTTGTTAAGATCCCGAAAATCTACACATACCCGCACCTTACCGTCCTTTTTAGGAACCGGCACGATGTTTGCCACCCAGTCCGGATACTCGGACACTTGTATGAAGCCGGCTTTGAATTGTTTGTCGACTTCTTCTTTTACCTTGAGAGACCATTCGGGCCTCATCCGACGAAGCTTTTGTTTGACCGGTCTGCACCCATCTTTGATTGGTATGTGGTGCTCGGCTATTTCCCGGTCTATCCCCGGCATGTCCTTGTAGGACCATGCGAAGATATCCTTGAACTCTTGGAGGAGGCTTACGAACTGTTGTTTCTCCTCGGGATCTAAGGATAACCCTATCTTAAGTGTCTGAGGCTCTAAGGTTGTTCCCACATTTATGGACTCGGTTTCTTCGATTACCGGGTTCCGGGACTCTCTTTGCTCTAGTTGCTCGATCAGATGCGGAGGTAAGGGTACCTGTTCGTCTGGTTTCTCAATGTCATAGCATAAAACATTTTTAAAAGCAGAATTTGAAAGAGACAAGTCGTAAGCAGAACGGTTGTTATTATTGATTGAAAATTTGGAGAACAGCTCAAAGAGAGCAGCCATCTGATCATTGGTCAGTGGCGGGATAGGTAGGGCACTCGGGACAGACCCCGAAGTGCCAGCAGCAGGAATAATAAAAGGGAGAGGGGTTACAGGAGTGACTCTAGCACCGACTTCCCTAGACTCGACCTCAGACTCTGACTCAGACTCCGACTCAAACTCGGACTCAGACTCAGATTCAGGCATGTCTCCCTCTCCGGTGACCAGTTTGTAGATCCTTCCCTGACTGTCAGTCCACTTGACAGTCTTCCTCCAGGCCCTGTTTCCCGTCTCAGAACCAACATCCGATATCAGCTTGGTCGGGTCAAACCTGTTGCTGCGAAGGATCAGGTTGACCAGGTCTTCCTTTGGAGTTGGGGCTACGATGTCTTCCCCAAATAGTAGCCCTAGAGCGGGCTCAGCATCTTCAGCTCCATTGGACTGGATGAGGGCGAACACATCATCCGGAATGTAGTTGCAGTCTCGGGCCAAGTGGGTCCCGAGCTGCATAGCATTGGGTTGGTATAGACCAACCTGGATAGCCCCAAACACCGGTGTGACAAAGTAGTCAGCCAACCGTGGGCTATAAGGGCTCAAGTAGATACCCTTAAGGATGTTGCAGGCCTTTTCGATCCCTGCTCGGACAACATTGTCTGGGGTGATGTCATAACCGAGACCAAAGTGAGATTCTTCGTCTTTGAGAACCTCGATGATCTTCCCAGCTGGAAGATCGGGTCGAGAGGTAGCCCCCGGAAAGTACCCTAGGTTTTGGAGCATCATGTCGATACTCGTAGTGAAGTAAGGCCTAAAAAGGTATTCTTCCTCGATCATCCCCACAAAATCTAACCCCCAGAGGTCCGTGCGTCCCGTGGCGTTACAGCTAGCCACAGTCATCGGTGTTGCCTCTAAAGTGATGACATCGTTAAGCAGAGGCATCTTAATCTTTCGATGAAGGGTGGAGGACACTGCCTTGACCGCGTGGATCCAAGGCCTACCCAGGAGCAAGTTGAACGATGAGGTGACATCGATCACCTGAAACTCGAGCTCCTTCTCTATCGGGCCAGTGATGATGGTCAGTTTCACGGCCCCAGCTACCGACTTCGGGCTCCCATCGAAAGCTTGGATGGTCTGAGCAGTCGGAACATAGTCAGCCTCGGTAATGCCGAGGGCTTTTGCGGTCCTTAGAGGAAGGACGTTCAAAGCAGACCCGTCATCAAATAGGGTCATGGGAAGGTATTTTCCTCGGCAGACCACCGTGATGTAAAGGGCCAGATTATGGGTGGCCCCAAATGGTGGTAGGTCGGCTTCGGAGAAAGTGATTACCGGTCCTTTTTCCTTAGCCTTGCCCTTTAGGTGGGGCAAGATCGTGGCTACCATCTCAGCAGGGGTAACCAAAGAGTCAACCTTAATTTGATCGAGAGCCTTTGTAAGTGCTTCCCGATGTTCTTGAGAACTAACCAGGAGTTGCCATATAGTGAGGTCAACTCGGGTCTTCTTCAATTGTTTCACAAGAGCCGTTTCAGCAGTTGGCTCTTCAGGGACGACTTCCGTAATGACGGTTGTCGGGATAGGGGTGTCCCTAGAGCTAGTGGCTTGATAGGGACGACCAAGGTGGTTACTGGTTAAGACTCGAGATTTAGTCTTTCGAATCTCCTCGCCGGTGATGGGGACAGCTTCCCCTTTTGCGAGATAGACATCGTCTTCGTCATCGAACCAGATCCCGTTCACTTGCGGGATAAGTGGAGAGATAAGGTGAGAACAATCAATCACCTCTCCGGTAAAGATGGCGTGGGAGCTGAAAGGGTTCTCCTTGTTGCTGGGCTTATCTCCGGGTAGCGGGATTTTACCGCTTTCGATCAGGTCCTGAATCAAGTGCTTCAGCTTCCAGCACTTCTCGGTATCATGCCCATTGCCCCGGTGGTATTGGCAATAGGCTTGGGCATTGTAGTTCTTGGAGCGTCGCTCGACTGGAACTTCAGGAGTTGGGCCTATCGGTTGGATTAGGCCTTTAGAGGATAGCCTTTGTAACGCATAAGTATAGGTCGTACCTATGTCAGTGAAAACCCGAGGTGGGGTGTTCCTCTTGGACGGGGTATCTAGTAGATTCACCGCGTCGAAAATGCTGCGAGTTGCAGCTTGAGGCTTGGTTGTGGAGGAAGAAGCCCCTTGGTAACCCTTAGCAGCGGCCTTGGTGAGGCCTTCCAGTCTCAGATCATCTTCGATCCTCATACCCATTTCTGTAAGGGTGGTGAAATTGGGTATGACAGCATATCGGATGTGAACCCGGTAGGATGGGAGGAGGTTTTTAACAAAGGCCTCCACTAAAGTCTTCTCACTGGGCTTGTCGACCAGTTTCACACTCTCAGCCCTCCAGCGTTGAAGGTATTTGGTAAAACCTTCTTTTGGCTCTTGGGCCATAACCTCCAGAGATCTCATTTTGGTTTGGATCTCGGTGCTGTCAGCATAGTTCCGAGCGAACTCGGTGGCCACATCATCCCATGTAGGGTATTTCTTCGGGTCTAGCCTGTAGTACCAGGCCCGAGGGTGCTTTTCAAGAGACGCCGCAAAGAGGTTCTTCAACATGGTGGAGTCCACCCCTTTGATGGCCATGAACTCCTTGAAGGCCCGTACATGTAGTAACGGGTCTTCAGTCCCTTCGAACATAGGCAAACCGGTGAGGTTCAGGTTTGCAGGCAGCTTGTCACTTAGCGGGTTATACTCCCGACTGTTTTCCCGGTGAATGTTGTTATTCCCAGTTAAATGAACTTGTTCTTCTAGTCGGCGGACCGAGCTAACCAGTTCAGCTAAAGGTCCGGTAGTTCCGGTAGTAGGAGTCCTGTGCTCCACCGAAGCCAATCGAGTGACGATAGCAACTTGCCCAGCCCTCATTTCATTCAATTGGGCATCGATGTCGGCCTGCTTCTCGATCATTGCATCAACGGAGGTTTTCAGTTCAGCTAAGGCAGTTTCCATCCTGCGAGTGTGTCTGGTTGATGGTGGCCTGTCTGTAAGAACACCACGTAATCAGAAACCGAACCCAGTCTTTGAATCAAAGGAAACAGTACATCCCGAGCGACCCAAAAAGAAAGGACTGAGTGGAAAAGACTCGAGAAAGACATCTAGACGGACGACTCGTGGGTGGTATGATTTCCTTAGGATTTCGGCTTTGTGGGCCTAGTCCCGTTCGAAGGAAGGTCCACGTTAGATTACTCCCCAGACTTTTGACTCGAGTGTATGGACGGACCTTCCTTTGTAGGGGTATGCCCTACGCGGTTTGGTCGTACCTTGACAGATAAGGCGGACTCGGGAAAGGGGGGAAACTCGTGATATAAGATCGACGGAGTTTCGACGCCATAAACCCTCTACATACTATGAAAAGACCCGACACACGGATAGACGGTAGGTCCTATAATAAGGAAGGTTTATTTAGGAAAGTTGAAAGTTGAGGTTTGAATGCAAAAATGAATGAATTTTCGAGAGTTTTGAAAACTGAAAACGGAATTTCGAAAACCGAGATTAGAATTTTGAAATGGAAAATTCCGAAAATCAAGGTGGTGGGGGTGGAAATTCGAGAATTAAAACGGACAGCATGCCGACTACAGAAAAGGATATTTTGAGTCAAATCATTGATCCTAAATTTCGGCGGCATTCCGAGTTTTGAAAATTGGATATTTTGAAAAGGTGAGTCCCGAAATGGGCAGCATTTCGGGTTTTTCAAAATTGGGCGTTTTAGAAAGACGGGTCCCGAAATGGACAGTATTTCGGGTTTTTTTCGAAAGGTGGGTATTTTTGGAAAGATGCAATTTTGAAATGACGGTTTTTGAAAATTGACACGGAAACCAAGTAGCACGTAGTCAAACAAGCATTATAACGACGCTCATGTATGCTTTACACTAAGTCTCGGTCGGTCAAAATAGGGTCTATACCAACAACGATGGCTTTCTCATGTGATGGACGGACTCCCTAAGCCGAGTTGGTCTTAGGACATGCCGCAAAACCGAGACGAGTTCCACCATCGATGTTTTTAGCGCACCCATGTAGGAATGCACCGCGGTATAGTGGGACGTCGGTCACAAGTAACCGGCCCGGGCAAATTTGGGTTATGCATGAATCATTAAACTAATGCTCGCACACTAATCTACGAACGATTTCTCTTCGAGTCTCACCCTAGGAACCCCGATGACATGTGGTACATCAGGTATCCCCAGCGGAGTCGCCAAATTGTGGACATGACGTAGGTCCACCCCGACGCGGCGAAGCGCGGGTTTGGGTAGGCAAATGAATCTCGTGGTGAGATTGTTCTCGGGTTCGAAATTTAAGTCAAAATGGAGTCGCCACCGAATTTTGTGGTTATTCGGAACCATACGGGCCCACTCTATGTCGTCATGGGCGATACACAAAGTAAGCCCACTCCGATTCAGAGTTCATGGGGCTCGTCCCTTTGCATTGCGATACCGATACCATCTATACCGGTAATCGTGTAAAGAATGACTCTCGTGCGCCAAGGGTTTCGGACATCCGGAAACCAAAGGTTCTGAGTAAGGGGTGAGGGTACGTGTTGGGAAGCCCACTAAGGACACCCAACCCCGCCCGCACATGGCGGCCTCTACTAAGACATCGTTCGTGTTCGTGTACGCGCGCTAGTAAAATAATTAAATGATATGCAAACAGCGTTTTCGGGCTAAGCATGTGAATTATTGATTTGCTACGTCATTTAATGCATCTTGATTATTTGTCGAAATGATTTAGCATGCGAGGTTCATTTATAAAGCGTAAAAGCAATTAAATAAACAAAGCTCGAAAATAAATAGAAATAACATACAAATTACACGGGCGGAAATACAACCCGGAATTCACAATACAACATTACGTAAATAAAATAATAAACGGAATAAAAAATAGCGCAATATAATGAGAGGGACGGACCCGTATGCAAACTAGACCGCGAAAATATGTAGACGGACTAACCCCGATTAAATACGCATTATGTAGCATATTAAACGAAGGACGAGAACATGAGACTGTGGCATATTGCTAGCCTAATCTCACATCCCGTAGTCTTGTCCCGACTTATCACGTCAAAGTGGTCAAAGTCGTTCTACGTGTCGTGATGTGTATAGTTTTGGAAATAGGATAGTCACGTGATCGTCTTTGCACGTGATGACTAAAGTCGATAAAAGGGTCGGGGTTTGAATTATGGGTCAAACCCCTCGGCTTTGTGGGTTACAGGACCCACTCGACCGAGTGGTGGTGTGACTCGGTCGAGTGCACGTTTAACGTGGCTACTGACCCTTTTTTGGGGTGCTACTCGATCGAGTGGCCTATGGCACTCGGTCGAGTGCCCCCTGTACGAGTGGTAACTCGCTTTGTTTTATGACTTGAAATCGATAGTCGGCCTAACCAAATACGAATATTGCACGATTCGTACTTAGCTCGACCTCCGGTACTATAATCGTGTATGAACGAATATAATACCGTCATCGGGATTTTGTGGAAATATTTTATCGTTAGATTAGGAAATTTTGAATTAGTGACGAGATGCATCCCTCTACGTCACGACATCGAAACTAACCCTTTCGGGTTATGTGATGTCGGTATTCGTGTCAACGGGTCTCGAACCAATTATGGAAATGGTATTAAATACGTTCAACTACGACGGATCACGATCACGTCACGCCCTTGAGTACATTGGGGCGGGGCTCCTCGAAAGGGCTCCACCTGCGTCGTTGCTCGTAAAGGGATTAGACGGACCAAAAGTGATCATCGTAGTCCAACGTTTTAAAACCGACTTTTGATGTTAATATTATATATACGCGGTATGATTAATGACGTTAGTAATAGAAAAAGAAAATGACGAAACGAAATAAAGATGCAAAAAAATAGAAACGCGAAAATATGAAAAAGCTAGTGTTACTACGATACAATAATGCAAAAATGTACATAAAAACGGTATAGAAAAGAGATAGAAAAGGGGTTTAAGACACCCTCAACATACATGCTAGTGTAAATCTCGGAAATAGGCTCGTGAATAGCGACAAGGCTTGGGAGTATCGAGTACGTATGTGAGTTATGGTGTGTATGGATGTGTGTGTGTGTGTGTGTGTCGATTTCCGAGGGTCAAGGAGGCTCGGAAATGGTGTTTTTTGCTTAGGGTTTGTAGTGTAGGTATGTAGGGTTGTAGTAGGGTAAAAGGTGACTGAAATTGTAGGGTGAAAAAGTGAAAAAAAAAGGTGAAATGCATGGGGGGGGGGGGGGGTGAAGCGGTATTTATAGACTTCACCCCTCGACATAGGGGCACTCGATCGAGTGGCCCTAGTGCACTCGATCGAGTGCCTTCGCAAACGAGCCAAACCCGGGTAAAAGAGGCTCCACTCGATCGAGTGGGGTCAATCCACTCGATCGAGTGGGTCAAACGGTTGAGCCAAAATAGGGAAGTTTTGACTTTGTTGATTTGGTTACTTTTTTGAATTTTGATTTGTGCGCCAATCTGAACTTGGTTGACTTATGAGACGGTTTCGTCTTTGACCGGGTTTTGACCCGGTCGCCAAACGACGGGAATTATTTTTGGTGTCGGTTTTGCCCCAAATTAGTCTCATTTGACTCGGAACGACCCACTGGGCCTGAAATTGAGGTCTGTTTTGTGAGATTTTACTCCGCTAAAAAGTCCATGTCGGATATTATGAATTCCGAGCCCAAATCCGAGTATACTAAGTCACGTTTGCGTCCGATCATCATCGGGTGTTTTTTTCGGAGACTACCATAGACACGTGGCAGTCAAAATGCGGGTGTCTACACCGAGTCTCGTCCCTTAGGTGACCATGTTTAGGATTGCTCGACTAGTCCAAGTTCCCCCCTTTTTTGTGGGTTTGAAGAGGGATCGCGACCCCCGACTTACCCATTTACCTACCTCCCACACATATCCACACAATAAGTTGCAATTTGTTGAATTCTCCCTTTCTTGTCATACAAAGAAATGCCAAAAAGCCAAATCAAGCCAAAAGGGCAAAGAAAAGAAAATGAAAGAAAATGAAAGAAAGAAAAGAATGAAGAAAAAGAAAAGGCACAAAAGCCAAAAAGAAAATAGAAAAGAAGAAAAAGAATGGCATGGCAAAACAAAACAAAAATGCAAAAGAAAAGAGAAAATGCCAAAAGAAAACCCGATTCACAAAAATAACCCCTACCTCTCAAAATAATAAGCCTTTTTCCGACTTTTACCGTGAAGAGCCTACCAAAGGACCGAGTCCCTAGGAAGGATGATAGCGGCAAGAGTCGGTCTTCCCTCATTTTGCATATTTCCACCTTTTTACTTGGACTAGTTAGGCGGTTTTAGACATGGGACGACCCTCTTGGCTCACGCTAAAGGGGGCGGGTCTTCACTTACCTACAGTGTCGACTAACACCGTGGTTCATCCTTTTCCACTCCGCCGATCGTCCCGTAGTACGTTTTTAGAAAGTTAGGAGGACCTAGGTAAGTTACCAACGTTTTTGTTGCTTTATCTTCATACTATTAGGGTTTAGTTCATCTCGATTTATATGATTAGGTTGGGAATGTTGTTACTTGCCTTGAGTCCTAAACCAGTGTCTTTTCACCGCTTTGTTGAGGGAAGCGGTATTTGTTTCTTTTGGATGCAACCGATTATTTGTTTGTTTGTGTGTTTGGTGTCCGGTTGCATCCACAGTTTTGTCGCAAGACCCGACTTGCTTTGCGGAGTGCACTTTTCCTCTAAGTGCACTCGTGTGATTTGAAGGGGCGTAGGGTGCGGTAATACCCACTCGGATAGTTTAGTAGATAGTATGTGCTTACTCGAGGGCGAGTAAGGGTTAAGTGTGGGGGAGTTGATAAGTGTAGTTTGTAGTGCCTATTTTGTAGTGTTTTGGTCCCATTTTCCTTGTAGAATCGCTCCTTGGGAGCTGTTTAGGGGCTTCTTATGCTTCCTTTAGTTCGTTTCAGGTTCTCGAGACCGATTTGGAAGAGTTGGAGCGATTCCGACTCGATACATACACATTTTGGAGCCAACGGAGTAAAGGGACGATCACTCGATGCCTTGGAGTCGACCCCGAGACCTTGGGACCCAATCCCGAGATTACGAGACCCGATCCCGAGTTCCGAGAGTCGATGGGAAGCCCATGAGAATCAAGGAGGGACCAAAAAGTTCTTATTGGAGGCCTACGAGACCCAACCCGGTCGGGAAGGCCTTATCCCGTCCAGGATGGGGTGCACAAAAGGAAGAGATACTGTCTTGGGTCCATCCCGACCGGGATGAGTTCATCCCGATCGGGACCACCTCATCCCGATCGGGACCAACTCATCCCGACCGGGATGAGCCCAGTTCAGACCCGCGCTTCATTGTTTCTTCTCCTTTCCACTTGTAACCCTATATATACCCCCCTCTTGTATTAAGACACCATCTCATCTAATCTTATGTTATGCACTTCATTAGACACTAAACCCTAGATAGTTTTAGCATAGATTAGTGTAGATTAGTCTTTAGATTATCATTAATCTTAGATTAGTGCTGGTAATTTGGGAATTCCTCAAGATCTCCACCAAGCTTGACAAACTTGGATGTTTGTTTTGAGTTCTTCCATTTATGCAAGTTTCTTTCTTCTTTTCATCTTCTAGTATGGTATAATCTTCTTTTCCTTTCTCTTAATCCTTGTTCTTTCTTTAAAGTTTGATTCTTTGTTGAATGTATTGTTCATAGTTCATAGTTCTTGTTAGTTTCTTCATGTTTGTTTTGATTGTTGTTTTGGCTCATCTTATTAGTGTTAGTTTTAGTATAGATATGTTAGAGTAGATCCTTGCTAGGGTTAGTAAGGCGATTAGGGTGTTAATTGGATGATTAAAGGGATTGTTGGAGATGTTGGTGGAAGATTTGGGTTTCCCCTTGGTTTGATGCATATCACATGTTTGTTGAAATGCTTGAATGACTAGTATGTGCATATGCTTGTTTTCTTGCCTTTTCTCTTGTGGGTGATAGTTTGTTTGTGGGTTTGGTTCCCACATTAAGTTGCGAGAGCCTGGTGAGGACGGCGCTTAGGTCGGTCTAAGTTGCGAGAGCCCGGATGTGACCTAGGCCCCGATATCACGCTAGTAACCCCGTTTGTCGTTTGTGTCGCCAAGGTGGGTTTTAGGTGGAACCTCTAGGTGAGTCTAAGTTGCGAGAGCCCGGGCATTACCTAGATTACCCTACTACCTCCTTCACTCTAGTTCTCCCTTGACCATTCCATTACCCGTTTGACCCCGACCTAATCCTAGCCCCTTTCCTTTGATTGTTTTCTTGCTTTAGACCTAGCTTAGTCCTAGTCTCCCCCTCCTTAGAATAGCTTGTCTCGAACCTAGTCCTAGACCGTAGCATACCCTAGTCCGACCTCCCATCCCTGTGGATTCGACCCGACTTACCCTAGCTACCCTAGTTAGGTTTTGCCGGTTTTATTTGACGGTTGGGATTCACGACAAATCCCTCCCATCAGCGCGCTTCAAAATGGTGCCGTTGCCAGGGAGCGGCTAGTAGTTGTTGTGTTTTTAGTTATTGTTTTTGGTTCTTTTCTTTTCTCCCTCTTCCGTAGTATCATTAGGTGCTAGGAGTGTCACCGTTTAATTGAGTTTTATGCCCAGGAACGTCATCGCCCTTGTGGTTCGATCCGGAGCCGGGAAGGACTTTTAGAGCATTGCGTTTTCGGGGAAATAACTTAACCACCATCATTCCAAGTCCTTCATTATCACCTCCCAACCTTAATCCCATCCTACCACATACACTTTCTACACCTTCTACATCACATAACCCTATTCCAAATAATCCTTCCATACCATCCACTTCACAAAATTCACCACCTACACCACCATCACCGAGAACACCACCACCAAATCAAAATCTATCCCCTCCAAATTCACCAAATTCAAATCCACCATCACTACCAATCCAACCAATGGCGACCCTAGCCTCTCACTCCTAATTAACACACGAAGAAACACCTTCTCCCATCGATTTCGGAGAGATTCCCGAGAATTATGAATTGAAAGCCTCTTTGACAAATGCGGTCCAACAAGATACTTTTCACGGTTTTTCTCAAGAAGATGCCCAAGAGCACATCGCTTCATTTAAAGAAAAATTAGTAGGAGTCCGTCTCAATGGATTAACTTCATGTCAATTGCATCGTTTATTATTTCCAAAGACCTTGAGAGATGGAGCTCGTAGATGGCTTCAAGGCCATCCCGCTAATACATTCACAACATGGGCTCAACTATCTAATGCCTTCTTGGAGAAATATTTTCCGCCGTCAAAGACTAACCAATATCGCATGGAGATACAAACTTTCAAGCAAGATGAATTTGAAAACCTAAGTGAGGCTTGGGAAAGATTTAGAGATCTATTGCGCAAATGTCCACATCATGGAATACCCGATTGGCTAACCACCCAAACGTTTTATAACACCCTTTCATCAAGAACCAAGGAAAATCTCAATTTGGCCGCCGGAGGAGACTTCTCTTCTCTCACCGATGAGGCATCTAAGAATCTTATTGAGAAGATGGCAAGGAGTGATTCTAGAATGGGTCAATCGAGGGATTATAGAAAGAAAGTTGAAGTGAACTTATCTAAGAGTTCTAATGAATTGAAACTTCAAGAAGAAGTTGAAGAATTGAAAAAGAGAATGGATGCCATGAATTCTAAGCCCACTCCTAGAGGTATGTACCAAATTCAAGAGAGTGTTCCACCAAGGCCACCATCACCTCCAAAACAATTAACATGGGAAGTTCAATATGATCATTGTGGCAATTATGGCCATGATTCTAGCTCTTGTATTCCTAATGAAAAAAATATATTGAAGAGCCAAATGAAGTCCAAGCTATACAATTATATGGGCAAAGACCTCAATTTGATCCCTTTTCTAATACTTACAATGCCAGCACAAGGTTTCATCCTAATTAACTTTTCTTATGGAAATCAAAATGTTCAAAATCCGATGCCACATGCCCAAGGGATTCAAACTAGGCCATTTAATCAAAGTAAAAAAAAGGTCCTTTAACCAAGGTCCTCCAAAGATGCCCCTATATATGCCTCCTCATCAAAGGAGCAACTTCAATCAACAAGGTAGCAACTTCCATGTTCCCAACAATTACAACAATTACCAAAATCAACATGGTAATCATTTCAATCATGGATACAATCAAGGGTTCCAAGGTAATTTTCATGGTTATCAAGGTTACAATCAACAACCATTCAATCAACCCTCTAGATCTTATGGCCAATCAAGCAATTTTCAATTTGTCAAGGAGGAGTTCCATGGGATAACATTAATGATTTGCAAAGAACCGTTGGACAACTATGGAATGAGCATCAAGATAATAAGGCAAGGCTCAAGGTTTGGGAATCACAAGAAGCAACAAAAGCCTTAGCCGCCCCAATTCATCCACCCCATGGTTTGCCCGGGCAACCCCAAAACCCAAGAGACCCTGATGGTAGGGATTTGTCACGTCCCTAGCCGATCAATGAAACACCGACTAACCTAGTGAGTAGCTAGGGTAAGTCGGGATCGTATCCACGAGGACGGTAAATCAAGGTTTAGACTAGGTTGGCCTACAAACGAGACTATGCTACCAAACAAACACAAAGAAACGATAAATGGAAAACTATGATGGAGGAGAAGAGATAGCTAGACTAATGATGAACTAACTACGAGAACTAACTAAACGATGAAACTATTGAAATGATGACTAACTAAGACGATGAACTCAAATATGGAAGAAAGTGGGGTAGGTCGGGTTCATAGGAGTAGAAGGGTAATTGGGGTGATCAAGGGTATAGGTGTCTCCTAGTTACTAGAGTCGGTCCGGGCTCTCGCAACTTAGACCGATGTCAAGGTGGGTCCGGGCTCTCGCAACTTAGACCCTAGTCCGCGCTCTCGCGACTAAACTATTCTCGACATTTCCACAAAATAAACAATCAATGAGAAGACGAACACAAGTATGGGAAGCATGGCCACTACAACTCACACAAGCATATCAACAAACACATAGAGTGCCTACAATGTGACTAACAACAAAGATGTAACCTTTTCCCCTTAATCAACCCTAATCATTCATAATCTACCCCTAATCCTCCTACTAACCCCACAAGAAGACTACTCACTCATTATCTTGTATAAATCAACCATAACAAGAGAAAATATCATCACTAAACAAACATCCATAATGATTAACAAGAACAATGTCAATAACAATATAACAAGATTCAAACAAGATTAAATAAACAAGATTAAGAGTAGAGATGATTATACCAATACTAGGATGAGGAAAAGATGAAATCTTGTATAAATAAGAACCCAAATAGAATCCCAAGGTTGTCAATCTTGGAACAATCTTCCAGAACTTCTTAATACAAGAACTAATTACAATGATTAACTAAAGATTAAAGAGAGATTAAGATTAATGAGAGTAGAACTAATCTAGAGTTTTTGAGGCTTAAACTAGTCTAGGGTAAGATAAGATGTCTTAAAATTACAAGAAGGGAGTATATATATGGGTACAAGAATGAAGGAGAAGAAAAGAAGAAATGCGGGTGAGCTGTAGCCCGTCCCGACCGGGACGGATCATCCCGATCGGGAAGGGCTCAACCCGACCGGGAAGGACCCACAGCAACGCTCCTAATTGTGCACCCCTTCCCGATCGGGAAGGCCACTATCCCGACCGGGAAGGGTCTTGTGTGCCTCCAAATAGAGCTCTAGGGTCCCTCCTTGTATCTCATGGGCTCCCCGTCGATTCTCGAGACTCGGGATGGGGTCCCAAGGTCTCGGGGTCGATTCCAAGGCCTCGAGTCATCGTTCCTTTATCTCGTTGGCTCCAAAATGTGTATGTATTGAGTCAGAATCACTCCAACTCTTCCAAATCGGTCTCGGGAACCTGAAACGGACTAAAGGAAGCATAAGAAGCCCATGAATCGCTCCCAAGGAGCGATTCCACAAGGAAATGGGACTAAAACAAAGAAAAATAGGCACTACAAACTACACTAATCAACTCCCCCACACTTAACCCTTACTCGCCCTCGAGTAAGCACACACTAATACTAAACTAACCGAGTGGGTATTAGCGCACCCTACGCCCCTTTCAACTCATGCGAGTGCACTTAGAGGACAAGTGCACTCCGCAAGGCAAGTTGGGTCTTGCGACAAAACCGCGGGTGCAACCGGACACAAAACACATAAACAAACAAACACACAAACAAACAAATAGACGGTTGCACCTAAAACAAAAGAAATACCGCTCCCCTCTAAAAGCGGTGAATGAAACACCGGTTTAGGACTCGAGGTAAGTGACAACGTTCCAAAGCTAGCAATACAAACCAAGGTGAACTAAACCCTAATAGTATGACGATCAAGCAATAAAAACGTTGGTAACTTACCTAGGTCCTCCTAACTTTCTAAAAACGTACTACGGGACGATCGACGAAGTGGTAAAGTGAAGAACCACGGTGTTAGTCGACACTGTAGGTAAGTGAGACCCCGCCCCCTTTAGCGTGAGCCAAGAGGGTCGTCCCGTGTCCAAGACCGCCTAACTAGTCCAAGTAAAAAGGTGGAAAACATGCAAAATGAGGGAAGACCGACTAATGCCGCTATCATCCTTCCTCGGGACTCGGTCATTTGGTAGGCTCTTCACGGCAAAAGTCGGAAAAAAGACTTATTTTTGTGAGGATTTCTTTTGTGAGACGGGTTTTCTTTTGGCATTTTCTTTCTTTTCGACGTTTTGACTTGTTTGTTGCCATGCCATTCTTTTTCTTCTTTTCTATTTTCTTTTTGGCTTTTGTGCCTTTTCCTTTTCCTCATTCTTTTCTTTCTTTCATTTTTTTCTTTTGTTTTTTTTTTCTCTACCCTTTTTGGAAAGATTTGGCATTTTTGGCAGTTTTCGACAATCAAGAATGAGAGAATCAACAAATTGTATTTTATTGTGTGTGTATGTGGGGAAGGTAGGGTAAAGGGTAAGTCGGGGAGCGTCCTTCCCTTCAAACCCACAAAAAGTGGAGAACTTGGACTAATCAAACGATCCTAAACACGGTCACCTAGGGGACGAGACTCGGTAACCAAGGCCTTTTCACACCGTGGGTGGTCATAATGGTCAAAAGTACAAATCCCGTAGTAAATCCCTAGTAAGCTAAGTGGACTCAAGGTAAAGGACCAACGAAATCATTGAATTAGGGTCATTCTACTAGGCTAAAGTCCAAGACTCGATTTACACTACTAGGAGGGGAAAGATAGACACTCACACACTAGCCTCTAAACCGGGTTTTCGAAAATGGTTTACACACATGACACAAATACACACACAAAACAAAGACTCAACGAAAACGAACGAAAGAAAAGAAACAAAAAGGCAACAAAATAAAACAAAACAAAACAAACAAATAACAAGCACCACCCCGATAATCTATACAAGTCACCAAATCCACCACAAGAATGTACAAGCTCCACCCGAGCACACCTCAACACAACCTTCACCAAACATCACAAGGAATAAAGAGGTAAAGAGGGAAAGAGGGTTAGAGGATGTTACCGGATGTCTTCAAAGCTTTCCAAACAACAGAGATTAGGCAACCTATAAGGACAAAGGGAGGCAAAACACGCACACAAACAAATATACGACACAAAGACACAAAACGAAAACACAAAAAAGAGAAAATATTTTTGATTTTTGTGAAAAAATTTCAAATTTTTAGGATTTTTAAAGGTTTTTTTCGAAAAACTATGAAATTAAAACTAACTACGATAGAATATCGCTCCCCCACACTTAAATCGAGCCATGTCCTCATGCTCGATCGTAGGGTGCGGAGAGACAAAAGAAAAAGAAAAGAAACTACGAAAATAAAGCTAAAAATCAAAAAATAAAGTGAAGAAAAGGGTAGAAGGTGTCCGGCCGGGGTGTAGTCATGTCACCATGGGCCGAGACGAGAAAAAGATATGGAAGGGGGAAGAAAAATAAAAAGAAGGAAATAAAAGGAAATGGGAGGGGAGGGCTAGGTGTAATCAAGTCACCTAGCCTGGATTCCGCCTAAATCCGACTAAATCCTCAAAAAGAAAGAGTGAAAAACTTGTAAAATTTGGATTTTTCGATTGACTCTCGACGTAATCACATCGTCGGGAGTCGGGAGCAACCACTACCGAGGCCTCGAAGGCCACCATGACATCAAGACACATAAGTGTACAGGGAGAAGGGAATAAACAAAGGAAAACAAGCAGCAACAAAAACGGAAAAGAAAGGATAGTTGCCATACCATTGGTTAGCTACTCACTCTCTCCGTCGTCTCATAGATCAATAAAGGCACGTGCTTGTCTTCATCATTGCTTTTCTGCTTCATTTTCGATAACAACTCATGGTAGAGGTGGTAAAGGTGTGAGGGGGGTGGGATTTGATGTGGATCTCGGTGTAAAGTGAGGTGTATGGGTCATATGATAGGAACAAGAAGGAGTAGGGAGGTTGGGAGGGGGCATAAAACGGTTGGGTGGACTTGATTTGCGAAGAAGAATCACAAAGGCGGAGCAGAGGACCTTCCCGGTCAGGAAGATTGATCCCGATCGGGTTACCTCACCATTCCCGATCGGGACGCCCTCATCCCGGTCGGGAAGGACTCACAGGAAGCTCGAAATATGGTGCACCCTTCCCGATCGGGAAGGCACCTTTCCCGGTCGGGAAGCCTTACCCTTCCTAGTCGGGACGCCTCATCCCGATCGGGATGGGCCTTCTTCAACTTCCACAATCCCAAAAGCTCGCTCGAAGCTTCGAAAACCCGATCCTCGTGCTTACAACCCAAGGTATATCATAGTCACTCTTCTCTAGGAGCATTCTCATTTCACCTATCAAGCAATACTCAAACGCACATCAAACTCTCTCCCTCACAACGCTCATCAATCAATCCAAATAACAAGAATTCACAAAAATCCAACTAACTACAAGAAAGAGATATATACAATGAGACGGTTCTTGTGGATCTCCGTCAAACCAAGGTGATGCTTTCTTTAATCTTTTTCAACAACCAAAACTAGTTCCATCTCCATCAAGGGCACGTAAGAACAAGTCGAAGGCCTTAGAGAAGTCTTCAATGAAGCATGTCATATAACCGACCATATCCAAAGGCTCCTCATGGCCTTGCCTTGACGTTCCCGGGGCATCCCGCTCTTCCAAGTTCAACGACTTGAACTTGTACTTTTGGTCCTTGGGGACATACCCAAACGTCCACCGGTCCTCATGCGGCCCCAAGGGAGGCTCATCTTCTTCCTTGTCATTGCTCTTCAACTTGTCGTCAAGCCCATGAATTGGGCTCTCATCTTCCTCCATATCGGAGTCGTCATCCTCAAGTACATAAGAGTACTTCTTCGAGATTTGTTCCGGTTCACCCCCTAGATCGATGTCTTTCTTGGCTTGGAACATATTACATGATTCATCCTTAGTAGGCGTAGTGTTGCCTTGGAGGTCGAACACTATCTTTTCCTCGCCTAACTCAAATGTGATCCTACCGTTCTTCACATCGGTCATGGCACCCGCGGTGTGTAGAAATGGGCGCCCAAGAATAATGGGAGTATTGGCATCCTCCGGCATGTCAAGCACAATGAAGTCGACCGGAATGAAGTATTTCCCCACTCGTACCGGTACGTCCTCTAACATTCCTAATGGTCGATTGAATGATTTATCGGCCATTTGGAGGGTGAGGGACGTACATTTCAACTCTTTCATTCCGAGTCGGCAACAAATAGAATATGGAATGATGCTCACACTCGCGCCCAAGTCACATAACGCATTCTTGATCAAGAAGTTGCCTATGGTGCAAGGGATCGAAAAACTACCCGGATCCTTCAACTTCGGAAGCGTGGAACCTTGGATAAGCTCGCTCACCACCCTCGTGAACGCTACGGTTTCTTCCTTGTCGACAAATCTCTTCCTAGCTAAGATTTCTCTTATAAATCTTTCATATGCCGGGATTTGGGTAAGTAATTCGGTGAACGGGACACTAACATCCAATTTCTTCACAATACTAAGGAACTTGTCGTAATGAGTGTCCACCTTAGTCTTCATTTGCCTTGATGGGTAAGGCAACTTGATTTGGTACTTGTTTTGATCAATTGGGGTGGACTCTTCAAAGGACACTTTCCTTTTTCCCTTGTCTTTCTCTTGAAGAGGGGGAGGGTTGTCTTCTTGGGGTTTCTCGACTTCCCATAGAACTTGTTCCTCCATTGGATTGTCCAAGCTTGATTCTTCTTGATTTTGAGACACAACTTCCTTCATTGCTTCTTGCTCACTAGGAAACACGGGAGGATTATATGTAGCACCGCTCCTCAAGGTGATGGCATTGACAGGTTCATAATTTGGAGTTTCGCCTTGAGGAGGCAATTGCCCCCTTTGCCTTGAAGAACTTCCCGATGCAAGTTGTGACACTTGATTCTCAATCATCTTCATGTGAGTTTTCATTTCCTTGTTATCCATTAGAATTTGAGCAATGATTCCTTGTTGTGTCATTTGTGCCTCCAATTGATTCTTTTGCATTTCTTGGGTATTCCTTTGCATATCCATCATTTGCTTTTTTATGTCGGATTCCCGTGGTGGGGATGATGGATTATGCGGAGTATCGGTGAGGGCTAATGGAGTACCATAGTCATGAATAGGAGACCGGCTCCTAGGCTTGCTTTGTTGATTGCCATGTGTTGCTTGTTGTTGTTGATGGTTCCCTTGGAATCCATGAGAATTGCCTTGATTAAGGCCTTGGTTGTGGTTTTGTTGACCTTGAAAGTTTCGGTTTCCTTGGAAATTTTGGTTTCCTTGGAAACCGCCATGATTGAAGTTCCCTTGCTGGAACCCTTGCTTGTTGTTGAAGTTGCCTTGGTTATTTTGCTTGAAATTGTTGAAGGGTCTTTGGTTACCCACATAACCTTGGTAACTTTCATTGTTGTCCCGTAAGGGAGGTGGAACATAGGGACGAGGTTGTTGTTGATGTTGAAGTGCTTGTTGTTGAGGAACTTGATTGGAAGCTTGGTATTGATTAGAGTAGGAGGCACCTTGCTTGAACGCTTGAAAGGCGTTCACTTGCTCAATACTTCCTCTACAATGCATAGGATCGTGACCAACGATTCCACAAGTATCACACATCCCAAAGTAAGGTGTAGGAGGTGCGAACTCCAAAGCATTCACTTCTTGAATCGGTTGATGGTGGGATGAACTAGAGCCTTGGACTTGGTTGAGGTGGCTTTGGAGCTTCTTGTCAATAGTCTCCATGTGTGTTTTAAGTTGAGCTCCAAGGTCAATGCTTAATTTGGTGATAGTATCGACCTCATGTATGCCTCCTCGATGTGCCTTCCTAGGCCTAGAATATTGCGAATTATGCACCGCCATCTCTTCGATTCTCGCCCATGTTTGGTCGTCATCGACCTCGGTGAACCTACCGTTGGAGCCCATGTTAAGAATAGCTCTCGAGTCCTCATAAAGTCCATTCCAAAATTGTTGCACTAAGAACCATTGTGAGAGTCCATGATGAGGGCACGATCTTACCAAAGACTTAAACCGCTCCCAAGCTTCATATAGGCTCTCTTTATCCCTTTGTTGGACCCGGTGATGGAGGCCCTAAGCAAGTTCGTCTTTTCCGGAGGGTTAAACTTTTGGTAGAACGCCAAGGCAAGCTTTTTCCAAGTGTCGATACCCATGGTTGCCCTATCGAGACTCTTGATCCATTGCTTCGCTTTTCCAATAAGAGAAAACGGGAAGAGTACCCAACGAATTTGGTCTTGAGTAACCCCGGTTTGAGATATAGCGTCACAATAATCGGAGAAGGTCTCCATGTGTTGGTGCGGGTATTCGGTGGGCAAACCACTAAATGGGTCCTCTCCACAAGTTGGATAAATTGAGTCTTTGCCACAAAATTCCCGGTATAGGCTTCCGGTAATGCACTCGGTCCCGGCAAGACATCCTCGGTGAATGTGGAGTGAGAGGAGAACTTAGGCATTCTTGGATGTAAGGGAGAAGATGGTGGTGTAGAGAGTGTTGATGTAGATGAAGAGGGGGAACTAGGAGAAGAATCACCGAAGGGATTGATGAAGGTCCCTCCGGCCGTCTCTCGAGGTGAAGTGTTCAAGTCGGCTCCTTGGGCTTGCCCTTGATGAGTATTGCTTGCACTCGGTTGAGAGATCCTAACCCGATTAATCGTCCGTTGGCGAAAGGCTCGAAAGAGTCTCTCCGGCTCTGGATTAAAGAGATAGAAGTCGCCTCCCCTCCTAGGCATACACTACACACTAGAACAAACGTGAGAACACCTAGTGCTTTGCGGGCACTAGGCAACGACAATAAACAAACACAACTAGAGACAAAGAGAAAAAGAAGAAAAACTAGAGAATATTCACAAGAGAAGACGGGAGAACACAAAGAAGGTTAACTAAGTCGAGAAATAAGAAAACTAAGTCTAAACAATGCACCGTCCCCGGCAACGGCGCCAAATTGATGGTAGGGATTTGTCACGTCCCTAGCCGATCAATGAAACACCGACTAACCTAGTGAGTAGCTAGGGTAAGTCGGGATCGTATACACGAGGACGGTAAATCAAGGTTTAGACTAAGTCGGCCTACAAACAAGACTATGCTACCAAACAAACACAAAGAAACAATAAATGGAAAACTATGATGGAGGAGAAGAGATAGCTAGACTAATGATGAACTAACTACGAGAACTAACTAAACGATGAAACTATAGAAATGATGACTAACTAAGACGATGAACTCAAATATGGAAGAAAGTGGGGTAGGTCGGGTTCATAGGAGTAGAAGGGTAATTGGGGTGATCAAGGGCATAGGTGTCTCCTAGTTACTAGAGTCGGTCCGGGCTCTCGCAACCTAGACCGATGTCAAGGTGGGTCCGGGCTCTCGCAACATAGACCCTAGTCCGCGCTCTCGTGACTAAACTATTCTCGACATTTCTACAAAATAAACAATCAATGAGAAGACGAACACAAGTATGGGAAGCATGGCCACTACAACTCACACAAGCATATCAACAAACACATAGAGTGCCTACAATGTGACTAACAACAAAGATGTAACCTTTTCCCCTTAATCAACCCTAATCATCCATAATCTACCCCTAATCCCCCTACTAACCACACAAGAAGACTACTCGCTCATTATCTTGTATAAATCAACCATAACAAGAGAAAATATCATCACTAAACAAACATCCATAATGATTAACAAGAACAATGTCAATAACAATATAACAAGATTCAAACAAGATTAAGAGTAGATATGATTATACCAATACTAGGATGAAGAAAAGATGAAATCTTGTATAAATAAGAACCCAAATAGAATCCCAAGGTTGTCAATCTTGGAACAATCTTCAAGAACTTCTTAATACAAGAACTAATTACAATGATTAACTAAAGATTAAAGAGAGATTAAGATTAATGAGAGTAGAACTAATCTAGAGTTTTTGAGGCTTAAACTAGTCTAGGGTAAGATAAGATGTCTTAAAATTACAAGAAGGGAGTATATATATGGGTACAAGAATGAAGGAGAAGAAAAGAAGAAATGCGGGTGAGCTGTAGCCCGTCCCGACCGGGACGGATCATCCCGATCGGGAAGGGTTCTGCCATCCCGATCGGGAAGGGCTCAACCCGACCGGGAAGGACCCACAGCAACGCTCCTAATTGTGCACCCCTTCCCGATCGGGAAGGCCACTATCCCGACCGGGAAGGGTCTTGTGTGCCTCCAAATAGAGCTCTAGGGTCCCTCCTTGTATCTCATGGGCTCCCCGTCGATTCTCGAGACTCGGGATGGGGTCCCAAGGTCTCGGGGTCGATTCCAAGGCCTCGAGTCATCGTTCCTTTATCTCGTTGGCTCCAAAATGTGTATGTATTGAGTCGGAATCACTCCAACTCTTCCAAATCGGTCTCGGGAACCTGAAACGGACTAAAGGAAGCATAAGAAGCCCATGAATCGCTCCCAAGGAGCGATTCCACAAGGAAATGGGACTAAAACAAAGAAAAAAAGGCAGTACAAACTACACTTATCAGACCCTTCACACCAAGCAAATGCCGTCATTTTGAGAGGTGGCAAAGAACTTAAGGACCCATACAAGAACTTGAACTTGAACACCAAAAGCACCCCATCCAAAGTGAATCAACCAAGTGCACCACAAGAATCATCTCCCACTTCCCCCAAACAAAACCGGGGAATACAAGCGGAGTTTGATATCCTCCAAAATGCAGAGAATGAACAAAGAGAACAAAGAAATAAGAAAGAATAAATGGAAGCCGAAGAAGCAAAAAGAAAAGAGGCGTAGCGATTAGCCGATGAAAAAGAAGAAGAATCTAATGTTCCACCGCCTCCCGCTTTTGCACCTCCATTGCCTTTTCTCGAACGAGCAAAGCCATATAAGAAGAATGCTCAATTTAGCCGTTTCGTGGATATGTTGAAGAAGGTGGAGGTAGCTTTACCTTTCACCGAGGTAATTTCTCAAATGCCCCTCTATTCTAAGTTTTTGAAAGATGTCTTGACTAAAAAGAGAACAATAGAAGAGAAAGAATGTGTCTCTCTCATGGCACAATGTAGTGCCGTTCTTATGAATCAAATGCCAAAGAAACTAGAGGATCCCGGTAGCTTTTTCATCCCTTGTCGGGTAGGAAATGTTGTTGTTAATCAAGCTTTATGTGACCTAGGGGCTAGTGTTAGTTTGTTACCTTATTCTATTGCCAAGAGACTTAGTGTGGGGGAGATGAGACCCACTAGCATGTCGATTCTACTTGCGGATAGGTTCGTCAAGTACCCACTTGGGATACTTGAGGATGTACCCGTGAAAGTTGGTAAGTTCTTCATCCCTTCCGACTTTGTTGTCATGGATATACCCGAAGACACTATTACCCCCATTATCTTATTAGGTCGACCTTTTATGGCTACCGGTGGTACTATAGTTGATATCTTTTAACATAGGGAACGAGTCGGTAGAGTTTTCCTTTTCTCAAGCTCTTAAACAACCAATGATTGAACAAATGCATTCCATTGAAGTTATTGATAGTTTGGTTGAGTATAGCTTGATAGATGCTGATAAGCAAGAAGATGAACCATTTGACTCTCCACCTCTTTAAGAAGAATGTTTGCATGATGAAAAGGTAGAACCACTACCGGTGGGTATGAGTATGGTATCTTTTCCTCCTAATCTTGAACTTAAACCACTCCCCTCTTCCCTCAAATATGATTTTCTTGAAGGAACTAATTATCCCGTTATCGTCAATGCCACACTTGATGGTCCTCAATTGGAAAAACTTTTGATTGTTTCGAGGAATCACAAAAAGGCCATCGGGTATAGCATTGCCGACCTCCTAGTCATAAGCCCAAATGTTTGTATACATAGGATCATCCTTGATGATGACCACCGTCCTTCGGTTGAGGGTCAACGTAGGTTGAACCCCACCATGAAGAGGTTGTCATGAAGGAAGTTCTCAAGTTGTATGAGGATAACATTATATACCCAATAACCGGAATTAAATGGGTTAGCCCCGTACAAGTTGTGCTGAAAAAGAGAGGAATGACGGTTGTTAAAGGAGAAAATGGTGAGTCGATTTCTACTAGGACTATTACCGGTTGGCGCATGTGTATAGATTATCGAAAATTGAACACGAACACCATAAAAGACCATTTCCCCCTTCCCATTATTGATCAAATGCTTAAAAGATTGGCGCATCATTCTTATTTTTGTTTCCTTGATGGTCATTACGGATTTCTTCAAATTCTCATTCACCCCGATGACCAAGAGAATACCACTTTTACATGTCCCTATGGCACCTATGCTTATAGAAGGATGCCATTTGGATTGTGTAATGCGCCGGGAACGTTTCAAAGATGTATGATGGCTATTTTCTCCGATTTTATTGAAAAATCCATGGAAGTTTTTAGGGATGAATTTAGTGTCCATGGTACATCTTTTGATTCTTGCCTTGAAAATCTTGATCAAGTGTTAGCTCGATATGAAGAGTATAGACTTGTTTTAAATTGGGAATAATGTCATTTTATGGTTGAACAAGATGTTGTCCTAGGTCATATTGTTTCTAATAGAGGAGTTGAAGTCGATAAGGGCAAAGTCTCCGTGATTGAGAACTTGCCACCACCTACAAATGTCAAAGGGGTGAGGAGTTTTTTAGGTCACGCCGGTTTTTATAGACGATTTATTAATGACTTTTCTAAGATTGCCAAGCCTTTAACTTCTTTGCTTATGAAAGGTGCACCTTTTGTTTTTGATGACTCGTGTCTTGAAGCCTTTTGCAAGATAAAGACCGCTCTCACTAACACACAAATTATCAAAGGGGTAAATAAGGCAATAAGACTAAGGCAATAAGAAGGGGATGAATCTATGACTACAACTAAGGTAAAGAAGAAATCAAATAAGGAAAGGGTAAGGTTAGGTCGGGTTCATAAGTGTATTAGGATAGTTGGGAGATCGAGGGTGTAGGTTTCACCTAGTTACTAAGGTCGGTCCGGGCTCTCACTACGTAGACCAATGTCTGCACTCTCGTGTCAAAGACAAACCCGAATACTTATGCAAGTTGTCACCCAATACACAAGGATTCAACAACAAATCATTCACACAATGAGAAGAGGCAGACAAGTAAGAGGAGTATTTGCAACTACTACTCTAACAAGCAATTCAACAAACACATGGTGCTCTTAATATGTGACTAGTAACAAAGAATCCACCTTTACCGACAATCAAACCCTAATCACCCAAAATCAACACTTAATCCCCTTAGTAACCCCACAACAAGTCTACTCAAACATAAATAAACTAATCCTAACCATAACAAAAGAAATCAACACAAACAACAAAACATTCATAATGGAATAACAAGAACAATGAACAATAATCAAAGATTGAAACTTGAAAGATTAAACAAGGATTAAGAGTAAAGAGAATAAGATGATTATACCTACTAACAAGAGGAGAAAAGATTCAAACTTGCATTAATGAGAAAAACCCAAAACAATCTCCCAAGGTTGTCATTCTTGGTTGAATCTTGAAGAATTCCCTTAATACAAGAATTAAACTAAGATTAACGATTAACTAAAGACTAATCTACTCTAATCTAGGCTAATCTAACCTAAAGTAGTCTAGGGTTTAATGGGTAATGAAGAACATAACATAAGATTACAAGAGGGGGGTATATATAGGGTTACAATGAATAAGGAGAAGGAAAGAAGCAATTGCGGGCTACAACACTTCTTCTAGGTCGGGAAGGAATGGTCCCGGTCGGGATGGGCCATCCTTCCCGGTCGGGATCAAGCATAACACCGGGCTGTGTTATCAATAACACCAGGCTTTGTTATTGCTCTTCTGGTCGGGAAGGGTTCTTCCCGGTCGGGACGGCCAGGTCAGTAGCCTCTTCATTCATGCACTCCTTCCCGACCGGGAAGGCTACTCTTCCCGCCCGGGAAGAGTCTTGTAGTACTCCAATATGATCATAAAGGTTTCTCCTTGCTTCTCATGGGCTTTTCACCGACTCTCGTTGCTCGGGATCGAGTCTAAGGGGCTCGGGAATGGGTCCCAAGGTCTCGGGATCGAATTCAAGGCATCGAGTGATCGTTCCTTCTCTTCGTTGGCTCCAAAAGTGTATGAAACGAGTCGGAATCGTTCCAATTCTTCATGAATGGTCTCGGGAACCTAAAACGAACTAAAGGAAGCATAAGTAATCCATAAACCGCTCCCAAGGAGTGATTCCACAAGGAAAACGGGACCAAAACACAACAAATTAGGCACTACAAACTACACTTATCAGTCTTCGTCAAGCGCCTCGTTGTTGGTATGCTAAACTTGCTCGGGCCTCATGTTCCTATGGTTTTTCCTACAGTCCGTCTGATCATTCTTTGTTTATCTATCGAAAAGGTGATATTGTTATTAACATTCTCGTCTATGTCGATGATTTGGTCATTGCTGGAAATGATGGTGAAGCCATTAATAAGTTTAAGGCTTATTTGAATAAATGTTTTCGCATGAAGGATTTGGGTAAGCTCAAATATTTTTTGGGTCTTGAGGTAGCACGTAATTCGACTGGTATTTTTCTGTGTCAACGTAAGTATACTCTTGATTTGCAAAGTGAGACAGGTCTTCTAGGGTCAAAACCGGCCACTGTTCCTATGGACGAGAAGCATAATTTGGAGTCCTCATTGACACCGTTGTTTTCTGATCCTACGCAATACCGTCGACTAGTGGGCAAGCTTATTTACTCTCACTCGACCCGAGATTAGCTATTTTTTCATCTTATGTCTCGGTTTATGAAAGCGCCCTCTCAAAGTCACTGGGATGCTGTTCTTCGTGTACTTCGGTACTTAAAAGGACAACCAGGACAAGGTATTCTTTTACGTGCTAATGCGTCTTTGGAATTGGACGCTTACTGTGATGCTGAGTGGGCTGGCAGTACTACCACTCGACGATCGCTGACCGCTTATTATATTTTTCTTGGTGGGTCTCCGATTTCTTGGAAGACAAAACAGAAAGAAACTGTGTCTTTATCTTCAGCAGAATCCGAGTATCGTGCTATGGCATCTGCTACTTGTGAAATTCTTTGGCTCAAAAGGCTCCTTCGCAGCTTGGGATTGACCATTCGAAACCTGTTTCGCTGCATTGTGATAGCCAAGCTGCGTTGCACATCGCCAATAATCCTGTCTTCCATGAACGTACGAAGCATACTAAAATTAATAGCCATTTTGTTCGTGAAGAAATTCTCAAGGGCACTCTCGATCCATTGTATATCATTACCAAATGTCAGCTCGCTGATATTCTCACCAAGGCTCTTGCACCAACTCAATTTCATACTATTCTGGAAATGTTGGGCATTTCGAACCTCCATGCTCCCACTTGAGAGGGGGGGAGTTAGTATATTATTTAGAGTATTATTTGGTTACAATCTTTGACCAAATAACTAACATATTGTGTAAATATGTTGTCCCTACATTTGAGTCATCTAAACTAGGAACTAACAGCTAGGTTTTCCAGTTTTCTAGCTATTGTATTTTGTATATAAACCAAGAGCCTGTTAATAACAAGACACACAATTCATCACAAACCTCTCATCTTCTACCTCTCATTTGTGTCAACACTAAGTTTTTCGAACTCGTTCAGAATAATTATCAAGAATGTAAAGTTTTTCGGACATGACAATTTTAAAACGACAAATTATCCATCAATTTTAATTGCTTGAGAACTCTAATCAAACTCATAGCAAATTCAGAAACGCCTAAAACCATCAACTTCACATCTGCGGGAAAATAAGGTGTTGTGGAATGCAAATTCAAAGGGGATATAAGGTTTATTTCATTTTTTTACTTCTATGCATAAAAAGGTTTTTTTATATCCCACCGATGAGTTCCATAAATTTTCGGTCGCTGGCAAGAAAGCGGAAGCAATTTTTGTGTCCTCAAGAAAGGGGCTCTGATACTATGTTAAATCCATAAGGGGTCTGGGCCATACACGAGAGTCGGAAATAGTTCACTGCACAAGACAAGAGGGTTCCACGCACTCTAAAACTAATTGGCAATAGAGGGAGTAACTCATTACTTATAAAGTACAACATTTTTCCTTCTTTATCAATGTGGTATGTTACTCACATGTGATTATATTAGTTTAGGATCTAATTCTCAACATGAGTGTGGCTCAGGCCCGTTATGAATTTAAAAAAATGCTCTCCCATTCTCAGCCAGAAGTGTACTGACATCATTGCATATGGACCAAGTAGACTGTCTCTAAACATGGTTGTATAGGATGGATGCATCAGCACAAGGGCCTTAACACAAAGATAAGTTATTCAGATGGGGCATTGCACCAAATGAGAACTACTGCATATATGATCAGACCCCAAAAACAACACAATACTTGTTCTTTGATTGTTATTATAGCAGGAAGGTTATGTTGGTCATCCAACAATGGACTGGTATTAGCATACCCCTGGTAAACCTGCAGCATTGGAGACTGTCTAGGAAATATGCCAAACTTAAAATTGGAATACTGAATAGCATTATTAATGCTGCTAGCTGTATATCATATTTAGAGCCGAAGGATTAAGAGCAGACATGAGAGCAGGATGATCAGACCTGAAAAGTGTGCAAGTATAATCCAAAGTGACATAAGGGTAAGGGTGAAGCATCATATAAAAGGGTCCCCCAACAACAAAGATAAGAGGTGTATTGAGAGTTGATACTCTAGGATAGTTGTAGCTTTGTGCTTAGGCACTTGAGCAGATTGATGTTTTGAAAAATGGATCTCATAAAATGTTTGATGTGTTGTGTTACCATATTTCTTAATACTCTCATCCAATCAAATGGTAACACTTACCATAAATGAAACATCCAATAATCCAAACTACTCATTCTTCTTTTTGACAACGAACTTTACCAACTAATCCTCAAATTCACCAAAAAAAAAAACTCACATTTATTCACAAATGGGAGAATAAGTAAAAATCAGAGAGAGTATAAGATATAATATTGGATGTCTTACTTTTTACCTATTCTAGGTTGGATTTTTTTTAAAAAAAAATTTAGATCATATTCGACATTACTATTTTTATTACACTTATTAATTATCGCACCTATATTTCAAAATATTACATGGAACTTTGTAGATTTAGCGATTAGTAAAGTATTTTTTGGGAATTAATTTATTACTAAATTTTAGGGGATTATGATTAGTGTAGATACCCAGAATTATATCTAGTGGCTATTGGAGCGTCCGACAAACACCCGATGATGATCAGACTGCAACACGACACGATTTTACGATGTTTCGGTAAACGGATCAAATAATTACTTGAAAAAATTAATTCAACATTTAGACGGTCTTAGTCGAGTCGTGCCGATCGCATCAACACTAACTAGATTCAATTTCGACTCCAAGGCCCCGAATCGGTCCCGAAATGCATAGTCAAACCCAAACCAGCAAGTCAGACTCGAGTCGAACCTTGAAACCCAAAACGAACCCAAGGCAAGTCCATGTGCGCGTCTAGATGCCTTAGGAAGCAAGTCACGCGGCCAAAATATCTTGAGATTACGCATCTCTACATTTTGGAAAGTTGTTCAAATCTCGACCTCGAAAACTCAGCCACAACAGGTGTCGCGCCTCAGAATCAATTCGCACGAGGTGCCGCGCCTCAGAATCGAGTCACACGAGGTGTCACGCCTTTGTGCTCAAATCCAACCTCGAAACAGCTATATATATGTTGTGTGCTAAATTTAGACCATTTTTCCTTCCATTTAGACCCGTTTTTCCATCATTTTGCGAGTCTAGAGTGCAACTATCGCCATATTATGAGTACTTCTCGCATTAGCGTCCCTCTTGTGCGTTTTACGTGTTTTTGGTAGCTTTTCTATCAATTTTGATAGGATTTGGCACCGAAATCACGAGGGAGCAACCATGAGCACAAGAGAAGGGAATACCGTCCAAAGAGCAAAGCACACTACTTAAAGTTTAAAGTCAACCAATCATACGATGAAGAATGAGACAAGAATCGAGGCCAGAAAGATGACCGGGTGAAACTTCACCCGGTGAGACACCACCGGGCAAAGTTTCGCCCAAAGGTAATTTGCCTCTCCTGAAGATTTTCCAAGACCTCTCACCGGGCGAAACTGACCGGGCGAAATTTCGCCCGATGAAGAGAAGCGCCAAAAATCGCAATTTGAGAAGAAAATCTCACCGGGAGAAATTTCACACGGTGATGATTAACTCGTCAACCGCAGGGTAAAGTTTTGCCCCATGAAGATGCTAAGGGTGATTGTCTCACTAATGGAGCAAAAAGTTGGATTTGGGCTTTAGGTTAAAGACCCATTAAGACATTACTATATATATGTTACTCTAGTTTGTTGCCCAAGGCATCACTAGCACCCTTCATTAGTGTAGTATCTTCATCCACCCTTAGTGTAGAAAAACCATCCAATAGTAGAGTAATTTAGTAGTATTCTTAGTAATTCTCTATAATTCTAGTAGTAATCTAGCAGTAGATCTACATAGTTTTCATCAACAATTCTCTAGTTTTACATTCAAGTTTGTAGAAGATTATTATTTCAAGTTTTATTTGAAGATTTGTAGGGTTTATTGAAGAATTAGTGACAAGTTCTTCATTCTCTTCATCAAAGATTCAATCTTTCTTTATGCAATCTTCTTATTTCTTGTTGATCTTCATAGTTGGTATATTTCTCTTCCACTCTCTAATCTCTAGTTTAGATTTAATATTGTTTTCTCATTATTGTCTTGTTTAGATTATCTTAGTGTTGTTAGTTTCTCTAGATTTTATCTATGTTGTTCTAGATTATTCTTTAGTTTGTTTTGTTAGATCTTATTTATTCCATAGTTTAGTGGGTAATTGTTAGATCATAGTTTTCTTATTGTTTGTTGTTAGTTTGTTTATATTTTGTCATTATGCATATTGTAGTTATTTTCTCCTTAGTTAATGTTTTGTTGTTTTCCATAATGATTAGCGAGTAAATTTCTTGTTGGGGGATTTAGGGATGAGGACTTGGATTACTTGAATTAAGGAATGTTGGTGGGTTGCTTGCTTGTTGGTTTATATTGTTTATGGTTGTTGTGTCATTATTGTTTTAGTCCGGCCAACTAGACCGACCTTGACTCGTTTCTATCAATATGGGGAAACTCGGGGTAGAAATTACCATAACTAGAGACTTACCCTTCTTCGCCGCGAAAGCGGGTTTTTAGGTGGGTTGGGTGAAGAAACCGAAAGGTGGCATTCTCCCTTTATCAATGTTGCGACAAAAACTCGATTCCGACCTTCTTAGACTCCAAGTTCCGAATCCCGAATTCCCCCTAACACCCTTCCCTAGATTGATCACCCCTAGCTATTTTTTGTAGTCATTTCCCTAGTATAGACTCGACCCTTAGAAACCCCCCTCTCGACACCAAACACGTCACTTTTAACCCGCTACTACGTTTCGTTCCCTATGGACCGACCTCGACTTACCACGATTACTCTAGTAGTTTTTGTGTTATTCCGAGTCTATAAATATTGTTTGAACCCCCGTCCTTCGCTAAACGACCGATCCGATTGGGCGCGCTTCAAAATGGCGCCGTTGCCAGGGAGCGGCTAGTAGTTGTTGTGTTTTTAGTTATTGTGTTTGGTTCTTTTCTTTTCTCCCTCTTCCCTAGTATCATTAGGTGCTAGGAGTGTCACCGTTTAATTGAGTTTTATGCCCAGGAACGTCATCGCCCTTGTGGTTCGATCCGGAGCCGGGAAGGACTTTTAGAGCATTGCGTTTTCGGGGAAAAACTCAACCACCATCATTCCACATCGTTCATTATCACCTCCCAAGCTTAATCCCATCCTACCACATACACTTTCTACACCTTCTACATCACATAACCCTATTCCAAATAATCCTTTCATACCATCCACTTCACAAAATTCACCACCTACACCACCATCACCGAGAACACCACCACCAAATCAAAATCCATCCCCTCCAAATTCACCAAATTCAAATCCACCATCACTACCAATCCAACCAATGGCGACCCTAGCCTCTCACTCCTAATTAACACACGAAGAAACACCTTCTCCCATCGATTTCGGAGAGATTCCCGAGAATTATGAATTGAAAGCTGATGGGTAGGGATTTGTCGTGGAATTCCAACCGTCAATAATATAACCGGCTATTCCTACGGTAGATAGGGCAAGTTGGGTCGAATCCACGGGGACGGTAAGAGGCGTCTAGACTAGGTCGGGTCAAATACGAGACTAAGTCAACGAGCTAAACTAAAGAATGAAAGGAGGGGAGAAGGCTAGGCTAAGACTAAGGAGGACAAACTAGGAAAACGGGCTAGGATTAAGTCGGGGTCAAAGGGGTAACGGAATGGTCAAGGGAGAACTAGAGCGAAGGAGGTAGTAGGGTGATCTAGGTCGGTCCGGGCTCTCGCAACTTAGACCTACCTAGAGGTTCCACCTAGAACCCAACTCGGCGACACACATGACAAACGGGGTTCTAGCGCGCTATGGTGGCCTAGGTCGAATCCGGGCTCTCGCTACTTAGATAGACCTAGGGGTCGTCCTCACCGGGCTCTCGCAACTTAGTGAGGGAACCGAAACCACAAAAAAACTATCACCCACAAGAGAAAGGCAAGAAAAACAAGTATATGCATCTACTAGTCAATCAAGCATTTCATCAAACATGTGATGTGCACCAAACAAGAGAAAACCCAAATCTTCCACCAACAACTCCAACAATCCCCTAATCACCCAATCAACACCCTAATCACCTTACTAACCCTAGCAAGAACACCACTCTAACATAAACAAACTACAACTAACACTAACAAGAGGAATCATCATATGAAACAAAACAAACATAAACAAACTAGTGAAAATGATGAACTATAATCAAAGATGAGAACTTGGATGATTAAACACAAAAGATTAAAGGAAAAGGGGAAGGAAAGATTATACCAACTACAATGGATGAAAAGGAGAACTCTTGTATAGAAGAAAACCCAAATAATTCCACCAAGGTTGTCAAGCTTGGATGGATTCTTCAAGAGATCCAATAATACAAGATTAAACTAAGATTAACTACTAATTACCGACTTATCTACACTAATCTGATCTAATCTAACCTAAAGTAGTCTAGGGTTTAGTGTCTAATGAAGTGTCTATCCTTTACATAACAAGGGAAGGGTATATATAGGGTTTAAGAATGAAAGGCGAAGAAAGAAAGCAAAGCACGGCAGCAGCACGCCCGTCCCGGCCGAGACGGGATGGTCCCGGTCGGGACGAGGTCGGTCCCGGTCGGGACGCCACCTTCCCGATCGGGATGGACCCAGGTCAGCAACCTCCTTGTTTGTGCACTTCATCCCGAACGGGATGAGGCCATCCGGAACGGGATGAGCCTTGTAGGCCTCCATTAAGATCTACTTGGTCCCTCCTTGCCTTTCATGGGCTTCCCATCGATTCTCGGGACTCGGGATCGGGTCTCGGTGGCTCGGGATTGGGTCCCAAGGTCTCGGGGTCGATTCCAAGGCATCGAGTCATCGTTCCTTTATCTCGTTGGCTCCAAAATGTGTATGTATTGAGTCGGAATCGCTCGAACTCTTTCAAATCGGTCTCGGGAACCTGAAACGAACTAAAGGAAGCATAAGAAGCCCATGAATCGCTCCAAAGGAGCTATTCCACAAGGAAAAAGGGACCAAAACACAACAAATAGGCACTACAAACTACACTTATGAAAAGCCTCTTTGACAAATGCGGTCCAACAAGATACTTTTCACGGTTTTTCTCAAGAAGATGCCCAAGAGCATATCGCTTCATTTAAAGAAAAATTTGTAGGAGTCCGTTTCAATGGATTAACTTCATGTCAATTGCATCGTTTATTATTTCCAAAGACCTTGAGAGATGGAGCTCGTAGATGGCTTCAAGGTCATCCCGCTAATACATTCACAACATGGGCTCAACTATCTAATGCCTTCTTGGAGAAATATTTTCCGCCGTCAAAGACTAACCAATATCGCATGGAGATACAAACTTTCAAGCAAGATGAATTTGAAAACCTAAGTGAGGCTTGGGAAAGATTTAGAGATCTATTGCGCAAATGTCCACATCACGGAATACCCGATTGGCTAACCACCCAAACGTTTTATAACACCCTTTCATCGAGAACCAAGGAGAAACTCAATTCGGCCGCCGGAGGATACTTCTCTTCTCTCACCGATGAGGCATCTAAGAATCTTATTGAGAAGATGGCAAGGAGTGATTCTAGAATGGGTCAATCGAGGGATTATAGAAAGAAAGTTGAAGTGAACTCATCTAAGAGTTCTAATGAATTGAAACTTCAAGAAGAAGTTGAAGAATTGAAAAAGAGAATGGATGCCATAAATTCTAAGCCCACTCCTAGAGGTATGTACCAAATTAAAGAGAGTGTTCCACCAAGGCAACCATCACCTCCAAAACAATTAACATGGGAAGTTCAATATGATCATTGTGGCAATTATGGCCATGATTCTAGCTCTTGTATTCCTAATGAAAAAAATATATTGAAGAGCCAAATGAAGTCCAAGCTATACAAGTATATGGGCAAAGACCTCAATTTGATCCCTTTTCTAATACTTACAATGCCAGCACAAGGTTTCATCCTAATTAACTTTTCTTATGGAAATCAAAATGTTCAAAATCCGATGCCACATGCCCAAGGGATTCAAACTAGGCCATTTAATCAAAGTCAAAAAAGGTCCTTTAACCAAGGTCCTCCAAAGATACCCCCATATATGCCTCCTCATCAAAGGAGCAACTTCAATCAACAAGGTAGCAACTTCCATGATCCCAACAATTACAACAATTACCAAAATCAACATGGTAATCATTTCAATCATGGATAAAATCAAGGGTTCCAAGGTAATTTTCATGGTAATCAAGGTTACAATTAACAACCATTCAATCAACCCTCTCAATCTTATGGCCAATCAAGCAATTTTCAATTTGTCAAGGAGGAGTTCCATGGGATAACATTAATGATTTTCAAAGAACCGTTGGACAACTATGGAATGAGCATCAAGATACTAAGGCAAGGCTCAAGGTTTGGGAATCACAAGAAGCAACAAAAGCTTTAGCCGCCCCAATTCATCCACCCCATGGTTTTCCCGGGCAACCCCAAAACCCAAGAGACCCTTCACACCAAGCAAATGCCGTCATTTTGAGAGGTGGCAATGAACTTAAGGACCCATACAAGAACTTGAACTTGAACACCAAAAGCACCCCATCCAAAGTGAATCAACCAAGTGCACCACAAGAATCATCTCCCACTTCCCCCAAACAAAACCGGGGAATACAAGCGGAGTTTGATATCCTCCAAAATGCGGAGAATGAACAAAGAGAACAAAGAAATAAGAAAGAGCAAATGGAAGCCGAAGAAGCAAAAAGAAAAGAGGCGTAGCGATTAGCCGAAGAAGAAGAAGAATATAATGTTCCACCGCCTCCCGCTTTTGCACCTCCATTGCCTTTTCTCGAACGAGCTAAGCCACATAAGAAGAATGCTCAATTTAGCCGTTTCGTGGATATGTTGAAGAAGGTGAAGGTAGCTTTACCTTTCACCGAGGTAATTTCTCAAATGCCCCTCTATTCTAAGTTTTTGAAAGATGTCTTGACTAAAAAGAGAACAATAGAAGAGAAAGAATGTGTCTCTCTCATGACACAATGTAGTGCCGTTCTTATGAATCAAATGCCAAAGAAACTAGAGGATCCCGGTAGCTTTTTCATCCCTTGTCGGGTAGGAAATGTTGTTGTTAATCAAGCTTTATGTGAGCTAGGGGCTAGTGTTAGTTTGTTACCTTATTCTATTGCCAAGAGACTTAGTGTGGGGGAGATGAGACCCACTAGCATGTCGATTCTACTTGCGGATAGGTCCATCAAGTACCCACTTGGGATACTTGAGGATGTACCCGTGAAAGTTGGTAAGTTCTTCATCCCCTCCGACTTTGTTGTCATGGATATGCCCGAAGACACTATTACCCCCATTATCTTATTAGGTCGACCTTTTATGGCTACCGGTGGTACTATAGTTGATGTTAAGAATGGAAAGTTGTCTTTTAACATAGGGAACGAGTCGGTAGAGTTTTCCTTTTCTCAAGCTCTTAAACAACCAATGATTGAACAAATGCATTCGATTGAACTTATTGATAGTTTGGTTGAGTATAGCTTGATAGATGCTGATAAGAAAGAAGATAAACCATTTGACTCTCCACCTCATGAAGAAGAAGGTTTGCATGATGAAAAGGTACAACCACTACCGGTGGGTATGAGTATGGTATCTTTTCCTCCTAATCTTGAACTTAAACCACTCCCCTCTTCTCTCAAATATGCTTTTCTTGAAGGAACTAATTATCCCGTTATCGTCAATGCCACACTTGATGGTCCTCAATTGGAAAAACTTTTGATTGTTTTGAGAAATCACAAAAAGGCCATCGGGTATAGCATTGCTGACCTCCAAGGCATAAGCCCAAATGTTTGTATGCATAGGATCATCCTTGATGATGACCACCGTCCTTCGGTTGAGGGTCAACGTAGGTTGAACCCCACCATGAAAGAGGTTGTCATGAAGGAAGTCCTCAAGTTGTATGAGGCTAACATTATATACCCAATAACCGGAAGTAAATGGGTTAGCCCCGTACAAGTTGTGCTGAAAAAGAGAGGAATGACGGTTGTTAAAGGAGAAAACGGTGAGTCGATTTATACTAGGACTATTACCGGTTGGCGCATGTGTATAGATTATTGAAAATTGAACACGGCCACCATAAAAGACCATTTCCCCCTTCCCTTTATTGATCAAATGCTTGAAATATTGGCGCATCATTCTTATTTTTGTTTCCTTGATGGTCATTCCGGATTTCTTCAAATTCTCATTCACCCCGATGACCAAGAGAATACCAGTTTTACATGTCCCTATGGCACCTATGCTTATAGAAGGATGCCATTCGGATTGTGTAATGCGCCGGGAACGTTTCAAAGATGTATGATGGCTATTTTCTCCGATTTTATTGAAAAATCCATGGAATTTTTTAGGGATGACTTTAGTGTCCATGCTACATCTTTTGATTCTTGCCTTCAAAATCTTGATCAAGTGTTAGCTCGATATGAAGAGTATAGACTTGTTTTAAATTGGAAATAATGTTATTTTATGGTTGAACAAGATGTTGTCCTAGGTCATATTGTTTCTAATAGAGGAGTTGAAGTCGATAAGGGCAAAGTCTCCGTGATTGAGAACTTGCCACCACCTACAAATGTCAAAGGGGTGAGGAGTTTTTTAGGTCACGCCGGTTTTTATAGACGATTTATTAAAGACTTTTCTAAGATTGCCAAGCCTTTAACTTCTTTGCTTATGAAAGATGCACCTTTTGTTTTTGATGACTCGTGTCTTGAAGCCTTTTGCAGGATAAAGACCGCTCTCACTAACACACCAATTATCAAAGGGGTAAATAAGGCAATAAGACTAAGGCAATAAGAAGGGGATGAATCTATGACTACAACTAAGGTAACGAAGAAATCAAATATGGAAATGGTAAGGTTAGGTCGGGTTCATAAGTGTAGTACGATAGTTGGGAGATCGAGGGTGTAGGTTTCACCTAGTTACTAAGGTCGGTCCGGGCTCTCGCTACGTAGACCAATGTCCGCACTCTCGTGTCAAAGACAAACCCGAATACTTATGCAAGTTGTCACCCAATACACAAGGATTCAACAACAAATCATTCACACAATGAGAAGAGGAAGACAAGTAAGAGGAGTATTTGCAACTACTACTCTAACAAGCAATTCAACAAACACATGGTGCTCTTAATATGTGACTAGTAACAAAGAATCCACCTTTACCCACAATCAAACCCTAATCACCCAAAATCAACACTTAATCCTCTTACTAACCCCACAACAAGTCTACTCAAACATAACTAAACTAATCCTAACCATAACAAAAGAAATCAACACAAACAACAAAACATTCATAATGGAATAACAAGAACAATGAACAATAATCAAAGATTGAAACTTGAAAGATTAAACAAGGATTAAGAGTAAAGAGAATAAGAAGATTATACCTACTAACAAGAGGAGAAAAGATTCAAACTTGCATTAATGAGAAAAACCCAAAACAATCTCTCAAGGTTGTCAATCTTGGTTGAATCTTGAAGAATTCCCTTAATACAAGGATTAAACTATGATTAACGATTAACTAAAGACTAATCTACTCTAATCTAGGCTAATCTAACCTAAAGTAGTCTAGGGTTTAATGGGTAACGAAGAACATAACATAAGATTACAAGAGGGGGGTATATATGGGTTTCAATGAATAAGGAGAAGGAAAGAAGCAATTGCGGGCTACAGCACTTCTTCCCGGTCGGGAAGGAATGGTCCCGGTCGGGATGGGCCATCCTTCCCGGTCGGGAAGCTATCTTCCCGGTCGGGAAGCTATCTTCCCGGTCGGGATCAAGCATAACACCGGGATGTGTTATCAATAACACCAGGCTGTGTTATTGCTCTTCCCGGTCGGGAAGGGTTCTTCCCGGTCGGGACGGCTAGGTCAGTAGCCTCTTCATTCATGCACTCCTTCCCGACCGGGAAGGCTACTCTTCCCGCCCGGAAGAGTCTTGTAGGCCTCCAATATGATCATAAAGGTCCCTCCTTGCTTCTCATGGGCTTCTCACCGACTCTCGTTGCTCGGGATCGAGTCTAAGGGGCTCGGGAATGGGTCCCAAGGTCTCGGGATCGAATTCAAGGCATCGAGTGATCGTTCCTTCTCTTCGTTGGCTCCAAAAGTGTATGAAACGAGTTGGAATCGTTCCAATTCTTCATGAATGGTCTCGGGAACCTAAAACGAACTAAAGGAAGCATAAGTAATCAATAAACCGCTCCCAAGGAGCGATTCCACAAGGAAAACGGGACCAAAACACAACAAATTAGGCATTACAAACTACACTTATCAGTCTTCGTCAAGCGCCTCGTTGTTGGTATGCTAAACTTGCTCGGGCCTCATGTTCCTATGGTTTTTCCTACAGTCCGTCTGATCATTCTTTGTTTATCTATCGAAAAGGTGATATTGTTATTAACATTCTCGTCTATGTCGATGATTTGGTCATTGCTGGAAATGATGGTGAAGCCATTAATAAGTTTAAGGCTTATTTGAATAAATGTTTTCGCATGAAGGATTTGGGTAAGCTCAAATATTTTTTGGGTCTTGAGGTAGCACGTAATTCGACTGGTATTTTTCTGTGTCAACGTAAGTATACTCTTGATTTGCAAAGTGAGACGGGTCTTCTCGGGTCAAAACCGGCCACTGTTCCTATGGACGAGAAGCATAATTTGGAGTCCTTATTGACACCGTTGTTTTCTGATCCTACGCAATACCGTCGACTAGTGGGCAAGCTTATTTATCTTACTCTCACTCGACCCGAGATTAGCTATGTTTTTCATCTTATTTCTCGGTTTATGAAAGCGCCCTCTCAAAGTCACTGGGATGTTGTTCTTCGTGTACTTCGGTACTTAAAAGGACAACCAGGACAAGGTATTCTTTTACGTGCTAATGCGTCTTTGGAATTGGACGCTTACTGTGAGGCTTAGTGGGCTGGCAGTACTACCGCTCGCCGATCGCTGACCGCTTATTATATTTTTCTTGGTGGGTCTTCGATTTCTTGGAAGACAAAACAGAAAGAAAATGTGTCTTTATCTTCAGTAGAATCCGAGTATCGTGCTATGGCATCTGCTACTTGTGAAATTCTTTGGCTCAAAAGGCTCCTTCGCAGCTTGGGATTGACCATTCGAAACATGTTTCGCTGCATTGTGATAGCCAAGCTGCGTTGCACATCACCAATAATCCTTCTTCCATGAACGTACGAAGCATACTAAAATTAATTGTCATTTTGTTCGTGAAGAAATTCTCAAGGGCACTCTCGATCCGTTGTATATCATTACCAAATGTCAGCTTGCTGATATTCTCACCAAGGCTCTTGCACCAACTCAATTTCATACTATTCTGGAAATGTTGGGCATTTCGAACCTCCATGCTCCCACTTCAGAGGGGGGGGGGGGGGGGGGGTTAGTATATTATTTAGAGTATTATTTGGTTACAATCTTTGACCAAATAACTAACATATTGTGTAAATATGTTGTTCCTACATTTGAGTCGTCTAAACTAGGAACTAACAGCTAGGTTTTCTAGTTTTCTAGCTATTGTATTTTGTATATAAACCAAGAGCCTGTTAATAACAAGACACACAATTCATCAAAAACCTCTCATCTTCTACCTCTCATTTGTGTCAACACTAAGTTTTTCGAACTCGTTCAGAATAATTATCAAGAATGCAAAGTTTTTCGGACATGACAATTTTAAAACGATAAATTATCCGTCAATTTTAATTGCTTGAGAACTCTAATCAAACTCATAGCAAATTCAGAAACGCCTAAAACCATCAACTTCACATCTGCGGGAAAATAAGGTGTTGTGGAATGCAAATTCAAAGGGGATATAAGGTTTATTTCATTTTTTTACTACTATGCATAAAAAGGTTTTTTTATATCCCACCGATGAGTTCCATAAATTTTCGGTCGCTGGCAAGAAAGCGGAAGCAATTTTTGTGTCCTCAAGAAAGAGGCTCTGATACTATGTTAAATCCATAAGGGGTCTGGGCCATACACGAGAGTCGGAAATAGTTCACTTCACAAGACAAGAGGGTTCCACGCACTCTAAAACTAATTGGCAATAGAGGGAGTAACTCATTACTTATAAAGTACAACATTTTTTCTTCTTTATCAATGTGGTATGTTACTCACATGTGATTATATTAGTTTAGGATCTAATTCTCAACATGAGTGTGGCTCAGGCCCGTTATCAATTTAAAAAAAATGCTCTCCCATTCTCAGCCAGAAGTGTACTGACATCATTGCATATGGACCAAGTAGACTGTCTCTAAACATGGTTGTATAGGATGGATGCATCAGCACAAGGGCCTTAACACAAAGATAAGTTATTCAGATGGGGCATTGCACCAAATGAGCACTACTGTATATATGATCAGACCCCAAAAACAACACAATACTTGTTCTTTGATTGTTATTATAGCAGGAAGGTTATGTTGGTCATCCAACAATGGACTGGTATTAGCATACCCCTGGTAAACCTGCAGCATTGGAGACTGTCTAGGAAGTATGCCAAACTTAAAATTGGAATACTGAATAGCATTATTAATGCTGCTAGCTGTATATCATATTTAGAGCCGAAGGATTAAGAGCAGACATGAGAGCAGGATGATCAGACCTGAAAAGTGTGCAAGTATATTCCAAAGTGACATAAGGGTAAGGGTGAAGCATCATATAAAAGGGTCTCCCAACAACAAAGATAAGAGGTGTATTGAGAGTTGATACTCTAGGATAGTTGTAGCTTTGTGCTTAGGCACTTGAGCAGATTGATGTTTTGAAAAATGAATCTCATAAAATGTTTGATGTGTTGTGTTACCATATTTCTTAATACTCTCATCCAATCGAATGGTAACACTTACCATAAATGAAACATCCAATAATCCAAACTACTCATTCTTCTTTTTGACAACGAACTTTACCAACTAATCCTCAAATTCACCAAAAAAAAAAACTCACATTTATTCACAAATGGGAGAATAAGTAAAAATCAGAGAGAGTATAAGATATAATATTGGATGTCTTACTTTTTACCTATTCTAGGTTGGATTTTTTTTAAAAAAAAATTTAGATCATATTCGACATTACTATTTTTATTACACTTATTAATTATCGCACCTATATTTCAAAATATTACATGGAACTTTGTAGATTTAGCGATTAGTAAAGTATTTTTTGGGAATTAATTTATTACTAAATTTTAGGGGATTATGATTAGTGTAGATACCCAGAATTATATCTAGTGGCTATTGGAGCGTCCGACAAACACCCGATGATGATCAGACTGCAACACGACACGATTTTACGATGTTTCGGTAAACGGATCAAATAATTACTTGAAAAAATTAATTCAACATTTAGACGGTCTTAGTCGAGTCGTGCCGATCGCATCAACACTAACTAGATTCAATTTCGACTCCAAGGCCCCGAATCGGTCCCGAAATGCATAGTCAAACCCAAACCAGCAAGTCAGACTCGAGTCGAACCTTGAAACCCAAAACGAACCCAAGGCAAGTCCATGTGCGCGTCTAGATGCCTTAGGAAGCAAGTCACGCGGCCAAAATATCTTGAGATTACGCATCTCTACATTTTGGAAAGTTGTTCAAATCTCGACCTCGAAAACTCAGCCACAACAGGTGTCGCGCCTCAGAATCAATTCGCACGAGGTGCCGCGCCTCAGAATCGAGTCACACGAGGTGTCACGCCTTTGTGCTCGAATCCAACCTCGAAACAGCTATATATATGTTGTGTGCTAAATTTAGACCATTTTTCCTTCCATTTAGACCCGTTTTTCCATCATTTTGCGAGTCTAGAGTGCAACTATCGCCATATTATGAGTACTTCTCGCATTAGCGTCCCTCTTGTGCGTTTTACGTGTTTTTGGTAGCTTTTCTATCAATTTTGATAGGATTTGGCACCGAAATCACGAGGGAGCAACCATGAGCACAAGAGAAGGGAATACCGTCCAAAGAGCAAAGCACACTACTTAAAGTTTAAAGTCATCCAATCATACGATGAAGAATGAGACAAGAATCGAGGCCAGAAAGATGACAGGGTGAAACTTCACCCGGTGAGACACCACCGGGCAAAGTTTCGCCCGAAGGTAATTTGCCTCTCCTGAAGATTTTCCAAGACCTCTCACCGGGCGAAACTGACCGGGCGAAATTTCGCCCGATGAAGAGAAGCGCCAAAAATCGCAATTTGAGAAGAAAATCTCACCGGGAGAAATTTCACCCGGTGATAATTAACTCGTCAACCGCAGGGTAAAGTTTTGCCCCATGAAGATGCTAAGGGTGATTGTCTCACTAATGGAGCAAAAAGTTGGATTTGGGCTTTAGGTTAAAGACCCATTAAGACATTACTCTATATATGTTACTCTAGTTTGTTGCCCAAGGCATCACTAGCACCCTTCATTAGTGTAGTATCTTCATCCACCCTTAGTGTAGAAAAACCATCCAATAGTAGAGTAATTTAGTAGTTTTCTTAGTAATTCTCTATAATTCTAGTAGTAATCTAGCAGTAGATCTACATAGTTTTCATCAACAATTCTCTAGTTTTACATTCAAGTTTGTAGAAGATTATTATTTCAAGTTTTATTTGAAGATTTGTAGGGTTTATTGAAGAATTAGTGACAAGTTCTTCATTCTCTTCATCAAAGATTCAATCTTTCTTTATGCAATCTTCTTATTTCTTGTTGATCTTCATAGTTGGTATATTTCTCTTCCACTCTCTAATCTCTAGTTTAGATTTAATGTTGTTTTCTCATTATTGTCTTGTTTAGATTATCTTAGTGTTGTTAGTTTCTCTAGATTTTATCTATGTTGTTCTAGATTATTCTTTAGTTTGTTTTGTTAGATCTTATTTATTCCATAGTTTAGTGGGTAATTGTTAGATCATAGTTTTCTTATTGTTTGTTGTTAGTTTGTTTATATTTTGTCATTATGCATATTGTAGTTATTTTCTCCTTAGTTAATGTTTTGTTGTTTTCCATAATGATTAGTGAGTAAATTTCTTGTTGGGGGATTTAGGGATGAGGACTTGGATTACTTGAATTAAGGAATGTTGGTGGGTTGCTTGCTTGTTGGTTTATCTTGTTTATGGTTGTTGTGTCATTATTGTTTTAGTCCGGCCAACTAGACCGACCTTGACTCGTTTCTATCAATATGGGGAAACTCGGGGTAGAAATTACCATAACTAGAGACTTACCCTTCTTCGCCGCGAAAGCGGGTTTTTAGGTGGGTTGGGTGAAGAAACCGAAAGGTGGCATTTTCCCTTTATCAATGTTACGACAAAAACTCGATTCCGACCTTCTTAGACTCCAAGTTCCGAATCCCGAATTCCCCCTAACACCCTTCCCTAGATTGATGACCCCTAGCTATTTTTTGTAGTCATTTCCCTAGTATAGACTCGACCCTTAGAAACCCCCCTCTCGACACCAAACACGTCACTTTTAACCCGCTACTACGTTTCGTTCCCTATGGACCGACCTCGACTTACCACGATTACTCTAGTAGTTTTTGTGTTATTCTGAGTCTATAAATATTGTTTGAACCCCCGTCCTTCGCTAAACGACCGATCCGATTGGGCGCGCTTCAAAATGGCGCCGTTGCCAGGGAGCGGCTAGTAGTTGTTGTGTTTTTAGTTATTGTGTTTGGTTCTTTTCTTTTCTCCCTCTTCCCTAGTATCATTAGGTGCTAGGAGTGTCATCGTTTAATTGAGTTTTATGCCCAGGAACGTCATCGCCCTTGTGGTTCGATCCGGAGCCGGGAAGGACTTTTAGAGCATTGCGTTTTCGGGGAAATAACTCAACCACCATCATTCCACATCGTTCATTATCACCTCCCAACCTTAATCCCATCCTACCACATACACTTTCTACACCTTCTACATCACATAACCCTATTCCAAATAATCCTTCCATACCATCCACTTCACAAAATTCACCACCTACACCACCATCACCGAGAACACCACCACCAAATCAAAATCCATTCCCTCCAAATTCACCAAATTCAAATCCACCGTCACTACCAATCGAACCAATGGCGACCCTAGCCTCTCACTCCTAATTAACACACGAAGAAACACCATCTCCCTTCGATTTCGGAGAGATTCCCGAGAATTATGAATTGAAAGCCTCTTTGACAAATGCGGTCCAACAAGATACTTTTCACGGTTTTTCTCAAGAAGATGCCCAAGAGCATATCGCTTCATTTAAAGAAAAATTTGTAGGAGTCCGTCTCAATGGATTAACTTCATGTCAATTGCATCGTTTATTATTTCCAAAGACCTTGAGAGATGGAGCTCGTAGATGGCTTCAAGGCCATCCCGCTAATACATTCACAACATGGGCTCAACTATCTAATGCCTTCTTGAAGAAATATTTTCCGCCGTCAAAGACTAACCAATATCGCATGGAGATACAAACTTTCAAGCAAGATGAATTTGAAAACCTAAGTGAGGCTTGGGAAAGATTTAGAGATCTATTGCGCAAATGTCCACATCATGGAATACCCGATTGGCTAACCACCCAAACGTTTTATAACACCCTTTCATCGAGAACCAAGGAGAACCTCAATTCGGCCGCCGGAGGAGACTTTTCTTCTCTCACCGATGAGGCATCTAAGAATCTTATTGAGAAGATGGCAAGGAGTGATTCTAGAATGGGTCAATCGAGGGATTATAGAAAGAAAGTTGAAGTGAACTCATCTAAGAGTTCTAATGAATTGAAACTTCAAGAAGAAGTTGAAGAATTGAAAAAGAGAATGGATGCCATGAATTCTAAGCCCACTTCTAGAGGTATGTACCAAATTCAAGAGAGTGTTCCACCAAGGCAACCATCACCTGCAAAACAATTAACATGGGAAGTTCAATATGATCATTGTGGCAATTATGGCCATGATTCTAGCTCTTGTATTCCTAATGAAAAAAAAATATATTGAAGAGCCAAATGAAGTCCAAGCTATACAAGTATATGGGCAAAGACTTCAATTTGATCCCTTTTCTAATACGTACAATGCCAGCACAAGGTTTCATCCTAATTAACTTTTCTTATGGAAATCAAAATGTTCAAAATCCGATGCCACATGCCCAAGGGATTCAAACTAGGCCATTTAATCAAAGTCAAAAAAGGTCCTTTAACCAAGGTCCTCCAAATATACCCCCATATATGCCTCCTCATCAAAGGAGCAACTTCAATCAACAAGGTAGCAACTTCCATGTTCCCAACAATTACAACAATTACCAAAATCAACATGGTAATCATTTCAATCATGGATACAATCAAGGGTTCCAAGGTAATTTTCATGGTAATCAAGGTTACAATCAACAACCATTCAATCAACCCTCTTAATCTTATGGCAAATCAAGCAATTTTCAATTTGTCAAGGAGGAGTTCCATGGGATAACATTAATGATTTGCAAAGAACCGTTGGACAACTATGGAATGAGCATCAAGATACTAAGGCAAGGCTCAAGGTTTGGGAATCACAAGAAGCAACAAAAGCCTTAGCTGCCCCAATTCATCCACCCCATGGTTTTCCCGGGCAACCCCAAAACCCAAGAGACCCTTCACACCAAGCAAATGCCGTCATTTTGAGAGGTGGCAATGAACTTAAGGACCCATACAAGAACTTGAACTTGAACACCAAAAGCACCCCATCCCAAGTGAATCAACCAAGTGCAGCACAAGAATCATCTCCCACTTCCCCCAAACAAAACCGGGGAATACAAGTGGAGTTTGATATCCTCCAAAATGCGAAGAATGAACAAAGAGAACAAAGAAATAAGAAAGAGCAAATGGAAGCCGAAGAAGCAAAAACAAAAAAGAGGCGTAGCGATTAGCCGAAGAAGAAGAAGAATCTAATGTTCCACCGCCTCCCGCTTTTTCACCTCCATTGCCTTTTCTCGAACGAGCTAAGCCACATAAGAAGAATGCTCAATTTAGCCGTTTCGTGGATATGTTGAAGAAGGTGAAGGTAGCTTTACCTTTCACCGAGGTAATTTCTCAAATGCTCCTCTATTCTAAGTTTTTGAAAGATGTCTTGACTAAAAAGAGAACAATAGAAGAGAAAGAATGTGTCTCTCTCATGGCACAATGTAGTGCCGTTCTTATGAATCAAATGCCAAAGAAACTAGAGGATCCCGGTAGCTTTTTCATCCCTTGTCGGGTAGGAAATGTTGTTGTTAATCTAGCTTTATGTGACCTAGGGGCTAGTGTTAGTTTGTTACCTTATTCTATTGCCAAGAGACTTAGTGTGGGGGAGATGAGACCCACTAGCATGTCGATTCTACTTGCGGATAGGTCCGTCAAGTACCCACTTGGGATACTTGAGGATGTACCCGTGAAAGTTGGTAAGTTCTTCATCCCCTCCGACTTTGTTGTCATGGATATGCCCGAAGACACTATTACCCCCATTATCTTATTAGGTCGACCTTTTATGGCTACCGGTGGTACTATAGTTGATGTTAAGAATGGAAAGTTGTCTTTTAACATAGGGAACGAGTCGGTATAGTTTTCCTTTTCTCAAGCTCTTAAACAACCAGTGATTGAACAAATGCATTCCATTGAAGTTATTGATAGTTTGGTTGAGTATAGCTTGATAGATGATGATAAGCAAGAAGATGAACCATTTAACTCTCCACCTCTTGAAGAAGAATGTTTGGATGATGAAAAGGTAGAACCACTACCGGTGGGTATGAGTATGGTATCTTTTCCTCCTAATCTTGAACTTAAACCACTCTCCTCTTCCCTCAAATATGATTTTCTTGAAGTAACTAATTATCCCGTTATCGTCAATGCCACACTTGATGGTCCTCAATTGAAAAAACTTTTGATTGTTTTGAGAAATCACAAAAAGGCCATCGGGTATAGCATTTCCGACCTCCAAGGCATAAGCCCAAATGTTTGTATGCATAGGATCATCCTTGATGATGACCACCGTCCTTCGGTTGAGGGTCAACGTAGGTTGAACCCCACCATGAAAGAGGTTGTCATGAAGGAAGTCCTCAAGTTATATGAGGCTAACATTATATACCCAATAACCGGAAGTAAATGGGTTAGCCCCGTACAAGTTGTGTTGAAAAAGAGAGGAATGACGGTTGTTAAAGGAGAAATGGTGAGTCGATTTCTACTAGGACTATTACCGGTTGGCGCATGTGTATAGATTATCGAAAATTGAACACGACCACCATAAAAGACTATTTCCCCCTTCCCATTATTGATCAAATGCTTGAAAGATTGGCGCATCATTCTTATTTTTGTTTCGTTGATGGTCATTACGGATTTCTTCAAATTCTCATTCACCCCGATGACCAAGAGAATACCACTTCTACATGTCCCTATGGCACCTATGCTTATAGAAGGATGCCATTTGGATTGTGTAATGCGCCGGGAACGTTTCAAAGATGTATGATGGCTATTTTCTCCGATTTTATTGAAAAATCCATGGAAGTTTTTAGGGATGACTTTAGTGTCCATGGTACATCTTTTGATTCTTGCCTTGAAAATCTTGATCAAGTGTTAGCTCGATATGAAGAGTATAGACTTGTTTTAAATTGGGAATAATGTCATTTTATGGTTGAACAAGATGTTGTCCTAGGTCATATTGTTTCTAATAGAGGAGTTGAAGTCGATAAGGGCAAAGTCTCCGTGATTGAGAACTTGCCACCACCTACAAATGTCAAAGGGGTGAGGAGTTTTTTAGGTCACGCCGGTTTTTATAGACGATTTATTAAAGACTTTTCTAAGATTGCCAAGCCTTTAACTTCTTTGCTTATGAAAGATGCACCTTTTGTTTTTCATGACTCGTGTCTTGAAGCCTTTTGCAGGACAAAGACCGCTCTCACTAACACACCAATTATCAAAGCCCCCGGATTGGAATCTTCCATTTGAGATCATGTGCGATGCATCCGATTTTGCCGTTGGTGCCGTTCTAGGACAACGGGTTGATAAGAAGCTACATGTGATTTATTATGCAAGTAAAACACTAGATGAAGCGCAATCGAGGTACACAACAACCGAAAAAGAGATGCTTGCCGTTGTCTATGCCATGGAGAAATTCCGAAATTATGTTACCGGTTCCAAAGTTATTATTCATACCGATCATGCGGCGATTCGCTACATCATGTCTAAAAAGAAGACGAAGTCCTGACTCTTTCGGTGGGTCCTCCTTTTACAAGAATTTGATATTGAGATTAAAGACAAGGCCGGATCGGAGAACTTGGTAGCGGATCATCTTAGTGGACTAACGGTTGGTAAAGAAAGCAATTAAGAAGATGGTATACCCATTAATGAAGCAATGAGAGATGAGGCCTCGATGGCCATTGAAACTATTACACCTTGGTATGATGATATCGTCAATTTCTTAGTGTCTCATTATATTCCGGACGATTATTCCAAGCAAGAGAGGAAGAAACTACGTTATGAAGCCCGACGCTATTATTGGGACGAGCCTTATTTATTCCGCCGTTGTGTAGATGGAATTTACCGACGATGTGTTATGGCCGAAGAAGGATATAATATTGTGAAGCACCTTCACTTGACATCTTATGGTGGACACTTGGCCAACAAAAAGACAATTGCCAAGGTTCTCCAAAGCGGGTTTTGGTGGCCTTAGCTTCCATGTTCAAAGACATTCGAGCTTTCATTCTCACATGTGATGCGTGCCAAAGAAGTGGCAATATTACAAGAAGAAATGAGATGCCCCTTCAACCTATCTTGGAGATTGAATTGTTCGATGTTTGGGGCATTGATTTCATGGGTCCGTTCACATCCTCTTTTGGTAACAAGTACATTCTAGTAGCGGTTGATTATGTCTCAAAATGGATCGAGGCCATAGCTTCCCCCACCAATGATTCCAAGGTTCTAATCAAGCTTTTCAAGAATGTAATTTTCCCGAGATTCGGTATGGCTAGAGCCATAATTAGTGATGGAGGCTCGCATTTTAGGAAAGATACCTTTGAACACCTTCTTAGGAAGTATGGTATCACTCACAAGATGTCCCTAGCCTACCACCCTCAATCAAATGGGCAAGCCGAGATCTCCAACCGTCAAATCAAGGGAATTTTAGAGAAAGTTGTAAATACACACCGAAAGGATTGGTCATTAAAGTTAAATGACGCCCTTTGGGCATTGAGGACGGCTTACAAAGCGCCAATTGGAACCACTCCTTATCGTCTTGTGTATGGAAAAGCTTGTCATTTACCGGTGGAATTAGAACACAAAGCGAAATGGGAAATCAAAGAGATAAGCTTTGGTGAGAGTGTTGTAGGAGATAATTGCCTTCTCCAACTACAAGAATTGGAAGAATAAGACTTGAAGCGTACGAAAATTCAAGGATCTACAAAGAACGAACTCGCCAATGGCACAATTCTCGGATACTTCGTAAGGACTTCTCTGTTGGTGATAAGGTATTACTCTTCAACTCTCGCTTTAAGCTCTTTCCCGGTAAGAAATTAAAATGGTCGGATCCATTCGAAGTGACCAATGTACAACCATATGGATCAATAGAGATATCTAGCCCGGAAACCGGGAAATTAATGGATAATGGACAACGTTTGAAGATTTATCATCCCGGTCACGTTCGTGAGACCTTTGCTACCGTGAAGTTTGGTGAGCTCCCATTGGGGAGCGTTGTTTGTACCCCTCTCGAAACTGATGTAGGTTTGGTGGTATCCTCAACAACCACCTTGTATATATATATATGTATCATATTTCTCTGAGTTTATTAGTTTTGTTAGCTTGAGAAGAATGGTTGAACTTGGATTTCACCATGGAGCATTTATTTGGATGATCATCAAGCTTATGGAGAAGTTATGGACTTATTTGAAGACCACAAGCATGTTTGTGGGAGATATTGATCGATTATGTAATGTGAGTCGTGTCAATATATGAATCTCTAGGTGATTATTGAAGAGCCATGAAATGGCAAGGCGGAAAAACACAGTAAAGAACACCGCCGGGCGAAACTTCGCCCAGTGAGACTTGACCTGGCGAAACTTCGCCCTACGGAAAAGTTGCCAGAATTGCCAGAATCGACGAAGATACCACCGGGCGAAATTTCGCCCGGTGAGATTTTCAACGGGTGAAATTTCACCCGGTGGAAAAAGTTGGCAAAAATGATTTTCACGACAAAAACCCGTCGGGTGAAATTTCACCCGATGGTGCTTGACCGGGTGAAATTTCATCCGGCGACATGAGCTTAGCCGGATCACCTACACCTTTTTCCTCACTATATTTTCATTTCCCTCCCATACACTTACCCCACATAACATTCCCTCCAAAATTTTTACACCAAATATCTACCAATCACTTTAAAACTTTTCATTTCCCTCTCAACCACCCTTATAAATATCACCTTTTTCACCTCACTCTTCATTTCACCCTTTCACCCATCATAACATCATTAAACCACTTTCCATACACCCCAACCTCAACTCATAACTTCATCTTCAACTTGGGTGATTGTAATTTTGGGTTCTTGAAGAAGAGGAAGAAAGTTTTGGGATTTTCTTGCAAGCACATTATTATAGAGACAAGAGCCCAACGAGCCGCTCGAAAACAAGGTATGGCTTCGACTTCTAAACCTTCTAAATGTTCTACATCTTCTAGTAAGTCTTCTAAGCCCAAACTTTTACCTTATCCTAATAAACCCTTAGCTCAAACCTTCTCTGAAATGACCTTTCAGAGCACAAGGTGGCCTTGTCCGTTCACAGTGGAAATTTTAGGAATAGAGGACGATATTAGAGAGTTATCGTCAAGGACCGGAACTAGCGGACTCCTTAGTCTCGCGGCTTCTTCATATAAAGACCTTACTTGCGAGTTCTTAGGAACCTTTACTATCGATAACCCGACCACACCAAGAGAGTTTAAATTTAGATTATTCGGTAAAAATCTGTTTGACTACTAGTAGTGCGTCTAGAAGAGACCTGTGGAAGTGCATAACACGAGGTCAACGAGATTTCGAATCTGATTCAAACTTTACCGCCGAAATCCGTAACCCCGCAATTCGTTACTTCTCCGAGATACTCTCCCACTGCCTTTTGTCATCTACCGATAATATTCTTACTCTTGATGTGTGCGTCTTGCAATTGATTAGTGACTCCTTGCTTGGTAACCCTAACCCCTTAGACCTACCACTTGTCGTAGCATTGCATTTTCATCAAATTATTGTTGCTCAACGCCCTTATGTAGACTGTGGAGGACTTGTGACCTTAATTGCGAAAAACTTGGGTTATGCGACCAACCACCTTATCCCACTTGACAATCATGTTTGGCTTGACGAGGCATATCTTCCGACTTGGATCTATAATCTACCCGATCATCGCCTCGTCTCCATTTGCCATGACCGTGCTTTAATAGTCCCCAACACACAGCGAACCAATATTTATAATTGCCACAATTAGGACCTACCTTTGGGTCCTGGTGAATTCCGACTAAATAAGACTGAGTCGGGAATGGAGGTTTGGGAGTATGCGCAATACACATTACCCAAGGGTCGTTTCATTTACGACCTTAGTGAGTTAGAACCCACTGGGGCATACTACCCTATCCCAGGTCTCCGACGGTTTCCTTCGCGTCGAATGATTACCTAATCTAGACCTTCTCCATAACTCGGTAGGTGTTGTGTGTGTTGTGTGTTGTTTGTGTGTGGATTTGGGTCGGTGAGTCTTAATCATTTACGATTGCATGTCTTGAATTGTAACCATCGATTTTTGCGGCCGAAGCGGTCTTGGTATTGCTGCCGGTCTCTTGGCGATGTTATTACGCCATTGACCCTTTTTGAAAAATCCAAATTTTTAATCAATTTTTTCAATTTTTCTTAATCCGGGCTAGGTGACGTGACTACACCTACGCCCAATTTTTCACCCTTTCGTTTTTTATTTTTTTCTCTTTTATTTCATTTTTATTTTCTTAGCCACTTGGCTAGGGTCTAGGTGATGTTATTGCATCTAGACCCGCCACTATTTTATCGCTTTCATCACTATATTTTATCTTTTCTGATAAATGTAGTTTGTAGTGCCTATTTGTTGTGTTTGGTCCCGCTTTCTCTTGTGGAATCGCTCTTTGGAGCAGTTTTCGAGGCTAATTATGCTTCTTCTAGCTTGTTTTAGGTTCCTAGGATCAATATTGGAGAAAGGGAACGATTCCGACTCGTTTCTGACACATTTGGAGCCAACAAAGAGAAGCGACGATCACTCGGTGGCTTAGACTCGATCCCGAGACCTTGGGACCCATTCCCGAGCCCCCTAGACTCGATCCCGAGCACCGAGAATCGATGAGAACCCTATGAAGAGCAAATAGGGACCTTTATGATCATATTGGAGGCCTACAAGACCCTTCCCGGGCGGGATGAGGGCCCATCCCGGTCGGGATGAAGAGCAAACAAAGCAGCTCTTCTGATGAGCCATCCCGGTTGGGACCAACCATCCCGGTCGGGACCATGAATCCATCCCGGTCGGGACCATCCATCCCGGTCGGGATGAGCCTAGTACAACACCGTGACTCTTCTTTTCAATTCCTTTGCTCTTGTAACCTTATATATACCCTCCCTTTGTATTGTTTAAGCACCTTACACTACCATACTCTATCTTACTAAACCCTAGACATACTTTAGCCTAGATTAGCTTAGATTAGTGTATATTAGTCTTTAATTACTTCTTAATCTTAGATAACTCTTGTATTATTGGAATTCTTGAAGATCTCTACCAAGATTGACAACCTTGGTAGATGTATTTGGGTTTTCTCTTTTATGCAAGTTTTCATTCTTCCTTTCATCTTATAGTATGGTATAATCTCTCTTTTCCCTTCTCTTAATCTTGTTTTATCATTCAAGTTTCAATTTTTATCTTTTGTTTAGTGTTTTGTTTATAATCATTGTTGTTCTTCATTATGTATGTGATCGTTCTTGTGTTAGTTTCTCTTGTTCTTGTTAGATTTCTATTAGATTTGTTTGAGTAATTCTCGTGCTATGATTAGTAGGGAGATTTGGTGGTTTAATGTGTGATTAAGGGTTTGTTTAAGATTGTGGAAGTTTGGGTTGCTTCTTGGTTATATGCATAGAACATGTTTGATGAAATGCGTGAATGACTTGTAGTTGCAAATGCTTGTTTTTCTCGCCTTCTTCTTGCGGTCTTGTGTGTCTCTAAGATGGGTTCTTGCGCGATAGCGAGGAACCTCTAGGTCGGTTTAAGTAGCGAGAGCCCGGACTATACCTAGATAACCCGTCTACCCCTTCACCTTTGCTCTTCCTTGATCATTCCATCACCCTTGAACCCGACCTAATCCTAGCCCTTTCCCTAGTTGTTTTCTTCTTCGTCTTAGCTATTATTCCTTTAGTTAGTTGAATCCCTAGCTCTAGTTGTCACATTTAGCCTAGTTCTAGTCATAGTCTCCTCCCCTTTTAATTGTTTTAGTTAGTTTAGCCTTGTTGACCTAGTCTTTTTTTTGGGCGACCTTAGTCTAGACACCTCATAACCGTCCCCGTGGACTCGACCCGACTTACCTTATCTACGTGTTAGGTGTAGTTGGTTATTATTTGGTGGCGGGATCCACGGCAAATACTTCCCATCATTTTCTCAAAAAATTTGAAAAATCCAAAAACATTCAAAAAATTATAAAACCCAAAAACATTTGAAAAATCATAAAAATCCAAAAGATTTTTCTTATTTTCCTTTTTCCATCTTTTTTTATCTTCCCCTACTTGTCCATTGAAGACAATGTAAAGTTTTAGTGTGTGTGGGGGGGGGGGGGGGGCAGGGGGGATTTACTATCTTTTATTTTCTCAAAAATCTTTTCAAAATCCATAAAAATTTGAAAAACTCGAAAAATCAAAAACATTTTCTTTTTCCTTTTCTTTTCTTTTCTTGTTTCTCGTTATGTTTTCTCGCTATGTTTCGTGTCCCATATATGATCTTGTTCTCTACTCTTACAGGTAACCACCGCCTTAATAGCACGATTTGAAGAGATTATGAAAGCACCCGCTTGTAACTTCCTTCCTTCTTTCTTCATTATTTTTGTAGAGGAGTTAGGTTGTTGCTATTTGGAGGCTCTCGAAGTTGAGCATTTTGGGTGTTGTGGTTGATTTTGTGTGCTTGTATGATGATGGAGTACGGAGTACATGACCTTACTTGCGCTTTCTTTTATTTGCCTTTTCCTTTTCGTGTGTTTCTTTTGCTTTTGGATAGTGTGTCTAGGATTAAAACCTTTCGAAAACCCGATTACAAATCTTTTACAAGAGTTTACATTCCATTGTAGATAACCCATTGTAGATTTTGGACCTTAATCTAGTAGAATGACTCTAAGGCAATGAATTTGTTGATCCTTTAGTTTGAGTCCACCTTTTCTACTAGAGGTTTACTCGGGGTTTGCATTTGACAACCTTGACCACCCACGGAGGAGTTAGGCCTTGGTTCCCGCATCCGGTTTTCTAGGTGACCTTGCTCGAATGACCATTGCCCCTTTAGTCCAAATTCTTTCCACTTTTTGTGGGTTATCCGGGAATGGCGCGCGTTCTCGATTACCTATTTTTCCTCCACCTATACATCACCACAATAAGTTTACACAAAAATAACCTCCAAGCTTGGTTCAAACCACATCAAAAAGCCAAAAAAGGGCAAACCAAAGCAAGAGAAAAGGGCACAAAAATATGAAAAACAAAGGAGAGAAAAGGAACTTCAAACGAAAAATCGTATCATCAAAAACATCTCCTGAAAAAAAAAACCCTTTGATCGATTCGTCGCCGTGAAGTGCCAACTAGAGGACCGAGTCCCGAGGTAGGAAGATAGCGGTGATTAGTCGATCCACCTAATAATTGTAAACACTCCACCTTTTTGTTTGGGATAATTTAGGAAATTCATGTTTGGAACGACCCTCTTGGCTTAGCCAAAGAGAGTGGGACTGCACCTACCTACAGTGTCGAACGAATCCATGGTTCACTTTTTTCACTCCGTTATACGCCCCGTAGTACCCCTTTAGAAGATTAGGAGGACCTAGCTAAGTTATCAACATCTATATTGCTTAATTGTCATAGTATTAGGCTTTGGTCCTTGTTTACATGGTTCATTTATCTTGGAAGTTTATTTTTGTTTTAGGTAAGTAATCGGTGTCTTTCCCCGCCGTCTCGATGAGGGATTCGGTGTTTTTTTTTCCTTTGGATGCGTCTATTCTTTCGTGTTATGTGTTTTTGTGTGTTTAATCGCATCCACCATTTTGAGCGGGCCCGTTAATTGCCCCGTATCGGCTTAGCATAGTCTAGCAAGTAGTTGTAGTTTGTAATTTCTTTTTGGGTCTTTGCTCAAGGACGAGCAACGGTTTAGTGTGGGGGAATTGTTGTGTGCTAAATTTATACCGTTTTCCCTCTCATTTAGACCCGTTTTCCCCTCGTTTTGCGAGTCTAGAGTGCAATTATCGTCATATTATGAGTACTTCTCGCATTAGCGTCCCTCTTGTGCGTTTTACGTATTTTTGGTAGTTTTCTATCAATTTTGATAAGATTTGGCACCGAAATCACGATCGAGCTTCCATGAGCACAAGAGAAGGGAATACCGTCCAAAGAGCAAAGCACACAACTTAAAGTTTAAAGCCGTCCAATCATACGATGAAGAATGAGACAAGAATCGAGGCCAGAAAGATGACCGGGTGAAACTTCACCCGGTGAGACACCCCTGATGATTTTTCGAGACCTCTCACCGGGCGAAACTGACCGGGTGAAATTTCGCCCGATAGAGGAAAGCGCCAAAAATCGCAATTTGAAAAGAAAATCTCACCGGGTGAAATTTCACCCGGTGGTGAAGTTTTGCCCCTTGAATATGCTAAGGGTGATTGTCTCACTAATGGAGCAAAAAGTTGGATTTGGTCTTTAGGTTAAAGATCCATTAAGACATTACTAAATATATGTTACTCTAGTTTGTTGCCCAAGGCATCACTAGCACCCCTTCATTAGTGTAGTATCTTCAGCCACACTTAGTGTAGAAAAACCATCCATTAGTAGAGTAATTTAGTAGTATTCTTAGTAATTCTCTAAAAATCTAGTAGTAATCTAGTAGTAGATCTACATAGTTTTCATCAACAATTCTCTAATTTTACATTCAAGTTTGTAGAAGATTATTATTTCAAGTTTTATTTGAAGATGTGTGGGGTTTATTGAAGAATTAGTGACAAGTTCTTCATTCTCTTCATCAAAGATTCAATCTTTCTTTATGCAATCTTCTTATTTCTAGTAGATCTTCATAGTTGGTATATTTCTCTTCCACTCTCTAATCTCTAATTTAGATTTAATGTTGTTTTCTCATTATTGTCTGGTTTAGGTTATCTTAGTGTTGTTAGTTTCTCTAGATTTTATCTATGTTGTTCTAGATTATTCTTTAGTTTCTTTTGTTAGATCTTATTTCTTCCATAGTTTAGTGGGTAATTGTTAGATCATAGTTTTCTTATTGTTTGTTGTTAGTTTGTTTATATTTTGTCATTATGCATGTTGTAGTTATTTTCTCCTTAGTTAATGTTTTGTTGTTTTCCATAATGATTAGTGAGTAGATTTCTTGTTGGGGGGTTTAGGGATGAGGACTTGGATTATTTGAATTAAGGGATGTTGGTGGGTTGCTTGCTTGTTGGTTTATCTTGTTTATGGTTGTTGTGTCATTGTTGTTTTAGTCCGGCCAACTAGACCGACCTTGACTCGTTTCTATCAATATGGGGAAACTCGGGGTAGAAATTACCATAACTAGAGACTTACCCTTCTTCGCCGCGAAAGCGGGTTTTTAGGTGGGTTGGGTGAAGAAACCGAAAGGTGGCATTTTCCCTTTATCAATGTTACGACAAAAACTCGATTCCGACCTTCTTAGACTCCAAGTTCCGAATCCCGACTTCTCCCTAACACCTTTCCCTAGATTGATCACCCCTAGCTATTTTTTGTAGTCATTTCCCTAGTATAGACTCGACCCTTAGAAACCCCCCTCTCGACACCAAACACGTCACTTTTAACCCACTACTACGTTTCGTTCACTGTGGACCGACCTCGACTTACCACGATTACTCTAGTAGTTTTTGTGTTATTCCGAGTCTATAAATATTGTTTAAACCCCCGTCCTTCGCTAAACGACCGATCCGATTGGGCGCGCTTCAATATACCCCCCTCCCCTCGACCATTTAAGACAAAATTCACTTTTCCAAGCTCTCCTGAGTTCCTATTCGACGAAAGTAAAGAAGAGCCCATCAACATTCAAAGACCTTCCGAGTTCATTAACTCCTTGGTCCGCGAATAAATCATTCCGTTCGATTTCTCCCGAGTTCATAATTCGTTCGAGATTGACAAGAGCTTCGAATAAACAAAGAATCATTATTCTTTGTCGTTTAATCTTTCTTGAGCATACTACTCGAAACTTCATTACCACACACCACGGTATTCAAGTCGGAAGGGTCGAATTAATCCAGTTCCTATCGAAATTAATTCAAGCGGTCCTACGCTCCACGAGATCGCTTACGCCGAACGGTCATCACTAAGTTGTCTCTTTATCCACCCTTTATCGCTTTCCTTTACATATGGGTCGATCTAGGCGGGTTCACTCCATCCAATTAACTCAAATATGTCGGCCGATGAAGATTCATAATCCGTCCAATCGACACGTACACCTGCACTTCCCATTCCAGGTATGGTGTACAAGCCTTGCTCCTGCTTGGTTCCCGTCGCAGTGCATGTACGACCGACCTCTAGACTAAATCGTCCAAAATACTTAACGTCTACAACTTCAATACGAGAATTACTAAAACAACTAAATCCGAGTAATCGTAATGGATCCGTTCTTTATCGTCTACACATCATATTTCGTTTAGTGTACATTCTGAAGATCCAATCCTCCTAACATTATTTACTTATGTTCTCGCACATTCACCGCTTTCCTCGCATGATTTACCGCTTTTATAACCATAATTGCAAGCTAAATCACCTAACTGGAAACTAAAACGTAAACAACCAACACTAGTCAAACACATAAACAAACCCAGGAATCGCGTCTAAACCCGGATACTCAGAATTAGGGCGCTCGGCCTCGTGCGCCTGAGCACTGAAACGCAGGGGGGGTCGCTCCTCTCTTCTGGGAAGGTTTTTCTGTATTTGATCAGTTTAATCAAAACAAGCAGTGATCTAGTCCTGTATTAGTCCAGACGCTCATACTGTCACGTCTCAGTATCAGACCGCGCAGTGGCGTGCGCCTAATTACCGAACCGCATGGCTTGACGCGTCTCTGTTAATGCTGTAAAGACGCACTTCAAGCAGAATACCATGTAAGGTATATCACGAGATCCGACTAAAAGTCGTATTACCACATTAAAACTGATTTGCTAATACGTATAATAACTAGTACTCTCTACTCTCCTACGTGCACCTTAACATGGTTTGCCTGTCATGTGAAATCGCATGCAAAGATTGTTAAAACACTTACTTCGACAAAAAAATTACTTGCTCTTAATGCAAACGACATAACAAAGGCATAGGGTTTGTAGACACCCGCATTTTGCATGTTCGTATCTGTAGCAGTTTCTAACAAAACACCCGATAATGATCGGATGTTAACATGAGTCAATACGCTCGAATACGAGCTCAAAATCAATAGTATCCGACATGGGCACATAGCGGAGTACAAATCTCTCAAAATCGACCTCAAATCCTGATTCAGTGGGTCATTTCCAATAAAATAAAGCTACTTTGAGGCAAAACCGCCACCGGGGACAAAACCATCTTTGTCGACCGAGTCAAACCCAGTGTAATACCCCGGTCCCCTTATTCTTGGTGATGTTAGTTGCGATGATTATGGTAGAGAACTGATCGTTCATGACGAGATTGTGTGTTAAGGTAAGTAATGAACTCCGGGACGAAGTTCCTCGTAAGGAGGGTAGATTGTAATACCCGTATTTTTCTTATAGAAATTCAAACCGAGTCAAGATGGTCAAGTCAGGTTAAACCTTACGTCAAACTCGGTCAAATACGTCGTAAACTGTTTATCCCGAACAATTAAATCAAACGGCCCACATATAGTGGGCCTTGCTTACCCGTAGCCCTTATAATATAAAGTATGGTTTCAAATCCCTTATTATTATAAACATGTACCTCCTTAAATCAAATCTGTTTCACACATACACGTATCTCCTTCTTATAATATAAACCCTACCCACGTTTCCTTTATTATATTCCTTCATTAGGTCATTTAACAGCATCACACCAAAAGAAAACATGTTCACGCACCCAGCCGTACCAAGCAAGAGGAAGGGAATTAGCCTAAGGTTGGCCATGGATGTCTCTCACACACACAAGCACACTAGGTATGTTCGTATTTGTTCATTAGTATGTCTAATCCGCAGTTGTTATCAAGTCGTTGCCGTTGTTTACGTTATTACTGTTGTTTTGTTGTGTGTTGTCGATCGTGGGTGTTACGGGGGTTGAGTGTTGTTACCGTATCAGTATAGTGATGTGATCGGGTTGTCGTGGTCACGCTTTTGTTACGTACGACTGTTGGAAGGAGTAGCGACGGAGTCGGACTACAGTCGTCGGTGTACAACCATTGTCGTTAGATAGTTGTTGTTGGTGGGTAGTGTTTTCGTTGGGTATTCTCGCTATGGTCGATGGTTGTGGTTGATGTGTCAAGTTGTTTGGAGAGGGAGATGATGTTATGTAGTTTTCGGGTCGTGGGGGTGGTGTAGGGCGTTATTGTTTTGTATAGAGTATTTGCTAGTTTTATTATCACGTAGTTTTTTTATTATTGCTATTGTCTATTATAGCGAGGTCGGCATGTTTATTAGGATAGTATAATTTCATGAGGCACAGTACCGATTATAATAATGAGTCATGATTAAGTCGTTATCGATATTAATGTATATATAATATTTTATTAGGATCAGACTTCGTAGAATCTCCGTGGTGATATATATATACTACCGACGCTGTGGTGATCTGCTAACTAGGTAATATTTTCCTTACTTGGAATATGTTAATATTATAATGTCGTACGAGCTATGTATTTATGATATGAGATTGATATGGATGAGATTGAGTAGTGTAGCGAAATCCTGGCCGGGAGGTTCGTTCAGTAGTGTAGCGAAATCCTGGTCGGGAGACCCATTGAGTAGTATAGCGAAATCCTGGCCGGGAGGCCCATTGAGAAGTATAGCGAAATCCTGGCCGGGAGGCCCATTGAGTAGTATAGCGGAATCATGGTGGGCTTGAAGCCTGTCGAGTAGTATAGTGGATATTATTGGTACCGTGAAGTACTGAGAATATGGAGATGATATTAATGATTGATACCAATGATGGTACAGAGACGGTTGAGACTGGATGTTTTATATTATGTATCTGTGTTATAATGTTAGCCTGTTCTAACCATTTTCTCTGTCTATATTGTCACCCTATTTTATTGGGGGCTTGTGATGATCCAATTGATATTTCCAATCAACTGGGGAGCAGTCTATAATACAGGTTATGTACATCGTGATTTGTTTGGATGCGGGGATGCTTTTACGGGATTGGGGTGAACGCGATAATGATCCTGGTCGTAGGACGGGTTAATGCGTAGGCATTCCTGTTTATATAGATTGTATAGCTTCCGCTATGTAACTAGAGTTGTAGTAATTAATGAGTTGTAATGTTTAAATCAAATGGTCGGTTGGGCATTCCATGTTGTATTGTAATGAGCTACTACCTCGGGAAACTGAGATGGTAACACCTTTATTTATTCGGGAATGTCTTGATAAGGCTCTTGGATAAATGGGGGTGTTACAAAGTGGTATCAGAGCGAACGATCCTGGAGCCTAAAATAAATGAACCTAGGAAAAATAAAATGAACCCCGGTGATAGACCATCAGGAGCCCCTCTAAAACTCGGTCGAGGAGACGTCCTTGTACCAGCATCGGCCCTCCTAGGTTTGACCCGGTAACAACGTGTGAGAATGAGATGGGTATATATTAGGAAGGGAAACGTTGTGATGCAATGAATGTTTTGTGATGACTGCTTGTGATAGTTGGTTGCATTGTTTGACGTATGTGATGTAGTGATCGAACTGTATAAGCTGAGATGTGACTAGTACGTACTTACAAAATTACCATGTTATAGTAATTGGTACGAGGCCATATGAGGAATATGTACAGCATGTAAGGTTGAGGTAAGAGTCAATTACCCTGGGTGAGAGTAAGTTCGTAGTCAGAATTGGTAGTAACATTAAGTACAATGACGAGGTGTTGTACGTAGTAGTGTCGTAAGCAATAAACGAATTTTAAATGGTGGATTTTGTGGTAATCTGTGTCTGTCTTGTTGAAGTAATATAAAGGAGTTGTTGACATTACTAGAAAGGGATTGTTATCTGGTAACAGTACATGTATCACAATATGTTTAGAGGGTCGATAATTAATGTGGTTTAAGTGTGTTGCAATGTGAATGTTATACAAAAGTACCTGAATACTTGTGTTCTGTTTGTAGTGTTATGTGCTTCCTTGTCGATATAATTTATTAGCTGCCTTCGTGTTACTTAATGAGGATGTATAGTTAGAAGTACAATGGTTCATAATGTGTCCATGAAGTGTGTCATATTGCAAATAAAGTACGAGTTAATGAGCTAATAGTCGAACAATGTAAGAATACTTGAGAGCGATTTCGAGTTAATGTGATTTACTTGCTTTATATTGATCCGAGTGGTGTCCTTATTGGCCCTCATCCTTCTATCGTAGTGATGTAAATGAACTTGTCTATTAATCGGTTCTTAAAAGCATATGTGGTACCTGAAATTCTGTCGAACTTTTGTATTATCGGGAACAACAATGTATATATGAATGTGTCGTTTCTATTTCGATCACCTTGATTAATAGATTGACAAGATAAAGTATGAAATCGAAATCTATTTATTACTTGAATTTGAGTATAACGTATTATTAAAATGATATATCTATGGTGTCGTATTTGTAAATTTCTGTCAAAGATACTTGGATATTTGTGTTTCGTTCGGAGTTCATGTGCTCCCTGTCAATGTCATAGGTTCCAAGCTATACCTTGTTGTTGAATTCTATTCTTAATTGTTTAAATGAGTATTTATAAGAACCCGCGTTGAGTTAATGACATACACATTTCCAATACTTCATCTAACTTGAATAATGTGTTTAGTGAGTTCTGTTTTGATGGCCTAAAGAAACATGCTTGCTAACCGTGTCGAGATAATGCCAGAACAGCTTAAAACACCTTCGTTAATAGGAATAATGTGTTACTGAATTGTTTCACCTGTTTACAATGTCTCTTTCACAAAAGTTCCTATTTGCTAGTGGTCACGTTTCCATTCCATGCCTTACTTAGAGATTAAATTATCACTGAGAAATTTATTGAGATCACTTTGAAGAGTTTGAATAATGTTGGAACTTGATTTGCTCGAAAATATGATTTTTAAAAATAAAAAATAAACGTTTTATCAATCGAAACTTTTTCAACGTAAACATTTGTCGGTTCAGGAAAATGATTCTGCAAATCACTGGTATGTTTGGAATTTGAAAATGGTTTTAACTGGAAAGTTGTAAAGGACTATCTTGAGAGTCTAAGACCACTAGTTTCCCATTGTTTTGAGTTATAATGATTTAATTATGATTTTTTTATCATGACTACAATATTTTGAAAACGTGTCTAAGTCCAATGAATGATCATTGTTTCATCTTGTTCAAGTGAATGCACTAATTTTAAAATGTCTACCTTATTGTATGATGCAATTGAGTTAGACTTATATGTTAATGATGAATGTAGAGTAAATTCGGGTTATGAGAGGTCATACTTGTTCATGTTGCATAATTGTCATAACGTGAATCTTTTGGATCAAATGTGTTGTTGTCTGATAAATCTGTCATGGTCATGAGTCGCTTATGCGATAAAGAACATCAACGCACGTATCCAATAAATGTAGTACTTTTCATGAGAAGTCGGGAAAGGTCGGGTCATTAAACTACGAACCGAGTACGTTGGTTGCATCTAAGTAATAAACAAGATTTCATCTTTCAGATTTGGTCGTAATAGATGTAAATTAGACATGTTTTGTAAACCAGTCAAATGTTATTCTTAATTGCTCCTGTATAACTGTGATGAATTTTGTCTTAATTATCAGTCAATGAGTAACATATGCTGAGATGAATGATGTCTACGGGATGAGTGTTAGTCCTAAGTTATATGCTAGTGTCTAAATGTAAAACTTATGTGAACCTAAGACATAATGAACTACTTGATTAATTATCGCAGTCTGGATAAGCATATGTCACTTGTCATTTGTCTCAAGTTTTGAAATTATTCCCGTGGTCATCTAAAAGTGTTTAGTTGTCTTACTATTACTTGCCTAAATGATTCCCCTCAAGTATGTATACATGTGAGTCTGAACCTATTAAAAATGCAACCGTGTCAACGCATTATCATCATATGTAGACTAGGAGTACGTGTCTTAATGATCGAAACAGTGGCGCGACATAGTACGTAAAGAGGCATCATGAGGATATATTGTCATTTAAGTTACTCGTAAGAAAGTCGTAATAATGGTAGTTAACGAGTCTAATTGTATAAATAAGCATAAGGGAATGATAAAAAAATATGGTGATGGTACAAGAATCTAGATTAATGAACAGTGAAGGGTCAAAGAAATACATGATCAAGTAGTATTAACAAAACTGAAAGGAGACATACGTGCTTTCATGTCTGAATACTCTGAACTACAAAATCCAGTGAGAATAACTATATTATGTGAATTGAGCTCTGTGTAACCATGTTTTACGGCTGAGGATGACATCAATTGAAATAGTTAGGGGTTCAAGGTTTATCTGTTAAAGCGTTGTGCCATCACTTATGTTTCGAGGTCAACAAGTCGGGTTATATTACAAGGTACTAACATCACGATCATGAGTCCATGCAAGTAAAGTGACATGTCACTAGGAGTCAGATCGAGTGTTACTCAAACAGTCTTTGTACGAATAATCGTCTTACTTGGATGATAGTAATGATGTCCATGCATGTAAGTATGTCATGGGAAGAAGGTTCCCGCAAGTCTGTAAGTTACAAGTGTATTAGTTGTTGTCTGGCAGCATGTGAATTGGGTCATGACAAGTATAAAGAGTATAGACATGGTGGTACTAATAAGAAGTCTGTTTGGCTTAAATTAAGTGAAGTATGACATATGAGAATGAGCATGCAAATAGTTTGTCAGTACTTGTGTTGAACCATGAGAACAATCTAAGTGATAGTGCATGCAGTTGTTAGTAAAAACAGAAATTGTGTTGTGAAATGTGGATGAATGCGGGGGTAGAATCCCTCGCGACAAGTTGATGGGGAGTAAGTTGGCAAGTCTAGATGAAACACGAACGACCTGTTGTGTTAGGCTTGATTCCGAAAGAGTTGGAGGTCATAAAATGATCAAGTGATACGTATAGGAGTTATGTGTCGAAAATCGTTGTGATGGAACGCGTGAATTGATTATAATTACTACCGACTTAATCACCCTCGTTCAGGGCTTACAAGTATATTCTTTTCAAAGTTAAGAGTGGTATCCTATGATAATTGAATACGGTATTATATAATAGGCCCAGAAGGAGGGAACTCCTTATAAAGAGTGTCAAGATCGTGTCGTAAAATACTAGATGTGTTGGGTAGTAGAGTGGGACTAAATCAGTGAACTTCGGGGCGAAGTTCCTTATAAAGAGGGTAGGATGTCATACCCCATTGTTTCCTATGATGTGTGTGCGCTTAAGGATCGCGTCAGTCGCTGCGTAACAAGTTGGAAGGGTTATTGGTTGTAAGTGTGTGAATACTTAGTCTGTAGTACGGTAGTACATGAGACGGATACAACAGTTAGATATATGATGAGTCATGTGCTAGATGTATTCAATTAAGGGTAAATGGTGTGGGGTGTTGGTTGGGTAAATGGTGTGAGGTGTTGGTTATTCGAGAGCTGACAATATATTGGTTGGATCTTGAACTTCGGGACAAAGTACTTATAAGGAGAATAAATAGTAATACCCCGGTCCCCTTATTCTTGGTGATGTTAGTTGCGATGATTATATTAGAGAAGTGATCGTTCATGACGAGATTGTGTGTTAAGGTAAGTAATGAACTCCGGGACGAAGTTTCTCATAAGGAGGGTAGATTGTAATACCCTTATTTTTCTTATTGAAAGTCAAACCGAGTCAAGATGGTCAAGCCAGGTTAAACCTTGCGTCAAACCCGGACAAATACGTCGTAAACTGTTTATCCTGAACAATTAAATCAAACGGCCCACATATAGTGGGCCTTGCTTACCCGTAGCCCTTATAATATAAAGTGTGGTTTCAAATCCCTTATTATTATAAACATGTACCTCCTTAAATCAAATCTGTTTCACACATACACGTATCTCCTTCTTATAATATAAAACCTACCCACGTTTCCCTTATTATATTTCATCATTAGGTCATTTAACAGCCACCACACAATAGCATACACCAAAAGAAAACATGTTCACGCACCCAGCTGTACCAAGCAAGATGAAGGGAATTAGCCTAAGGTTGGTCATGGATGTCTCTCTCACACACAAGCACACTAGGTATGTTCGTATTTGGTCATTAGTATGTCTAATCCGCAGTTGTTATCAAGTCGTTGCCGTTGCTTACGCTATTACTAATGTTGTGTTGTGTGTTGTCGATCGTGGGTGTTACGGGGGTTGAGTGTTGTTACCGTATCAGTATAGTGTTATGATCGGGTTGTCGTGGTCACGGTGCTGTTACGTACGACTGTTGGAAGAAGTAGCGACGGAGTCGGACTACAGTCGTCGGTGTACAACCATTGTCGTTAGATAGTTGTTGTTGGTGGGTAGTGCGTTCGTTGGGTGTTCTCGATATGGTCGATGGTTGTGGTTGATGTGTCAAGTTGTTTGGAGAGGGAGATGATGTTACATAGTTTTCTGGTCGTGGGCATGATGTAGGGCGTTATTATTTTGTATAGAGTATTTGCTAGTATAATTATCACGTAGTTTTTTTTATTATTGCTATTGTCTATTATAGCGAGGTCGGCATGTTTATTAGGATAGTATAATTTCATGAGGAACAGTACTGATTATAATAATGAGTCATGATTAAGTCGTTATCGATATTAATGTATATATAATATTTTATTAGGATCAGACTTCGTAGAATCTCCGTGGTGATATATATATACTACCGACGCTGTGGTGATCTGCTAACTAGGTAACATTTTCCTTACTTGGAATATTTTAATATTATAATGTCGTACGAGCTATGTATTTATGATATGAGATTGATATGGATGAGATTGAGTAGTGTAGTGAAATCCTGGCCGGGAGGTTCGTTCAGTAGTGTAGCGAAATCCTGGTCGGGAGACCCATTGAGTAGTATAGCGAAATCCTGGCCGGGAGGCCCATTGAGAAGTATAGCGAAATCCTGGCCGGGAGGCCCATTGAGTAGTATAGCGGAATCATGGTGGGCTTGAAGCCTATCGAGTAGTATAGTGGATATTATTGGTACCGTGAAGTACTGAGAATATGGAGATGATATTATTGATTGATACCAATAATGGTACAGAGACGGTTGAGACTGGATGTTTTATATTATGTATCTCTGTTATAATGTTAGCCTGTTCTAACCATTTTCTCTGTCTATATTGTCACCCTATTTTATTGGGGGCTTGTGATGATCCAATTGATATTTCCAATCAACTGGGGAGCAGTCTATAATACAGGTTATGTACATCGTGATTTGTTTGGATGCGGGGACGCTTGTACGGGATTGGGGTGAACGCGATAATGATCCTAGTCGTAGGACGGGTTAATGCGTAGGCATTCCTGTTTATATAGATTGTATAGCTTCCGCTATGTAACTAGAGTTATAGTAGTTAATGAGTTGTAATGTTTAAATCAAATGGTCGGTTTGGCATTCCATGTTGTATTGTAATGAGCTACTACCTCGTGAAATTGCGATGGTAACACCTTTATTTATTCGGGAATGTCTTGATAAGTCTCTTGGATAAATGGGGGTGTTACAAAGTGGTATCAGAGCGAACGATCCTGGAGCCTAAAATAAATGAACCTAGGAAAAATAAAATGAACCCCGGTGATAGACCATCAGGAGCCCCTCTAAAACTCGGTCGAGGAGACGTCCTTGTACCAGCATCGGCCCTCCTAGGTTTGACCCGGTAACAACGTGTGAGAATGAGATGGGTATATATTAGGAAGGGAAACGTTGTGATGCAATGAATGTTTTGTGATGACTGCTTGTGATAGTTGGTTGCATTGTTTGACGTATGTGATGTAGTGATCGAACTGTATAAGATGAGATGTGACTAGTACGTACTTACGGAATTACCATGTTATAGTAATTGGTACGAGGCCATATGAGGAATATGTTACAGCATGTAAGGTTGAGGTAAGAGTCAATTACCCTGGGTGAGAGTAAGTTCGTAGTCAGAATTGGTAGTAACATTCAATACAACGACGAGGTGTTGTATGTAGTAGTGTCGTAAGCAATAAACGAATTTTAAATGGTGGATTTGGTGGTAATCTGTGTCTGTCTTGTTGAAGTAATATAAAGGAGTTGTTGACATTACTAGAAAGGGATTGTTATCTGGTAACAGTACATGTATCACAATATGTTTAGAGGGTCGATAATTAATGTGGTTTAAGTGTGTTGTAATGTGAATGTTATTCAAAAGAACCTGAATACTTGTGTTCTGTTTGTAGTGTTATGTGCTTCCTTATCGATATAATTTATTAGCTGCCTTCGCGTTACATAATGAGGATGTATTGTTAGAAGTACAATGGTTCATAATGTGTCCATGAAGTGTGTCATATTGCAAATAAAGTACGAGTTAATGAGCTAATAGTCGAACAATGTAAGAATACATGAGAGGATTTCGAGTTAATGTGATTTACTTGCTTTATATTGATCCGAGTGGTGTCCTTATTGGCCCTCATCCTTCTCTCGTAGTGACGTAAATGAACTTGTCTATTAATCGGTTCTTAAAAGCATATGTGGTACCTGAAATTATGTCGAACTTTTGTATTATCGGGAAGAACAATGTATATATGAATGTGTCGTTTCTATTTCGATCACCTTGATTAATAGATTGACAAGATAAAGTATGAAATCGAAATCTATTTATTACTTGAATTTGAGTATAACGTATTATTAAAATGATATATCTGTGGTGTCGTATTTGTAAATTTCTGTCAAAGATACTTGGATATTTGTGTTTCGTTCGGAGTTCATATGCTCCCTGTCAATGTCATAGGTTCCAAGCTATACCTTGTTGTTGAATTCTATTCTTAATTGTTTAAATGAGTATTTATAAGAACCCGCGTTGAGTTAATGACGTACACATTTCCAATACTTCATCTAACTTGAATAATGTGTTTAGTGAGTTCTGTTTTGATGGCCTAAACAAACATGCTTGCTAACCGTGTCGAGATAATGCCAGAACAGCTTAAAACACCTTCGTTAATAGGAATAATGTGTTACTGAATTGTTTCATCTGTTTACAGTGTCTCTTTCACAAAAGTTCCTATTTGCTAGTGGTCACGTTTCCATTATACACCTTACTTAGAGATTAAATTATCACTGAGAAATTTATTGAGATCACTTTGAAGAGTTTGGATAATGTTGGAACTTGATTTGCTCGAAAATATGATTTTTAAAAATAAAAAAAATGTTTTATCAATCGAAACTTTTTCAACGTAAAAATTTGTCAGTTCAGGAAAATGATTCTGCAAATCACTGGTATGTTTGGAATTTGAAAATGGTTTTAACTGGAAAGTTGTAAAGGACTGTCTTGAGAGTCTAAGACAACTAGTTTCACATTGTTTTGAGTTATAATGATTTAATTACGATTTTTATATCATGACGACAATATTTTGAAAACGTGTCTAAGTCCATTGAATGATCATTGTTTCATCTTGTTCTAGTGAATGCACTAATTTGAAAATGTCTACCTTATTGTATGATGCAATTGAGTTAGACTTATATGTTAATGATGAATTTAGAGTAAATTCGGGTTATGAGAGGTCATACTTGTTCATGTTGCATAATTGTCATAACGTGAATCTTTTGGATCAAATGTGTTGTTGTCTGATAAATCTGTCATGGTCATGAGTCGCTTATGCGATAAAGAACATCAACGCACGTATCCAATAAATGTAGTACTTTTCATGAGAAGTCGGGAAAGGTCGGATCGTTAAACTACGAACCGAGTACGTTGGTTTGATAAGTGTAGTTTGTTGTGCCTAATTTGTGGTGTTTTGGTCCCGTTTTCCTTGTGGAACCGCTCCTTGGGAGCGGTTTATGAGCTACTTATGCTTCTTCTAGTTCATTTTAGGTTCCCGAGTCCATTCATGAAGAATTGGAACGATTTCGACTCGTTTCATACACTTTTGTAGCCAACGAAGAGAAGGGACGATCTCTCGGTGCCTTGGATTCGATCCCGAGACCTTGGGACCCATTCCCGAGCCCCTTAGACTCGATCCCGAGCCCCGAGAATCAATGGGAAGCCCTTGAGAAGCAAGGAAGGACCAAAAAGATCATAATGGAGGCCTACAAGGTCCTTCCCGGGCGGGATAATGCCTTCCCGACCGGGAAGGAGTGTGCAAATGGAGCTGCTGCTGTTTGGAGCCCGTCTCGGCCGAGAAGCAACTCGTCCCGGTCGGGACCTCCTCGTACCGGGCGGGACCGATCCGTCCCGGGCGGGATGAGTGAGCTGTAGCCCGCATTTGTTTCTTTTCTCCTCCTTCATTCTTGTAACCTTATAAATACTTCCCCCTTGTATTGTTTAAACATCTTACATTACCATACACTCTCTTAGGCCTCTCTTGAACGTTCATAACCCTAGATTAGTGTTCCTCTTATTAGCTTAATCTTCCTTTAATCTTTTGTTATTCCTAGTTTAATCTAGTTTAATTAGCCTTGTATTAAGGGATTCTTGAAGATTCTTCCAAGCTTGACAACCTTGGAGATTTGTTTGGGTTTCTTATTAATGCAAGTTTTCATCTCTTTCATCCTTGTAAGTTTAGTATAATCTTCTTCACTTCCTTACTCTTGTTCTTTGTTTATTTAATCAAGTTTGAATCTTTACTATTTGTTTATTGTTCTGGTTTGTTCTTAATGGATGTTTGGATGTTTATATTGATTTCTCTTGTTCATGTTAGTTTCATCTTGATAATGAGTGAGTAGTCTCCTTGTGGGGTTAGTAGGGGGATTAGGTGTGGATTATGGGTGATTAGGGTTTCATTAGGGGTAAAGGGGAATCCTTTGTTGCTAGACACATATTGGGCACACCATGTGTTTGTTGAATTGCTTGTGTGGGTAGTAGTGGCCAATACTTCTCATACTTGTTCTCATCTTCCCATTGTTTGGCTAGTGTGTGATTGTGTTCGGGTATAGTCTTAGACACGAGAGTGCGGACTTGGGTTTAGACGCGAGAGCGCGAACCGACCTTGACCTAGGTTTAGACGCGAGAGCGCAAACTGACTCTAGCAACTAGGAAACACCTACACCCTTGACCACCCAATTACCCTTTTACAATTAAGAACCCGACTTAACCCTACTCCCTTTCTTATTGATTCATCCTCCTAGTTAGTGGTCATTTATCTAGTTTCATTGTTTGGTTAGTCTCTAGTTATTTCTTTTAGTCTTGTTATAGCTAGTTCATTGTTAGTCCACTTTCTTCATCTCCAACCACCATAGTTTACCAATTATTATCTTATTTGTGTTTGTCTTGGTAGCCTAGTCTCGTTTTTAGATCAACCTAGTCTAAACTTTACAATACCGTCTCCGTGGACACGACCCTACTTACCCTAGCTACCCACTAGGTTTAGTTGGTTTATTTGGTGTTAGGATCGACGACAAATCCTACCATCTATTTAGCGCCGTTGCTGGGGACGGTGCATTGTTTAGACTTAGTTTACTTCTAGCTTGACTTTGTTACCCTTCTTTGTGCTCTTCTATCATCTCTTGTGCATATTTTGTAGCTTTTTCTTGTTTTCTTCGCTTTATTTTCTCTTTGTCTTTCGATTGTGCTCGTTTATTATCTTTGCCTAGTGCCCATAAAGCACTAGGTGGTCTTACGTTTGCTAAAGTGTGTAGTGTATGCCTAGGAGGAGAGGCGATTTCTTTCTCTTCAATCCAGAGCCGGAGAGACTCTTTAGAGCCTTTCGCCAACGGACGATTGATCGGGTTAGACACTCTCAACCGGGTACTAGCAATACCATTGAACAGCAAGCTCAAGGATCCGACTTGAACGAGTCACCGCGAGAGACCACCGGAGGGACCTTCACCAATCCCTTCGGTACTTCTAGTCCTAGTTCTCCCTCTACATCTACTTCAACACCGTCTACACCAACATCTCCCGCATATCCAACAATGCCTAAGTTCTCTTCTCATTCAACCTTTACGGAAGACGTTTTGCTCGGTCCAACCGTTTTACCGGAGGCATATACCGGTAACTTTGTGGCAAAAACACAATTCATCCAATTGGTCGAAAGAAGTCAATTTAGTGGGTTACCAACCGAAGATCCTCATCAACACATGGAAACCTTTTCGGATTATTGCGATGCTATCTCACAAACGGGAATAACCCAAGATCAAATCCGGTGGGTATTATTTCCTTTCTCTTTAATCGTTAAAGCTAAGCAATGGTTCAAGGGGTTAGACAAGACGACTCTTGGTATTGATACTTTGAAGAAGCTAGCCTTAGCCTTCTACCAACAATTCTATCCCCCGGAGAAAACAAATCTATTGAGAGCTTCCATCACCGTATTTCAACAACGGGATGAGGAAAGCCTCTATGAATCGTGGGAAAGATTCAAAGCCTTGATCCGCTCTTGTCCTCACCATGGTCTATCACAATGGTTCCTAGTTCAACAGTTTTGGAACGGGTTATATGAAGACTCAAGGGTCATTCTCAACATGGGATCGAATGGGAGGTTTACCGAGGTGGATGATGACCAAGCTTGGTCAAGAATCGAGGAGATGGCGGTGCAAAACTCCCAATACTCAAGGCCTAGAAAGGCGAATCGAGGAGGTAGGCACGAGGTCGATGCCATTACACAACTAAGTATTGATCTTGGAGCTCAATTAAAAATTCACATGGAGACTATTGATAAGAAGCTCCAAAGCCACCTCAATCAAGTTCAAAGCACTAGTTCCTCCAACCAACACTCGATTCATGAAGTTAATGCTTTAGGAGTTGTGTCTCCTACAACTTATTATGGGATGTGCGATATTTGCGGGATAGTTGGACATGAGCCTATACATTGTTTAGGAAGTATTGAGCAAGTGAACGCCTTTCAAGCGTTCTAGGAAGGTGCCTCCTACCCTAATATATTCCAAGCTTCCCATCAAGCCTTTCAACAACAAGCTCTACAACATCGTCCCTATGTTCCACCTCCCTTAAGGGACAACAATCAAGGTTACCAAGGTTATGTGGGTAATCCAATACCATTCAACAATTTCAAGCAACATAACCAAGGTAACTTCAACAACAATCAAGGGTTCCAACAAGGGAACTTCAATCAAGGTGGTTTTCAAGGAAACCAACATAATCAAGGTTATCAAAACAACCAAGGTAACACTCAAGGCCTTAATCAAGGCAACTCTCGTGGGTTCCAAGGGAACCGTCAACAACAACAAGCAACTCAAGGTCAACAACAACAAAGCAAGCAAAGGAGCCGGTCTCCCACTTATGACTATGGTATTCCTCTAGCAATCACCGATACTCCGCACAATCCACAATCTGCACCTCGAGATTTCAACATGAAAAAATCTATGATGGATATGCAAAGGAGTAATCAAGAATTGCAAAGAAGCCAAATGGGGATGGCAAGAAACCAACAAGAGTTATGTGCTCAACTTGAGATATTTGAGTCTAAGATGCTTGAGACTCAAATATCTCAAGTTGCTTTGGGAAGCTCTTCAAGACAAAAGAGGCAACTACCTCCTCATGGTGAAACACCGAAATTTGAGCATGTAAATGCTATTAGCACGAGGAGTGGTGCATCCTATGATTCCCCCTTATTCCCTAGTGAGCAAGTACCAATGCAAGAAGCAATGAGGATAGTTGTATCTCCAACTCAAGAAAACTCAAGCATGGAAGATCCAATGGAGGAGAAAGTCTTTTGGGAGATTGAGAAAGCCCATGAAGACAAGCTTCCCCCACTTCAAGGAAAAGACAAGGGTAAAGGGAAAGCGTCATTTGAGAAGTCCACCCCTCTCGAGCGAAACAAGGTTCATATCAAGTTGCCTTTCCCAACAAGGCAAATTAAGACTAAGGTGGATGTTCAATTTGACAAGTTCCTAGACATTGTGAAGAAATTGGATGTGAGTGTCCCGTTTACCGAGCTACTTACCCAAATCCCGGCATATGGAAGATTTATGAAAGAAATCTTGGCTAGGAAGAGATCCATCGACAAGGAAGAGACCATAGCGTTCATAAGGGTGGTGAGCGAGCTTATTCAAGGTTCTACGCTTCCCAAGTTTAAGGATCCGGGTAGTTTCTCGATCCCATGCACCATAGGCAACTTCAAGATTGAGAGAGCATTATGTGATTTGGGTGCGAGTGTAAGCATCATTCCCTACTCTATTTGTGAGCGACTTGGAATGAAGGAGCTCAAGTGCACTTCCGTTACACTCCGAATGGCCGATAGTTCACTCAACCGACCATTGGGGATATTAGAAGATGTGCCAATAAGAATCGGAAAGTTCTTCGTTCCGGTCGATTTTCTTGTGCTCGACATGCCGGAAGATGCTATCACTCCCATTATCCTTGGGCGCCCATTTCTACATACCGCCGGTGCCATGATCGATGTGAAGAACGGTAGGATCACATTCGAGTTAGGCGAAGAAAAGCTAGTGTTGACCTCCAAGGCAACACCTCGCCTACTAATGACGAGTCTTGCAATATGATCCACACCACGAAAGACATCGATCTAGGGGAAGAATCGGGACAAAGCTTGATGAATGACTTCTATGGAATTGAATATGATGATTCTGAGCTTGGGGTGGATGAATGCCCATATCATGAGTCTGAAGACAAGTGCCAAGACAAGAAGAAAGATGAGCCTCCCTTGGGGCCGCATGAGAATAGGTGGACGTTTGGGTATATACCGAAGAATCGCAAGTACAAGTTCAAGCCATTGAACTTAGTAGATCGGGATGCCCCGGGAACGTCGAGACAAGGTTGTGAAGAACCTTGGAGTGTGGATGGTTATATTACAAGCTTGATCGAAGATTTCTCGAGAGCCTTCGATTTGTTTCTTCGTGCCCTCGATGGAGATGGAATTGGCAATAGTGTTGTTGAAAAAGATTGAAGAATGCACCATCCTTGGTTTGACGGAGTTCCAAAAGAACCGTCTCATTGTATATATCTCTTTCTTGTAATTTGTTTTGTTTTGTAGAATTCTTGTAATTTGGAATTTTGTTGAGTGATGTCACGGAAGGGTTCCTAATGATTATTGTGAAGTTGTGTAGGATGATTGAAGTTTGATGGGTGATTATGTTAAGTTTTGGAGGTGAATGCCTGAAGCGATCTTGGGAGCGGTTCTATTATTGATTTTGGGGAGCTTTGATGAAGCTATGTGCTTAGGTGAATATTCGCAAATCAAGAGAAGCTCCACTTTTATCTCCCATGATTAGCATCAAGTATTTCGTGCTCGGTCTTCTATTTCTCCGTCAAGTCTCGGCTCGATGGGATTTTTATTGGAAGACGGAAGCTAGATGGTTGTTTTTGCGCTTAGAATAAGCTTTTGGGGACGGGATTTTGGATCCCGAGGTGTTATTTGTCGATTGGGAGGAAGGTTCGGTGTGTTCTTTTTTAAAGGAGGCTTCAAAGGCATCCCGGGCGAGAAGGCCTCTTCTCAGTCGGGACAAGTGGGCAAAAGAACCCAGCTACTGTGAGCCCGTCTAGGGCGAGACGAGCCCATCTCGGGCGGGACGAAGACTCATCTCGGGCGAGATGAGACCTTCTCGGTCGGGATGATATGACTAAATCCTCAGCTGATGAGAGCTCGTCCCGGGCGAGAAGAGCCCTTCTCGGGCGAGACGAAGACCTGTCCCGGGCGAGACGAGCCCTTATCGGCCGAGACGGGGCTGTTTCCTGCGCAGTGTTTTTTCCTCCCTTCCACCCCGAAGCCCACCCAGCTTCATTTAAGCCCGCCCGCCCCACACTCCCCTCACACAAAAAAATACCCAACCAAAACCCAACTGTGGACATGACATAAGTCCACCCCGACATGGCCACGCGCGGGTTTGGGGAGGCGAATGAATCTCCATATGAGATGGTCAAATTGAAATTTAAATCGAAGTAGGAGTCGCCACCGAATTTTGTGGTTATTCGGAACCATTCGAGCCCACTCTATGTCGTAGTGGGTCGTATACAAAATACGGCCCATTTCCGATGTCAGAATTTATTGGGCTCGTCCCTTTGCATTTGATACCGATACCGACATTATCGGATACCGTGTATTGAATGACTCTCGTTGCCAATGGATTCGGACATTCGGAAACCATGGTTCTGAGTAAGGGGTAAGGGTACGTGTTGGGAAGTTCACTAAGAACACCCAATCCCGCCCGCAATTAGCGGCCTTTACTTAGATATCATTCGTTTTTGGTGTACAGGCGTTAGTTCGATGGTTGAATGATATGCAAACATTATCTTCCTAAGCATGTGAGAAAAATAAATAAATGGGTTGCTAAGTCGTTTAATGCATCTTAAACTAATAACGTCAAAGTTATTTTAGCATGTGAGTTCGTTTTAGTCTAATAAAACGATAAAAACAAATAAATTGCTACAAACACGAGAAAACGAGTTAGTAACGATGAATAAATCGAATAAAGACATAAATAAATAATATGCATGACTCGAAAAAGTTTTAATGACACGTGATGGATTAACACGTGTTGACCGAGGTCGAAAAAAGTATTTATCAAAATATGTCGCGAAAGTCGCATTTTAATGTAAGGTTCGAATAGAATAAAAAATAAAAAAGCGAAGAAACGAAAAAAAGAGGCCCGGCGGATCAGGCCACCGCGCGAGTCGCCTGGAGGGCGCGCGACTCGCGTGGCTGCCTGTTCGGGTTTTTTTATTTTGTTCGAAAATCGTTAGTTTATAAATCGCGTACAAATATGGATTAATTTATACTCGACTTATATTTTCAATATTCGTCGTATTCGATATTCGATTATGAAATCGATATCGAATAGTCGGAATGATTTTAGAAAAGGTTTTAAAAAAAGTTTGTTTTGAACCAAAAAGTGAAAAAAAGAATTTTTGAACGAAAAAGATGTTAATTCTCTCCGCGTTTAAAATCATCGAATTTTGTAAAAAAAGGTAATGATTTTATTAGCATCAACGAGAATTAATTTAATTTAGTTCTTGTGGATACGATATTCGATTAGAGAATCGGTATCGTATTTTAAGAACGTTATATGAAAAATAGTTTTATAGTATCGATTATTAGAAATAAAAATGCGACGAACGACCCATATTAAAATATGAAACGACCGACGAAAACAAAATAAAAAAGAAAAGGACGAAGAGGAGGAGGAGAAAAGACGTGAGAGAGAGAGAGAGAGAAAGGAGAAGAATCGGGTTTGATTTACACCCTCAACCTACATGCTTCATTTTCTCGGTATAAGGCTCGTCGGACGGTGGCTTAGGCACGGGAGCGTCGAGATGATGCGGGTGAGTTAAGGTGGTGCAGATTTTTGGACGTGTGGGGCGTCGGGTTCGGCCGGATGGAAGGTGGTTTCGTCGGTATTTCGGGACGATTTTTCGGTATTCCTTCGGATGTGTGTCGAGACTATTTTTTGCTAGATATCGAGTATGTGTGACTAATAATTGTTGTGTATTGATCGATGATTCATGTGTCTTTTGTGTTGAAAATTAGGTCCTATTTATAGGAGTCGAGGTAGTCTTGCTTGTGTGACAAGAAATACCGGTTTGGATAGGAAATACGAGAGTTCGAAAGGAATGTAAATTCCGTTTCTTGGTGGAGAAGCCAAGTAACTCGGCTGGTTGGGGAGTGTCTCGTCTGTTTAGCCGAGTGTTTGAGCTTGGTTGGCGATTTGTTTCGGTTTTCGGATAGAATTCCTACTCGAGATCGAATTCTATCCTTAAACGGATTTGTTCAATATTATTTGAAAGCTGATTTTTTGTGGTGTTTGAGTCCGTACTGGACGTGTAGTGTCACGGCCAGCTCGTGTGACTCGGGAAAAAGTATCTTTGACCGGGTTTGACCCGGTCGCTAAAAGACGGTTTTACACGTGGTGCCGGAATCGACCCAAATTAGTCTCATTTGACTCGAAACGACCCACTGGGCCTGGATTTGAGGTCGGTTTTGTAAGATATGTACTCCGTAATAAGCCTAAACCAAATGTCCATGATTTCGAGCCCATATCCGAGTCCATTAAAGCATGTGTGCGTCCTATCATCATCGGGTGTTTGGCGGGACCTACTATAGACACCTGGCGGTCAAAATGTGGGTGTCTACAGAGCCCCCACTCTGACTGAGGCTTGGACAAGGCGAAAGTCAGAGAAGCTACCAGGTCAATCGAGGATTAAGACCTGGCAGACTTCCGATCGGGTCATTTAAAGTCCATTAGACTTGCGTGAAGGGCTCGCCAGCCATAAGATAGAAATCATACCTGGGTAGATGTCAACAGTCTATGGCTTCCCCGGAGAAGATAGCGTGAGTGGCCAACGGGTTGTCTTTGTTGTTGGGCTTACCTCCGGGTAAGGGGATTTTCCCGCTTTCGATGAGATCCTGGATAAGATGCTTTAGTTTCCAGCATTTCTCGGTATCGTGTCCCTTACCCTGATGGTATTTGTTGTAAGCTTGGGCATCGTAGAATTTGGAGCGACGCTCAACTGGATGATCAGGTGTTGGGCCTATCGGGGCGATGAGGCCTTTTGATGAGAGCCTTTGTAACGCATTCGCATAGGTAGTACCTATGTCGGTGAATACTCTAGGTGTGGCATTCCTCTTGGACGGGTTATCAAGAAGATTTACCACGTCAAAAATGCTACGAGTAGCAGCGGCGGATGTGGGCTTGCTTGTAGACGAGCTGGCCCCTTGGTATCCCTTGGTGGAGGCCTTAATGAGGCTTTCCAACCTTATATCATCCTCGATTCTTGTTCCCATTTCGGTTAGGATCGCGAAACTAGGTATGATGGCGTACCGGAGATGGATCCGGTAGGCGGGCAGGAGATTCTTGACAAAGGCTTCAACTAGGACCTTTTCACTGGGCTTATCGACCAGTTTGACGCTTTCAGCCCTCCAGCGCTGAAGGTAATTTGTAAACCCTTCCTCTGGTTCCTGGGCCATTACTTCCAGGGTGCGCATCGTGGTTTGGATCTCCGTATTGTCGGCGTAGTTCCGAGCGAATTCCGTTTCTACGTCGTCCCAAGACTTATATTTCTTGGAATCGAGCTTATAGAACCAAGCTTTCGGGTGCTTCTCTAGCGAGGAGGCAAACAGATGTTTGAACATGTCTGATTTGACTCCTTTTAGGGCCATAAACTCTTTGAAGGCCCGGATATGTAATACCGGGTCTTCGGTTCCGTCGAACAACGGGAGGCCTGTCAAGTTGAGATTGGCAGGCAGTTGATCGGTCAGGGGAGAATAGGTTCGAGCATTCTCCGTATGGATCGAGTTGTGGGTCGACAAATGGACCTGCTCTTGCAGTTTGAGGACTGCGCTAGTCAATTCGGCTAATGGGCCCTTAGTTTCGTCTTCAACACTCGGCTTATCTTGCTCTATGGCGCTAACCCGGGTAACGATGGCGATCTGGTCGCCCCTAATTCGGTCAAGTTGCTCTTGGATCTTGGCCAACGAGGTGTTCAACGCGTCTATTGCTTGTTGAGTCATGGTTCGGGTGTGAGGTGGCCTGTCTGTAAGAACACCGTGTAATTAGAATCGGACCCAAATGAAAAGGTGCATCCCGAGCAAGAAGAAGAAACGACTAGACTCGAAAAAGGACTAAAAAGCGACTCCTAGACGGGTGACTCATGGACGGTGGGCTTTCTTTAGGATTTCGGCAGAATAGGCCTAGTCCTGTGCGAAGAAAGACCTTCGTGTGAGCTATTCCCCAGACTTCGGACTCGATTGTGTAAGTGGGCTTCCTTTCGCAGGAGTTTGTCCTACGTAGGTGGGCCGTGCCTTGACTAATAAGGCGGACTTGGGATGGGGTGGAAACCCGTGATGTAAGATCGACGGAGTTTCGACGCTATAGACTCTTACTATTTATGACAAGACCCGACACTGCTAAATACGGGAAGTCCTAAGAAGAAAGCTTTGAAAAGAAAGGATTTGGATTTGAAAAGCCCGAGCAAAGTCGGATAGGACGGCCCGATCTTTTTTGAAAATCGAAAAAAAGGTGTCATCGGGCCGAGATTTTCGAATTTTTGAAAAGGATTGGACAGCATACCGGCTAGAAAATAGGCTATTTTGAGTCAAAATCATAAGTCCTAAATTCGGTAGCTTTTCGGGTTTTTGAAAAATGGATGATTTTTGAAAAAGATGCAAGTTTTGAAAAAGACGGTTTTTGAAAAGACGAGACATGGATCAAGTAGCACGTAGTCACGGAAACAGTCTTATGACACGATGTATGCTCTTGGTCTAAGTCTCGGTCGGTCGAATAGGGTCTATACCAACGACGATAGCTTTCTCGCAAATCAGGACGGTCTTCCTAAGCCGAGTTGGTCTTAGAACCTGCCGTAAAACCCATGCGAGTTCCGCCATCGAAGTCTTTAGTGGGTCAAAGTAGGAACGCACCGTGGTATAGTGGGACGTCGGTCACAAGTAACCGGCCCGGGAAAGAATGGGTTATGCATGAACCATTGAACTAAAACGTGTACATTACTATTCGAACGATTTCTTTTCGAGTCTCACCCTAGGGATGCCGATGGTAAGTGACTCATCAGTTGATCCCCAGCGGAGTCGCCAAATTGTGGACATGACATATGTCCACCCCGACGCGGCCACGCGCGGGTTTGGGGAGGCGAATGAATCTCCATATGAGATGGTCAAATTGAAATTTAAATCGAAGTAGGAGTCGCCACCGAATTTTGTGGTTATTCGGAACCATTCGAGCCCACTCTATGTCGTAGTGGGTCGTATACAAAATACGGCCCATTTCCGATGACAGAGTTTATTGGGCTCGTCCCTTTGCATTTGATACCGATACCGACATTATCGGATACCGTGTATTGAATGACTCTCGTTGCCAATGGATTCGGACATTCGGAAACCATGGTTCTGAGTAAGGAGTGAGGGTACGTGTTGGGAAGTTCACTAAGAACACCCAACCCCGCCCGCACTTAGCGGCCTTTACTAAGATATCGTTCGTTTTTGGTGTACACGCGTTAGTTCGACGGTTGAATGATATGCAAACATTATCTTCCTAAGCATGTGAGAAAAATAAATAAATGGGTTGCTAAGTCGTTTAATGCATCTTAAACTAATAACGTCAAAGTTATTTTAGCATGTGAGTTCGTTTTAGTCTAATAAAACGATAAAAACAAATAAATTGCTACAAACACGAGAAAACGAGTTAGTAACGATGAATAAATCGAATAAAGACATAAATAAATAATATGCATGACTCGAAAAAGTTTTAATGACACGTGATGGATTAACACGTGTTGACCGAGGTCGAAAAAAGTATTTATCAAAATATGTCGCGAAAGTCGCATTTTAATGTAAGGTTCGAAAAGAATAAAAAATAGAAAAGCGAAGAAACGAAAAAAAGAGACCCGGCGGATCAGGCCACCGCGCGAGTCGCCTAAAGGGCGCGCGACTCATGTGGCTGCCTGTTCGGGTTTTTTTATTTTGTTCGAAAATCGTTAGTTTATAAATCGCGTACAAATATGGATTAATTTATACTCGACTTATATTTTCGATATTCGTCGTATTCGATATTCGATTATGAAATCGATATCGAATAGTCGGAATGATTTTAGAAAAGGTTTTAAAAAAAGTTTGTTTTGAACGAAAAAGTGAAAAAAAGAATTTTTGAACGAAAAAGATGTTAATTCTCTCCGCGTTTAAAATCATCGAATTTTGTAAAAAAAGGTAATGATTTTATTAGCATCAACGAGAATTAATTTAATTTAGTTCTTGTGGATACGATATTCGATTAGAGAATCGGTATCATATTTTAAGAACGTTATATGAAAAATAGTTTTATAGTATCGATTATTAGAAATAAAAATGCGACGAACGACCAATATTAAAATATGAAACGACCGACGAAAACAAAATAAAAAAGAAAAGGACGAAGAGGAGGAGAAAAGACGTGAGAGAGAGAGAGAAAGGAGAAGAATCGGGTTTGATTTACACCCTCAACCTACATGCTTCGTTTTCTCGGTATAAGGCTCGTCGGACGGTGGCTTATGCACGGGAGCGTCGAGATGATGCGGGTGAGTTAAGGTGGTGCGGATTTTTGGACGTGTGGGGCGTCGGGTTCGGCCGGATGGAAGGTGGTTTCGTCGGTATTTCGGGACGATTTTTCGGTATTCCTTCGGATGTGTGTCGAGACTATTTTTTGCTAGATATCGAGTATTTGTGACTAATAATTGTTGTGTACTGATCGATGATTCATGTGTCTTTTGTGTTGAATATGAGGTCCTATTTATAGGAGTCGAGGTAGTCTTGCTTGTGTGACAAGAAATACCGGTTTGGATAGGAAATACGAGAGTTCGAAAGGAATGTAAATTCCGTTTCATGGTGGAGAAGCCAAGTAACTCGGCTGGTTGGGGAGTGTCTCGGCTGTTTGGCCGAGTGTTTGAGCTTGGTTGGCGATTTGTTTCGGTTTTCGGATAGAATTCTTACTCGAGATCGAATTCTATCCTTAAACGGATATGTTTAATATTATTTGAAAGCTGATTTTTTGTGGTGTTTGAGTCCGTACTGGACGTGTAGTGTCACGGCCAGCTCGTGTGACTCGGGAAAAAGTATCTTTGACCGGGTTTGACCCGGTCGCTAAAAGACGGTTTTACCCCTGGTGCCGGAATCGACCCAAATTAGTCTCATTTGACTCGAAACGACCCACTGGGCCTGGATTTGAGGTCGGTTTTGTAAGATATGTACTCCGTAATAAGCCTAAACCAAATGTCCATGATTTCGAGCCCATATCCGAGTCCATTAAAGCATGTGTGCGTCCTATCATCATCGGGTGTTTGGCGGGACCTACTATAGACACCTGGCGGTCAAAATGTGGGTGTCTACAGAGCCCCCACTCTAACTGAGGCTTGCACAAGGCGAAAGTCAGAGAAGCTACCAGGTCAATCGAGGATTAAGACCTGGCAGACTTCCGATCGGGTCATTTAAAGTCCATTAGACTTGCGTGAAGGGCTCGCCAGCCATAACATAGAAATCATACCTGGGTAGATGTCAATAGTGGCGTGGAGACTTCTACTAAAAAGTCTTGGATGTGTCTGTTTACAGATACATCCATCTTGTAATGGCGCGGGAGCCTCCATTGGAAGCTGTGGGTATACCGCTTACTGATAATCCCACTTGGAATAACGCATGAGCTTCCATTAGAAGCTGGGGATGTACCGCTTACTGATACATCCGATTCTTCAGTAAAAATGTTGCTTGAATTTTCACTGGGAATTTTCTTTTGAGAATTCTTCGGGAGTCTTGGGATACCTGTCTGTTTTGCATGCAACATTCAGATAAAATACCGACTCACACCGGGGAAGAAAATGATTTTTTATTGATTTTTTGGAAAGAGGGATTTTTTCGAAAATTCCGAAAAAAAAAACCGGAAAAATTTTTTTTAAAAGAAAAGAAAATTTGGAAATAGGAATGCTTGGGACGACTTGATTCCTGATCAGATTCTGACACGGATTCCTAAAATTTTCTGGTTAGGCCTGTATGCCTAGGTGAAGTAGGGAACATTGTAAAAATCTCTATTCTAAGGGTGACTAGGAGAGAGGATTCCTCTATTATAAATAGAGAGTTCTTGCCCTTAATCTTCTCATATTCCAACCTGAAATATTTTCTTTTTATCTTAAAATCCCTTTAGACTTCTTAAGATAAAACAAAACTTTCTGCTATGGGTATCGAACATCTGAACGCGATGCTTCACGCGTGGGCCCAGGATTTCCAAGATGGAGATAAGGTTCAGCTAACTCAGATGGGAATTGTGGCTTTGTTCCCGCTTCAGCGACTTAAGGTGGATGCACATTTTTTGAATGCTTGCTTAACTTTTTGGGATACTACCCACCATGTTTTCGCCTTTCCCCGGGGAGAAATATGTCCCCTTCTTGAAGAAATTGCTGCTGTAGAGGTTGGTGTCCCAATGCTCGCCCTGCAATTCCTCCTTTTTATCCTGATCCAAGGAGGAGACTGAGGGACTTTCTTCGGTTGTCTCATGCTGAGACTTCTCGTATGGTGAAGGGAAATTCTGTTTCCCTGTTTGATTTAGCTGATAAATTCATGGATCCAAATGGTCCCAGAATTCCTTCTATCCATAGGCGTAGGGCTTTTGCCTTCTGTATGCTGCACCGATATGCCTTCGAAGGTCGGATGGATGCTGACTCATGTTTGGGTGAAATCAAGCTAATTAGCATAGTGGATCAAATGGAGACAGGTTACAGCCCAGCCTGGCTGATAACTGGGGAGATTATCATGGGCCTTGATGCGAGGAGACTTGATCCAGATCGGCAATTAACGGGCAGCATTCGTCTTCTGCAAGTATTTGACCTATTTTTTTCGAAAATTTTTCCGAAAAATTAATTTATTTTCGAAAAAAAAAAAAAATTATGATTTTTCCGAAAAAAAAATTTCTTTGGATTTTTTTTTTTAAAAAAAAAAATTTCAATTTTTTTTTATTTTTCGAAAGTTTTTGACTTTTCGAAAATTTTGCAGATTTGGTTATCCGAGCGTCTGTCGATCATAGAGCCCCCGGTGAGCATATCCAGATATCGAAGCTGTCAGATAGGCTCACGGTCTCGACGAATAAGCTCCAGTCATCACATAAATCGGAAGTATTGGGATGAATAGCTAAAGTTCCATGGCGGGCCCTTGATTAGGTGGAACGTGATCTGGTGGTTCCTCTCGAAGATGACGGGCCTAGCTAAAAGGGATAAAGCCCGTTACCTGGTGATCTTGTCCTTCGACTGGACCGTCCATATTTACCCAGATCGTCTTCTAAGGCAGTTCGGTTCATTCCAACAGATCCCCGAAACTGAAGCAATTATTAGCGTTTCGCTCCAATTGACGGACGCTATGTGTGACACGTGGTTACAACGCTGGTTTACCCGTGTCATGTGGACTATACCTCGCCCTTGTCAGACCGTTTGGGTTTCCGAATCCTATCTCAAGTGGGCTTCGGAAGAATCTATAGAGGCCCGTGAAGCTTTAAAGACCGATGAGGCCTTTGACTTAGCCCGTAGAGAATCGGTGAAAGACAATAGATGGTTTTTTGATAAGGAAGAAATCCGAATTACCGATGTCCGGCCGGAGTCGGGTTCTAAGCCAAAAACTAAGACTCGAGCTAAAGAGACCGGTGCTAGTGACTTAGAGAGAAGACTCGGACAAAAGCTAGCGGTCCGAGACAGATTTGGGCCGCGGGAACGGTTATCTGAGAGGGCAAGGGTCCGGCTAGGACCGACCGAGGTGACCGGGGAGTCAAGTTCAAAGAAACGAGCCCGGGTTAACGAGATTCCCTTGGTGATTCGGGAGCGTTCACATCCACGCCGGCGTCGGTGGACCGAAAAAGAGACTAAGGACAAGGGAAAGGGAAAAATGCCTTGGATTTTTTATTATTTAAATATTAGTACTATTTGTGTGTTTTTTTTTTATTTTTTGTGATTGAATTTTTTGAAATAAATAAAGGAAGTTTATTAAAAACCGTTCCTGTTTTATTCGATTGCAGTGGTTGTGCCCTTTTGAGGGGCTGCCTACGTATGCACAAATAGCGGAATCAAACCAAACGTAGTTCAGACTTAATTTGCAATTTCGAAATACATCAAGACTATTGGTTCAAGATGTTTATAACAGTAGAATAAGTAATTCTAACTTTTGACTTGTCTTTAAAAGTTTATTTTGAAAAGATGTTTTTTTTTAATAAACTTTTGCAAATGACATTGAGAGAAACGGGTTAAGGGTAATAACGTTTCAGCTGGGCCAGGTTAGTTGGGTTGACAAACTCATTCCCGTCCAGATCTGTTAGCATCACCGCTCTGCCTGATAGAATCTTCTTTACCAGATACGGCCCAGCCCAGTTAGGTTTGAATTTTCCCCTTGGGTCCACTGGTAATAAAGCTCGTACAGACTTGAGAACTAAGTCTCCTTCTTTGATATTCCTGGGCCTTACCCTTCTGTTGAAGGCCCGTTGGATCCTTTTTTGATAAATCTGTATATTATTGAGGGCACGAGATCTTCGTTCGTCTAAAAGGACTAGCGAGTCATATCGTGCTCGGACCCAATCGGCTTCGGGTACTTGACTTTCGAGTAGGATTCTGAGTGACGGTACCTCCAGTTCGACAGGTTGGACCGCTTCCATCCCGTATGTAAGGTAGTACGGTGTTGCCCCGGTCGCAGTACGAATCGAGGTTCGATATCCCCAAAGGGAAAATGGTATCTTGTCGGGCCAGTCTCGATAATTGTCAGCCATCTTTTTGAGTATGGTGACAATGGTTTTGTTAGCTGCTTCTACCGCTCCATTGATTTGGGGTCGGTAAGGTGAAGACGTATGCCTTTGGATCTTGTACTTGGCTAACAAGGCTGCCATTTCGGCTTGAAAGTGGGTCCCATGGTCACTGATGAATTCATGAGGGATCCCATACCGACATATTATCTTATTTTGGATAAATTTGGCAACATGGCCGGCGTTGAGAATACGGTAGGATTCCGCTTCGACCCATTTGGTGAAATAGTCGATTGCTACCAAAATGAAGCAGTGTCCTCCGGTTCCCGAGGGGTTTATCTTTCCAATTATATTGAAAACGACAAGGGTGACGTCATGGTATATAGCAGGGATGGTGGCATATGCTGTACATTAGCGAAAATCTGGCAATTATGGCAATGTCTGACGTAAAGCTGACAATCGGTTTCCATGTTGTTCCAGTAATATCCGAGTCTCATGATCTTTCGGACTAGCATCTGGGCGTTCATGTGAGGACCACACTCGCCGTCATGTACTTCGGCCATGACCTTTTCGGCATTACCCTTGTCGACACATAAAAGGAGAGCCCCTTGCGGTGTCTTTTTGTAGAGTTGTCCGTCGTCGGTACGGATGAACTGGGTCGCTAACCTACGCAAGGCCTTTTTCGCTCGATTGTCGGCCCCGGGTGGATATTCCCCGGTTGTCAAGTATGTTTGGACAGCCTTATACCACGGCTCAGGATCAGGTATCTCGAGGTCCTCGATGTCGTGGATATATGCTGGCTCGGATCGTCTTTCGACACAGATCGGCATGCTGGTCACATGATCGGGAATGTTTAGTAAATACGCCAATTTTGAAAGTGCATCTGCGAACTGATTTTCTTCTCGAGGCAGATATATATATTCTACCCTTTGGAATTGTTTCTCGAGATCCCTTACTCGTGCCTGGTAGGCCACGAGATTGGCATTTCGGGTTTTCCAATTTTGGAGCGCTTGGTTAATGACCAGAGATGAGTCGCCGTGTACACGGAGGTTTGTGACCCCTAAATCGGCGGCGGCTTGTAGCCCGTGGATACATGCTTCATACTCAGCAGCGTTATTGGTGACGTCAAAGTCCAATTTGATAGACACGGGAGTATGTTCCCCTATTGGCGAGATTAGGAGGATCCCGACTCCAAATCCTCGGAAGTTGGAAGCCCCGTCAAAGTATAAATCCCACGTTTCGGTGTCAGTATAGAAAATATCTTCATTCGGGAAGGACCAAGTGTCGGTGTGTCCTTCATCAGTTATGGGACTGTCGGCGAGAAATTCGGCTACTATTCGGCCTGTGATGGCTTTCAATGGTACGAACTTTAGATCGAATTCTGCCAGCATCAGGGTCCGTCTTGATATCCTGCCGTTGATAATGGGCTTTTCGAAGAGATACTTGATCGGATCCATTCTTGACAGTACTTGTACCTCATAGTTGAGCATGTAATGTCGGAGCTTCTTAGTGGCCCAGACCAAAGCTAAACACGTCTTTTCGAGCATGGCGTACTTACACTCGTACTCTAGAAACTTCTTGCTGATGTAGTATATTGCTCCTTCTTCGGAGTTGACCGTTTGAGCTAACATAGCCCCCATGGCTGTCTCTATCGTGGTTAGGTACAGCGACAAAGGCAAATCGGGTTGCGGTGGCATAAGGACCGGCGGTGAAGACAAGATTTCTTTGATTCTGTCAAAGGCTGCTTGACACTTGTCGTCCCATAGTAACCGTTCCCCTATTTTCAGCTTCTTGAAGATTGGTTCACACACCATGGTTAGCTTTGAAATGAACATGCTGATGTATTCGACTTTTCCGAGAAACCCTCTTATTTCCTTTTCGGTCTTAGGAGGTTGCATCTCGGTGATGGCCTTAATCTTGGCTGGATCGACTTCGATACCGCGTTGGCTGACGATGTATGAAGTGGCAGACCTGGGCGAAGTGGGTCCCAGGGCGTGTGATTGGGGGCCGGTACAGGCCTGTTTGGACGGACTAGAACACCGGGGTGACGAGGATGACTTTGCCGGTTCCGGTTTGACCCATTTTTTCCGGGGTTAGGGTGTAACCAAGACCGGTTTGAATTCTCTCGTTATCGAGGACTTCGAGGATTTTTCCTGCGGGAAGATCGGGCCTTGATGTAACCCCCGGTAGAAAGCCCAGATTTTGTAAACATTCCGGTCCATGCTAACCGTAAAGTAAGGTCGGAAAAGATATTCTTCTTCGATGGCCCCTATGAAGTCGAACCCCCAAAGATCGGTGCGGCCCGAGGTTTTGTAGTTAGCCACAGTCATGGGTGTGGCTTCTAGAGTGATGACGGTATCGTGCAAAGGTAGCTTGACCTTTCGATGCAGGGTGGAGGACACAGCCCTGGTCGCGTGGATCCAGTGTCTTCCTAAAAGAAGGTTAAAGGAAGAAGTCACGTCGATCACTTGAAATTCCAGCTCTTTCTCTATCGGGCCCGTTATGATAGTGAGCTTCACGGCCCCGGCTACTGATTTTGGGCTTCCGTTGAAAGCCTGAATGGTTTGAGCTGTAGGAATGTAGTCGGCCTCGGTGATACCGAGGGCTTTGGCGGTCCTCAAGGGGAGGACGTTGACTGCGGACCCGTCGTCGATAAGGGTCATGGGCAGATATTTTCCACGACAGATTTTATAAGTGTAGTTTGTAGTGCCTATTTGTTGTGATTTGGTCCCTTTTTCCTTGTGGAATCGCTCCTTTGGAGCGATTCATGGGCTTCTTATGCTTCCTTTGGTTCGTTTCAGGTTCCCGAGGCCGAATTGGAAGAGTTGGAGCGATTCTGACTCAATACATACACATTTTGGAGCCAACGAGATAAAGGAACGATGACTCGAGACCTTGGAATCGACCCCGAGACCTTGAGATCCAATCCCGAGCCTCCGAGACCCGATCCCGAGTCCCGAGAATCGGTTGGAAGCCCATGAGAGACAAGGAACGACAAAAGAGCTCTTAAGGGAGGCCTACAAAGACCCATCCCGTTCGGGATGGCCTCATCCCGTTCGAGATGAAGGAAGCATGAAGAGCGGCTACTGTGAGCCCTTCCCGATCGGGAAAGTCCTTCACGACCGGGAAGGATGGCCCATCCCGATCGGGAACAAGCCTTCCCGACCGGGAAGGGTCAGTTACAGCCCCGCCTTGTTTCTTTCTTCTTCTTTCATTCTTGTACCCATATATATACTCCCTTCTTATAATATTAAGACATCTTAGGTTATCTTATGCCTTTCATGAGAGACTAAACCCTAGATAGATTAGCATAGATTAGTGTAGATTAGTTCTTAGATTATCGTTAATCATAGATTAATACTTGTAATTTGGGAATTCTTCAAGATCTTCACCAAGCTTGACAAACTTGGATGTTTGTTTTGGGTTCTTCCATTTATGCAAGTTTCTTTCTTCTTTTCATCTTCTAGTTTGGTATAATCTCTTTTCCTTTCTCTTGTTCATTGTTTTATTAATCAAGTTTGAATCTTTAGTTCTTGTTAGTGTTTAGTTCTTCATTCTTGATAGTTTCATTATGTTAGTTTTGTTGTTTGGTTTGATTCCTCTTGTTAGTGATAGTTTTAGTTTAGATATGTTAGAGTAGTGTTCTTGCTAGGGTTAGTAAGGTGATTAGGGTGTTAATTGTATGATTAAGGGATTGTTGGAGTTGTTGGTGGAAGATTTGGGTTTCTCCTTGGTTTGTTGCACATCACATGTTTGTTGAATTGCTTGAATGACTAAGTATGTACGAATGCTTGTTTTCTTGCCTTTCTCTTGTGGGTATTAGTTGTTTGTGGGTTCGGTCCCCTCATTAAGTTGCGAGAGCCCGGTGAGGACGACCCCTAGGCCGGTCTAAGTCGCGAGAGCCCGGATTCGACCTAGGTCTATAGCATGCTAGTACTCCGTTTGTGTTGTGTCGCCGAGTTGGGTTTTAGGTGGAATCTCTAGGTGAGTCTAAGTTGCGTGAGCCCGGGCATTACCTAGATTACCCTACTACCTCCTTCACCTCTACTTCTCCTTCGACCATTCCGTTACCCCTTTGACCCCGACCTAACCCTAGCCCGTTCTCCTTTGTTTGTTTCCTTTGTTTAGACCTAGTTTAGTCCTTAGCCTTCCCCTTAGAATAGCTTGTCTCGAACTTAGTCCTAGACCGTAGCATACCTTAGTCCGACCTCCCGTCCCTATGGATTCGACCCGACTTACCCTAGCTACCCTAGTTAGGTTATTTGGTTTTATTTGACGGTTGGGATTCACGAGAAATCCCTGTCCCCGGCAACGGCGCCAATTTGATGGCAGGGATTTGTCGTGAATCCCAACCGTCAAATAAAACCAACTAACCTAACTAGGGTAGCTAGGGTAAGTCGGGTCGAATCCACAGGGACAGGAGGTCTGACTAAGGTATGCTACGGTCTAGGAATAAGTTCGAGACAAGCTATTCTAAGGGGAAGGCTAAGGACTAAACTAGGTCTAAACAAAGGAAACAAACAAAGGAGAACGGGCTAGGGTTAGGTCGGGGTCAAAGGGGTAACGGAATGGTCGAAGGAGAACTAGAGGTGAAGGAGGTAGTAGGGTAATAGGTAATGCCCGGGCTCTCGCAACTTAGACTCACCTAGAGATTCCACCTAGACCCCTCGTAAAAACAAAGGACTAGGATCGTCCTATAAACCAAGTGACGGAGTGAAACGATCCAAAATGGTGAAATGGATATAAATAAATACGACTCGGGGAGGAATTTGATTCTTTTTTTCTTTTCTTTTTCTCGATTTCTCTTTTTCTATTTTTTCGTTTCTTTTTTCATTTTTTCATTTTTTTTCTTCTTCTTCTCCCCTTTATTCTTTCTTTTCGAATTTTTGTGAGATTTTCTTGGTTGCTCATTTTTTTTTCGATGCTTGAGCCTTTTTGTGATATTTGTACGAAAAACCAACTCTTATTTTGTAGATAATTTTTGTGGAAAATGGATCTTTAAAAACATAGTCACTCGGGTTATAGTCACCTAGACAAGTTAATAAATCAAATCACATCACGGGAGGTGGACGGTGGAATGGAATGAAGTACACACCCTCGAGCGACTTACAGTAGGAAACCAATTGATATATAACATTCATATGCAACGATCCAATGTCTAAATTTCATTATTTTCACGAAAGTTAGAAACTAGAAAAGAAACTAAATCAAAGAAGACAAGTGAAAGCTAAAAAACTTAGACACTTTAACGATTTTCTAATTTTTCACTTTTTAGGAATTTTTCAAATTTTTCTAATTTTTATGGATTTTCTAAATTTTTCAAAAGAAACACGAAATAGACATGAAAAATAAAAATGGTCAAAACAAGCTTTTCAAATTTTTATGGATTTTCTAAATTTTTCAAAAGAAAACACGAAATAGACATGAAAAATAAAAATGGTCAAAACAAGCTAACACAAGCATATATTTCCACAAAAATCAAATATCCACAACACAAAACTCCACCAAGGTACTAACCACAAGAGTATCAACTCAACCGCAACAAAATCCAACCAAAAGCCTCCCCACACTTAAATCGAACATTGTCCTCAATGTTCCAAACAAGGGGAAGGGGAAGAGAGGGCAAGAAATTACCAATTAAGCTCTTCTCAAAATTATAATATCTTTCCATGCTTCTTGTCCTAATCCCTTCGAGTCAAACTCTTGCAAAAGTACCTACAACAGAAGAACAAACACACACCCAAAACAAAAATATATACAAGATGGTGCTTTGTTTAAAGTCGTTAGCTCGACTTCTTCAAGACTTCAAGAAAAGAGCAATTTAATGCCCTTAGAAGTTGGTCATACAACCTAGCAAAGAAGTCCGAGAAATGACAATAGAAGACAATAATATATGGACAAAGCAATGCATAAACAAGAAAGACACAATTATTATGAAACAATTTTTCCGGGCTTTCATGTTTAAATCGATCTTCTTTGTCAATTTTGGGCTTTTTAGGCAAGGTGTAAGGAGTGAATGGTAAGAACGGTGAAGGGTGAAAAGAGGTTTGCAAAGAGGCATAAGAGGATGGTTCTTCAAGGATGCAAGGGTTAAGAAAATCATTATTAAGAGATTTCTCAACATCAAGAGTGTCCTCACTCTTTTCTTCATCACTAAAAACCTCAAAAATTTCAACACTAACCTCTTCCTCCAAGTGGTCAAAGAGTGGATTCTCCATCAAAAACATACTACCCAAATCCTCAAAAATGGGATTTTCAAAGATCTTAGGCATAGAAAAATCACTCATTCTACTAATGGATGAAGAAACCTCAAGATCACTCTCACTTACATCCTTTTTCTCACAAGGATCATCAAAAACATCAAACTCCTCAAAATGACTCTCCTTAACAACATCATCATCAACACATGTTGTATCCCCAAGGCTTACATCAACAATTACACTCTCAAACTCATTCAAATCCCTCTCGCCAAGAGAACAACTCGCATCATACAAACCACAATCATCTCCCAACATCATAAACTCTAAGTCACTCACATTACATGGCACTTGAGAATCAACAAAGTGGAGTGTGGATTGGTTTGCAAGAGATGAAATAAGATTTGGAGAAAGGTCGAGTGGATGTTCATCAAGTGAGTGCATAACATCATTATCTTCATCATTCAAAGACTTGGAAACCACAACATGTTCCAAACAAGAGTCAACCACAATCAAATCCTCAAGAGAAGAAATATTAGCATCAAAAGCGAGCTCACATTACTCAACAAATTCATCATCAATAAGCATGTCATCTTCATCATCATCACATATGAAATTTACCTCATTCTCTCGAGAAGTCTCCAAAATTCTCAATTTCTTGGCTATTGTGTCTAATTGAGCTTGAGCCTTACCATAGTAGGAGGTCACGGAGGAGTGTAATTGGGCCAAGGAGTTATCAATATCCTCATTTCTTTGCTTTTGAAGGGCAAGAAATTCGTTTTGGCTTTCTAACATTTGCTTCATCATACTCTCCATGCTAGACTCAAGGGTTGAGGTTTGGGTTTCTAAGGATTTAGATGCCAAATAGCTCAAAAAACTCAAGTATTCATTCAAGTCCAAAGATCTACCCTCACTCATGTAACAAGCCCATTCCCGAGTCTCCAAATTCATACCCTCATAGACAACATAGCCTAAATCCGAATCGGAGAAATAATAACCACAAGAACCAAGATATTCAACATATTGCTCAAACCTAGAAAGGTAATCATGGAATGGTTCATTGTCATATTGAGAGAATTCAAAAATAGCCTCCATCGGGACAAAATGTGACAATCAAAGGACAAGCCACAAGATGAGAGACAAACCACACACAAGGATGCAACACGGAACAAGTAACAATGCGTAGTCTAATAAATCTAAAACTAAACTAATATCAATCCGTTGATCTCCCCGGCAACGGCGCCATTTTGATAGCCGGGATTTGTCGTCAATCCTACCATCAAATAAACCAACTAACCTAAACTAGAATAGCAAGGATAAGTCGGGTCGAATCCTCAGAGAGATCGGGAATGAGTACTAGTTCGGTCTTGGATTACAAATTAGCTACGCGAATCAATTATCAAGGGTGAAATTAGACTAATTAAGCTAACTAAGAAATGCAAAAGTAAACTAAAAATCAAACAAATAACAAGAATGATGATCTAATAATAATTAAAGGCCTAGGGTCCGACTTGACCACCGACATATCATAATCATAAGCAAGGAACACCGATAATGGGTTGCTAGGGATATTAGGATGAGTGGTACGCTTCTAAGGGTCGACTACCTCCCTCCCGGGCTCGTAGTCCAACTAAGTAAAACTCGATCACCTCCCTCCCGGGTTCGTGAGTCGAGTTCCTAGGTCAATCGAATAAGTCCACTCCCGTGGTACTCAACCCAAGGTCCTAGGTCATTAAGTACGCGTCTAATCCCGTTCCTTTCTCTCCCCTCTCCCAAGGTGAAGAGTCTAGACCGAAAGTTAGAGTACCCTACCTAATTCTCACTCCCGTGTTCAACTAGGCGGGGCAAGGCAAGTCAAGGGGCGAGTTTTACTACCTAGACCTAACCGACTCCCGTCGGTGGACAAGGGTCAAGGGTTCAAACACAACCCAAAAACAAGTCGATTCCCGAATCCCAAACTATCCTCCTCCGTATATCCCGAACAATCCAAATACGGAATTCCAAACTTACAATCGAGACATACCGGGGTTCAATCGGGCCCTAGAAAAAGATTACTCACTAATCATAACTAACATAACACAAAACACACTAATTATTATTCTAGTCATAACACAAAGCATAATAAAATAATAAAGACACGAACTTGACTAACAAAATAAAATACTAATTCTACTAATTACTCTAAACATAATATCTACTCACAAAACCAACAAGACAAAGATAGAATCATAAAACTAAACACAATTAATCGATAAAGATCGTAACTTTAAACTAATTAATAACTAAATGTATCATAAACATAAAACTAAATATATAAATAAAACAATAAAAGATAAGAGATAAGAATTATACCAAAACGAATGGAATGTACTAACTCGAAAGTTGAAGAGCTAGATGATTAGATTAATTAAAAGTAATTAAAAAAATAAGAAAAAAATGGAGAAACAAAGGTTCCAACTGCTGCTGCGTGCGTTCTACTGCTGCTCCCTAAAACCCTCTCTACAATTTCTAATCTAACAGCCTACTTCCCCCCCTCAAATGAGGGTGAGGGTTTAACCCTTTAAATATCCAAATAAAAACAAGTGAAAGGACTAAAAAGCCCCCAACTTAAATGACACCCAAAAGAGTAAAAAGAAGGGTTCTTTCGTCACTTGACTTCAAAATTAGAACACAATTCATCAGCAAAAATCGATTCAATTGATTAAGGGACGGAAGTGCGCTGCTCGCCGGAGGTCGAACGGAGACGGAGCTGGGTGACGGTGGTGAATGGTGGTGGAGCACGCGGTGCTGGTGTTAATTTCGCCGGAATCTGGGCAGTTCACGGCGGCCGGAGATCGAGAGGAGTTGGAGACGCGAGGTGCACGGAGCAATGGTGGCTCGGTGGTGGTGCGCGCGGTGCTCGCCTGAGGTCGGTGGTTCACCGGCGGCGAAGGACTGGTGGTGTGGTTGACGGAGGTTCGCCGGAGTAATTGATGGTTGATGGTTGATTGGAAGAAGAAATTGATTGGAGATAGAGTAAGTAGATTTAATTGGTGATGATGATGAAGATTAATGGAGGGTGATGTTTGATTATGATTGATAATGGATTTGGAGATGATTAATGATTAGATGATGAAGGTGGAGATTGAATTAGAAATCGAATTGAGATGGAGGGATGAAGATGATGGAGATGATGAATGATTGAAGGTGAACAAAGTTACAGCTTCCAAATTGAACATGGGTTTGGCCATTTGGGTCAAGGTCAACTTGACCGCGACTCCTTCTCTTCGAGTCTTGACCCGTCTTTTATCGTCTCGATTGACTCGTTCACTCTTCTCGGTACCTATAACATCAAATATCGAAGCACAGTACCCAATTCTCGAGAAATATAATAAAATAACAATAACTAAGCTAGACTCGATTAATAATCTAAAAAAACATAAAACGGGTCAATATTAACAATTCGACTTATAAAATCGACTAAATAAGAGTCGAAACGTGGGACAAAAATAGGTAAAATCACGAGTTATCAAAATCCCCACACTTAACTCTTACTCGTCCTCGAGTAAGCTCCAAAGACTAACTAAGACCCATAAATAAAAACAAACAAAATGAAAACACGATATATAAAAACATACTCTCTCAACAAAATATTTACAAACAATCACAAGCTCCAATATCAAAAGTCGCAATTCTAAAATCTGACTTAAGCATTAACAATGATAATCAAACACTAAAAAGTCACATAATCACATTATACATCAATCGGTTTCGGTCCAAGCTATTTCGAGGGCGTGAGATGGAGATGGAAAGCGAACTCCCATGAAATTAGTGACTAAAAATATGTCTCGACCCCTCGTAAAAACAAAGGACTAGGATCGTCCTATAAACCAAGTGACGGAGTGAAACGATCCAAAATGGTGAAATGGATATAAATAAATACGACTCGGGGAGGAATTTGATTCTTTTTTTCTTTTCTTTTTCTCGATTTCTCTTTTTCTATTTTTTCGTTTCTTTTTCATTTTTTCATTTTTTTTCTTCTTCTTCTCCCCTTTATTCTTTCTTTTCGAATTTTTGTGAGATTTTCTTGGTTGCTCATTTTTTTTTCGATGCTTGAGCCTTTTTGTGATATTGGTACGTAAACCAACTCTTATTTTGTAGATAATTTTTGTGGAAAATGGATCGTTAAAAACATAGTCACTCGGGTTATAGTCACCTAGACAAGTTAATAAATCAAATCACATCACGGGAGGTGGACGGTGGAATGGAATGAAGTACACACCCTCGAGCGACTTACAGTAGGAAACCAATTGATATATAACATTCATATGCAACGATCCAATGTCTAAATTTCATTATTTTCACGAAAGTTAGAAACTAGAAAAGAAACTAAATCAAAGAAGACAAGTGAAAGCTAAAAAACAGACACTTTAACGATTTTCTAATTTTTCACTTTTTAGGAATTTTTCAAATTTTTCAAATTTTTATGGATTTTCTAAATTTTTCAAAAGAAACACGAAATAGACATGAAAAATAAAAATGGTCAAAACAAGCTTTTCAAATTTTTATGGATTTTCTAAATTTTTCAAAAGAAAACACGAAATAGACATGAAAAATAAAAATGGTCAAAACAAGCTAACACAAGCATATATTTCCACAAAAATCAAATATCCACAACACAAAACTCCACCAAGGTACTAACCACAAGAGTATCAACTCAACCGCAACAAAATCCAACCAAAAGCCTCCCCACACTTAAATCGAACATTGTCCTCAATGTTCCAAACAAGGGGAAGGGGAAGAGAGGGCAAGAAATTACCAATTAAGCTCTTCTCAAAATTATAATATCTTTCCATGCTTCTTGTCCTAATCCCTTCGAGTCAAACTCTTGCAAAAGTACCTACAACAGAAGAACAAACACACACCCAAAACAAAAATATATACAAGATGGTGCTTTGTTTAAAGTCGTTAGCTCGACTTCTTCAAGACTTCAAGAAAAGAGCAATTTAATGCCCTTAGAAGTTGGTCATACAACCTAGCAAAGAAGTCCGAGAAATGACAATAGAAGACAATAATATATGGACAAAGCAATGCATAAACAAGAAAGACACAATTATTATGAAACAATTTTTCCGGGCTTTCATGTTTAAATCGATCTTCTTTGTCAATTTTGGGCTTTTTAGGCAAGGTGTAAGGAGTGAATGGTAAGAACGGTGAAGGGTGAAAAGAGGTTTGCAAAGAGGCATAAGAGGATGGTTCTTCAAGGATGCAAGGGTTAAGAAAATCATTATTAAGAGATTTCTCAACATCAAGAGTGTCCTCACTCTTTTCTTCATCACTAAAAACCTCAAAAATTTCAACACTAACCTCTTCCTCCAAGTGGTCAAAGAGTGGATTCTCCATCAAAAACATACTACCCAAATCCTCAAAAATGGGATTTTCAAAGATCTTAGGCATAGAAAAATCACTCATTCTACTAATGGATGAAGAAACCTCAAGATCACTCTCACTTACATCCTTTTTCTCACAAGGATCATCAAAAACATCAAACTCCTCAAAATGACTCTCCTTAACAACATCATCATCAACACATGTTGTATCCCCAAGGCTTACATCAACAATTACACTCTCAAACTCATTCAAATCCCTCTCGCCAAGAGAACAACTCGCATCATACAAACCACAATCATCTCCCAACATCATAAACTCTAAGTCACTCACATTACATGGCACTTGAGAATCAACAAAGTGGAGTGTGGATTGGTTTGCAAGAGATGAAATAAGATTTGGAGAAAGGTCGAGTGGATGTTCATCAAGTGAGTGCATAACATCATTATCTTCATCATTCAAAGACTTGGAAACCACAACATGTTCCAAACAAGAGTCAACCACAATCAAATCCTCAAGAGAAGAAATATTAGCATCAAAAGCGAGCTCACATGACTCAACAAAATCATCATCAATAAGCATGTCATCTTCATCATCATCACATATGAAATTTACCTCATTCTCTCGAGAAGTCTCCAAAATTCTCAAATTCTCGACTATTGTGTCTAATTGAGCTTGAGCCTTACCATAGTAGGAGGTCACGGAGGAGTGTAATTGGGCCAAGGAGTTATCAATATCCTCATTTCTTTGCTTTTGAAGGGCAAGAAATTGGTTTTGGCTTTCTAACATTTGCTTCATCATACTCTCCATGCTAGACTCAAGGGTTGAGGTTTGGGTTTCTAAGGATTTAGATGCCAAATAGCTCAAAAAACTCAAGTATTCATTCAAGTCCAAAGATCTACCCTCACTCATGTAACAAGCCCATTCCCGAGTCTCCAAATTCATACCCTCATAGACAACATAGCCTAAATCCGAATCGGAGAAATAATAACCACAAGAACCAAGATATTCAACATATTGCTCAAACCTAGAAAGATAATCATGGAATGGTTCAATGTCATATAGAGAGAATTCAAAAATAGCCTCCATCGGGACAAAATGTGACAATCAAAGGACAAGCCACAAGATGAGAGACAAACCACACACAAGGATGCAACACGGAACAAGTAACAATGCGTAGTCTAATAAATCTAAAACTAAACTAATATCAATCCGTTGATCTCCCCGGCAACGGCGCCATTTTGATAGCCGGGATTTGTCGTCAATCCTACCATCAAATAAACCAACTAACCTAAACTAGAATAGCAAGGATAAGTCGGGTCAAATCCTCAGAGAGATCGGGAATGAGTACTAGTTCGGTCTCGGATTACAAATTAGCTACGCGAATCAATTATCAAGGGTGAAATTAGACTAATTAAGCTAACTAAGAAATGCAAAAGTAAACTAAAAATCAAACAAATAACAAGAATGATGATCTAATAATAATTAAAGGCCTAGGGTCCGACTTGACCACCGACATATCATAATCATAAGCAAGGAACACCGATAATGGGTTGCTAGGGATATTAGGATGAGTGGTACGCTTCTAAGGGTCGACTACCTCCCTCCCGGGCTCGTAGTCCAACTAAGTAAAACTCGATCACCTCCCTCCCGGGTTCATGAGTCGAGTTCCTAGGTCAATCGAATAAGTCCACTCCCGTGGTACTCAACCCAAGGTCCTAGGTCATTAAGTACGCGTCTAATCCCGTTCCTTTCTCTCCCCTCTCCCAAGGTGAAGAGTCTAGACCGAAAGTTAGAGTACCCTACCTAATTCTCACTCCCGTGTTCAACTAGGCGGGGCAAGGCAAGTCAAGGGGCGAGTTTTACTACCTAGACCTAACCGACTCCCGTCGGTGGACAAGGGTCAAGGGTTCAAACACAACCCAAAAACAAGTCGATTCCCGAATCCCAAACTATCCTCCTCCGTATATCCCGAACAATCCAAATACGGAATTCCAAACTTACAATCGAGACATACCGGGGTTCAATCGGGCCCTAGAAAAAGATTACTCACTAATCATAACTAACATAACACAAAACACACTAATTATTATTCTAGTCATAACACAAAGCATAATAAAATAATAAAGACACGAACTTGACTAACAAAATAAAATACTAATTCTACTAATTACTCTAAACATAATATCTACTCACAAAACCAACAAGACAAAGATAGAATCATAAAACGAAACACAATTAATCGATAAAGATCGTAACTTTAAACTAATTAATAACTAAATGTATCATAAACATAAAACTAAATATATAAATAAAACAATAAAAGATAAGAGATAAGAATTATACCAAAACGAATGGAATGTACTAACTCGAAAGTTGAAGAGCTAGATGATTAGATTAATTAAAAGTAATTGGAGACGCGAGGTGCACGGAGCAATGGTTGCTCGGTGGTGGTGCACGGAATCTGGGCAGTTCACGGCGGCCGGAGATCGAGAGGAGTTGGAGACGCGAGGTGCACGGAGCAATGGTGGCTCGGTGGTGGTGCGCGCGGTGCTCGCCTGAGGTCGGTGGTTCACCGGCGGCGAAGGACTGGTTGTGTGGTTGACGGAGGTTCGCCGGAGTAATTGATGGTTGATGGTTGATTGGAAGAAGAAATTGATTGGAGATAGAGTAAGTAGATTTAATTGGTGATGATGATGAAGATTAATGGAGCGTGATGTTTGATTATGATTGATAATGGATTTGGAGATGATTAATGATTAGATGATGAAGGTGGAGATTGAATTAGAAATCGAATTGAGATGGAGGGATGAAGATGATGGAGATGATGAATGATTGAAGGTGAACAAAGTTACAGCTTCCAAATTGAACATGGGTTTGGCCATTTGGGTCAAGGTCAACTTGACCGCGACTCCTTCTCTTCGAGTCTTGACCCGTCTTTTATCGTCTCGATTGACTCGTTCACTCTTCTCGGTACCTATAACATCAAATATCGAAGCACAGTACCCAATTCTCGAGAAATATAATAAAATAACAATAACTAAGCTAGACTCGATTAATAATCTAAATAAACATAAAACGGGTCAATATTAACAATTCGACTTATAAAATCGACTAAATAAGAGTCGAAACGTGGGACAAAAATAGTTAAAATCACGAGTTATCAACTAACAAGAGGAATCAAACCAAACAACAAAACGAACATAATGAAACTATCAAGAATGAAGAACTAAACACTAACAAGAACTAAAGATTCAAACTTGATTAATAAAACAATGAACAAGAGAAAGGAAAAGAGGTTATACCAAACTAGAAGATGAAAAGAAGAAAGAAACTTGCATAAATGGAAGAACCCAAAACAAACATCCAAGTTTTTCAAGCTTGGTGAAGATCTTGAAGAATTCCCAAATTACAAGTATTAATCTATGATTAACGATAATCTAAGAACTAATCTACACTAATCTATGCTAATCTATCTAGGGTTTAGTCTCTCATGAAAGGCATAAGATAACCTAAGATGTCTTAATATTACAAGAAGGGAGTATATATATGGGTACAAGAATGAAAGAAGAAGAAAGAAACAAGGCGGGGCTGTAACTGACCCTTCCTGGTCGGGAAGGCTTGTTCCCGATCGGGATGGGCCATCCTTCCCGGTCGGGAAGGACTTTCCCGATCGGGAAGGGCTCACAGTAGCAGCTCTTCATGCTTCCTTCATCCCGAACGGGATGAGGCCATCCCGAACGGGATGGGTCTTTGTAGGCCTCCCTTAAGAGCTCTTTTGTCGTTCCTTGTCTCTCATGGGCTTCCCACCGATTCTCGGGACTCCGGATCGGGTCTCGGAGGCTCGGGATTGGATCCCAAGGTCTCGGGGTCGATTCCAAGGTCTCGAGTCATCGTTCCTTTATCTCGTTGGCTCCAAAATGTGTATGTATTGAGTCGGAATCGCTCCAACTCTTCCAATTCGGCCTCGGGAACCTGAAACGAACCAAAGGAAGCATAAGAAGCCCATGAATAAGGAGCGATTCCACAAGGAAAAAGGGACCAAAATACAACAAATAGGCACTACAAACTACACTTATCAACTCCCCCACACTTAACCCTTACTCGCCCTCGAGTAAGCACAAACTAACTACTACACTAGCCGAATGGGTATTAGCGCACCCTACGCCCCTTCAACTCACGCGAGTACACTTAGAGGACAAGTGCACTGCACAAGGCAAGTTGGGTCTTGCGACAAAACTGTGGATGCAACCGGACACAAAACACATAAACAAACAAACATACAAACAACACATAATCGGTTGCACCCAAAACAAAAGAAATACCGCTTCCCTAAAAAAAATGGTGAATAAAACACCGGTTTAGGACTCGAGGTAAGCGACAATGTTCCCAAGCTAGCAATACAAACCAAGGTGGACTAAACCCTAATAGTATGACGATAAAGCAATAAAAGCGTTGGTAACTTACCTAGGTCCTCCTAACTTTTCTAAAAACGTACTACGGGACGATCGGCGGAGTGGGAAGTGATGATCCACGGTGTTAGTCGACACTGTAGGTAAGTGAGACCCCGCCCCGTTTAGCATGAGCCAAGAGGGTCGTCCCGTGTCCAAGACCGCCTAACTAGTCCAAGTAAAAAGGTGGAAAACATGCAAACTGAGGGAAGACCGACTAATGCCGCTGTCATCCTTCCTCGGGACTCAGTCCTTTGGTAGGCTCTTCACGGCAAAAGTCGGAAAAAGGCTTATTTTGAGAGGTAGGGGTTATTTTGTGAATCGGGTTTTCCATTGGCATTTTCTCTTTTCTTTTGCATTTTTTCTTTGTTTTCGCCATGTCATTCTTTTTTTTTCTTCTTTTCTATTTTCTTTTGGCTTTTTGTGCCTTTTCTTTTTCTTCAATCTTTTCTTTCTTTCATTTCTTTCATTTTCTTTTCTTAGCCCTTTTTGGCTTGATTCGGCCTTTTGGCATTCCTTAGTAACAAGAAAGAGAGATTTCAACAATTTGCATTTTTATTGTGTGGATTTGTGTAGGAGGTAGGGGAATGGGTATGTCGTGACGACGTCTTCCCTTCCTACTCGCAAAAAGGGGAGAACTTGGACTAATCAAACGATCCTAGACACGATCACCTAAGGGACGAGACTCGGCAACCAAGACCTTTTCACACCGTGGGTGGTCATAATGGTCAAAATGCAAATCCCGTAGTAAATCCCTAGTAAGCAAGGTGGACTCAAGGTAAAGGACCAACGAAATCATTGATTTAGGGTCATTCTACTATATTAAAGCCCAAGACTCAATTTATGCAACTAGGAAGGGAAAGTAAACACTCACAAACTAGCCTCTAAACCGGGTTTTCGCAAAATGTTTACACACAAGACACACAACAAAACACAAAACAAAGACACAACGAAGATGGAAGAAAACGAGACAAAACAAAACAAAACAAAACAAAGAGAAACAACACAAAAAAACCAAAATAAACACCACCCCGATCTTCAAACAAGTCTCCAAATCCACCACAATCTTTACAAAGCTCCTCCCGAGCACACATCATCACAATCTCCTCCAAACTCCACAAGGAATAAAGAAGAAAAGGGGGTGAAGAGATGTTACCGGAGGTCTTGAAAGCTCTCCAAAGCATTTGGTGAATTAAGCAACCTATAAAGAAAGAGGGGGCAAAACACGCACAACAAAACAAATATGACACAATGACACAAAAGGAAAACACACAAAAGAAAAATCTTTTTGATTTTTGTGAAAATTTTTCAAATTTTTAGGGATTTTAAAGATTTTTTCGAAAAACTAAGAAAATAAACTAAACTATACTAGAATATCGCTCCCCCACACTTAAATCGAGCCATGTCCTCATGCTCGATCGTAGGGTGCGGAGAGACAAGAGAAACAAAAGAAACTACGAAAATAAAGCTAAAAATCAAAAATAAAGTGAAGAAAAGGTAGAAGGTGTCCGGCCGGGGTGAAATCAAGTCACCATGGCCCGAGACAAGAAAGAGATATGGATGGGGGAAGAAAAATAAAAAGAAGGAAATAAAAGGAAATGGGAGGGGAGGGCTAGGTGTAATCATGTCACCTAGCCCGGATTCCGCCTAAATCCGAATAAATCCAACAAAAAGGGGTGAAAAACTTGAAAAAAAAAATTGGATTTTGAAAATGACTCTCGATGTAGTCACGTCATCGAGAGTCGGGAGCAACCATATGCCAAGGCCTCGAAGGCCACAAAAGTGTACAAGGGGAAGGGGAGTAAACAAAGGAAAACAAGCAGTAAAAGACGGAAATGAAAGGATAGTTGCCGTACCATAGGTTAGCAACTCACTCTCTCCATCGTCTCATAGATCAATATAGGCACTTGCTTTTCTTCATCATTGCTATTCCGCTTTAAACGTGATATAACCGCATGGTTAAGGTAGTAATGGTGCGAGGGGGGGTAGGATTCGATGTGAAACTCGGTGTAAAGGGAAGAGAAACGAGGTGAGGGTATGTAAATGAAGTGTAAGGGTCGCGTGATACGAGCAAGGAAGGGTAGGGAGGTTGGGTGGGGGTATACAATGGTTGGGTGGGCTCAACTGTCAAAGAAGAGGCCAAAAGAGGAGAAAAGAGACCATCCCGGTCGGGATGGATGGTCCCGATCGGGATGATGAATCCTTCCCGATCGGGAAGCCTCCTTCCCGGTCGGGAAGCCACTCCAGAATGCTCCAATTTTTGCACCTCTATCCCGATCGGGAATCCTTCTTCCCGGTCGGGATGGCATACCCTTCCCGGTCGGGAAACCTCCTTCTCGGTCGGGAAGGGTCTTCATGACTCCCAAAACCTCAAAAGCTTCGACGAAGCTTCAAAAACCGACTTCCATTCCCATGATCCAAGCTCTATCATTATCTACTCTCCTCTAGGGTTCACCTTTCCTTCACACCTATCACAATGAACTCAAATACAACATCAAATTCCCTCCCTCACATCGCTCATCAAAAATCCAAACGAACAAGAATTCCACAAAAACTAACAAGTCCTAAACACAAACATAAACACAAATACAAGCACAAAAGAAAAGAAAAAGAGATATTTACACTAAATACTCTCACCAACAACGCCTCCATAGCCATCTAGAGCTCGAAGGAGTAAGTCAAATGCCCTAGCAACATCTTCATTTAAGCTCACATGGCCGAGCCTAGCCACTCCCAAAAGTTTCCAAGTCGGAGGGAAGAAGCGATCGTCTTCATTATACTCGGGGTTCTCGTGATCTTCCGGGTCTTCGGAACCATGATAGCGACGACTCTTATGACCATCCGGTAGGTATAGTGGTCTAGAGTCGTGCTCGGTGTCATGATGTGGGAGATCACACCCTAGAGGTGTCGCTTCTTCTACGGGGTCGAGAGTGGAACTCTTTTCCACCGCCCGACAAGGATCCTCTTCACCAACCGTCTCACAAGACAAAGGGCTAGACATCGAGTGCGGTAGAGGAGGAGAAGGCATCAAGTTTTCTTCATTGGAGGCTTTAGGATCCTCCAATCCCCCATACAAGGCAAGTTCCAAGGCATCTACTTTTTTTTCCCAAGTATTGCGCTCCTTTTCACTCACCTTGTCTATATGGCCTAGAGGAGGTATGTCTTCATTTGGCTTTGGATTGTCTAGTGGTTCATCACGAAGAAAATCGAACAAATCCAATTTTATCGCCAATACATCGGCTCCCCAAGAGTTATCTCGAGAATCATGTTCACTCCCCTCCTCATTGTTGGCCCTTGAAGCCTCAACTTCCTCTATTCTTCCCTCATCTTCACCGCCTAAGCAACACTCAACAATGACCTCTTGATCGACCCTCGCTTCTTCATTTGTAGCTTCAAGATTGGGTTGAGACACCCGACCATGCCCAAATGAACCTTCCTCAACATGTAGTGGAGCTCGAGTGGCCGACATCGTGATATGGGCCATGAATGCATTGATGCGAGCATCTTGCACCTCTATTTGGGCCTTGAGCTCCCTTTCAATCCCTTGCATGTGAGTCATCATCACTTTTTGAGTCTTTTGCAATAGAACTATCGCCTCATGTTGACTCTTAAGCAATAGAGACATCGTTTGACAAGTCTCAACCAAGTTGGGATCTTGTGGTCGCGGGTTGTGTGAGGGCGTTTGGTAGTTGTTAGGATGTTGGAATGATCCTTGACAACTTTCTTGGTAACCATAAGGAGGGCGTTCATAAGATTGTTGATGAGGTTGATATGGTTGGTGAAATCTCGGGACTTGGCCATTTGCCCCAAAGTTGTCCCGTGATGATTGATGGTAGCTTGGACGAGCCATGTCCATAACGTCGCTTTGGTACCTAGGATGAGCTAGAAGCACTTGAGCAAACGTTAGTATCCTAGTGCTTTTGAGGCACTAGGAAGAGAGAGTAGCACACAAAAAGAAAAACGGAGATACACAAGGAGAAGAGAACACAAAAATCAAGAACAAAGTCCCAAACTAAGCAAACAAAAGTCTAAACTACGCCGTCCCCGGCAACGGCGCCAATTTGATGGCAGGGATTTGTCGTGAATCCCAACCGTCAAATAAAACCAACTAACCTAACTAGGGTATCTAGGGTAAGTCGGGTCGAATCCACAGGGACGGGAGGTCGGACTAAGGTATGCTACGGTCTAGGACTAAGTTCGAGACAAGCTATTCTAAGGGGAAGGCTAAGGACTAAACTAGGTCTAAACAAAGGAAACAAACAAAGGAGAACGGGCTAGGGTTAGGTCGGGGTCAAAGGGGTAACGGAATGGTCGAAGGAGAACTAGAGGTGAAGGAGGTAGTAGGGTAATCTAGGTAATGCCCGGGCTCTCGCAACTTAGACTCACCTAGAGATTCCACATAAAACCCAACTCGGCGACACAACACAAACGGAGTACTAGCATGCTATAGACCTAGGTCGAATCCGGGCTCTCGCGACTTAGACTGGCCTAGGGGTCGTCCTCACCGAGCTCTCGCAACTTAATGAGGGGACCGAACCCACAAACAACTAATACCCACAAGAGAAAGGCAAGAAAACAAGCATTCGTACATACTTAGTCATTCAAGCAATTCAACAAACATGTGATGTGCAACAAACCAAGGAGAAACCCAAATCTTCCACCAACAACTCCAACAATCCCTTAATCATCCAATTAACACCCTAATCACCTTACTAACCCTATCAAGAACACTACTCTAACATATCTAAACTAAAACTACCACTAACAAGAGGAATCAAACCAAACAACAAAACTAACATAATGAAACTATCAAGAATGAAGAACTAAACACTAACAAGAACTAAAGATTCAAACTTGACTAATAAAACAATGAACAAGAGAAAGGAAAAGAGATTATACCAAACTAGAAGATGAAAAGAAGAAAGAAACTTGCATAAATGGAAGAACCCAAAACAAATATCCAAGTTTGTCAAGTTTGGTGAAGATCTTGAAGAATTCCCAAATTACAAGTATTAATCTATGATTAACGATAATCTAAGAACTAATCTACACTAATCTATGCTAATCTATCTAGGGTTTAGTCTCTCATGAAAGGCATAAGATAACCTAAGATGTCTTAATATTACAAGAAGGGAGTATATATATGGGTACAAGAATGAAAGAAGAAGAAAGAAACAAGGCGGGGCTGTAACAGACCCTTCCCGGTCGGGAAGGCTTGTTCCCAATCGGGATGGGCCATCCTTCCCGGTCGGGAAGGACTTTCCCGATCGGGAAGGGCTCAGAGTAGCCGCTCTTCATGCTTCCTTCATCTCGAACGGGATGAGGCCATCCCGAACGGGATGGGTCTTTGTAGGCCTCCCTTAAGAGCTCTTTTGTCCTTCCTTGTCTCTCATGGGCTTCCCACCGATTCTCGGGACTCGGGATCGGGTCTCGGAGGCTCGGGATTGGATCCCACGGTCTCGGGGTCGATTCCAAGGTCTCGAGTCATCGTTCCTTTATCTCGTTGGCTCCAAAATGTGTATGTATTGAGTCGAAATCGCTCCAACTCTTCCAATTCGGCCTCGGGAACCTGAAACAAACCAAAGGAAGCACAAGAAGCCCATGAATCGCTCCAAAGGAGCGATTCCACAAGGAAAAAGGGACCAAAACACAACAAATAGGCACTACAAACTACACTTATCAAGATTACCGTGATGTAGAGAGCCATGTTGTGGGCTGGCCCAAATGATGGTAGATCAGTATTGGAGAAGGTGATGAGTGGGCCTTCTTCTTTAGCTTTCCCTTTTAGGTGGGGTAGAACCGTGGCTACCATTTCAGCTGGAGTAGCCATAGAGTCGATCTTGACTTGATCGAGGGCCTTAGTGAGTGCCTCTCGATGTTCCTGAGAGCTAACTAGGAGTTGCCATATAGAGAGGTCAACTCGAGTCTTGCTCAGCTGCTTCACCAGAGCCTTTTCAGTAGTTGGCGGCTCTTCCGGGACGACCTCCGCTTTAGGCGGTGGTTCGGTGATGATGAGGGCGTGACTGCTGGTTAAGGCCTTGGACTTAACCTTCTGGATCTCCTCGGGCGTGATAGGGACGGCTTCTCCCTTAGTGAGATAGACGTCGTCTTCATCGTCACACCAGATCCCGTTGATTTGCGGGATAAACGGGGAAATGAGATGTGAACAGTCTATGGCTTCCCCGGAGAAGATAGCGTGAGTGGCCAACGGGTTGTCTTTGTTGTTGGGCTTACCTCCGGGTAAGGGGATTTTCCCGCTTTCGATGAGATCCTGGATAAGATGCTTTAGTTTCCAGCATTTCTCGGTATCGTGTCCCTTACCCTGATGGTATTTGTTGTAAGCTTGGGCATCGTAGAATTTGGAGCGACGCTCAACTAGATGATCAGGTGTTGGGCCTATCGGGGCGATGAGGCCTTTTGATGAGAGCCTTTGTAACGCATTCGCATAGGTAGTACCTATGTCGGTGAATACTCTAGGTGTGGCATTCCTCTTGGACGGGTTATCAAGAAGATTTACCACGTCAAAAATGCTACGAGTAGCAGCGGCGGATGTGGGCTTGCTTGTAGACGAGCTGGCCCCTTGGTATCCCTTGGTGGAGGCCTTAATGAGACTTTCCAACCTTATATCATCCTCGATTCTTGTTCCCATTTCGGTTAGGATCGCGAAACTAGGTATGATGGCGTACCGGAGATGGATCCGGTAGGCGGGCAGGAGATTCTTGACAAAGGCTTCAACTAGGACCTTTTCACTGGGCTTATCGACCAGTTTGACGCTTTCAGCCCTCCAGCGCTGAAGGTAATTTGTAAACCCTTCCTCTGGTTCCTGGGCCATTACTTCCAGGGTGCGCATCGTGGTTTGGATCTCCGTATTGTCGGCGTAGTTCCGAGCGAATTCCGTTTCTACGTCGTCCCAAGACTTGTATTTCTTGGAATCGAGCTTATAGAACCAAGCTTTCGGGTGCTTCTCTAGCGAGGAGGCAAACAGATGTTTGAACATGTCTGATTTGACTCCTTTTAGGGCCATAAACTCTTTGAAGGCCCGGATATGTAATACCGGGTCTTCGGTTCCGTCGAACAACGGGAGGCCTGTCAAGTTGAGATTGGCAGGCAGTTGATCGGTCAGGGGAGAATAGGTTCGAGCATTCTCCGTATGGATCGAGTTGTGGGTCGACAAATGGACCTGCTCTTGCAGTTTGAGGACTGCGCTAGTCAATTCGGCTAATGGGCCCTTAGTTTCGTCTTCAACACTCGGCTTATCTTGCTCTATGGCGCTAACCCGGGTAACGATGGCGATCTGGTCGCCCCTAATTCGGTCGAGTTGCTCTTGGATCTTGGCCAACGAGGTGTTCAACGCGTCTATTGCTTGTTGAGTCATGGTTCGGGTGTGAGGTGGCCTGTCTGTAAGAACACCGTGTAATTAGAATCGGACCCAAATGAGAAGGTGCATCCCGAGCAAGAAGAAGAAACGACTAGACTCGAAAAAGGACTAAAAAGCGACTCCTAGACGGGTGACTCATGGACGGTGGGCTTTCTTTAGGATTTCGGCAGAATAGGCCTAGTCCTGTGCGAAGAAAGACCTTCGTGTGAGCTATTCCCCAGACTTCGGACTCGATTGTGTAAGTGGGCTTCCTTTCGCAGGAGTTTGTCCTACGTAGGTGGGCCGTGCCTTGACTAATAAGGCGGACTTGGGATGGGGTGGAAACCCGTGATGTAAGATCGACGGAGTTTCGACGCTATAGACTCTTACTATTTATGACAAGACCCGACACTGCTAAATACGGGAAGTCCTAAGAAGAAAGCTTTGAAAAGAAAGGATTTGGATTTGAAAAGCCCGAGCAAAGTCGGATAGGACGGCCCGATCTTTTTTGAAAATCGAAAAAAAGGTGTCATCGGGCCGAGATTTTCGAATTTTTGAAAAGGATTGGACAGCATACCGGCTAGAAAATAGGCTATTTTGAGTCAAAATCATAAGTCCTAAATTCGGTAGCTTTTCGGGTTTTTGAAAAATGGATGATTTTTGAAAAAGATGCAAGTTTTGAAAAAGACGGTTTTTGAAAAGACGAGACATGGATCAAGTAGCACATAGTCACGGAAACAGTCTTATGACACGATGTATGCTCTTGGTCTAAGTCTCGGTCGGTCGAATAGGGTCTATACCAACGACGATAGCTTTCTCGCAAATCAGGACGGTCTTCCTAAGCCGAGTTGGTCTTAGAACCTGCCGTAAAACCCATGCGAGTTCCGCCATCGAAGTCTTTAGTGGGTCAAAGTAGGAACGCACCGTGGTATAGTGGGACGTCGGTCACAAGTAACCGGCCCGGGAAAGAATGGGTTATGCATGAACCATTGAACTAAAACGTGTACATTACTATTCGAACGATTTCTTTTCGAGTCTCACCCTAGGGATGCCGATGGTAAGTGACTCATCAGTTGATCCCCAGCGGAGTCGCCAAATTGTGGACATGACATATGTCCACCCCGACGCGGCCACGCGCGGGTTTGGGGAGGCGAATGAATCTCCATATGAGATGGTCAAATTGAAATTTAAATCGAAGTAGGAGTCGCCACCGAATTTTGTGGTTATTCGGAACCATTCGAGCCCACTCTATGTCGTAGTGGGTCGTATACAAAATACGGCCCATTTCCGATGACAGAGTTTATTGGGCTCGTCCCTTTGCATTTGATACCGATACCGACATTATCGGATACCGTGTATTGAATGACTCTCGTTGCCAATGGATTCGGACATTCGGAAACCATGGTTCTGAGTAAGGAGTGAGGGTACGTGTTGGGAAGTTCACTAAGAACACCCAACCCCGCCCGCACTTAGCGGCCTTTACTAAGATATCGTTCGTTTTTGGTGTACACGCGTTAGTTCGACGGTTGAATGATATGCAAACATTATCTTCCTAAGCATGTGAGAAAAATAAATAAATGGGTTGCTAAGTCGTTTAATGCATCTTAAACTAATAACGTCAAAGTTATTTTAGCATGTGAGTTCCTTTTAGTCTAATAAAACGATAAAAACAAATAAATTGCTACAAACACGAGAAAACGAGTTAGTAACGATGAATAAATCGAATAAAGACATAAATAAATAATATGCATGACTCGAAAAAGTTTTAATGACACGTGATGGATTAACACGTGTTGACCGAGGTCGAAAAAAGTATTTATCAAAATATGTCGCGAAAGTCGCATTTTAATGTAAGGTTCGAAATAGAAAAGCGAAGAAACGAAAAAAAGAGACCCGGCGGATCAGGCCACCACGCGAGTCGCCTAAAGGGCGCGCGACTCGCGTGGCTGCCTGTTCGGGTTTTTTTATTTTGTTCGAAAATCGTTAGTTTATAAATCGCGTACAAATATGGATTAATTTATACTCGACTTATATTTTCGATATTCGTCGTATTCGATATTCGATTATGAAATCGATATCGAATAGTCGGAATGATTTTAGAAAAGGTTTTAAAAAAAGTTTGTTTTGAACGAAAAAGTGAAAAAAAGAATTTTTGAACGAAAAAGATGTTAATTCTCTCCGCGTTTAAAATCATCGAATTTTGTAAAAAAAGGTAATGATTTTATTAGCATCAACGAGAATTAATTTAATTTAGTTCTTGTGGATACGATATTCGATTAGAGAATCGGTATCATATTTTAAGAACGTTATATGAAAAATAGTTTTATAGTATCGATTATTAGAAATAAAAATGCGACGAACGACCCATATTAAAATATGAAACGACCGACGAAAACAAAATAAAAAAGAAAAGGACGAAGAGGAGGAGAAAAGACGTGAGAGAGAGAGAGAAAGGAGAAGAATCGGGTTTGATTTACACCCTCAACCTACATGCTTCGTTTTCTCGGTATAAGGCTCGTCGGACGGTGGCTTATGCACGGGAGCGTCGAGATGATGCGGGTGAGTTAAGGTGGTGCGGATTTTTGGACGTGTGGGGCGTCGGGTTCGGCCGGATGGAAGGTGGTTTCGTTGGTATTTCGGGACGAATTTTCGGTATTCCTTCGGATGTGCGTCGAGACTATTTTTTGCTAGATATCGAGTATGTGTGACTAATAATTGTTGTGTACTGATCGATGATTCATGTGTCTTTTGTGTTGAATATGAGGTCCTATTTATAGGAGTCGAGGTAGTCTTGCTTGTGTGACAAGAAATACCGGTTTGGATAGGAAATACGAGAGTTCGAAAGGAATGTAAATTCCGTTTCATGGTGGAGAAGCCAAGTAACTCGGCTGGTTGGGGAGTGTCTCGGCTGTTTGGCCGAGTGTTTGAGCTTGGTTGGCGATTTGTTTCGGTTTTCGGATAGAATTCTTACTCGAGATCGAATTCTATCCTTAAACGGATATGTTTAATATTATTTGAAAGCTGATTTTTTGTGGTGTTTGAGTCCGTACTGGACGTGTAGTGTCACGGCCAGCTCGTGTGACTCGGGAAAAAGTATCTTTGACCGGGTTTGACCCGGTCGCTAAAAGACGGTTTTACCCCTGGTGCCGGAATCGACCCAAATTAGTCTCATTTGACTCGAAACGACCCACTGGGCCTGGATTTGAGGTCGGTTTTGTAAGATATGTACTCCGTAATAAGCCTAAACCAAATGTCCATGATTTCGAGCCCATATCCGAGTCCATTAAAGCATGTGTGCGTCCTATCATCATCGGGTGTTTGGCGGGACCTACTATAGACACCTGGCGGTCAAAATGTGGGTGTCTACAGAGCCCCCACTCTAACTGAGGCTTGGACAAGGCGAAAGTCAGAGAAGCTACCAGGTCAATCGAGGATTAAGACCTGGCAGACTTCCGATCGGGTCATTTAAAGTCCATTAGACTTGCGTGAAGGGCTCGCCAGCCATAACATAGAAATCATACCTGGGTAGATGTCAATAGTGGCGTGGAGACTTCTACTAAAAAGTCTTGGATGTGTCTGTTTACAGATACATCCATCTTGTAATGGCGCGGGAGCCTCCATTGGAAGCTGTGGGTATACCGCTTACTGATAATCCCACTTGGAATAACGCATGAGCTTCCATTAGAAGCTGGGGATGTACTGCTTACTGATACATCCGATTCTTCAGTAAAAATGTTGCTTGAATTTTCACTGGGAATTTTCTTTTGAGAATTCTTCGGGAGTCTTGGGATACCTGTCTGTTTTGCATGCAACATTCAGATAAAATACCGACTCACGCCGGGGAAGAAAATGATTTTTTATTGATTTTTTGGAAAGAGGGATTTTTTCGAAAATTCCGAAAAAAAAAACCGGAAAAAATTTTTTTAAAAGAAAAGAAAATTTGGAAATAGGAATGCTTGGGACGACTTGATTCCTGATCAGATTCTGACACGGATTCCTAAAATTTTCTGGTTAGGCCTGTATGCCTAGGTGAAGTAGGGAACATTGTAAAAATCTCTATTCTAAGGGTGACTAGGAGAGAGGATTCCTCTATTATAAATAGAGAGTTCTTGCCCTTAATCTTCTCATATTCCAACCTGAAATATTTTCTTTTTATCTTAAAATCCCTTTAGACTTCTTAAGATAAAACAAAACTTTCTGCTATGGGTATCGAACATCTGAACGCGATGCTTCACGCGTGGGCCCAGGATTTCCAAGATGGAGATAAGGTTCAGCTAACTCAGATGGGAATTGTGGCTTTGTTCCCGCTTCAGCGACTTAAGGTGGATGCACATTTTTTGAATGCTTGCTTAACTTTTTGGGATACTACCCACCATGTTTTCGCCTTTCCCCGGGGAGAAATATGTCCCCTTCTTGAAGAAATTGCTGCTGTAGAGGTTGGTGTCCCAATGCTCGCCCTGCAATTCCTCCTTTTTATCCTGATCCAAGGAGGAGACTGAGGGACTTTCTTCGGTTGTCTCATGCTGAGACTTCTCGTATGGTGAAGGGAAATTCTGTTTCCCTGTTTGATTTAGCTGATAAATTCATGGATCCAAATGGTCCCAGAATTCCTTCTATCCATAGGCGTAGGGCTTTTGCCTTCTGTATGCTGCACCGATATGCCTTCGAAGGTCGGATGGATGCTGACTCATGTTTGGGTGAAATCAAGCTAATTAGCATAGTGGATCAAATGGAGACAGGTTACAGCCCAGCCTGGCTGATAACTGGGGAGATTATCATGGGCCTTGATGCGAGGAGACTTGATCCAGATCGGCAATTAACGGGCAGCATTCGTCTTCTGCAAGTATTTGACCTATTTTTTTCGAAATTTTTTCCGAAAAATTAATTTATTTTCGAAAAAAAAAAAATTTTGATTTTTCCGAAAAAAAAATTTCTTTGGATTTTTTTTTTTAAAAAAAAAATTTCAATTTTTTTTTTTTTTTCAAAAGTTTTTGACTTTTCGAAAATTTTGCAGATTTGGTTATCCGAGCGTCTGTCGATCATAGAGCCCCCGGTGAGCATATCCAGATATCGAAGCTGTCAGATAGGCTCACGGTCTCGACGAATAAGCTCCAGTCATCACATAAATCGGAAGTATTGGGATGAATAGCTAAAGTTCCATGGCGGGCCCTTGATTAGGTGGAACGTGATCTGGTGGTTCCTCTCGAAGATGACGGGCCTAGCTAAAAGGGATAAAGCCCGTTACCTGGTGATCTTGTCCTTCGACTGGACCGTCCATATTTACCCAGATCGTCTTCTAAGGCAGTTCGGTTCATTCCAACAGATCCCCGAAACTGAAGCAATTATTAGCGTTTCGCTCCAATTGACGGACGCTATGTGTGACACGTGGTTACAACCCTGGTTTACACGTTTCATGTGGACTATACCTCGCCCTTGTCAGACCGTTTGGGTTTCCGAATCCTATCTCAAGGGGGCTTCGGAAGAATCTAAAGAGGCCCGTGAAGCTTTAAAGACCGATGAGGCCTTTGACTTAGCCCGTAGAGAATCGGTGAAAGACAATAGATGGTTTTTTGATAAGGAAGAAATCCGAATTACCGATGTCCGGCCGGAGTCAGGTTCTAAGCCAAAAACTAAGACTCGAGCTAAAGAGACCGGTGCTAGTGACTTAGAGAGAAGACTCGGACAAAAGCTAGCGGTCCGAGACAGATTTGGGCCGCGGGAACGGTTATCTGAGAGGGCAAGGGTCCGGCTAGGACCGACCGAGGTGACCGGGGAGTCAAGTTCGAAGAAACGAGCCCGGGTTAAGGAGATTCCCTTGGTGATTCGGGAGCGTTCACATCCACGCCGGCGTCGGTGGACCGAAAAAGAGACTAAGGACAAGGGAAAAGGAAAAATGCCTTGGATTTTTTATTATTTAAATATTAGTACTATTTGTGTGTTTTTTTATTTTATTTTTTGTGATTGAATTTTTTGAAATAAATAAAGGAAGTTTATTAAAAACCGTTCCTGTTTTATTCGATTGCAGTGGTTGTGCCCTTTTGAGGGGCTGCCTACGTATCCACAAATAGCGGAATCAAACCAAACGTAGTTCAGACTTAATTTGCAATTTCGAAATACATCAAGACTATTGGTTCAAGATGTTTATAACAGTAGAATAAGTAATTCTAACTTTTGACTTGTCTTTAAAAGTTTATTTTGAAAAGATGTTTTTTTTTAATAAACTTTTGCAAATGACATTGAGAGAAACGGGTTAAGGGTAATAACGTTTCAGCTGGGCCAGGTTAGTTGGGTTGACAAACTCATTCCCGTCTAGATCTGTTAGCATCACCGCTCTGCCTGATAGAATCTTCTTTACCAGATACGGCCCAGCCCAGTTAGGTTTGAATTTTTCCCTTGGGTCCACTGGTAATAAAGCTCGTACAGACTTGAGAACTAAGTCTCCTTCTTTGATATTCCTGGGCCTTACCCTTCTGTTGAAGGCCCGTTGGATCCTTTTTTGATAAATCTGTATATTATTGAGGGCACGAGATCTTCGTTCGTCTAAAAGGACTAGCGAGTCATATCGTGCTCGGACCCAATCGGCTTCGGGTACTTGACTTTCGAGTAGGATTCTGAGTGACGGTACCTCCAATTCGACAGGTTGGACCGCTTCCATCCCGTATGTAAGGTAGTACGGTGTTGCCCCGGTCGCAGTACGAATCGAGGTTCGATATCCCCAAAGGGAAAATAGTATCTTGTCGGGCCAGTCTCGATAATTGTCAGCCATCTTTTTGAGTATGGTGACAATGGTTTTGTTAGCTGCTTCTACCGCTCCATTGATTTGGGGTCGGTAAGGTGAAGACGTATGCCTTTGGATCTTGTACTTGGTTAACAAGGCTGCCATTTCGGCTTGAAAGTGGGTCCCATGGTCACTGATGAATTCATGAGGGATCCCATACCGACATATTATCTTATTTTGGATAAATTTGGCAACATGGCCGGCGTTGAGAATACGGTAGGATTCCGCTTCGACCCATTTGGTGAAATAGTCGATTGCTACCAAAATGAAGCAGTGTCCTCCGGTTCCCGAGGGGTTTATCTTTCCAATTATATCGATTCCCCATGTTGAAAACGACAAGGGTGACATCATGGTATATAGCAGGGATGGTGGCATATGCTGTACATTAGCAAAAATCTGGCAATTATGGCAATGTCTGACGTAAAGCTGACAATCGGTTTCCATGTTGTTCCAGTAATATCTGAGTCTCATGATCTTTCGGACTAGCATCTGGGCGTTCATGTGAGGACCACACTCGCCGTCATGTACTTCGGTCAAGACCTTTTCGGCATTACCCTTGTCGACACATAAAAGGAGAGCCCCTTGCGGTGTCTTTTTGTAGAGTTGTCCGTCGTCGGTACGGATGAACTGGGTCGCTAACCTACGCAAGGCCTTTTTGGCTCGATTGTCGGCCCCGGGTGGATATTCCCCGGTTGTCAAGTATGTTTGGACAGCCTTATACCACGGCTCAGGATCAGGTATCTCGAGGTCCTCGATGTCGTGGATATATGCTGGCTCGGATCGTCTTTCGACACAGATCGGCATGCTGGTCACATGATCGGGAATGTTTAGTAAATACGCCAATTTTGAAAGTGCATCTGCGAACTGATTTTCTTCTCGAGGCAGATATATATATATATTCTACCCTTTGGAATTGTTTCTCGAGATCCCTTACTCGTGCCTGGTAGGCCACGAGATTGGCATTTCGGGTTTTCCAATTTTGGAGCGCTTGGTTAATGACCAGAGATGAGTCGCCGTGTACACGGAGGTTTGTGACCCCTAAATCGGCGGCGGCTTGTAGCCCGTGGATACATGCTTCATACTCAGCAGCGTTATTGGTGACGTCAAAGTCCAATTTGATAGACACGGGAGTATGTTCCCCTCTTGGCGAGATTAGGAGGATCCCGACTCCAAATCCTCGGAAGTTGGAAGCCCCGTCAAAGTATAAATCCCACGTTTCGGTGTCAGTATAGAAAATATCTTCATTCGGGAAGGACCAAGTGTCGGTGTGTCCTTCTTCGGTTATGGGACTGTCGGCGAGAAATTCGGCTACTATTCGGCCTGTGATGGCTTTCAATGGTACGAACTTTAGATCGAATTCTGCCAGCATCAGGGTCCGTCTTGATATCCTGCCGTTGATAATGGGCTTTTCGAAGAGATACTTGATCGGATCCATTCTTGACAGTACTTGTACCTCATAGCTGAGCATGTAATGTCGGAGCTTCTTAGTGGCCCAGACCAAAGCTAAACACGTCTTTTCGAGCATGGTGTACTTACACTCGTACTCTAGAAACTTCTTGCTGATGTAGTATATTGCTCCTTCTTCGGAGTTGACCGTTTGAGCTAACATAGCCCCCATGGCTGTCTCTATCGTGGTTAGGTACAGCGACAAAGGCAAATCGGGTTGCGGTGGCATAAGGACCGGCGGTGAAGACAAGATTTCTTTGATTCTGTCAAAGGCTGCTTGACACTTGTCGTCCCATAGTAACCGTTCCCCTATTTTCAGCTTCTTGAAGATCGGTTCACACACCATGGTTAGCTTTGAAATGAACATGCTGATGTATTCGACTTTTCCGAGAAACCCTCTTATTTCCTTTTCGGTCTTAGGAGGTTGCATATCGGTGATGGCCTTAATCTTGGCTGGATCGACTTCGATACCGCGTTGGCTGACGATGTGACCCAGTAATTTGCCAGAGGTTACCCCGAAACTGCATTTCTGAGGGTTTAATCTCATGTTGTATTTGCATAATCGGGTGAAAAATCTTCTCAGGGCGGTGATGTGACCGTCCCTGTCCTTGGATTTGACGATCATATCGTCTACGTAAACTTCCACTTCTTTATGCATTATGTCATGTAATAAAGTTGTGGCGGTTCGTTGATAGGTGGCCCCGGCATTAATGAGACCAAATGGCATAACAGTATAGCAATAAGTACCCCAAGGTGTAATGAAGGTGGTCTTATCCATATCTTCCTCTGCCATTTTTATTTGATTGTACCCGGCATACCCGTCCATGAATGATAGAAGGGCATGATCAGCTGTGTTATCCACCAGTATATCGATGTGTGGTAACGGGAAATCGTCTTTCGGGCTCGCCTTGTTAAGATCCCGAAAGTCCACGCAGACACGTACTTTACCGTCTTTTTTAGGGACCGGTACGATGTTCGCAACCCAATATGGATACTCGGAGACTCGTATGAACCCAGCCTTGAATTGTTTGTCGACTTCCTCCTTGACCTTGAGGGACCATTCGGGCCTCATGCGTCGGAGTTTCTGCTTAACCGGCTTGAACCCTTCCTTGGTCGGTATATGGTGCTCGTCTATTTCGCGGTCTATCCCCGGCATGTCCTTGTAGGACCATGCGAAGACGTCTTTGAATTCTTGAAGGAGATCGATGAATTGTTGTTTCTCCCCGGGATCTAGAGATAACTCTATCTTAAGCATCTGAGGCTCAAAGGTTGTTCCCACGTTGATGGATTCGGTTTCTTCGATTACCGGATTGCGGGATTCTCTTTGCTCTAGCTGCTCGATCAGATGTGGAGGTAAGGATACCTGTTCATCGGGTTTCTCAATGTCATTGCACAGAATATTTTGAAAATTTAGGAAATTTTGAAAATGAGACAAGTCGTAAGCAGAACGGTTGTTATTATTCATGAATTGAGAAAATAGCTCGAAAAGAGCTGTCATCTGATCGCTTGTTAGTGGCGGGATAGGTAGGGTGCCCGGGACAGACCCCGAGGCACCAGGAAAAGCTAAAGGGAGAGGGGGAGTTACAGGACTGACCCTAGCACCGGACTCACTAGACTCAATCTCAGATTCTGACTCGGACTCTGACTCAGACTCAGACTCAGATTCTGGCATTTCTCCTTCCCAAGTGATCAGCTTGAAAGTCCTTCCTTGACTGTCAGACCACTTGACAGTCTTTCTCCAGGCTCTCTTACCTGTCCCGGATCTGACATCCGAGATCAGCTTGGATGGATCGAAGGTGCAGCTACGGAGAATCAGACTAACTAGCTCCTTCTTTCGGTGTTGGGGTCGCGAGCTCCTCCCCAAAAAGTAGCCCCAGCGCGGGCTCAGCATTCTTAGCATCTTCGGACTGGACGAGGGCGAAGATGTCGTCGGGTATGAAGTGGCAGACCTGGGCCAAGTGGGTCCCAGGACGTGTGATTGGGGGCCGGTACAGGCCTGTTTGGACGGACTAGAACACCGGGGTGACGAGGATGACTTTGCCGGTTCCGGTTTGACCCATTTTTTCCGGGGTTAGGGTGTAACCAAGACCGGTTTGAATTCTCTCGTTATCGAGGACTTCGAGGATTTTTCCTGCGGGAAGATCGGGCCTTGATGTAACCCCCGGTAGAAAGCCCAGATTTTGTAAACATTCCGGTCCATGCTAACCGTAAAGTAAGGTCGGAAAAGATATTCTTCTTCGATGGCCCCTATGAAGTTGAACCCCCAAAGATCGGTGCGGCCCGAGGTTTTGCAGTTAGCCACAGTCATGGGTGTGGCTTCTAGAGTGATGACGGTATCGTGCAAAGGTAGCTTGACCTTTCGATGCAGGGTGGAGGACACAGCCCTGGTCGCGTGGATCCAGTGTCTTCCTAAAAGAAGGTTAAAGGAAGAAGTCACGTCGATCACTTGAAATTCCAGCTCTTTCTCTATCGGGCCCGTTATGATAGTGAGCTTCACGGCCCCGGCTACTGATTTTGGGCTTCCGTCGAAAGCCTGAATGGTTTGAGCTGTAGGAATGTAGTCGGCCTCGGTGATACCGAGGGCTTTGGCGGTCCTCAAGGGGAGGACGTTGACTGCGGACCCGTCGTCGATAAGGGTCATGGGCAGATATTTTCCACGACAGATTTGATAAGTGTAGTTTGTAGTGCCTATTTGTTGTGATTTGGTCCCTTTTTCCTTGTGGAATCGCTCCTTTGGAGCGATTCATGGGCTTCTTATGCTTCCTTTGTTCGTTTCAGGTTCCCGAGGCCGAATTGCAAGAGTTGGAGCGATTCTGACTCAATACATACACATTTTGGAGCCAACGAGATAAAGGAACGATGACTCGAGACCTTGGAATCGACCCCGAGACCTTGAGATCCAATCCCGAGCCTCCGAGACCCGATCCCGAGTCCCGAGAATCGGTTGGAAGCCCATGAGAGACAAGGAAGGACAAAAGAGCTCTTAAGGGAGGCCTACAAAGACCCATCCCGTTCGGGATGGCCTCATCCCGTTCGAGATGAAGGAAGCATGAAGAGCGGCTACTGTGAGCCCTTCCCGATCGGGAAAGTCCTTCACGACCGGGAAGGATGGCCCATCCCGATCGGGAACAAGCCTTCCCGACCGGGAAGGGTCAGTTACAGCCCCGCCTTGTTTCTTTCTTCTTCTTTCATTCTTGTACCCATATATATACTCCCTTCTTGTAATATTAAGACATCTTAGGTTATCTTATGCCTTTCATGAGAGACTAAACCCTAGATAGATTAGCATAGATTAGTGTAGATTAGTTCTTAGATTATCGTTAATCATAGATTAATACTTGTAATTTGGGAATTCTTCAAGATCTTCACCAAGCTTGACAAACTTGGATGTTTGTTTTGGGTTCTTCCATTTATGCAAGTTTCTTTCTTCTTTTCATCTTCTAGTTTGGTATAATCTCTTTTCGTTTCTCTTTTTCATTGTTTTATTAATCAAGTTTGAATCTTTAGTTCTTGTTAGTGTTTAGTTCTTCATTCTTGATAGTTTCATTATGTTAGTTTTGTTGTTTGGTTTGATTCCTCTTGTTAGTGATAGTTTTAGTTTAGATATGTTAGAGTAGTGTTCTTGCTAGGGTTAGTAAGGTGATTAGGGTGTTAATTGTATGATTAAGGGATTGTTGGAGTTGTTGGTGGAAGATTTGGGTTTCTCCTTGGTTTGTTGCACATCACATGTTTGTTGAATTGCTTGAATGACTAAGTATGTACGAATGCTTGTTTTCTTGCCTTTCTCTTGTGGGTATTAGTTGTTTGTGGGTTCGGTCCCCTCATTAAGTTGCGAGAGCCCGGTGAGGACGACCCCTAGGCCGGTCTAAGTCGCGAGAGCCCGGATTCGAGCTAGGTCTATAGCATGCTAGTACTCCGTTTGTGTTGTGTCGCCGAGTTGGGTTTTAGGTGGAATCTCTAGGTGAGTCTAAGTTGCGTGAGCCCGGGCATTACCTAGATTACCCTACTACCTCCTTCACCTCTACTTCTCCTTCGACCATTCCGTTACCCCTTTGACCCCGACCTAACCCTAGCCCGTTCTCCTTTGTTTGTTTCCTTTGTTTAGACCTAGTTTAGTCCTTAGCCTTCCCCTTAGAATAGCTTGTCTCGAACTTAGTCCTAGACCGTAGCATACCTTAGTCCGACCTCCCGTCCCTGTGGGTTCGACCCGACTTACCCTAGCTACCCTAGTTAGGTTATTTGGTTTTATTTGACGGTTGGGATTCACGACAAATCCCTGTCCCCGGCAACGGCGCCAATTTGATGGCAGGGATTTGTCGTGAATCCCAACCGTCAAATAAAACCAACTAACCTAACTAGGGTAGCTAGGGTAAGTCGGGTCGAATCCACAGGGACAGGAGGTCTGACTAAGGTATGCTACGGTCTAGGACTAAGTTCGAGACAAGCTATTCTAAGGGGAAGGCTAAGGACTAAACTAGGTCTAAACAAAGGAAACAAACAAAGGAGAACGGGCTAGGGTTAGGTCGGGGTCAAAGGGGTAACGGAATGGTCGAAGGAGAAATAGAGGTGAAGGAGGTAGTAGGGTAATAGGTAATGCCCGGGCTCTCGCAACTTAGACTCACCTAGAGATTCCACCTAGACCCTCGTAAAAACAAAGGACTAGGATCGTTCTATAAACCAAGTGACGGATTGAAACGATCCAAAATGGTGAAATGGATATAAATAATACGACTCGGGGAGGAATTTGATTCTTTTTTTCTTTTCTTTTTCTCGATTTCTCTTTTTCTATTTTTTCGTTTCTTTTTCATTTTTTCATTTTTTTTTCTTCTTCTTCTCCCCTTTATTCTTTCTTATCGAATTTTTGTGAGATTTTCTTGGTTGCTCATTTTTTTTTCGATGCTTGAGCCTTTTTGTGATATTGGTATGAAAAACCAACTCTTATTTTGTAGATAATTTTTGTGGAAAATGGATCGTTAAAAACATAGTCACTCGGGTTATAGTCACCTAGACAAGTTAATAAATCAAATCACATCACGGGAGGTGGACGGTGGAATGGAATGAAGTACACACCCTCGAGCGACTTACAGTAGGAAACCAATTGATATATAACATTCATATGCAACGATCCAATGTCTAAATTTCATTATTTTCACGAAAGTTAGAAACTAGAAAAGAAACTAAATCAAAGAAGACAAGTGAAAGCTAAAAAACTTAGACACTTTAACGATTTTCTAATTTTTCACTTTTTAGGAATTTTTCAAATTTTTCAAATTTTTATGGATTTTCTAAATTTTTCAAAAGAAACACGAAATAGACATGAAAAATAAAAATGGTCAAAACAAGCTTTTCAAATTTTTATGGATTTTCTAAATTTTTCAAAAGAAAACACGAAATAGACATGAAAAATAAAAATGGTCAAAACAAGCTAACACAAGCATATATTTCCACAAAAATCAAATATCCACAACACAAAACTCCACCAAGGTACTAACCACAAGAGTATCAACTCAACCGCAACAAAATCCAACCAAAAGCCTCCCCACACTTAAATCGAACATTGTCCTCAATGTTCCAAACAAGGGGAAGGGGAAGAGAGGGCAAGAAATTACCAATTAAGCTCTTCTCAAAATTATAATATCTTTCCATGCTTCTTGTCCTAATCCCTTCGAGTCAAACTCTTGCAAAAGTACCTACAACAGAAGAACAAACACACACCCAAAACAAAAATATATACAAGATGGTGCTTTGTTTAAAGTCGTTAGCTCGACTTCTTCAAGACTTCAAGAAAAGAGCAATTTAATGCCCTTAGAAGTTGGTCATACAACCTAGCAAAGAAGTCCGAGAAATGACAATAGAAGACAATAATATATGGACAAAGCAATGCATAAACAAGAAAGACACAATTATTATGAAACAATTTTTCCGGGCTTTCATGTTTAAATCGATCTTCTTTGTCAATTTTGGGCTTTTTAGGCAAGGTGTAAGGAGTGAATGGTAAGAACGGTGAAGGGTGAAAAGAGGTTTGCAAAGAGGCATAAGAGGATGGTTCTTCAAGGATGCAAGGGTTAAGAAAATCATTATTAAGAGATTTCTCAACATCAAGAGTGTCCTCACTCTTTTCTTCATCACTAAAAACCTCAAAAATTTCAACACTAACCTCTTCCTCCAAGTGGTCAAAGAGTGGATTCTCCATCAAAAACATACTACCCAAATCCTCAAAAATGGGATTTTCAAAGATCTTAGGCATAGAAAAATCACTCATTCTACTAATGGATGAAGAAACCTCAAGATCACTCTCACTTACATCCTTTTTCTCACAAGGATCATCAAAAACATCAAACTCCTCAAAATGACTCTCCTTAACAACATCATCATCAACACATGTTGTATCCCCAAGGCTTACATCAACAATTACACTCTCAAACTCATTCAAATCCCTCTCGCCAAGAGAACAACTCGCATCATACAAACCACAATCATCTCCCAACATCATAAACTCTAAGGCACTCACATTACATGGCACTTGAGAATCAACAAAGTGGAGTGTGGATTGGTTTGCAAGAGATGAAATAAGATTTGGAGAAAGGTCGAGTGGATGTTCATCAAGTGAGTGCATAACATCATTATCTTCATCATTCAAAGACTTGGAAACCACAACATGTTCCAAACAAGAGTCAACCACAATCAAATCCTCAAGAGAAGAAATATTAGCATCAAAAGCGAGCTCACATGACTCAACAAAATCATCATCAATAAGCATGTCATCTTCATCATCATCACATATAAAATTTACCTCATTCTCTCGAGAAGTCTCCAAAATTCTCAAATTCTCGGCTATTGTGTCTAATTGAGCTTGAGCCTTACCATAGTAGGAGGTCACGGAGGAGTGTAATTGGGCCAAGGAGTTATCAATATCCTCATTTCTTTGCTTTTGAAGGGCAAGAAATTGGTTTTAGCTTTCTAACATTTGCTTCATCATACTCTCCATGCTAGACTCAAGGGTTGAGGTTTGGGTTTCTAAGGATTTAGATGCCAAATAGCTCAAAAAACTCAAGTATTCATTCAAGTCCAAAGATCTACCCTCACTCATGTAACAAGCCCATTCCCGAGTCTCCAAATTCATACCCTCATAGACAACATAGCCTAAATCCGAATCGGAGAAATAATAACCACAAGAACCAAGATATTCAACATATTGCTCAAACCTAGAAAGGTAATCATGGAATGGTTCATTGTCATATTGAGAGAATTCAAAAATAGCCTCCATCTGGACAAAATGTGACAATCAAAGGACAAGCCACAAGATGAGAGACAAACCACACACAAGGATGCAACACGGAACAAGTAACAATGCGTAGTCTAATAAATCTAAAACTAAACTAATATCAATCCGTTGATCTCCCCGGCAACGGCGCCATTTTGATAGCCGGGATTTGTCGTCAATCCTACCATCAAATAAACCAACTAACCTAAACTAGAATAGCAAGGAAAAGTCGGGTCGAATCCTCAGAGAGATCGGGAATGAGTACTAGTTCGGTCTCGGATTACAAATTAGCTACGCGAATCAATTATCAAGGGTGAAATTAGACTAATTAAGCTAACTAAGAAATGCAAAAGTAAACTAAAAATCAAACAAATAACAAGAATGATGATCTAATAATAATTAAAGACCTAGGGTCCGACTTGACCACCGACATATCATAATCATAAGCAAGGAACACCGATAATGGGTTGCTAGGGATATTAGGATGAGTGGTACGCTTCTAAGAGTCGACTACCTCCCTCCCGGGCTCGTAGTCCAACTAAGTAAAACTCGATCACCTCCCTCCCGGGTTCGTGAGTCGAGTTCCTAGGTCAATCGAATAAGTCCACTCCCGTGGTACTCAACCCAAGGTCCTAGGTCATTAAGTACGCGTCTAATCCCGTTCCTTTCTCTCCCCTCTCCCAAGGTGAAGAGTCTAGACCGAAAGTTAGAGTAGCCTACCTAATTCTCACTCCCGTGTTCAACTAGGCGGGGCAAGGCAAGTCAAGGGGCGAGTTTTACTACCTAGACCTAACCGACTCCCATCGGTGGACAAGGGTCAAGGGTTCAAACACAACCCAAAAACAAGTCGATTCCCGAATCCCAAACTATCCTCCTCCGTATATCCCGAACAATCCAAATACGGAATTCCAAACTTACAATCGAGACATACCGGGGTTCAATCGGGCCCTAGAAAAAGATTACTCACTAATCATAACTAACATAACACAAAACACACTAATTATTATTCTAGTCATAACACAAAGCATAATAAAATAATAAAGACACGAACTTGACTAACAAAATAAAATACTAATTCTACTAATTACTCTAAACATAATATCTACTCACAAAACCAACAAGACAAAGATAGAATCATAAAACTAAACACAATTAATCAATAAAGATCGTAACTTTAAACTAATTAATAACTAAATGTATCATAAACATAAAACTAAATATATAAATAAAACAATAAAAGATAAGAGATAAGAATTATACCAAAATGAATGGAATGTACTAACTCGAAAGTTGAAGAGCTAGATGATTAGATTAATTAAAAGTAATTAAAAAAATAAGAAAAAAAAATGGAGAAACAAAGGTTCCAACTGCTGCTGCGTGCGTTCTACTGCTGCTCCCTAAAACCCTCTCTACAATTTCTAATCTAACAGCCTACTTCCCCCCCTCAAATGAGGGTGAGGGTTTAACCCTTTAAATATCCAAATAAAAACAAGTGAAAGGACTAAAAAGCCCCCAACTTAAATGACACCCAAAAGAGTAAAAAGAAGGGTTCTTTCGTCACTTGACTTCAAAATTAGAACACAATTCATCAGCAAAAATCGATTCAATTGATTAAGGGACGGAAGTGCGCTGCTCGCCGGAGGTCGAACGGAGACGGAGCTGGGTGACGGTGGTGAATGGTTGTGGAGCACGCGGTGCTGGTGTTAATTTCGCCGGAATCTAGGCAGTTCACGGCGGCCGGAGATCGAGAGGAGTTGGAGACGCGAGGTGCACGGAGCAATGGTCGCTCGGTGGTGGTGCGCGCGGTGCTCGCCTGAGGTCGGTGGTTCACCGGCGGCGAAGGACTGGTGGTGTGGTTGACGGAGGTTCGCCGGAGTAATTGATGGTTGATGGTTGATTGGAAGAAGAAATTGATTGGAGATGGAGTAAGTAGATTTAATTGGTGATGATGATGAAGATTAATGGAGGGTGATGTTTGATTATGATTGATAATGGATTTGGAGATGATTAATGATTAGATGATGAAGGTGGAGATTGAATTAGAAATCGAATTGAGATGGAGGGATGAAGATGATGGAGATGATGAATGATTGAAGGTGAACAAAGTTACAGCTTCCAAATTGAACATGGGTTTGGCCATTTGGGTCAAGGTCAACTTGACCGCGACTCCTTCTCTTCGAGTCTTGACCCGTCTTTTATCGTCTCGATTGACTCGTTCACTCTTCTCGGTACCTATAACATCAAATATCGAAGCACAGTACCCAATTCTCGAGAAATATAATAAAATAACAATAACTAAGCTAGACTCGATTAATAATCTAAATAAACATAAAACGGGTCAATATTAACAATTCGACTTATAAAATCGACTAAATAAGAGTCGAAACGTGGGACAAAAATAGGTAAAATCACGAGTTATCAAAATCCCCACACTTAACTCTTACTCGTCCTCGAGTAAGCTCCAAAGACTAACTAAGACCCATAAATAAAAACAAACAAAATGAAAACACGATATATAAAAACATACTCTCTCAACAAAATATTTACAAACAATCACAAGCTCCAATATCAAAAGTCGCAATTCTAAAATCTAACTTAAGCATTAACAATGATAATCAAACACTAAAAAGTCACATAATCACATTATACATCAATCGGTTTCGGTCCAAGCTATTTCGAGGGCGTGAGATGGAGATGGAAAGCGAACTCCCATGAAATTAGTGACTAAAAATATGTCTCGACCCCTCGTAAAAACAAAGGACTAGGATCGTCCTATAAACCAAGTGACGGAGTGAAACGATCCAAAATGGTGAAATGGATATAAATAAATACGACTCGGGGAGGAATTTGATTCTTTTTTTCTTTTCTTTTTCTCGATTTCTCTTTTTCTATTTTTTCGTTTCTTTTTCATTTTTTCATTTTTTTTCTTCTTCTTCTCCCCTTTATTCTTTCTTTTCGAATTTTTGTGAGATTTTCTTGGTTGCTCATTTTTTTTTCGATGCTTGAGCCTTTTTGTGATATTGGTACGAAAAACCAACTCTTATTTTGTAGATAATTTTTGTGGAAAATGGATCGTTAAAAACATAGTCACTCGGGTTATAGTCACCTAGACAAGTTAATAAATCAAATCACATCACGGGAGGTGGACGGTGGAATGGAATGAAGTACACACCCTCGAGCGACTTACAGTAGGAAACCAATTGATATATAACATTCATATGCAACGATCCAATGTCTAAATTTCATTATTTTCACGAAAGTTAGAAACTAGAAAAGAAACTAAATCAAAGAAGACAAGTGAAAGCTAAAAAACTTAGACACTTTAACGATTTTCTAGTTTTTCACTTTTTAGGAATTTTTCAAAATTTTCAAATTTTTATGGATTTTCTAAATTTTTCAAAAGAAACACGAAATAGACATGAAAAATAAAAATGGTCAAAACAAGCTTTTCAAATTTTTATGGATTTTCTAAATTTTTCAAAAGAAAACACGAAATAGACATGAAAAATAAAAATGGTCAAAACAAGCTAACACAAGCATATATTTCCACAAAAATCAAATATCCACAACACAAAACTCCACCAAGGTACTAACCACAAGAGTATCAACTCAACCGCAACAAAATCCAACCAAAAGCCTCCCCACACTTAAATCGAACATTGTCCTCAATGTTCCAAACAAGGGGAAGGGGAAGAGAGGGCAAGAAATTACCAATTAAGCTCTTCTCAAAATTATAATATCTTTCCATGCTTCTTGTCCTAATCCCTTCGAGTCAAACTCTTGCAAAAGTACCTACAACAGAAGAACAAACACACACCCAAAACAAAAATATATACAAGATGGTGCTTTGTTTAAAGTCGTTAGCTCGACTTCTTCAAGACTTCAAGAAAAGAGCAATTTAATGCCCTTAGAAGTTGGTCATACAACCTAGCAAAGAAGTCCGAGAAATGACAATAGAAGACAATAATATATGGACAAAGCAATGCATAAACAAGAAAGACACAATTATTATGAAACAATTTTTCCGGGCTTTCATGTTTAAATCGATCTTCTTTGTCAATTTTGGGCTTTTTAGGCAAGGTGTAAGGAGTGAATGGTAAGAACGGTGAAGGGTGAAAAGAGGTTTGCAAAGAGGCATAAGAGGATGGTTCTTCAAGGATGCAAGGGTTAAGAAAATCATTATTAAGAGATTTCTCAACATCAAGAGTGTCCTCACTCTTTTCTTCATCACTAAAAACCTCAAAAATTTCAACACTAACCTCTTCCTCCAAGTGGTCAAAGAGTGGATTCTCCATCAAAAACATACTACCCAAATCCTCAAAAATGGGATTTTCAAAGATCTTAGGCATAGAAAAATCACTCATTCTACTAATGGATGAAGAAACCTCAAGATCACTCTCACTTACATCCTTTTTCTCACAAGGATCATCAAAAACATCAAACTCCTCAAAATGACTCTCCTTAACAACATCATCATCAACACATGTTGTATCCCCAAGGCTTACATCAACAATTACACTCTCAAACTCATTCAAATCCCTCTCGCCAAGAGAACAACTCGCATCATACAAACCACGATCATCTCCCAACATCATAAACTCTAAGGCACTCACATTACATGGCACTTGAGAATCAACAAAGTGGAGTGTGGATTGGTTTGCAAGAGATGAAATAAGATTTGGAGAAAGGTCGAGTGGATGTTCATCATGTGAGTGCATAACATCATTATCTTCATCATTCAAAGACTTGGAAACCACAACATGTTCCAAACAAGAGTCAACCACAATCAAATCCTCAAGAGAAGAAATATTAGCATCAAAAGCGAGCTCACATGACTCAACAAAATCATCATCAATAAGCATGTCATCTTCATCATCATCACATATGAAATTTACCTCATTCTCTCGAGAAGTCTCCAAAATTCTCAAATTCTCGGCTATTGTGTCTAATTGAGCTTGAGCCTTACCATAGTAGGAGGTCACGGAGGAGTGTAATTGGGCTAAGGAGTTATCAATATCCTCATTTCTTTGCTTTTGAAGGGCAAGAAATTGGTTTTAGCTTTCTAACATTTGCTTCATCATACTCTCCATGCTAGACTCAAGGGTTGAGGTTTGGGTTTCTAAGGATTTAGATGCCAAATAGCTCAAAAAACTCAAGTATTCATTCAAGTCCAAAGATCTACCCTCACTCATGTAACAAGCCCATTCCCGAGTCTCCAAATTCATACCCTCATAGACAACATAGCCTAAATCCGAATCGGAGAAATAATAACCACAAGAACCAAGATATTCAACATATTGCTCAAACCTAGAAAGGTAATCATGGAATGGTTCATTGTCATATTGAGAGAATTCAAGAATAGCCTCCATCGGGACAAAATGTGACAATCAAAGGACAAGCCACAAGATGAGAGATAAACCACACACAAGGATGCAACACGGAACAAGTAACAATGCGTAGTCTAATAAATCTAAAACTAAACTAATATCAATCCGTTGATCTCCCCGGCAACGGCGCCATTTTGATAGCCGGGATTTGTCGTCAATCCTACCATCAAATAAACCAACTAACCTAAACTAGAATAGCAAGGATAAGTCGGGTCGAATCCTCAGAGAGATCGGGAATGAGTACTAGTTCGGTCTCGGATTACAAATTAGCTACGCGAATCAATTATCAAGGGTGAAATTAGACTAATTAAGCTAACTAAGAAATGCAAAAGTAAACTAAAAATCAAACAAATAACAAGAATGATGATCTAATAATAATTAAAGGCCTAGGGTCCGACTTGACCACCGACATATCATAATCATAAGCAAGGAACACCGATAATGGGTTGCTAGGGATATTAGGATGAGTGGTACGCTTCTAAGGGTCGACTACCTCCCTCCCGGGCTCGTAGTCCAACTAAGTAAAACTCGATCACCTCCCTCCCGGGTTCGTGAGTCGAGTTCCTAGGTCAATCGAATAAGTCCACTCCCGTGGTACTCAACCCAAGGTCCTAGGTCATTAAGTACGCGTCTAATCCCGTTCCTTTCTCTCCCCTCTCCCAAGGTGAAGAGTCTAGACCGAAAGTTAGAGTACCCTACCTAATTCTCACTCCCGTGTTCAACTAGGCGGGGCAAGGCAAGTCAAGGGGCGAGTTTTACTACCTAGACCTAACCGACTCCCGTCGGTGGACAAGGGTCAAGGGTTCAAACACAACCCAAAAACAAGTCGATTCCCGAATCCCAAACTATCCTCCTCCGTATATCCCGAACAATCCAAATACGGAATTCCAAACTTACAATCGAGACATACCGGGGTTCAATCGGGCCCTAGAAAAAGATTACTCACTAATCATAACTAACATAACACAAAACACACTAATTATTATTCTAGTCATAACACAAAGCATAATAAAATAATAAAGACACGAACTTGACTAACAAAATAAAATACTAATTCTACTAATTACTCTAAACATAATATCTACTCACAAAACCAACAAGACAAAGATAGAATCATAAAACTAAACACAATTAATCGATAAAGATCGTAACTTTAAACTAATTAATAACTAAATGTATCATAAACATAAAACTAAATATATAAATAAAACAATAAAAGATAAGAGATAAGAATTATACCAAAACGAATGGAATGTACTAACTCGAAAGTTGAAGAGCTAGATGATTAGATTAATTAAAAGTAATTAAAAAAATAAGAAAAAAAATGGAGAAACAAAGGTTCCAACTGCTGCTGCGTGCGTTCTACTGCTGCTCCCTAAAACCCTCTCTACAATTTCTAATCTAACAGCCTACTTCCCCCCCTCAAATGAGGGTGAGGGTTTAACCCTTTAAATATCCAAATAAAAACAAGTGAAAGGACTAAAAAGCCCCCAACTTAAATGACACCCAAAAGAGTAAAAAGAAGGGTTCTTTCGTCACTTGACTTCAAAATTAGAACACAATTCATCAGCAAAAATCGATTCAATTGATTAAGGGACGGAAGTGCGCTGCTCGCCGGAGGTCGAACGGAGACGGAGCTGGGTGACGGTGGTGAATGGTGGTGGAGCACGCAGTGCTGGTGTTAATTTCGCCGGAATCTGGGCAGTTCACGGCGGCCGGAGATCGAGAGGAGTTGGAGACGCGAGGTGCACGGAGCAATGGTGGCTCGGTGGTGGTGCGCGCGGTGCTCGCCTGAGGTCGGTGGTTCACCGGCGGCGAAGGACTGGTGGTGTGGTTGACGGAGGTTCGCCGGAGTAATTGATGGTTGATGGTTGATTGGAAGAAGAAATTGATTGGAGATGGAGTAAGTAGATTTAATTGGTGATGATGATGAAGATTAATGGAGGTGATGTTTGATTATGATTGATAATGGATTTGGAGATGATTAATGATTAGATGATGAAGGTGGAGATTGAATTAGAAATCGAATTGAGATGGAGGGATGAAGATGATGGAGATGATGAATGATTGAAGGTGAACAAAGTTACAGCTTCCAAATTGAACATGGGTTTGGCCATTTGGGTCAAGGTCAACTTGACCGCGACTCCTTCTCTTCGAGTCTTGACCCGTCTTTTATCGTCTCGATTGACTCGTTCACTCTTCTCGGTACCTATAACATCAAATATCGAAGCACAGTACCCAATTCTCGAGAAATATAATAAAATAACAATAACTAAGCTAGACTCGTTTAATAATCTAAATAAACATAAAACGGGTCAATATTAACAATTCGACTTATAAAATCGACTAAATAAGAGTCGAAACGTGGGACAAAAATAGGTAAAATCACGAGTTATCAACTAACAAGAGGAATCAAACCAAACAACAAAACTAACATAATGAAACTATCAAGAATGAAGAACTAAACACTAACAAGAACTAAAGATTCAAACTTGATTAATAAAACAATGAACAAGAGAAAGGAAAAGAGGTTATACCAAACTAGAAGATGAAAAGAAGAAAGAAACTTGCATAAATGGAAGAACCCAAAACAAACATCCAAGTTTTTCAAGCTTGGTGAAGATCTTGAAGAATTCCCAAATTACAAGTATTAATCTATGATTAACGATAATCTAAGAACTAATCTACACTAATCTATGCTAATCTATCTAGGGTTTAGTCTCTCATGAAAGGCATAAGATAACCTAAGATGTCTTAATATTACAAGAAGGGAGTATATATATGGGTACAAGAATGAAAGAAGAAGAAAGAAACAAGGCGGGGCTGTAACTGACCCTTCCTGGTCGGGAAGGCTTGTTCCCGATCGGGATGGGCCATCCTTCCCGGTCGGGAAGGACTTTCCCGATCGGGAAGGGCTCACAGTAGCAGCTCTTCATGCTTCCTTCATCCCGAACGGGATGAGGCCATCCCGAACGGGATGGGTCTTTGTAGGCCTCCCTTAAGAGCTCTTTTGTCCTTCCTTGTCTCTCATGGGCTTCCCACCGATTCTCGGGACTCGAGATCGGGTCTCGGAGGCTCGGGATTGGATCCCAAGGTCTCGGTGTCGATTCCAAGGTCTCGAGTCATCGTTCCTTTATCTCGTTGGCTCCAAAATGTGTATGTATTGAGTCGGAATCGCTCCAACTCTTCCAATTCGGCCTCGGGAACCTGAAACGAACCAAAGGAAGCATAAGAAGCCCATGAATCGCTCCAAAGGAGCGATTCCACAAGGAAAAAGGGACCAAAATACAACAAATAGGCACTACAAACTACACTTATCAACTCCCCCACACTTAACCCTTACTCGCCCTCGAGTAAGCACAAACTAACTACTACACTAGCCGAATGGGTATTAGCGCACCCTACGACCCTTCAACTCACGCGAGTAAACTTAGAGGACAAGTGCACTCCACAAGGCAAGTTGGGTCTTGCGACAAAACTGTGGATGCAACCGGACACAAAACAGATAAACAAACAAACATACAAACAACACATAATCGGTTGCACCCAAAACAAAAGAAATACCGCTTCCCTAAAAAAAATGGTGAATAAAACACCGGTTTAGGACTCGAGGTAAGCGACAATGTTCCCAAGCTAGCAATACAAACCAAGGTGGACTACACCCTAATAGTATGACGATAAAGCAATAAAAGCGTTGGTAACTTACCTAGGTCCTCCTAACTTTTCTAAAAACGTACTACGGGACGATCGGCGGAGTGGGAAGTGATGATCCACGGTGTTAGTCGACACTCTAGGTAAGTGAGACCCCGCCCCGTTTAGCATGAGCCAAGAGGGTCGTCCCGTGTCCAAGACCGCCTAACTAGTTCAAGTAAAAAGGTGGAAAACATGCAAAATGAGGGAAGACCGACTAATGCCGCTGTCATCCTTCCTCGGGACTCAGTCCTTTGGTAGGCTCTTCACGGCAAAAGTCGGAAAAAGGCTTATTTTGAGAGGTAGGTATTTTTGTGAATCGGGTTTTCCATTGGCATTTTCTCTTTTCTTTTGCATTTTTGCTTTGTTTTCGCCATGTCATTCTTTTTTTTCTTCTTTTCTATTTTCTTTTGGCTTTTTGTGCCTTTTCTTTTTCTTCAATCTTTTCTTTCTTTCATTTTCTTTTCTTAGCCCTTTTTGGCTTGATTCGGCCTTTTGGCATTCCTTAGTAACAAGAAAGAGAGATTTCAACAATTTGCATTTTTATTGTGTGGATTTGTGTAGGAGGTAGGGGAATGGGTATGTCGTGACGACGTCTTCCCTTCCTACTCGCAAAAAGGGGAGAACTTGGACTAATCAAACGATCCTAGACACGATCACCTAAGGGACGAGACTCGGCAACCAAAACCTTTTCACACCGTGGGTGGTCATAATGGTCAAAATGCAAATCCCGTAGTAAATCCCTAGTAAGCAAGGTGGACTCAAGGTAAAGGACCAACGAAATCATTGATTTAGGGTCATTCTACTATATTAAAGCCCAAGACTCAATTTATGCAACTAGGAAGGGAAAGTAAACACTCACAAACTAGCCTCTAAACCGGGTTTTCGCAAAATGTTTACACACAAGACACACAACAAAACACAAAACAAAGACACAACGAAGATGGAAGAAAACGAGACAAAACAAAACAAAACAAAACAAAGAGAAACAACACAAAAAAAACAAAACAAACACCACCCCGATCTTCAAACAAGTCTCCAAATCCACCACAATCTTTACAAAGCTCCTCCCGAGCACACATCATCACAATCTCCTCCAAACTCCACAAGGAATAAAGAAGAAAAGGGGGTGAAGAGATGTTACCGGAGGTCTTGAAAGCTCTCCAAAGCATTTGGTGAATTAAGCAACCTATAAAGAAAGAGGGGGCAAAACACGCACAACAAAACAAATATGACACAATGACACAAAAGGAAAACACACAAAAGAAAAATCTTTTTGATTTTTGTGAAAATTTTTCAAATTTTTAGGGATTTTAAAGATTTTTTCGAAAAACTAAGAAAATAAACTAAACTATACTAGAATATCACTCCCCCACACTTAAATCGAGCCATGTCCTCATGCTCGATCGTAGGGTGCGGAGAGACAAGAGAAACAAAAGAAACTACGAAAATAAAGCTAAAAATCAAAAATAAAGTGAAGAAAAGGTAGAAGGTGTCCGGCCGGGGTGAAATCAAGTCACCATGGCCCGAGACAAGAAAGAGATATGGATGGGGGAAGAAAAATAAAAAGAAGGAAATAAAAGGAAATGGGAGGGGAGGGCTAGGTGTAATCATGTCACCTAGCCCGGATTCCGCCTAAATCCGAATAAATCCAACAAAAAGGGGTGAAAAACTTGAAAAAAAAAATTGGATTTTGAAAATGACTCTCGATGTAGTCACGTCATCGAGAGTCGGGAGCAACCATATGCCAAGGCCTCGAAGGCCACAAAAGTGTACAAGGGGAAGGGGAGTAAACAAAGGAAAACAAGCAGTAAAAGACGGAAAAGAAAGGATAGTTGCCGTACCATAGGTTAGCAACTCACTCTCTCCATCGTCTCATAGATCAATATAGGCACTTGCTTTTCTTCATCATTGCTATTCCGCTTTAAACGTGATATAACCGCATGGTTAAGGTAGTAATGGTGCGAGGGGGGGTAGGATTCGATGTGAAACTCGGTGTAAAGGGAAGAGAAACGAGGTGAGGGTATGTAAATGAAGTGTAAGGGTCGCGTGATACGAGCAAGGAAGGGTAGGGAGGTTGGGTGGGGGTATACAATGGTTGGGTGGGCTCAAATGTCAAAGAAGAGGCCAAAAGAGGAGAAAAGAGACCATCCCGGTCGGGATGGATGGTCCCGATCGGGATGATGAATCCTTCCCGATCGGGAAGCCTCCTTCCCGGTCGGGAAGCCACTCCAGAATGCTCCAATTTTTGCACCTCTATCCCGATCGGGAATCCTTCTTCCCGGTCGGGATGGCATACCCTTCCGGTCGGGAAACCTCCTTCTCGGTCGGGAAGGGTCTTCATGACTCCCAAAACCTCAAAAGCTTCGACGAAGCTTCAAAAACCGACTTCCATTCCCACGATCCAAGCTCTATCATTATCTACTCTCCTCTAGGGTTCACCTTTCCTTCACACCTATCACATGAACTCAAATACAACATCAAATTCCCTCCCTCACATCGCTCATCAAAAATCCAAACGAACAAGAATTCCACGAAAACTAACAAGTCCTAAACACAAACATAAACACAAATACAAGCACAAAAGAAAAGAAAAAGAGATATTTACACTAAATACTCTCACCAACAACGCCTCCATAGCCATCTAGAGCTCGAAGGAGTAAGTCAAATGCCCTAGCAACATCTTCATTTAAGCTCACATGGCCGAGCCTAGCAACTCCCAAAAGTTTCCAAGTCGGAGGGAAGAAGCGATCGTCTTCATTATACTCAGGGTTCTCGTGATCTTCCGGGTCTTCGGAACCATGATAGCGACGACTCTTATGACCATCCGGTAGGTATAGTGGTCTAGAGTCGTGCTCGGTGTCATGATGTGGGAGATCACACCCTAGAGGTGTCGCTTCTTCTACGGGGTCGAGAGTGGAACTCTTTTCCACCGCCCGACAAGGATCCTCTTCACCAACCGTCTCACAAGACAAAGGGCTAGACATCGAGTGCGGTAGAGGAGGAGAAGGCATCAAGTTTTCTTCATTGGAGGCTTTAGGATCCTCCAATCCCCCATACAAGGCAAGTTCCAAGGCATCTACTTTTTTTTCCCAAGTATTGCGCTCCTTTTCACTCACCTTGTCTATATGGCCTAGAGGAGGTATGTCTTCATTTGGCTTTGGATTGTCTAGTGGTTCATCACGAAGAAAATCGAACAAATCCAATTTTATCGCCAATACATCGGCTCCCCAAGAGTTATCTCGAGAATCATGTTCACTCCCCTCCTCATTGTTGGCCCTTGAAGCCTCAACTTCCTCTATTCTTCCCTCATCTTCACCGCCTAAGCAACACTCAACAATGACCTCTTGATCGACCCTCGCTTCTTCATTTGTAGCTTCAAGATTGGGTTGAGACACCCGACCATGCCCAAATGAACCTTCCTCAACATGTAGTGGAGCTCGAGTGCCCGACATCGTGATATGGGCCATGAATGCATTGATGCGAGCATCTTGCACCTCTATTTGGGCCTTGAGCTCCCTTTCAATCCCTTGCATGTGAGTCATCATCACTTTTTGAGTCTTTTGCAATAGAACTATCGCCTCATGTTGACTCTTAAGCAATAGATACATCGTTTGACAAGTCTCAACCAAGTTGGGATCTTGTGGTCGCGGGTTGTGTGAGGGCGTTTGGTAGTTGTTAGGATGTTGGAATGATCCTTGACAACTTTCTTGGTAACCATAAGGAGGGCGTTCATAAGATTGTTGATGAGGTTGATATGGTTGGTGAAATCTCGGGACTTGGCCATTTGCCCCAAAGTTGTCCCGTGATGATTGATGGTAGCTTGGACGAGCCATGTCCATAACGTCGCTTTGGTACCTAGGATGAGCTAGAAGCACTTGAGCAAACGTTAGTATCCTAGTGCTTTTGAGGCACTAGGAAGAGAGAGTAGCACACAAAAAGAAAAACGGAGATACACAAGGAGAAGAGAACACAAAAATCAAGAACAAAGTCCCAAACTAAGCAAACAAAAGTCTAAACTACGCCGTCCCCGGCAACGGCGCCAATTTGATGGCAGGGATTTGTCGTGAATCCCAACCGTCAAATAAAACCAACTAACCTAACTAGGGTATCTAGGGTAAGTCGGGTCGAATCCACAGGGACGGGAGGTCGGACTAAGGTATGCTACGGTCTAGGACTAAGTTCGAGACAAGCTATTCTAAGGGGAAGGCTAAGGACTAAACTAGGTCTAAACAAAGGAAACAAACAAAGGAGAACGGGCTAGGGTTAGGTCGGGGTCAAAGGGGTAACGGAATGGTCGAAGGAGAACTAGAGGTGAAGGAGGTAGTAGGGTAATCTAGGTAATGCCCGGGCTCTCGCAACTTAGACTCACCTAGAGATTCCACCTAAAACCCAACTCGGCGACACAACACAAACGGAGTACTAGCATGCTATAGACCTAGGTCGAATCCGGGCTCTCGCGACTTAGACTGGCCTAGGGGTCGTCCTCACCGAGCTCTCGCAACTTAATGAGGGGACCGAACCCACAAACAACTAATACCCACAAGAGAAAGGCAAGAAAACAAGCATTCGTACATACTTAGTCATTCAAGCAATTCAACAAACATGTGATGTGCAACAAACCAAGGAGAAACCCAAATCTTCCACCAACAACTCCAACTATCCCTTAATCATCCAATTAACACCCTAATCACCTTACTAACCCTATCAAGAACACTACTCTAACATATCTAAACTAAAACTACCACTAACAAGAGGAATCAAACCAAACAACAAAACTAACATAATGAAACTATCAAGAATGAAGAACTAAACACTAACAAGAACTAAAGATTCAAACTTGACTAATAAAACAATGAACAAGAGAAAGGAAAAGAGATTATACCAAACTAGAAGATGAAAAGAAGAAAGAAACTTGCATAAATGGAAGAACCCAAAACAAATATCCAAGTTTGTCAAGTTTGGTGAAGATCTTGAAGAATTCCCAAATTACAAGTATTAATCTATGATTAACGATAATCTAAGAACTAATCTACACTAATCTATGCTAATCTATCTAGGGTTTAGTCTCTCATGAAAGGCATAAGATAACCTAAGATGTCTTAATATTACAAGAAGGGAGTATTTATATGGGTACAAGAATGAAAGAAGAAGAAAGAAACAAGGCGGGGCTGTAACAGACCCTTCCCGGTCGGGAAGGCTTGTTCCCAATCGGGATGGGCCATCCTTCCCGGTCGGGAAGGACTTTCCCGATCGGGAAGGGCTCAGAGTAGCCGCTCTTCATGCTTCCTTCATCTCGAACGGGATGAGGCCATCCCGAACGGGATGGGTCTTTGTAGGCCTCCCTTAAGAGCTCTTTTGTCCTTCCTTGTCTCTCATGGGCTTCCCACCGATTCTCGGGACTCGGGATCGGGTCTCGGAGGCTCGGGATTGGATCCCACGGTCTCGGGGTCGATTCCAAGGTCTCGAGTCATCGTTCCTTTATCTCGTTGGCTCCAAAATGTGTATGTATTGAGTCGGAATCGCTCCAACTCTTCCAATTCGGCCTCGGGAACCTGAAACAAACCAAAGGAAGCACAAGAAGCCCATGAATCGCTCCAAAGGAGCGATTCCACAAGGAAAAAGGGATCAAAACACAACAAATAGGCACTACAAACTACACTTATCAAGATTACCGTGATGTAGAGAGCCATGTTGTGGGCTGGCCCAAATGATGGTAGATCAGTATTGGAGAAGGTGATGAGTGGGCCTTCTTCTTTAGCTTTCCCTTTTAGGTGGGGTAGAACCGTGGCTACCATTTCAGCTGGAGTAGCCATAGAGTCGATCTTGACTTGATCGAGGGCCTTAGTGAGTGCCTCTCGATGTTCCTGAGAGCTAACTAGGAGTTGCCATATAGAGAGGTCAACTCGAGTCTTGCTCAGCTGCTTCACCAGAGCCTTTTCAGTAGTTGGCGGCTCTTCCGGGACGACCTCCGCTTTAGGCGGTGGTTCGGTGATGATGAGGGCGTGACTGCTGGTTAAGGCCTTGGACTTAACCTTCTGGATCTCCTCGGGCGTGATAGGGACGGCTTCTCCCTTAGTGAGATAGACGTCGTCTTCATCGTCACACCAGATCCCGTTGATTTGCGGGATAAACGGGGAAATGAGATTTGAACAGTCTATGGCTTCCCCGGAGAAGATAGCGTGAGTGGCCAACGGGTTGTCTTTGTTGTTGGGCTTACCTCCGGGTAAGGGGATTTTCCCGCTTTCGATGAGATCCTGGATAAGATGCTTTAGTTTCCAGCATTTCTCGGTATCGTGTCCCTTACCCTGATGGTATTTGCTGTAAGCTTGGGCATCGTAGAATTTGGAGCGACGCTCAACTGGATGATCAGGTGTTGGGCCTATCGGGGCGATGAGGCCTTTTGATGAGAGCCTTTGTAACGCATTCGCATAGGTAGTACCTATGTCGGTGAATACTCTAGGTGTGGCATTCCTCTTGGACGGGTTATCAAGAAGATTTACCACGTCAAAAATGCTACGAGTAGCAGCGGCGGATGTGGGCTTACTTGTAGACGAGCTGGCCCCTTGGTATCCCTTGGTGGAGGCCTTAGTGAGGCTTTCCAACCTTAGATCATCCTCGATTCTTGTTCCCATTTCGGTTAGGATCGCGAAACTAGGTATGATGGCGTACCGGAGATGGATCCGGTAGGCGGGCAGGAGATTCTTGACAAAGGCTTCAACTAGGACCTTTTCACTGGGCTTATCGACCAGTTTGACGCTTTCAGCCCTCCAGCGCTGAAGGTAATTTGTAAACCCTTCCTCTGGTTCCTGGGCCATTACTTCCAGGGTGCGCATCGTGGTTTGGATCTCCGTATTGTCGGCGTAGTTCCGAGCGAATTCCGTTTCTACGTCGTCCCAAGACTTGTATTTCTTGGAATCGAGCTTATAGAACCAAGCTTTCGGGTGCTTCTCTAGCGAGGAGGCAAACAGATGTTTGAACATGTCTGATTTGACTCCTTTTAGGGCCATAAACTCTTTGAAGGTCCGGATATGTAATACCGGGTCTTCGGTTCCGTCGAACAACGGGAGGCCTGTCAAGTTGAGATTGGCAGGCAGTTGATCGGTCAGGGGAGAATAGGTTCGAGCATTCTCCGTATGGATCGAGTTGTGGGTCGACAAATGGACCTGCTCTTGCAGTTTGAGGACTGCGCTAGTCAATTCGGCTAATGGGCCCTTAGTTTCGTCTTCAACACTCGGCTTATCTTGCTCTATGGCGCTAACCCGGGTAACGATGGCGATCTGGTCGCCCCTAATTCGGTCGAGTTGCTCTTGGATCTTGGCCAACGAGGTGTTCAACGCGTCTATTGCTTGTTGAGTCATGGTTCGGGTGTGAGGTGGCCTGTCTGTAAGAACACCGTGTAATTAGAATCGGACCCAAATGAAAAGGTGCATCCCGAGCAAGAAGAAGAAACGACTAGACTCGAAAAAGGACTAAAAAGCGACTCCTAGACGGGTGACTCATGGACGGTGGGCTTTCTTTAGGATTTCGGCAGAATAGGCCTAGTCCTGTGCGAAGAAAGACCTTCGTGTGAGCTATTCCCCAGACTTCGGACTCGATTGTGTAAGTGGGCTTCCTTTCGCAGGAGTTTGTCCTACGTAGGTGGGCCGTGCCTTGACTAATAAGGCGGACTTGGGATGGGGTGGAAACCCGTGATGTAAGATCGACGGAGTTTCGACGCTATAGACTCTTACTATTTATGACAAGACCCGACACTGCTAAATACGGGAAGTCCTAAGAAGAAAGCTTTGAAAAGAAAGGATTTGGATTTGAAAAGCCCGAGCAAAGTCGGATAGGACGGCCCGATCTTTTTGAAAATCGAAAAAAAGGTGTCATCGGGCCGAGATTTTCGAATTTTTGAAAAGGATTGGACAGCATACCGGCTAGAAAATAGGCTATTTTGAGTCAAAATCATAAGTCCTAAATTCGGTAGCTTTTCGGGTTTTTGAAAAATGGATGATTTTTGAAAAAGATGCAAGTTTTGAAAAAGACGGTTTTTGAAAAGACGAGACATGGATCAAGTAGCACGTAGTCACGGAAACAGTCTTATGACACCATGTATGCTCTTGGTCTAAGTCTCGGTCGGTCGAATAGGGTCTATACCAACGACGATAGCTTTCTCGCAAATCAGGACGGTCTTCCTAAGCCGAGTTGGTCTTAGAACCTGCCGTAAAACCCATGCGAGTTCCGCCATCGAAGTCTTTAGTGGGTCAAAGTAGGAACGCACCGTGGTATACTGGGACGTCGGTCACAAGTAACCGGCCCGGGAAAGAATGGGTTATGCATGAACCATTGAACTAAAACGTGTACATTACTATTCGAACGATTTCTTTTCGAGTCTCACCCTAGGGATGCCGATGGTAAGTGACTCATCAGTTGATCCCCAGCGGAGTCGCCAAATTGTGGACATGACATATGTCCACCCCGACGCGGCCACGCGCGGGTTTGGGGAGGCGAATGAATCTCCATATGAGATGGTCAAATTGAAATTTAAATCGAAGTAGGAGTCGCCACCGAATTTTGTGGTTATTCGGAACCATTCGAGCCCACTCTATGTCGTAGTGGGTCGTATACAAAATACGGCCCATTTCCGATGACAGAGTTTATTGGGCTCGTCCCTTTGCATTTGATACCGATACCGACATTATCGGATACCGTGTATTGAATGACTCTCGTTGCCAATGGATTCGGACATTCGGAAACCATGGTTCTGAGTAAGGAGTGAGGGTACGTGTTGGGAAGTTCACTAAGAACACCCAACCCCGCCCGCACTTAGCGGCCTTTACTAAGATATCGTTCGTTTTTGGTGTACACGCGTTAGTTCGACGGTTGAATGATATGCAAACATTATCTTCCTAAGCATGTGAGAAAAATAAATAAATGGGTTGCTAAGTCGTTTAATGCATCTTAAACTAATAACGTCAAAGTTATTTTAGCATGTGAGTTCGTTTTAGTCTAATAAAACGATAAAAACAAATAAATTGCTACAAACACGAGAAAACGAGTTAGTAACGATGAATAAATCGAATAAAGACATAAATAAATAATATGCATGACTCGAAAAAGTTTTAATGACACGTGATGGATTAACACGTGTTGACCGAGGTCGAAAAAAGTATTTATCAAAATATGTCGCGAAAGTCGCATTTTAATGTAAGGTTCGAAAAGAATAAAAAATAGAAAAGCGAAGAAACGAAAAAAAGAGACCCGGCGGATCAGGCCACCGCGCGAGTCGCCTAAAGGGCGCGCGACTCGCGTGGCTGCCTGTTCGGGTTTTTTTATTTTGTTCGAAAATCGTTAGTTTATAAATCGCGTACAAATATGGATTAATTTATACTCGACTTATATTTTCGATATTCATCGTATTCGATATTCGATTATGAAATCGATATCGAATAGTCGGAATGATTTTAGAAAAGGTTTTAAAAAAAGTTTGTTTTGAACAAAAAAGTGAAAAAAAGAATTTTTGAACGAAAAAGATGTTAATTCTCTCCGCGTTTAAAATCATCGAATTTTGTAAAAAAAGGTAATGATTTTATTAGCATCAACGAGAATTAATTTAATTTAGTTCTTGTGGATACGATATTCGATTAGAGAATCGGTATCGTATTTTAAGAACGTTATATGAAAAATAGTTTTATAGTATCGATTATTAGAAATAAAAATGCGACGAACGACCCATATTAAAATATGAAACGACCGACGAAAACAAAATAAAAAAGAAAAGGACGAAGAGGAGGAGAAAAGACGCGAGAGAGAGAGAGAAAGGAGAAGAATCGGGTTTGATTTACACCCTCAACCTACATGCTTCGTTTTCTCGGTATAAGGCTCGTCGGACGGTGGCTTAGGCACGGGAGCGTCGAGATGATGCGGGTGAGTTAAGGTGGTGCGGATTTTTGGACGTGTGGGGCGTCGGGTTCGGCCGGATGGAAGGTGGTTTCGTCGGTATTTCGGGACGATTTTTCGGTATTCCTTCGGATGTGTGTCGAGACTATTTTTTGCTAGATATCGAGTATGTGTGACTAATAATTGTTGTGTATTGATCGATGATTCATGTGTCTTTTGTGTTGAATATGAGGTCCTATTTATAGGAGTCGAGGTAGTCTTGCTTGTGTGACAAGAAATACCGGTTTGGATAGGAAATACGAGAGTTCGAAAGGAATGTAAATACCGTTTCATGGTGGAGAAGCCAAGTAACTCGGCTGGTTGGGGAGTGTCTCGGCTGTTTGGCCGAGTGTTTGAGCTTGGTTGGCGATTTGTTTCGGTTTTCGGATAGAATTCTTACTCGAGATCGAATTCTATCCTTCAACGGATTTGTTTAATATTATTTGAAAGCTGATTTTTTGTGGTGTTTGAGTCCGTACTGGACGTGTAGTGTCACGGCCAGCTCGTGTGACTCGGGAAAAAGTATCTTTGACCGGGTTTGACCCGGTCGCTAAAAGACGGTTTTACCCCTGGTGCCGGAATCGACCCAAATTAGTCTCATTTGACTCGAAACGACCCACTGGGCCTGGATTTGAGGTCGGTTTTGTAAGATATGTACTCCGTAATAAGCCTAAACCAAATGTCCATGATTTCGAGCCCATATCCGAGTCCATTAAAGCATGTGTGCGTCCTATCATCATCGGGTGTTTGGCGGGACCTACTATAGACACCTGGCGGTCAAAATGTGGGTGTCTACACCAACCCATTCCCATCTCATACTATAACTCATCTTCAACCTCCTTCATCTTCATAACACACAAAATAAACCCCAATTTCAAAACCCCCAAAACACCATAAATCTTCAAATACTCCACCAAATCTCATCAAATCACTTCCTAAACACCCCTAAAATCGGTTTCTATCACATTAATACCTATCCTTGACCCATTTTCTACCATTTAAATCACCAAAAACGAAAACAAATCGAGTTTTTATCACCATTTATCCCAAAATCCGAGTTTGGGGTTTTGTTTCAAAACTCGATTTAGCTTCTTGGAGTTGGTCTTGGAAGCTTATTACACCATTTTTAAGCTTCTATTGGGTGTATTTGTGGGTTCTAGCTAGTGTTTTTGGGTAAAATTCGAGTTTAGGTGTTTAGCATTTTTGAAGCTTCTTCATCATTAATGGCTCCAAAGAAGAAAGGATATGCGGTAGCAAGCAAGAAAATGAAGAGTGCTTCAACTTCTAGAGCCGAAATTGAGCCCGAGGTCGAGGTTGAAGAACCGGAAATTCCTTGTCATCCGGATTTTCCTACCCTTATCTTTGGTTCAGAATGGCAAAAGGAGCAATTCTACAAGCTCCTTGGTAAGCCTCTTGAGCCAACTCGTTTTATTGCAAAATCATACTTATGAAGCTTGGCATCCTTGAACAATGTAGACAATTGTTTGTGGGTATGGGGTTGGAATTGTTATTTAACATGCATGAGCTTACATACAAGCAACTCACCCTTGAGTTCTTTAGTAGCTTTGTTCTAAATACTAGAGTCGATCCACCCCGGGTTGCTTTTCGAGTGAACAATGGTGACTACAACTACACCCTCCCCGAATTTGGTGCTATTTTTGGTCTCCCCTCCGTTTCTAATTGTTGTGCACCCGCCGGTTTTAGTGAGATCGATGTGTGGAAAAGTACAACCGGTCTTAGCCTTGTCGACTTTCGACGGTTGTCAAGCTGTCATGTCCACCACCCAGTTTTGCGTTTTTGGCATCGATTAATTGCGGGTACGATATTTGGGAGGCCCGAAATGAGCACCTTCACTCAACAAGAGTTAACCATACTCGGGGCCTATTTAAATGTCAAGAGTCAACCTAGGTTCACCCCCGACCTTTCCCTTGCTTTGGCGGAACATTTCCATAAGATAAGTAAGGCGGGGAAAAATATGAGTGAGATTGTTCTTGGGGGGCTCATAAGACACTTAGCTAAGGCGGTTGATGGAAACTTCAGTGAGGAAGACTTGATCCCCATACCGGGCGATACGACCATAGATGAGGAACGTTTGACTAGGTTCCATAAATGGATTGCCTATGAGAGAGAGCACAGGAGGTATCAATGGTTTACCTCGGGTCGGCCACACTTCACTTTGCCATGCACTACGCTTCCGACCCTTGTGCCTTTACGACAATCCCTAGTCCCGGTCCAAGAGCCTAACCTTCTAATGCCCGGTGCGGGAGGTGATCCCAGTGCCTCTTCCTCCCTTAGTCCGCATACGCGTGCTAGTGTGAGGCCTCGACAGCAACCAACCCAGCAACAACAACAACAAGCTACCAGACCACACCTCTCTTATCCTACACCCTCTGCATATGTGTGCGTTCCTCCGTACACCCCCTACACTCCATTTGCCGACCCTTCGCCCCCAGCCGATCCAGCTATGGCCGCTATGCTTAATGCTCTACACATTGGGCAATATGAGCAGAGAAGGGACGATTATTATGCTCAGTACCCCGGGTATCATCTTTTGGCTCAGCAGGAGTATATTGATCCACGTGGCAACCTTCCATCATGGTATAGACCCGAGTATTTCCCTGACCACGGTAATCCTAGTGGTAGTGGTGCCATGATGGATGATGAGGAGTACGAGGCCGAGGATGCCTTCGATATAAATGCGTGCGGGGGTGGGTAATCAGGAAGCCGGTGAAGAAGATGAAGATGAAAATGATGATGATGATGGCAACAATGAAAGTGAGAAAGGGGATGATGACGAGCATGATGAATATTGACTATTGAAACGATGGAGATGCGTTAGTTGCTAACCATTGGTATGACAACTTTCCTTTCTTTTCCGTTTTTGATGCTCGTTCATTTTATTTTCCCTTTGTTATGAGTGTTTTGTTGGCCCTCGGGGCCTTTGTGGTGATTGCTCCAGATTCTTGATGACGTGATTACATCGAGAATCATTTGAAAAATCCAAATTTACAAGTCTTTTCTTTTCTTTCTTTACTAGTTGAAAATCGCACGCGATGCGCGTGTATGGTTAGGTACAATCGGTGTATGCGGTTCGATGGTGGCTTTAGCTTTTTTGGGTTTGCAGAATTGTGTGGCTAACTTGTGCCCGTTGCCTGAAATCTGGTGGGAGTTGACGTATGCACACATATATATTTTTATTGGATCGTGATCATCGCTACATTTCGGAAGTTAGATATGGCTGAAGGATCTAGAAAACCGATGTATGAGTGCTCTGTGAACGGGCGTCGTCATTTGCAAGATGTGCAAAAGCGCCATAAATAGCAATGTACGTTGGAGTTATATTCATGTGTGATGGCCATTTCCTTGGACGGGACCAGTAGGCCAGTAAGTTTGGGACGAAGGCGTCACATAAATGGATGGCTTGTCTGGTCAGAGGACTGTCTCTGCAATTGGAGCCACTAACAGGCCTGATATTACTGGTGTAACTCTTCTTTGTGAAGGTCGTTTGTGTCAGTTTATTTATATTCCACAGTTCGATGACGATTCTTGTCTTCAAATTTACAAGGCAGCCTTGAGGAAGTCTTTCCTTGTGGATTTTTTTTCTTCCTTTCGACACCGGCGTCCGAAACCTGGTAAGTAATGGGGCTCGACAACCCAACGGCTACACCCAACGTTGGTCTCAGGAGATATGGCATCCATCGTGCCATTTTGACCATTCTTTCGTATTCAATTACTGGTTGAAGTGGTCGGCAGTAAAGAAAGGAATCGTAAACTCAAGGTCCCAAATGGTCCATCCCACCAATCACACGATCCATCTCGAGATTTCCCCAAAGTTAAAGCGAGGACTGGCAGCAAGACAGCAACAGAATCCAATAACCGACGATGTAACAACAAGGCTCCAGTAAAGAGCGAAACTTCAGCAACCACAAAACACAGGTTCTCTTTTACATTCTCAAACACCACTACTGAACAGAATTCATTATGCAAAGTGTGTCTGTATTCAGATGGTAGTGTACGTTATATAATTATGTCAAATAATCGGCTGTGGAGTAGTGTTAAATAATTTAGGGCCAGTACTCTTGTAGTGGTCTCGGATATTTCAGCTGGGTATTAGTCGAGCTATTGCACGGTGCACATTTCTTATTTGCTAGAGGGTTGGTGTTTCTTTATGTACCCGCAGCTTCGTGAGGGCAGTTTTGTATTAGAAGTGAAACGTAAACAAAGCATGAAACAGGTCGACCGAAGATCTGAACTATGCCGAACAATAAATGGGACGACAAAGCGTAGCTAAAGATGCAACACTAATTTCTTAATAGTTGGAAATGACTGCTGGAGGATAGTAAGTCACAGCAGTAGTCACTACAATGTAACGACACACATGGAGAAACTACAAATAACAGCAACTGGTAAACAGCAGGAAGCAAGTTTGACAACTTAATTGTCGACCATCGATATGCGTTAAGATACGGGCACTATCGCACCTTAGGTGACCTAGTAAAATGAAGGATAGAGCTGCGTTAATGTTTCCATGACCTCTTCGTAATGGCATTTGTCTAGGGTAGCTGCGGCAGAAATACCAAAACCCTTTTGGGTATAGGTACCATGTCATGGTAAGGGTGCTTTCGCAAATAATCTCGGTCTGCCGTCGTACCTACCCAGAGATACGGGCCGTTTGTAGGGTTGGAGTGCCTGGTAAACTGGTCCTTCCCTCTCCCCTTTTTCTCAAAGGCATACTGTAGCTTAAAGGCATTGACATAATTTCCACTCCCACTCTGAAAATGCATTACGGCTGCTTTCTGAAAAACCGGGCCTCTCCACACTGCCTCAACCTTTGATAACGGGTATCCCAGGCAAAGTAGGCAGTTCCTTAGTGGGGCAAGACTCCTACTTGTTACGACATTTTTGTCAACATCGTATGGCATGTTTTCATTGATGCATTGGGCAGGGTAGAGGTATTCCGTTAATGGGTCGCTGGAAGCCCCCCTTTTTTTTTGTATGCTTTGATCATCCCCGACCCCCTCCTCCTCTGCATCTTTATTCCTAGACATCAATCCCTTCCCCTTGTCCATTTTTTTTGGTGGTTGAAATGCTCTTGCCTCTCAGTGTGTGGGATACTTGATACTATTAGATACGTTTATGTTTTGCCTGGGTTTTGTATGCCTATCGACCTGCTCAAAATATTTGCTTCGTAGTGTACTTATAGAGGTGTTTGGAAACTTGTGCCATTGACTGGTCAGTAGCAGGAAAAGTGGGAACATGCCACCAAAATGACCGAAGCATGCAGAATTTCCATGAGGGTGAAGTTTCTTTCATCGAAATGACCACACGTAATTTGCATAAGTTCCAAGGAGGCATCTTGTGAATGTGGCATAGTGACTTAGAGAGACATGTCTGAGTGGTCTGTTTTGTTAATATGGAGTCAGTCGTAAGCAGAATATAAATGCGGTAAAGTTTTAGATCCGTTAACAACCTGTATAGCAACCGGAAACATATAGCGCGCCTAATAAGCGGGGCAAATATAGAGCAATGGGCGTGCGGGAACGATGCATGAGACGTAGTGTGTAAAGTGCAGAAATGTATCAGCGATTAGTTGGTTCGATTTCCGGTGCTACTGGTTGGCACGGCAGTGTTGTGATGGACGGTTTTTTTTGTATGTTGAAGCGTCTATGAGCGGGTGGAAGCAAACTGTGCATTAGGATCTGGGCTATTTCATTATGTTGACCTTTGCTGGTTTCATATACTGTAAAGTGGTCGTTGTAAATGGAGAAATTGCTACCACGTCTTTGTTTTGCTATGGCATATTTGGTCAAATTTGACACGGATTATTTGTCAGGAAATGTAAGGCGAGAACCGAGTCCACTGACAGTAGGTTTTGAGATGTCCGATCCGAACTGCGCGTCCGGACTCCTAATTGCGCCCCCAACCAACTAATTCCCAAATTTAAATTTTACCTACCCACCAAACCCCAAACTTTTATAGACAAACATAACCAGTAAATAAGGCGCAAGAGAGGGATAGATAACATTGTGAAATCTGGAACCATCACAGAAATGCATGGGTAGCAGACAGTCTATTGCGTTACAAACAATAACAATTTTACACTAAGTTTGTAATGCGAATGGGTCTGTCCATGCAGCAGTTGAGCGGTGCAGCCAGAAACAGAACTTCTCGGGCTACAGCTACGATATTATCATAGGGGAACATCATATTTAAGGCAAAAAGTAGAGAAGTCGTGCCAGACCAGGATTGGTATGAAAAAGTAGTCTGTCATTAGCTGGGCATCCGAGGTTACGTGAGAGCAGCAAAATGCATTTTCTTCGGAGAACTATAAAGACAGGCAAGTAATAGAGTTGTTAGTGGACCTCAGTTCAGTAATTACAGTATAGCTAACTCTGAATTAGGAGACTTAAGATGACTACGCAGTCGTGGCATTCCAGTCCGCGCAAGAAGCTTACCTAGCATATGATGTTATTCATTTTGCGACGGAGCTGGACTTATTAGTCCAGGTGAATCATGGTGCTTCGACTGTGGAGCATTAAGCCAATTTCATTTGCTCCGTCAAAATCATGGTACGGGTAGCGACGGAAGATGCGCTCCTCATAGTCTCTACGCTTAGTTTGAATAACCAGCAAGTGTAGCCTGTTCCTTGATGCTGATTGTAAACTGTGGAGTACTGTCCTAGCATAGACGTTATTTGTCTCCCAGCATCGGCAGCATTTTGAAATTGCTATGTCACCTCTGTAAAGTGTTGCCACACCATTATGATTCTCTGTCCTCAGGCTTCTATTGTAGTCTACATCTAGCCTTGGCGCATTTGCATGAATCAAAAATGAATCATTGCATGAATCTACATCTATTGCATGAATCAGCCGGGCTCTCGCGACTTAGACCGGCCTAGGGGTCGTCCTCACCGAGATCTCGCAACTTAATGAGGGGACCGAACCCACAAACAACTAATACCCACAAGAGAAAGGCAAGAAAACAAGCATTTGTACATACTTAGTCATTCAAGCAATTCAACAAACATGTGATGTGCAACAAACCCAGGAGAAACCCAAATCTTCCACCAACAACTCCAACAATCCCTTAATCATCCAATTAACACCCTAATCACCTTACTAACCCTAGCAAGAACACTAATCTAACATATCTAAACTAAAACTACCACTAACAAGAGGAATCAAACCAAACAACAAAACTAACATAATGAAACTATCAAGAATGAAGAACTAAACACTAACAAGAACTAAAGATTCAAACTTGATTAATAAAACAATGAACAAGAGAAAGGAAAAGAGATTATACCAAACTAGAAGATGAAAAGAAGAAAGAAACTTGCATAAATGGAAGAACCCAAAACAAACATCCAAGTTTGTCAAGCTTGGTGAAGATCTTGAAGAATTCCCAAATTACAAGTATTAATCTATGATTAACGATAATCTAAGAACTAATCTACACTAATCTATGCTAATCTATCTAGGGTTTAGTCTCTCATGAAAGGCATAAGATAACCTAAGATGTCTTAATATTACAAGAAGGGAGTATATATATGGGTACAAGAATGAAAGAAGAAGAAAGAAACAAGGCGGGGCTGTAACTGACCCTTCCCGGTCGGGAAGGCTTGTTCCCGATCGGGATGGGCCATCCTTCCCGGTCGGGAAGGACTTTCCCGATCGGGAAGGGCTCACAGTAGCCGCTCTTCATGCTTCCTTCATCTCGAACGGGATGAGGCCATCCCGAATGGGATGGGTCTTTGTAAGCCTCCCTTAAGAGCTCTTTTGTCATTCCTTGTCTCTCATGGGCTTCCCACCGATTCTCGAGACTCGGGATTGGGTCTCGGAGGCTCGGGATTGGATCCCAAGGTCTCGGGGTCGATTCCAAGGTCTCGAGTCATCGTTCATTTATCTCGTTGGCTCCAAAATGTGTATGTATTGAGTCGGAATCGCTCCAACTCTTCCAATTTGGCCTCGGGAACCTGAAACAAACCAAAGGAAGCATAAGAAGCCCATGAATCGCTCCAAAGGAGCGATTCCACAAGGAAAAAGGGACCAAAACACAACAAATAGGCACTACAAACTACACTTATCAAGATTACCTTGATGTAGAGAGCCATGTTGTGGGCTGGCCCAAATGATGGTAGATCAGTATTGGAGAAGGTGATGAGTGGGCCTTCTTCTTTAGCTTTCCCTTTTAGGTGGGGTAGAACTGTGGCTACCATTTCAGCTGGAGTAGCCATATAGTCGATCTTGACTTGATCGAGGGCCTTAGTGAGTGCCTCTCGATGTTCCTGAGAGCTAACTAGGAGTTGCCATATAGAGAGGTCAACTCGAGTCTTGCTCAGCTGCTTCACCGGAGCCTTTTCAGTAGTTGGCGGCTCTTCCGGGACGACCTCCGCTTTAGGCGGTGGTTCGGTGATGATGAGGGCGTGACTGCTGGTTAAGGCCTTGGACTTAACCTTCTGGATCTCCTCGGGCGTGATAGGGACGGCTTCTCCCTTAGTGAGATAGACGTCGTCTTCATCGTCACACCAGATCCGTTGATTTGCGGGATAAACGGGGAAATGAGATGTGAACAGTCTATGGCTTCCCCGGAGAAGATAGCGTGAGTGGCCAACGGGTTGTCTTTGTTGTTGGGCTTACCTCCGGGTAAGGGGATTTTCCCGCTTTTGATGAGATCCTGGATAAGATGCTTTAGTTTCCAGCATGTCTCGGTATCGTGTCCCTTACCCCGATGGTATTTGCTGTAAGCTTGGGCATCGTAGAATTTGGAGCGACGCTCAACTGGAGGATCAGGTGTTGGGCCTATCGGGGCGATGAGGCCTTTTGATGAGAGCCTTTGTAACGCATTCGCATAGGTAGTACCTATGTCGGTGAATACTCTAGGTGTGGCATTCCTCTTGGACGGGTTATCAAGTAGATTTACCACGTCAAAAATGCTACGAGTAGAAGCGGCGGATGTGGGCTTGCTTGTAGACGAGCTGGCCCCTTGGTATCCCTTGGTGGAGGCCTTAGTGAGGCTTTCCAACCTTAGATCATCCTCGATTCTCAGTCCCATTTCGGTTAGGATCGCGAAACTAGGTATGATGGCGTACCGGAGATGGATCCGGTAGGCGGGCAGGAGATTCTTGACAAAGGCTTCAACTAGGACCTTTTCACTGGGCTTATCGACCAGTTTGACGCTTTCAGCCCTCCAGCGCTGAAGGTAATTTGTAAACCCTTCCTTTGGTTCCTGGGCCATTACTTCCAGGGTGCGCATCGTGGTTTGGATCTCCGTATTGTCGACGTAGTTCCGAGCGAATTCCGTTTCTACGTCGTCCCAAGACTTGTATTTCTTGGAATCGAGCTTATAGAACCAAGCTTTCGGGTGCTTCTCTAGCGAGGAGGCGAACAGATGTTTGAACATGTCTGATTTGACTCCTTTTAGGGCCATAAACTCTTTGAAGGCCCGGATATGTAATACCGGGTCTTCGGTTCCGTCGAACATCGGGAGGCCTGTCAAGTTGAGATTGGCAGGCAGTTGATCGGTCAGGGGAGAATAGGTTCGAGCATTCTCCGTATGGATCGAGTTGTGGGTCGACAAATGGACCTGCTCTTGCAGTTTGAGGACTGCGCTAGTCAATTCGGCTAATGGGCCCTTAGTTTCGTCTTCAACACTCGGCTTATCCTGCTCTATGGCGCTAACCCGGGTAACGATGGCGATCTGGTCGCCCCTAATTCGGTCGAGTTGCTCTTGGATCTTGGCCAACGAGGTGTTCAACGCGTCTATTGCTTGTTGAGTCATGGTTCGGGTGTGAGGTGGCCTGTCTGTAAGAACACCGTGTAATTAGAATCGGACCCAAATGAAAAGGTGCATCCCGAGTAAGAAGAAGAAACGACTAGACTCGGAAAACGACTAAAAAGCGACTCCTAGACGGGTGACTCATGGACGGTGGGCTTTCTTTAGGATTTCGGCAGAATAGGCCTAGTCCTGTGCGAAGAAAGACCTTCGTGTGAGCTATTCCCCAGACTTCGGACTCGATTGTGTAAGTGGGCTTCCCTTCGCAGAAGTTTTTCATACGTAGGTGGGCCGTGCCTTGACTAATAAGGCGGACTTGGGATGGGGTGGAAACCCGTGATGTAAGATCGACGGAGTTTCGACGCTATAGACTCTTACTATTTATGACAAGACCCGACACTGCTAAATACGGGAAGTCCTAAGAAGAAATCTTTGAAAAGAAAGGATTTGGATTTGAAAAGCCCGAGCAAAGTCGGATAGGACGGCCCGATCTTTTTTTATAATCGAAAAAAAGGTGTCATCGGGCCGAGATTTTCGAATTTTTGAAAAGGATTGGACAGCATACCGGCTAGAAAATAGGCTATTTTGAGTCAAAATCATAAGTCCTAAATTCGGTAGCTTTTCGGGTTTTTGAAAAATGGATGATTTTTTAAAAAGATGCAAGTTTTGAAAAAGACGGTTTTTGAAAAGACGAGACATGGATCAAGTAGCACGTAGTCACGGAAACAGTCTAATGACACCATGTATGCTCTTGGTCTAAGTCTCGGATACCAACGACGATAGCTTTCTCGCAAATCAGGACGGTCTTCCTAAGCCGATTTGGTCTTAGAACCTGCCGTAAAACCCATGCGAGTTCCGCCATCGAAGTCTTTAGTGGGTCCAAGTAGGAACGCACCGTGGTATAGTGGGACGTCGGTCACAAGTAACCGGCCCGGGAAAGAATGGGTTATGCATGAACCATTGAACTAAAACGTGTACATTACTATTCGAACGATTTCTTTTCGAGTCTCACCCTAGGGATGCCGATGGTAAGTGACTCATCAGTTGATCCCCAGCGGAGTCGCCAAATTGTGGACATGACATAAGTCCACCCCGACGCGGCCACGCGCGGGTTTGGGGAGGCGAATGAATCTCCATATGAGATGGTCAAATTGAAATTTAAATCGAAGTAGGAGTCGCCACCGAATTTTGTGGTTATTCGGAACCATTCGAGCCCACTCTATGTCATAGTGGGTCGTATACAAAATATGGCCCATTTCTGATGTCAGAGTTTATTGGGCTCGTCCCTTTGCATTTGATACCGATACCGACATTATCGGATACGGTGTATTGAATGACTCTCGTTGCCAATGGATTCGGACATTCGGAAACCATGGTTCTGAGTAAGGAGTAAGGGTACGTGTTGGGAAGTTCACTAAGAACACCCAACCCCGCCCGCACTTAGCGGCCTTTACTAAGATATCGTTCGTTTTTGGTGTACACACGTTAGTTCGACGGTTGAATGATATGCAAACATTATCTTCCTAAGCATGTGAGAAAAATAAATAAATGGGTTGCTAAGTCGTTTAATGCATCTTAAATTAATAACGTCAAAGTTATTTTAGCATGTGAGTTCGTTTTAGTCTAATAAAACGATAAAAACAAATAAATTGCTACAAACACGAGAAAACGAGTTAGTAACGATGAATAAATCGAATAAAGACATAAATAAATAATATGCATGACTCAAAAAAGTTTTAATGACACGTGATGGATTAACACGTGTTGACCGAGGTCGAAAAAAGTATTTATCAAAATATGTCGCGAAAGTCGCATTTTAATGTAAGGTTCGAAAAGAATAAAAAATAGAAAAGCGAAGAAACGAAAAAAAGAGACCCGGCGGATCAGGCCACCGCGCGAGTCGCCTGGAGGGCGCGCGACTCGCGTGGCTGCCTGTTCGGGTTTTTTTATTTTGTTCGAAAATCGTTAGTTTATAAATCGCGTACAAATATGGATTAATTTATACTCGACTTATATTTTCGATATTCGTCGTATTCGATATTCGATTATGAAATCGATATCGAATAGTCGGAATGATTTTAGAAAAGGTTTTAAAAAAAGTTTGTTTTGAACGAAAAAGTGAAAAAAAGAATTTTTGAACGAAAAAGATGTTGATTCTCTCCGCGTTTAAAATCATCGAATTTTGTAAAAAAAGGTAATGATTTTATTAGCATCAACGAGAATTAATTTAATTTAGTTCTTGTGGATACGATATTCGATTAGAGAATCGGTATCGTATTTTAAGAACGTTATATGAAAAATAGTTTTATAGTATCGATTATTAGAAATAAAAATGCGACGAACGACCCATATTAAAATATGAAACGACCGACGAAAACAAAATAAAAAAGAAAAGGACGAAGAGGAGGAGAAAAGACGTGAGAGAGAGAGAGAAAGGAGAAGAATCGGTTTTGATTTACACCCTCAACCTACATGCTTCGTTTTCTCGGTATAAGGCTCGTCGGACGGTGGCTTAGGCACGGGAGCGTCGAGATGTTGCGGGTGAGTTAAGGTGGTGCGGATTTTTGGACGTGTGGGGCGTCGGGTTCGGCCGGATGGAAGGTGGTTTCGTCGGTATTTCGGGACGATTTTTGGGTATTCCTTCGGATGTGTGTCGAGACTATTTTTTGCTAGATATCGAGTATGTGTGACTAATAATTGTTGTGTATTGATCGATGATTCATGTGTCTTTTGTGTTGAATATGAGGTCCTATTTATAGGAGTCGAGGTAGTCTTGCTTGTGTGACAAGAAATACCGGTTTGGATAGGAAATACGAGAGTTCGAAAGGAATGTAAATTTCGTTTCTTGGTGGAGAAGCCAAGTAACTCGGCTGGTTGGGGAGTGTCTCGGCTGTTTGGCCGAGTGTTTGAGCTTGGTTAGCGATTTGTTTCGGTTTTCGGATAGAATTCTTACTCGAGATCGAATTCTATCCTTAAACGGATTTGTTTAATATTATTTGAAAGCTGATTTTTTGTGGTGTTTGAGTCCGTACTGGACGTGTAGTGTCACGGCCAGCTCGTGTGACTCGGGAAAAAGTATCTTTGACCGGGTTTGACCCGGTCGCTAAAAGACGGTTTTACACGTGGTGCCGGAATCGACCCAAATTAGTCTCATTTGACTCGAAACGACCCACTGGGCCTGGATTTGAGGTCGGTTTTGTAAGATATGTACTCCGTAATAAGCCTAAACCAAATGTCCATGATTTCGAGCCCATATCCGAGTCCATTAAAGCATGTGTGCGTCCTATCATCATAGGGTGTTTGGCGGGACCTACTATAGACACCTGGCGGTCAAAATGTGGGTGTCTACACCAACCCATTCCCATCTCATACTATAACTCATCTTCAACCTCCTTCATCTTCATAACACACAAAATAAACCCCAATTTCAAAACCCCCAAAACACCATAAATCTTCAAATACTCCACCAAATCTCATCAAATCACTTCCTAAACACCCCTAAAATCGGTTTCTATCACATTAATACCTATCCTTGACCCATTTTCTACCATTTAAATCACCAAAAACGAAAACAAATCGAGTTTTTATCACCATTTATCCCAAAATCCGAGTTTGGGGTTTTGTTTCAAAACTCGATTTAGCTTGTTGGAGTTGGTCTTGGAAGCTTATTACACCATTTTAAAGCTTCTATTGGGTGTTTTTGTGGGTTCTAGCTAGTGTTTTTGGGTAAAATTCGAGTATAGGTGTTTAGCATTTTTGAAGCTTCTTCATCATTAATGGCTCCAAAGAAGAAAGGATGTGCGGTAGCAAGCAAGAAAATGAAGAGTGCTTCAACTTCTAGAGCCGAAATCGAGCCCGAGGTCGAGGTTGAAGAACCGGAGATTCCTTGTCATCCGGATTTTCCTACCCTTATCTTTGGTTCGGAATGGCAAAAGGAGCAATTCTACAAGCTCCTTGGTAAGCCTCTTGAGCCAACTCGTTTTATTGCAAAATCATACTTAGGAAGCTTGGCATCCTTGAACAATGTAGACAATTGTTTGTGGGTATGGGGTTGGAATTGTTATTTAACATGCATGAGCTTACATACAAGCAACTCACCCTTGAGTTCTTTAGTAGCTTTCTTCTAAATACTAGAGTCGATCCACCCCGGGTTGCTTTTCGAGTGAACAATGGTGACTACAACTACACCCTCCCCGAATTTGGTGCTATTTTTGGTCTCCCCTCCGTTTCTAATTGTAATGCACCCGCCGGTTTTAGTGAAATCGATGTGTGAAAAAGTACAACCGGTCTTAGCCTTGTCGACTTTCGACGGTTGTCAAGTTGTCATGTCCACCACCCGGTTTTGCGTTTTTGGCATCGATTAATTGCGGGTACGATATTTGGGAGGCCCGAAATGAGCACCTTCACTCAACAAGAGTTAACCATACTCGGGGCCTATTTAAATGTCAAGAGTCAACCTAGGTTCACCCCCGACCTTTCCCTTGCTTTGGCGGAACATTTCCATAAGATAAGTAAGGCGGGGAAAAATATGAGTGAGATTGTTCTTGGGGGGCTCATAAGACACTTAGCTAAGGCGGTTGATGGAAACTTCAGTGAGGAAGACTTGATCCCCATACCGGGCGATACGACCATAGATGAGGACCGTTTGACTAGGTTCCATAAATGGATAGCCTATGAGAGAGAGCACAGGAGGTATCAATGGTTTACCTCGGGTCGGCCACACTTCACTTTGCCATGCACTACGCTTCCGACCCTTGTGCCTTTGCGACAATCCCTAGTCCCGGTCCAAGAGCCTAACCTTCTAATGCCCGGTGCGGGAGGTGATCCCGGTGCCTCTTCCTCCCTTAGTCCGCATACGCGTGCTAGTGTGAGGCCTCGACAGCAACCAACCCAGCAACAACAACAGCAAGCTACCAGACCACACCTCTCTTATCCTACACCCCCTGCATATGTGTGCGTTCCTCCGTACACCCCCTACACTCCATTTGTCTACCCTTCGCCCCCAGCCGATCCAGCTATGGCCGCTATGCTTAATGCTCTACACATTGGGCAATATGAGCAGAGAAGGGACAATTATTATGCTCAGTACCCCGGGTATCATCTTTTGGCTCAGCAGGAGTATATTGATCCACGTGGCAACCTTCCATCATGGTATAGACCCGAGTATTTCCCTGACCACGGTAATCCGAGTGGTAGTGGTGCCATGATGGATGATGAGGAGTACGAGGCCGAGGATGCCTTCGATATAAATGCGTGCGGGGGTGGGTAATCAGGAAGCCGGTGAAGAAGATGAAGATGAAAATAATGATGATGATGGCAACAATGAAAGTGAGAAAGGGGATGATGACGAGCATGATGAATATTGACTATTGAAACGATGGAGATGCGTTAGTTGCTAACCTTTGGTATGACAACTTTCCTTTCTTTTCCGTTTTTGATGCTCGTTCATTTTATTTTCCCTTTGTTATGAGTGTTTTGTTGGCCCTCGGGGCCTTTGTGGTGATTGCTCCAGATTCTTGATGACGTGATTACATCGAGAATCATTTGAAAAATCCAAATTTACAAGTCTTTTCTTTTCTTTCTTTACTAGTTGAAAATCGCACGCGATGCGCGTGTATGGTTAGGTACAATCGGTGTATGCGGTTCGATGGTGGCTTTAGCTTTTTTGGGTTTGCAGAATTGTGTGGCTAACTTGTGCCCGTTGCCTGAAATCTGGTGGGAGTTGACGTATGCACACATATATATTTTTATTGGCTCGTGATCATCGCTACGTTTCGGAATTTAGATATGGCTGAAGGATCTAGAAAACCGATGTATGAGTGCTCTGTGAACGGGCGTCGTCATTTGCAAGATGTGCAAAAGCGCCATAAATAGCAATGTACGTTGGAGTTATATTCATGTGTGATGGCCATTTCCTTGGACGGGACCAGTAGGCCAGTAAGTTTGGGACGAAGGCGTCACATAAATGGATGGCTTGTCTGGTCAGAGGACTGTCTCTGCAATTGGAGCCACTAACAGGCCTGATATTACTGGTGTAACTCTACTTTGTGAAGGTCGTTTGTGTCAGTTTATTTATATTCCACAGTTCGATGACGATTCTTGTCTTCAAATTTACAAGGCAGCCTTGAGGAAGTCTTTCCTTGTGGATTTTTTTTCTTCCTATCGACACCGGTGTCCGACACCTGATAAGTAATGGGGCTCGACAACCCAACGGCTACACCCAACGTTGGTCTCAGGAGATATGGCATCCATCGTGCCATTTTGACCATTCTTTCGTATTCAATTACTGGTTGAAGTGGTCGGCAGTAAAGAAAGGAATCGTAAACTCAAGGTCCCAAATGGTCCATCCCACCAATCACACGATTCATCTCGAGATTTCCCCAAAGTTAAAGCGAGGACTGGCAGCAAGACAGCAACAGAATCCAATAACCGACGATGTAACAACAAGGCTCCAGTAAAGAGCGAAACTTCAGCAACCACAGAACACAGGTTCTCTTTTACATTCTCAAACACCACTACTGAATGGAATTCATTATGCAAAGTGTGTCTGTATTCAGATGGTAGTGTACGTTATATAATTATGTCAAATAATCGGCTGTGGAGTAGTGTTAAATAATTTAGGGCCAATACTCTTGTAGTGGTCCCGGATATTTCAGCTGGGTATTAGTCGAGCTATTGCACGGTGCACATTTCTTATTTGCTAGAGGGTTGGTGTTTCTTTATGTACCCGCAGCTTCGTGAGGGCAGTTTTGTATTAGAAGTGAAACGTAAACAAAGCATGAAACAGGTCGACCGAAGATCTGAACTATGCCGAACCATAAATGGGACGACAAAGCGTAGCTAAAGATGCAACACTAATTTCTTAACAGTTGGAAATGACTGCTGGAGGATAGTAAGTCACAGCAGTAGTCACTACAATGTAACGACACACATGGAGAAACTACAAATAACAGCAACTGGTAAACAGCAGGAAGCAAGTTTGACAACTTAATTGTCGACCATCGATATGCGTTAAGATACGGGCACTATCGCACCTTAGGTGACCTAGTAAAATGAAGGATAGAGCTGCGTTAATGTTTCCATGACCTCTTCGTAATGGCATTTGTCTAGGGTAGCTGCGGCAGAAATACCAAAACCCTTTTGGGTATAGGTACCATGTCATGGTAAGGGTGCTTTCGCAAATAATCTCGGTCTGCCGTCGTACCTACCCAGAGATACGGGCCGTTTGTAGGGTTGGAGTGCCTGGTAAACTGGTCCTTCCCTCTCCCCTTTTTCTCAAAGGCATACTGTAGCATAAAGGCATTGACATAATTTCCACTCCCACTCTGAAAATGCATTACGACTGCTTTCTGAAAAACCGGGCCTCTCCACACTGCCTCAACCTTTGATAACGGGTATCCCAGGCAAAGTAGGCAGTTCCTTAGTGGGGCAAGACTCCTACTTGTTACGACATTTTTGTCAACATCGTATGGCATGTTTTCAATGATGCATTGGGCAGGGTAGAGGTATTCCGTTAATGGGTCGCTGGAAGCCCCCTTTTTTTTTGTATGCTTTGATCATCCCCGACCCCCTCCTCCTCTGCATCTTTATTCCTAGACATCAATCCCTTCCCCTTGTCCATTTTTTTTGGTGGTTGAACTGCTCTTGCCTCTCAGTGTGTGGGATACTTGATACTATTAGATACGTTTATGTTTTGCCTGGGTTTTGTATGCCTATCGACCTGCTCAAAATATTTGCTTCGTAGTGTACTTATAGAGGTGTTTGGAAACTTGTGCCATTGACTGGTCAGTAGCAGGAAAAGTGGGAACATGCCACCAAAATGACCGAAGCATGCAGAATTTCCATGAGGGTGAAGTTTCTTTCATCGAAATGACCACACGTAATTTGCATAAGTTCCAAGGAGGCATCTTGTGAATGTGGCATAGTGACTTAGAGAGACATGTCTGAGTGGTCTGTTTCGTTAATATGGAGTCAGTCGTAAGCAGATTATAAATGCGGTGAAGTTTTAGATCCGTTAACAACCTGTATAGCAACCAGAAACATATAGCGCGCCTAATAAGCGGGGCAAATATAGAGCAATGGGCGTGCGGGAACGATGCATGAGACGTAGTGTGTAAAGTGCAGAAATGTATCAGCGATTAGTTGGTTCGATTTCCGGTGCTACTGGTTGGCACGGCAGTGTTGTGATGGACGGTTTTTTTTGTATGTTGAAGCGTCTAATAGCGGGTGGAAGCAAACTGTGCATTAGGATATGGGCTATTTCATTATGTTGACCTTTGCTGGTTTCATATACTGTAAAGTGGTCGATGTAAATGGAGAAATTGCTACCACGTCTTTGTTTTGCTATGGCATATTTGGTCAAATTTGACACGGATTATTTGTCAGGAAATGTAAGGCGAGACCCGAGTCCACTGACAGTAGGTTTTGAGATGTCCTATCCGAACTGCGCGTCCGGACTCCTAATTGCGCCCCCAACCAACTAATTCCCAAATTTAAATTTTACCTACCCACCAAACCCCAAACTTTTATAGACAAACATAACCAGTAAATAAGGCGCAAGAGAGGGATAGATAACATTGTGAAATCTGGAACCATCAAAGAAATGCATGGGTAGCAGACAGTCTATTGCGTTACAAACAATAACAATTTTACACTAAGCTTGTAATGCGAATGGGTCTGTCCATGCAGCAGTTGAGCGGTGCAGCCAGAAACAGAACTTCTCGGGCTACAGCTGCGATATTATCATAGGGGAACATCATCTTTAAGGCAAAAAGTAGAGAAGCCGTGCCAGACCAGGATTGGTGTGAAAAAGTAGTCTGTCATTAGCTGGGCATCCGAGGTTACGTGAGAGCAGCAAAATGCATTTTCTTCGGAGAACTATAAAGACAGGCAAGTAATAGAGTTGTTAGTGGACCTCAGTTCAGTAATTACAGTATAGCTAACTCTGAATTAGGAGACTTAACATGACTACGCAGTCGTGGCATTCCAGTCCGCGCAAGAAGCTTACCTAGCATATGATGTTATTCATTTTGCGACGGAGCTGGACTTATTAGTCCAGGTGAATCACGGTGCTTCGACTGTGGAGCATTAAGCCAATTTCATTTGCTCCGTCAAAATCATGGTACGGGTAGCGACGGAAGATGCGCTCCTCATAGTCTCTACGCTTAGTTTGAATAACCAGCAAGTGTAGCCTGTTCCTTGATGCTGATTGTAAACCGTGGAGTACTGTCCTAGCATAGACGTTATTTGTCTCCCAGCATCGGCAGCATTTTGAAATTGCTATGTCACCTCTGTAAAGTGTTGCCACACCATTACGATTCTCTGTCCTCAGGCTTCTATTGTAGTCTACATCTAGCCTTAGCACATTTGCATGAATCAAAAACAATTGTGCCCACCTTTTGCAAACAACGGCAACGTTAGCCTTGTCATCGTGATCTTGCAATTTTGCGAATATGTGCTCCATAAAATCTGCACTGCACAGTACTTCTTTGGTGGCTGTCGTTTCTGTCCCGTCAGTCTGCACTTCGTGGAAGTCATTGTAGATAAAAGGCAGCCGTTGTTTCTTCCGTCCGATTGACTCTGATTTAGCTGCCAGTCTGTCGGCCACTTCAGCGTTAATAATATAAAATTCAGTTATCAACACTTTGACATCATAAAAGCGTCGAGAATTTGATAATAATAAATAATTTCGATCCAACATCTAACTCCTTGCTATTACAGATTTATGTTGTCTACTTAATACGGACGACTCTAGATTTACTAATACACAAAGATCGAACTGGTCCTATTGTTAATAATTATAACAGCGTCACATAAAAACTAATAAAGGTTCATAAAACAAACACTTAATTAAATTAGAATAACCTCCAAATATATATTTTGCAATGAAATATCCTAGAGTAATATCTAGAGTAAATTAGAGTAATACCTAGAGTAAATTAGAGTAATATCCTAGAGTAGTATATTTCGAAATCCAAAGTAGCATTAAAAAACCCTAGACAATTATTAATTAAAAAGGACGTGTCTTCCTCCCAAAAAAAAGTTCTTTAAGTAAGCCGATTATGTCATCCATCAATTTCGTCATCTCCCTTTTTGTGTTCTAGAAGGTCCTGCAATGGTAAAAAAAATATGATAAGGAAAAATGAAATTGATAGGGATGTGTTTCAGTTCTAGGCAGACCCTCATCGACAAAGATCATCTTCACATGATCAACAACAACAACAACTTCATTTGCATTACCATCTTCAATACCGCCGTCTCAAACAAGTACATCATGCCAAAGGTACATCATTACCTGGAAGACTAAGAGATGAACAAAAGGATCGGATAATAGTGAGAACAGACTAAAAAAATGGAGGAAAGAAGAAGAATGCGGATTTGAAAAATAGCAACAACGGTAGAGGTGAACAGCACAAGCACAGTAGACATTAACCACAACATCGACCAACAACGATAATCGAATCACGAACAAAATCAGGGAAAAACGTGATTCGAAGGAAAGAGTAAGAGATGAATGAAGAATAGGAGTGTGATAAACAACAACAATACATGACAAAATGTAAATCTTATTACCTGATGTAGTAACCAAGGGGAAAATGTCCTCATAAACATTCCTCATAAAAACTCACCCAATAAACAAAAAAACAAACAAACATGCCTTTTAAATTAATCTCCTAAAATCCCAAAACAAAGAAAAGAACAAACAAATTAAAGATGGTGATTTCCAAAATCTTAAATTCAAATGTAATCATCCCCTTACTCTATGCTACTATGGAACAGGGGGTGTATGTGTTGGGGTAGTGTGAGGGTGATTTGGGGGTTTCTGATTGTGGGTTTTATGTGGGGGTTTCAAGGGTAGAAGTTCTTAAAATGTCCTCTATAGTAGTAATTGGTGGGCAACAATTAACAATCACTACGTCAGTCAGTGAGTCAAGCAACAGTAGAAGAAAAATCAACAACTAAAGACTATTGAGAGAATATACTAAAAACCAAGTATGATAATCCAGAAAAAATTAGTATCATGAACAAATAAACACTAGCAAATCAAGTATACTAATGATCCGCACCAACTAAAAACCAAATAAACACCATCAAACCTGATAATAAAAAAAAATAATATTAATCAATGAAAATCGTACCTCATAATCTGTGAGAAATTTCTAAATGGAGGTGAAAGGTTTCGACAATCGACACAGATGGTAGTTCTTGGGACTTCTTTACGTCAATGACGTTCGTTAATGAGCTGACTAGCGGTGCTTCATTTACTCTGTTTGCTATCTTCTCTGGCCAGATTACACAAACCTTGACAAGAACATTGAATTTCTTGGCCAGATCTAGTGTGGCATGATCCAGATCGTAGGATGACTTGATTGGTGCGATTATAAGTGTGAATTCATGTTTGTCTACCGACAAAAGGTCCAACATCAACATTATATTTAAAAGGACAGGAGAGCAAGAATCAGAACCCAAAAGTAGACGAGCGAAACTGAGACGGCTTTAACACAATTAGAACTCGAAGGGCATGACTAGTGACTACGGTCCATACTGCGGTCCACACGGACTCAAAAGTAAACGAGGCATGTGGAGATCAAACTGTAGCATGACTACGATCCATATTGAGTTGGAACGTGGAAGGGCATCATTACTTGTAGCAACGTGACTTAGGCGGGTTGACCAAAACACCAAGTATGACTAATTCTAAGCAAAAATCAAAATAACCACTACCCAAAAGTGGCCTCAACCCAAAATGACTCGACAATATAAACTCGAACCGATAATGACCCAACCTAAACTCAACCATGGCATGTTTCCATCGTGATCCAGAATTGGTCGTCTAAACATAATATCAGTTGCTACAAATCGGGTTGTCGTGACCTTCAATTAACAATTTTAATACCATGCATCAAACAGATTATTTTTAGAGAAAAGGCAGGCTTTAGGTATCCAGCATACCTCGGCAGAGACATCTGAAAATGGTCTAATTTTCATGTGAGGAAGCCGTGAGCCAGGTTCTGATGATGGAACAAATTACCAACTACAAATTCACAGAAAAATCAACAAAATAAACAACTAGTAACATAATCAAAATGAGGTTAAATCGATTCAAACCGGCACAGTTGAAAATTTGAACACCAAATTCATGAAATTAATCGATGAATGAACGTACCCGATGTTAATCAGCGAGATAAGGTGAAGGATTATTATAATCAGAGCAGCAATTGAAGCGACGATTCGTCGAGATGAGCAGTGATGATGAAGGTAGCGATGATGAATAATGGGGGGCAGTGTGTAAATGGTGATGAAGGATGAGTTGATTAGGTTTGCTTTAATTTGGAGATTCCAAATTAGAGAGGGCAGTTCGGTTCTTTTTTCTTCTAGGTTAAAGGCAGGATACTAATATTTCATTAAGCGCTCATTTAATATTTTGGGATGATTTAGTTTATTAAATCTATAAAATATTTTCTTGACACATGAAAGGGTCGAGAAGGAAAATAAGATAAGAAAGAGGGTGGACACTTATAAAAGCGTCGAGCTTAAAGTGTCAAGAAACCAAGGGATTTGTAGTAGTGGTTGAACACCCAACTAGTGCAGATGTATTTGACCATGCTATGGTACCTGATAAAAGATCCTACAACGTTCTGAGTAAACGTACATAAGGCTATAACAACAATTGTCTCATACCATGAATTGTCCTGTGAGCAAACTCGAGTTTCCAACCATCATAGGATGCCTAAGGCATCAGAGCAGCACCTAAACCATCATAGGATGGAAGAACCCTGGACAGTTAGACCTATGGTGGCAGTTTAGAAACGAGGCGTTAATGCGACAACTTTCACTACATCAATGAACTGCAAACCAACATCTCTATCACTGTAAAACACCATAAAGTCCTGACCTTTCCATCCCCTAAGCCTATATGCACAAGCATTGGCAATTGGCATACCTAAGATTTGATTTGTACGATTTGATAAACGACTCGTCACAAAACTAAGTAAATGTAAAGAATCAGTTAGACAGGCGGACGGAATGTTGGTTAGCATTTTTTTTCCTACATTCATTAAACAAGCGACCTAAACACCTCACAAAGTACACAAAGTAAACCCCAAGACAGCAACTCTTAAACCCAAGCCATGCAATACTACAAGTTACACCTGACCTCAATGACCCAACTCGAATAATCCAACCGAAGACCCAAGCATAGTCTGTAATCCCAAATAGAAAGGTGGCGAACCTAGAATTAGAATTTCTGGGTAGCGATTTCATTCTAGTGTGTCATTATATCTTAAAAGGTCTTATCTTTACGAATTTCGGGGTAGCCGAACTCGATAATTTTAATCATTTGCTCTAGCTAGATGTCCCCCGATGCCAATTGACTCGACGTAACCCAGTTCGACACGAATGTAATTACTACATACAAACAGACATCCCTAAGAAAATTTGACAATAACATACTTGAACCCGGCCCGATTCTTATAGACCCGACCTGAATCGAGCTGAGCTTGACCTAGTTGACTCGTTTGGCAAGTTTACAACCCACATTCAATGATTCAACATTTACCCATCAAAACAATCGCGAATTCTATCATGGCGACTACTAAAAATTACTAAGCGTGAATCGGTAAAAGGGGATTCATAGCGAATCTAGTAACATAGGTAATAACAAATCTACCAAAAACCCAGATCACACCATTGTTGACATCCCCTATTAAGTTGGCCTAGGTCACAGAAACACTAATACCATAATAAATTGATCATGTTAATAACCGTAAGCAGTTTTAAATAGATTGAGGACAGCAAATGGGGTCAGATTGATGGAGAACTTACGAATGTCCTGAGGACTGAACTTGTTGTTGCTATCGTCGCAGTCTTGTTGGTAGAAGAAAATGAGGGACTAAGCAGTGGTGTTTTTGCATGTGAGGAGGCTGCACGGAGTTAATATTGGGGTGTTAAGTATAAGGCTGTATGTGTAAGGGTATTAATGCTCCCACCTAACCATAATTCTTGAAACCGTGCCACATATACAGTAATGGCTGCGTCTTATTTTAAATTTATGCCAATAGTAACGTGCATGTATATATATATATATGAAGTTTTTTATTTTATTTGAAAATAAAAGGGCAAAATCTGTTACTATTGTTTTATTTCCCTAAAACAGAATATCAAAGTTGGAAAATAAACGATATGTGGGGTACATATAAATAGTTGCCTAACACATTTTCATTAAAAAAAGACACTCCTGTATCACTGATGATTCATTTATTTTACGAATACAAATGGGCGGTTCTATTTATGAAGTTAGCCTGACCTAAACAATAACGATAAGAACAAATTACGTGATGTTAGGTGATTAAAAATACTACCGAGTAACAGACTGACGGCAGCATTTGAACCCCTTGCATATGTGGCTTTATATGCTGAGTCGGTGCATTTTGTTTTGTTGGGTGCAATTTGAAATTTGAAAAACAAATTAGCATTTCCCTCCACCTCCCATGCTATTTGAAATTAGATATAAACGCGTCAAAATTCATAGGCTGTTGCATTATTGTAGCCATATACATATTATAGTGAAAAAAATAGGGATTTCGGTAATTGTACTGTATCTAAAAGTAAGCAGAAGGAAATGGCATTATGGTATGACCAAGTTAGGGAGTATCAACGAGAAATAGACATGATAAGAGATCATGCTCCTCGCTTTCTCGAGCGTCTGAACACTGTAATACCTGAAGCGGTGTATATGAATATGATACATTGTGACCCACCGTTGACAATGCTGAGCTCCATCATATCCGGGAATGGGAATGCTGTGTTGAACCCAGCTGTTTTGATTAACGCGACATCAGGTAACATATAATATTTGACAATTATTTCGTCGTCTCATAGTTATAGGGAGCATAGTAATATATTCTTCATTTGTTAAATATTTTAGCTTCTCGACTATGCCATTTCAAATACAGCAAGCGCAAAAGCAGTGAAACGGCGCAAACTCAGGGCTGAAGTTGTAGAGGTGGTCAATCGATTGCTCAATGTTTTCAAATTTGAAAGTTTGCTCGATCTGCTATCCGAGCTGGTCAAATTTTCATTGCACGTGACGCTGTTCATTATTATGACGTATACAATGAAGCAACCATGGAGGAAGAACAAAACTATTTACGGGATAAAAATGTACCAGTAGATCGCCTTAATTATGATTCCGACGAATGGTTATGGAGTGACTGCGACGTTTCAGATTAATCGTGGCTGGTGATGTATTTTCGGGCTATGATTATGTGTGTGCACTTTATTTCTGTCTCGGTCAAAGCACTGGAAGTATTAGGTTTATGGATTTCTGTTACTGTGATATTAGCGTCTAAGTATTGTACTGGAGCCGAAGTGTATTGGTAACTTTAATTATGGTACTTTAAGTTTCATGCTTCTGTGTTATTTTTTTGGCTCTATTTTCATTTTGTTTTCGGGATAATAAAAAGGTGCAGCATTGTTCCACCTTACTTGTTTGGTGTGAAGTGGAGCATGTACCTCTCCGATGTGGCGTCAATAGTAACGGAGTGTAATTTGTAAAAGCTTAGCACAATTTTCAGCGGTCTTCAAGTTCCGTGCAGCAGTAATCTGAAGCCTTTGTGCATGTGTTTTAAGTTTATTGTCAAATTTAGGTATGGTAATTAAAGTTTGACGGATTTATAGTTGTCTCTTTATTTTGTTTTCTGAGGTTTTTTTTTATCTTGATAACAAGAAACGTTCAGTGTTGTACCGCCAGATTTGTTTGCTGTGAAGTGGGAGATGCACCTCTCTTTATCTCTCTGATAATGGTGGGTTACCTTTGACAACACCTGCGAAGATCTGGGTACGTGGGTATTGGATAGTTTCCGGTGTGGAATCAATAGTTGTGCTGTGTAAGCTGTAACAGCCCCGCATGATCTTTAGTGGTCTTCAAGTTCAGTGCAACAGTGATGGGGAGGCGGTGTATGTTTCACTGTGTCTCGTGTTTGTCCCTTTTGCTTAGTTAAAAGGTGTGGCTTCTCGCGCTGTTCAAAAACAGGGGTTTAGGTGTACGCTTTGTACTGTGGCCGTGGAACTTGTTTACCAAACGCTGGTCCTTAGCGACCTATGTGCACCTCTGATGTGATTTTGTGAACCATAACTACCATCTTCCTTACATAGGTTTTTTTTTGTTTTAGTCTGGGGGTGGTTCCTAATGGTGGGTTTTGTTCATCAGCGGTGTGCAGTGGCTCGTCTGGGTATAAGGGTAATAGCGCATTCATTATTTTGGGGGTCGGAGTAGCAAAAGTTGTTGGCTGTAACCGGGCACGCCTAGGTCCTAGGAGAATTGGCTTGTAATAGTTAGTTCATTACAAAGTTCTTAAAGCATAGCATACCGACATACAGTAACTACGTGCCATAACTAATAGGAGATCATAGAGAGAACCTTTTCCCTGATGACTGTTGCCAGGCGACTGCCGAAATGCTAACTACCACTGTTATTTTTAAAGCTACTTAGTACATTAAACCACCACCACTTCTGTTGCTGCGCCTGTTACCTGAATCAAAGAGCTTGAAAGGGAACTGAAGTATTTAGGCCAACGGACACAAATCATTCCTGAGCGTCCCACATAAATAGTTCAGGGTACAAGTTCAGTAGTTCGATCATTACGCCTTCGAATTCCTCGCCATAGTTAGCGGCCGCCTCTGCGTCTGCATTTTTCTTCAATGTAGTTGGAATAACTCGATATTGTGCATCTTGTGGCAAATATGCGGTGTCTTCACGTGTTGCAACCCATAAACGAATGCCTCCAAATGTGTTAGTGCACTCGGCAAGACGCCCTTTTCCAAAACCTGCTTTATCAGCTTGGCTCGCAAGCCTAATTGCAGGCCAGTAGTGGTCCATGCCCTCTTCAAACTCTAACACTATAGCTTTCTTGAAGGCGAACCCTGGGTGCCTGGTAACTGGTTCCAAGCTAACAATTTGGTATCCTAGGTTTCTTATTGCGTCCTTCACAACCGTGTGGCAGTGGCCCGCCGAACGCGTGCTGCGTATTTGGTAGGGCATATCGTCTACTATCCACCGAGCAGGGTATGTGTAATCCCCTAGAAAATCTAACGCGATACAGTGGCGGAAACACTGTAGAGTCGGGATTAAAACGCACTGTAACTATGTCTTAGTAAAATTAAAATGGTAAAGTCAAATAATAGGCCTTAAATAAAATGGCCAAATTTTAAAACAATCCACAAAAGGGGTTTGAACAATCCATAAGACATAATTATCAAAATAAACAAGCAGGATCCACACTGCTCGCTAGCCCACACCCGGAACACGTATACCTGCCATGTTAAAACATAACAGCCACAATCAGTGGGGAGCAACGTCAAACTTCTCCCAGCCGTATAACAGGATTTTAAAAATGTAATTACTACTATAAAAAAATAGTAAAAATGGAAAACAGTAAAACAGCATATTAAAAATAAGCTTTCAGTGAAAAACTTCACGTAACGAAACAATATAAATAAAAAGAGTTTTCCGAAGAAAACATAAAACATTTGCCAACCTGCAAATGAAAATATATCGATAATAATAAAAATATTCAAAATGGCGTTATGGATAGGATTAGTGATGAAGGCTAGACTTTCACTAGGAGAATACTAAAACTAGCTTCGAGAACTTAGTTCAAACAAATCAAACCTCGGTCTCTAACTAGGCTACTCAACCATAATAGGACGGCGACTTATAAATGCGTGGCCCTAGTTTAAGATAATATGCACACCCCTCCCGAGCACCATAAATACTCAGTTCAACCCAACGGCGTCTTACACTGCGAGACAAGAGTTTAAGGTCAAAATGTACACACACTCCCGAACACCATATATGCTCGGTTCAACAACCAGTGTGCCCCATAAAGACACACCAGCCTTATAGTTGATGGCAAAAACGTAAACCCCAGAATATATTACTCTAAACCTCACACTGGTCCATATTCCATAACTCCAAAACAAGCCATTATCGATATAAACAAGAGATATAATCATATGATGAATAATATGAAGATAAAAGAAATAAATATTTTATATTAAAACGGAAACTTTCTATAAATAGAAACTTACTAAAAATAGCATTATATCAAAACATCAAAAATATTAGTTCATACTAATACAACATTTTTAGTAAACGATATAGATTTATAAAACTAATACTTTCGGCCTTAACGATATTAATTGTTAAAGTGAGAACATTTGGGTTTATGAAATTATTAAAATATCGTACAAGTGTTATAAAATCATTAAAAATATCTTAAACATTTTAATACTACTAATTAGGGTGTTTTCAAAAGTTACAAAGCTAAAGTTCCCTAATTATTATTATTTTCGACAATACAGTTATAAATAGAATTTTACGGCAAATGTCAATTCAAGTCCTTTAACGTCTTTTATTTAATTAAATCAATGAATACATTCAGAGTATGTTAAGGGATGATTTAATTCTTAAAGTATCAGATTTAATATTTTCAAAAATTGCTGGAAAAATAATTCTTTTAGGTAAGACGAAGCATTTTAACAATCAATCGTAATTTTGTCAAAAAATTATTACTAATAATTAAAGACTTTAACAAATAGTAAAAAAAATTACGTAAAATAGCTAAAACATATTTTTAGACATTATGTCCAGAAAAGAAAATATTCCAGAATCCTAAAACTCGGTTTTTAAAGGGTTTCCTCGTTAATCGTCTAATCTCGACAATAACGATTATTAAAAATAGTAATTACAAAATGATGTACGTATTAATATCCAAAAATTATTATTAAAATTAAAAATCATGATTTTCCAGAATATACCAGTTTTTCATATTTTCCAAAATTCTAGATTTAACAAATTCCAACAAAACCGTCATTTAAAACTCGTTTTCACAATTAACGATTTCATTAATAAAACTTATCATTCCTAACATTTTATTAAAGCACTAAAAATCATAAAATTACATTTTATCATGAAATCATCAGAATCATTTTTTTTCCCAGATTCAATCATAAGACCAGAAATCGAGAATTTAAACGACAAACGATGATTTAAAGTGATTAATTAATTCACCCACTTAATAATTCCGAAAAATTATGAAAAACTTCAGAAAATAATTTTTCACCATAAATATCATCCACGCCAAATTTCAGATTAAAATGAATTGTTTAAGTACTAGAACTAAAAATCGGCTTTTAATCATTTTTGTCCGTAAACGGTAATAATTCAATAATTGATATCTAAAATATCAGAAAAAATACCAAATTATTAAAAATCATAAAAAACTTCATTTTTACAGAATATAAACATATATTACAAGTTTAGGCCGAATACTACGATTTTACAAATTAATATGACGATTTAATCGTTAATCTCGTAAAAGCGATAAAAATATCGAAACATACAAATTTTCAACTTTTAAAAATTTTTCCAGATTATATGACATACATATATTGTCAAAAATAAAATATAAAAATTATACATGCAACTACACAATTAAAACCTTGAAATACTGAGTAACATCGACGTTACCTTTAATTTAAGTCCGAGTCGACGATGTATTCGTCCGCTTCCGGATCCTCCAAAAATACTACAAAAACATGACATCCATGGTATGAAAATACCATAAGATCGCTGGAAAAACAAGGTGAAAATGATTGGAAAAGAAATCGATTAATACCTTAACGAAGGAGACGAAAAGAGGATCGAAATAAGAGAAAAATAGGAGACGGAAGGCGATGGTTGAAGACGGTTTTCTAGCCAGAAATGGCTGCTGAAAAATTTAGATTTCATGAACCAAAAGAGAGAAAAAGAGGAGGTATTTGCCTTGATTAAAATTGATGTAAATTGAATGAGAAAAAAAAAATGAAAGAATTAAGCATAAATGAAGCTTTTAAAATTGATGAAAACAAGGTAGATGCATACTACACAACTTGGCCAAAATGATGTATGTGGAGGTTGAAAAGTTTTTGCATGAATCATCACATTAAAACATGGTAAAAAATATCTTGTGAAATAATTGTTCTCTTAAAAAAAACATAAAAATAATAAGTTGTAAAAATATGTAGTAGTAGTGTGACATGGGGGTCACGGTCCAAAATGGTGGGAAGGGGTCCAAAAATAATTGTAGGTTGATTAAAAAGATGATCGTAAAATTATTAAAGGTATTTCAAAGCAATTCGAGTAAACCTCACGTTGGAATTTAATTATTTACGAAATTTCATAATAAAATAATTAATGGCTAAATTTTCATAAATAAAAATATTTCTTAGTTGAAAATATTATATACATATAATTAGATATTTGTAGGAAAAGAAATAACTTAAGTTCGAGCTTAAAAACGTCAATTCAAAGAAAAATAGAATTCCTCGCGGAAAATTAATTAGTTTACGAAGAAAATAAAATAAATAGATTTAAAAGAATTAAAATCTTTTAAAATATAAATAAATATCATTAAACTCAAAAATAAAAATAAAACCTGGAAAAAGATGAAATGCAAGGCCGAAATGTGACAGAGTTATGACAGAGTCATAACGGTAAGGATAAAAACGCTAGGAAAAATAGCGGGTGTTACAATCCTCCCCACAAAAAGAAAGTTTCGTCCTCAAAACTGAGAATAAGCAGAGAGGAAAACGAGGTTTACCTTACTCGAAGAGATGAGAATACAAAGTTCACATAAAAATTTTACTTTAAAAGCAAACTTTACAACTTTCAAAGTGATACGAAATCGAATGCAAATATTTATTCCAAATGGAATTGGGCTAAGCTACCCGAAGTTTAAAATCTTTTAATTAATGAAATTGTAAAGTAAAGTTATTTGATAAAATAACGACGTCAAATAACATTTGTAAACGAACTCGAAGAAAATTGGGTAACCAAACATTTTCAAAACAAAAGTAAAACAATTTTTGCTTAAGAAATTCGATAATATTTGTTTTTATGATGAAACAAAATTTAGTTTGGAGAAATTAAAATTTGTAGTTAGTAAAAATCAAACCAGTCGTCGAACATTTTCAATAACAAATTCAAAAGTCCACCAACAATAAAGTGAAACTAATTTCAAAACGTTAAAATTTCGAAAATGTTATCAAAGTAATATGAAAGTTTTCAAAAATGTTATCAAACTTGAACATTCAAAATAATTTCGACAATGTTAAAACACTTTACAAAATAATCCTATAGAAGTTGAGGTAATGGGAAATATGAAAGTCTTCATAAAATTCCAATCGTTTGAAAATCAAAATTTGAAATATTTTCAAAATAATTTAAAATAAATAATTAAGGCATTATGAAACAGGACAAAATAAAAATACCAACCAAAGATAAAACAAAAATGAAGTATAAAGTTCTTAAATTATAATTCAAAAATGTTAAATTTCACGATATCCGAAAAGTTTAATTTAGTCAAATTTTTACAAAACGGGGAGTTTCATAAATAGAAATCATAACTCAAAATGTTAAAATTTCATGATAACCCAAAATGTTAAATTGCTCAATGTTTTTACAAAATGGGGAGTTTTAGAATTTGAAATTATGCTTCAAAATGTTAAAATTTCATGAAAATCAAATTTTTTAAATTAGTCAAACTTTTCATAAGTTTGGGGAAATGATGAACACATAAATGGAGTCAAGGTCAACGATAAATCGAAACAAAAGTTTTCAAACCCGAAAAAGAAGTTGAAGGGATTGGCCGAAGAAGAAGTAGCAGGATTTAAGAAAAGCTAGAGGGTGAACAAAAATGAGAGTGAAAGAGAGCTCTCAAGGATTAGAGAATACATTAACCATCCCGAGATTCCTAGAACGGTTTCCACAAACACGGGTTCCTAATTGGCCCATCAAATAACGCTAAGTCCAATATCAGTACAGGGTGGTCCTACTCAATCTACAACCTCCAAAATTATCAACTGCCACAACCTCCAAAAATTAATTCTTACATACTTATATAATCTTTCAATTAGTACGGTAAAAATCCACAAATGATTTAAACAAATCCATTAATTAAGATTCCAACGGTTATCAAAACATACCCAAACTCGTAATCGCTAAGGCTCATAAATTCAAGGCTCATAAGGTATGAACTCGAGGTATACATCAAATTTCTCGAGTAAGGAACAATAAATAAAATCCACCAATTAACAATGTTCGGACATGAAAACTTCAAAAATGATCTTCAACATATTCTTAACATCCTCAATAGGCAGAGGTTAGGAAAGTACGCCAAACCTTAAACACACTCAGCCTGACATGGAATGACAGATACTCACCTTTTTTAACACGTCATTCGACTAAGGTTTCTGAGAATTCCATCGAATTTCATATCGTAACAGCGAAACCACTAAAATGTTTATTAACTCAACGAAGCCACAATCTCGTTGGTCTAAGGGTATTGAACTGTAAATCTATTAAGATGATTGGCATTAAGTATTCCTCAAAACAACGCGATAATTTCAACCCTTAATTGTGCAATATGTTTCTCTCCCTCAAGGCTAACAACAATTTAGCCAAGTTAGATCGCTCAATTCCAAAGTTCATAGGTTACAACCTTAAACGACGATCAACAATCTAATCCACCAGAAATAGGGTAATCTATCTCAACCGAAATTTCTAACAATATTAATGAAAACCTTCAATGGTACCACAACACTCAGGCTAACACTTTAAATAGTACTCTATTATCCCGAATATTCGCGATGCATCCATCCAATAAGCATCAGGTAAGAATCCCAAAGTAGTATTAACAGTTACACCTAGTTCGGTTCTAGGTTAGGTACTAGGTATCCATCAAATATGACATACTCTCACTACTCCAAAATATATTCAACTGTAAGTACTCCAAAACAATAAAAGTAACCTATAACCCAAGGTTTAGTGTCTAAAGTATCATCCTAATTCCATCAATCAACAATTTGCCACTCAAATCAATCCTCAATAATTTCTTACTTGCTTAGAAGATAGGGTAGACTCACAGCCCTTAAATCAGGTAACAAGAGTTTACTAAACCTCAAACATCCATAACTCGGGGTTCACTAAGATAGAATCCGGTGTAACTAAAGAATCTCAAGAGAAAGATGGTAAAATAGAAGAATAGAACAAGGATTCATCAAGAGAATAAAGATGAGAATATAAAAGAGAAGAATTGGAAGAAGCAGAAGCAGGGCGAAAAGAATCAATAATTCTAGATGATAGAGACCTAAAACGAGAAGGGAAAGTTCGGACCTCTAAGGTTCACGAGGGAACTAAAAGGATTACTTCATTTTCTTGTAGAGGAACGAGCACACAAGCCTTGGGTCGCTCCATCTAGATCTACTGCAACATCATGGAACAGGAATCTACTCTTGATCATCTAACCTGTAGCTCAAGCAAACTGAACCGGAACTGAAAAGTCACCATCGGCATCTTTCTTGGAGCACCAAGTTGTCCACTCGAGCCAACATTCGTTGAGAGTTCTAAGCAGGTCTTGTCCCGATCTGGAGCAGCATCCTATCAACATCTTGTTCATTTGTCTTCTTCCAACAAAGGCAACAAATATTCAATGCTAATCATTGAGTTACAAGAACATATAAACCTAACAGTTAAGTTCTTATTTGTTTCTACCCATCTCTAATAATATTTTTATTTACTGTTTAAATAATTTACTGGTATTTTCCTAAATTTCAGGTGTAAGCGTCGGGAGCAGTGATGCTCTGATACCAACTGTAATCCCCTAGAAAATCTAACGCGATACAGTGGCGGAAACACTGTAGAGTCAGGATTAAAACGCAATGTAACTATGTCTTAGTAAAATTAAAATGGTAAAGTCAAATAATAGGCCTTAAATAAAATGGCCAAATTTTAAAACAATCCACAAAAGGGGTTTGAACAATCCATAAGACATAATTATCAAAATAAACAAGCAGGATCCACACTGCTCACTAGCCCACACCCGGAACACGTATACCTGCCATGTTAAAACATAACAGCCACAATCAGTGGGGAGCAACGTCAACGTTCTCCCACCCGTATAACAGGATTTTAAAAATATAATTACTACTATAGAAAAATAGTAAAAATGGAAAACAATAAAACAACATATTAAAAATAAGCTTTCAGTGAAAAACTTCACGTAACGAAACAATATAAATAAAATGAGTTTTCCGAAGAAAACATAAAACATTTGCCAACCTGCAAATGAAAATATATCGATAATAATAAAAATATTCAAAATGGCGGTATGGATAGGATTAGTGATGAAGGCTAGACTTTCACTAGGAGAATACTAAAACTAGCTTCGAGAACTTAGTTCAAACAAATCATACCTCGGTCTCTAACTAGGCTACTCAACCATAATAGGACGGCGACTTATAAATGCGTGGCCCTAGTTTAAGATAATATGCACACCCCTCCCGAGCACCATAAATACTCAGTTCAACCCGACGGCGTCTTACACTGCGAGGCACGAGTTTAAGGTCAAAATGTACACACACTCCCGAACACCATATATGCTCGGTTCAACAACCAGTGTGCCCCATAAAGACACACCAGCCTTATAGTTGATGGCAAAAACGTAAACCCCAGAATATATTACTCTAAACCTCACACTGGTCCATATTCCATAACTCCAAAACAAGGCATTATCGATATAAACAAGAGATATAATCATATGATGAATAATATGAAGATAAAAGAAATAAATATTTTATATTAAAACGGAAACTTTCTATAAATAGAAACTTACTAAAAATAGCATTATATCAAAACATCAAAAATATTAGTTCATACTAATACAACATTTTTAGTAAACGATATAGATTTATAAAACTAATACTTTCGGCCTTAACGATATTAATTGTTAAAGTGAGAACATTTGGGTTTATGAAATTATTAAAATATCGTACAAGTGTTATAAAATCATTAAAAATGTCTTAAACATTTTAATACTACTAATTAGGGTGTTTTCAATAGTTACAAAGCTAAAATTCCCTAATTATTATTATTTTCGACAATACAGTTATAAATAGAATTTTACGGCAAATGTCAATTCAAGTCTTTTAACGTCTTTTATTTAATTAAATCAATGAATACATTCAGAGTATGTTAAGGGATGATTTAATTCTTAAAGTATCAGATTTAATATTTTCAAAAATTGCTGGAAAAATAATTCTTTTAGGTAAGACGAAGCATTTTAACAATCAATCGTAATTTTGTCCAAAAATTATTACTAATAATTAAAGACTTTAACAAATAGTAAAAAAAATTACGTAAAATAGCTAAAACATATTTTTAGACATTCTGTCCAGAAAAGAAAATTTTCCAGAATCCTAAAACTCGGTTTTTAAAGGGTTTTCTCGTTAATCGTCTAATCTCGACAATAACGATTATTAAAAATAGTAATTACAAAACGATTTACGTATTAATATCCAAAAAATATTATTAAACTTAAAAATCATGATTTTTCAGAATATACCAGTTTTTCATAATTTCCAAAATTCTAGATTTAACAAATTCCAACAAAACCGTCATTTAAAACTCGTTTTCACAATTAACGATTTCATTAATAAAACTTATCATTCCTAACATTTTATTAAAGCACTAAAAATCATAAAATTACATTTTATCATGAAATCATCAGAATCAATTTTTTTCCCAGATTCAATCATAAGACCAGAAATCGAGAATTTAAACGACAAACGCGGTTTTAACGATAAACGATGATTTAAAGTGATTAATTAATTCACCCACTTAATAATTCCGAAAAATTATGAAACAATTCAGAAAATTCTTTTTCACCAGAAATATCATCCACGCCAGATTTCAGATTAAAATGAATTGTTTAAGTACTAGAACTAAAAATCGGCTTTTAATCATTTTTGTCCGTAAACGGTAATAATTCAATAATTGATATCTAAAATATCAGAAAAAATACCAAATTATTAAAAATCATAAGAAACTTCATTTTTACAGAATATAAACATATATTACAAGTTTAGGCCGAATACTACGATTTTACAAATTAATATGACGATTTAATCGTTAATCTCGTAAAAGCGATAAAAATATCGAAACATACAAATTTTCAACTTTTAAAAATTTTTCCAGATTATATGACATACATATATTGTCAAAAATAAAATATAAAAATTATACATGCAACTACACAATTAAAACCTTGAAATACTGAGTAACATCGACGTTACCTTTAATCTAAGTCCGAGTCGACGATGTATTCGTCCGCTTCCGGATCCTCCAAAAATACTACAAAAACATGACATCCATGGTATGAAAATACCATAAGATCGCTGGAAAAACAAGGTGAAAATGATTGGAAAATAAATCGATTAATACCTTAACGAAGGAGACGAAAAGAGGATCGGAATAAGAGAAAAATAGGAGACGGAAGGCGATGGTTGAAGACGGTTTTCTGGCCAGAAATGGCTGCTGAAAAATTCAGATTTCATGAACCAAAAGAGAGAAAAAGAGGAGGTATTTGCCTTGATTAAAATTGATGTAAATTGAATGAGAAAAAAAAATGAAAGAATTAAGCATAAATGAAGCTTTTAAAATTGATGAAAACAAGGTAGATGCATACTACACAACTTGGCCAAAATGATGTATGTGGAGGTTGAAAAGTTTTTGCATGAATCATCACATTAAAACATGGTAAAAAATATCTTGTGAAATAATTATTCTCTTAAAAAAAACATAAAAATAATAAGTTGTAAAAATATGTAGTAGTAGTGTGACATGGGGGTCACGGTCCAAAATGGTGGGAAGGGGTCCAAAAAAAATTGTAGGTTGATTAAAAAGATGATCGTAAAATTATTAAAGGTATTTCAAAGCAATTCGAGTAAACCTCACGTTGGAATTTAATTATTTACGAAATTTCATAATAAAATAATTAATGGCTAAATTTTCATAAATAAAAATATTTCTTAGTTGAAAATATTATACAAATATAATTAGACATTTGTAGGAAAAAAAATAACTTAAGTTCGAGCTTAAAAACGTCAATTCAAAGAAAAATAGAATTCCTCGCGGAAAATTAATTAGTTTACGAAGAAAATAAAATAAATAGATTTAAAAGAATTAAAATCTTTTAAAATATAAATAAATATCATTAAACTCAAAAATAAAAATAAAACCTGGAAAAGGATGAAATGCAAGGCCGAAATGTGACAGAGTTATGACAGAGTCATAACGGTTAGGATAAAAACGCTAGGAAAAATAGCGGGTGTTACAGTATGCATACTCAGATATAAAACCTTTAAGGTCATGCTCGCTTTCCATTCTTCCGTTCTGTGTACTTTTTGGATTTGATGCAGATGTGACCCTCTACCCTGCAGTACTAAGCATTAGAAGAGAACGTAGGTAGTGCCAATGTTTGTGTTTAGATGCTAATTGACGCTATTTAATTATATCCAACAATCTATCGTTGAGTAGTGTAAAATAATCCATGGTGAATTAATGGTATTTATTCATTTGCCCCTGCAGCATTCTGCATCAGACAAGTGCGCACCTTTTCTCAGTGTCTTTGCTGAGATGCTAATTTGAAGTTATTAACGGTATTTATTCATTTGCCTTCTATTTGTTTAGAAAAGTTGATGACTTCAGGATGTGTCTTTAACTCAGCTGATTAGATGTGACGTATAGGCAGATACAGTAGGAAGTAGCCACATTAAGTGCATAACTTTCAGTCTAGCTGAAGGCGTGTGTGTCTGTCCCCTTTTTATGGGCTTGCAAAAAATATAGTATTCTTGGGGCCTGTAATATGGGCCATTGTAGGATTTAGGCAGGCTGTGGCATATTCAGGTGCGACCACTTTGGGTTTGGGTTAAGCTGCGGCACCGCTCTTCTGTGGGTTGGGCCATTGCCTTTTTCTGCTAGCAGGTGGGCAATCTGTAGCAGCATGTGTACACTAAATGTGGCTGCATGAAGGCAATTGGCAATCGGCGTCACATTGTTTTTTGTTTTCCTTTTATGGGGACTGGCGCTTTATTGGGCTATGTATTCGTATTAGTAGTCTAAGCGTCGCTCGAAGAACCTGTTCAACCAACATATGGTGTTCGTATAGTTTATTAGCTACCAATTCATGATTTGTGTGGGAGTGTCACTTTCTCATTAGGGTTATATGGAGAGGTAGTCGCACAGAGTTAGGTATCGTTGAGTTCCTGTTAAAGACGTGAAGGTTGATAACTGAGTACATGCGTATAGTACTGGTAGTTCTCGTGTGAGAGAAAATGTGGCAGGCGTTGCTGGAGACTGTCTTCTTTTGACAAGTTTCTTTGCATTCTTGCATTTGTGTTCTACAATGTGCCTACAGTGTTCGTTATATGTTTTGCAAAGTTGTTTGATTGAATGTGTCTTTATGAGGCAGTTGTTCCAGCTTCTGAACATGACTTGTTTACTCTAATTCTGTTAGCAATCGATGCTATAATGATATGAAGTTCAGAGCTAGTAAAGCGTGGGCCTCATGAGACATAAGGTATGCTGAAGGATGGTGTAAACGAACGACCTGACAAAGGGAAATAGCATAGAAATGCATGGTAAGCAAACAGCTTCGTGCACTACAAATGACAGCAACTTTACAATAAGTTCGTAGTACGATGGTTCCAAAATCCATCACACCAGCAGACATTAGTCACACGGACAAAGGCAGGTCCCATAGATAAAGGTACAATACAGAAGGTACTGAACCTAACCCAGCTGGAAGTCGCACTGCGTGCTTCCTTATTCATAGACAGACTGAGCCATACGAAAACATGACATAAGTACTTAGCTTATGTCTAGCTTGGTTTCCAACTATGCACCATCAAAATGGCCTTTGCTTAGGATGAGTGCTGTTCAAAAGGTAGGGTAATCCGTGCTACCATAGAAAAGTCATGGATGGGTAGCGTCACTGTCAGCACTGCGTGCTGCAGGCTACTGGGAAATTGAAGGTGCACCAGCTGCGGCCTGTGTCCCGACCGGCTGTTTTGTGGTGGCAGCTATGCGTATGGTTTCTGTAGCAGCCTCTTGCTTAACAGTACGGATTAATAGAGCAGTGTGAGTGGCTGCAGGTGCCTTCGTGGTTTGCTCAGGTGTTGCGGGGGCATTTTCAGTTTGCAGGAGCAGCTGTTTTTTCCTTGGAGGTGTGCTGAGTTCTGTGTCTAGAGCCTTCTTTCTGTCTTCGTGTGCTTTCCTGGCAGGTGTATGTGCATGGTCCTCTAGGGCCATTTCTGGTTGCTGCAGAGAATGGTCCTTGTGCACAGATAATGTGGCAGTTGTTGTGTCCGTTCGTGTCAGAACGGGGAGCTGTTTGGTTAAATGGGTTACTGCTGGTTTTGAGGTGTTGTCTGGTGAGGGCAGAGGCAAGCTTCCAGCATGAGCATTGTCACTGACCACGTTTTTTTAGTACCCAGTGAAGGATTCCATTTCGGGAGAGAAGACCGTTTGGACCAATTTCAATGAGCGTCTGGTGCGTCTTCAGCCTCTCACCGAGCACTTGGAGCGTGTCGATGTCATCCTGTATGGCATAAATATGTAGTTTGGTTTTAGAAGGTATTAACATGTAGTTCACTTTGAGAAGGTCTGAACTAACATATTCACAGGATCTGAGGGAATGAAGTAAGGGAAAGCGAAATGGTAGAGGGGTTTGTGTGCATAAAAAGGGCACAGTGGTAAACGTGAGGGGGCAGCCATAAAAAAATAGAAGAGTGATGTAACAGTGTGGCACTTACCGTGTGTCTTATATGAAAGAAGTCTTCAGCTGGCACAGCGAACAGTGTTTCGGCGTCTGCGCTGAAAAAAGTTAGGGGCAACATAGATGTGCCATCTGAGACCTGGCACTGGAAGGTGACCTTATGACAGTGCTGTGTTAGTTTTAGCTTCTAAATGTAATTTGTCTATAGAGGTATATCTCAGGACCTGTTATTTTCTATGGTGGCCTTTACCTTGGACAGCTTAAAGCTCCTCTCTACAAACACCCTTCGCAATTAAATTTTTGGCCTGCTGGAGTGTCAGTTTTTTTCCCGCAAGAAGTGCACCCAAGGTAGGCATTGAGTCTGTCAAATTGGGGGTCAGGAATCACAATCTTCAGCTTATGCCTTTCCTCTGGTAATGTGTCATGACTCTGCAACAAATTTGGTTCCACCTATTAGGAACAAAGCTGGCTTAAAGGTTAGAGGGAATGCATAGTACCTCCAAATTCTTATGAAAAAGATGCAGTACAGGTAATGGCTGACTATATACTACACTGCAACTTTTTAAAGCGAAACGGGTGGTTGGTTCGCCTGCCTTTTGTCTTCCAAATTTGGATATCAGACACAGGTATGTTTTGTTAGAGTCTCTAGTATTTAAAAATATGGTAGATGTAAGAGGATAGTCATTTGGGGATAAATCTAAAGCGGCTAATAAGAAGGGAACTGTAGAGTGGTGGTGGCAAAAGTCATGGGCCACTTGAAAATGAAGAGGCAAGTAGAGACAGGGAGGTCTGGGTGAAACTGTTAAACTACGGCACACCTTTTTAGCTAGTATAGCTGCTCCGTTTGTGACATGTAGTCCACCAGCCGAGAACTTGACATTAAGAATGCGTGATTGTGCATCAAGGAGATAGCTATGATTTAGTCCAGCCCTGCAGGGTGCATTAAAATTGTATTAGAAGAAAACCTTCGCTAAAGATTGAAGGGTAAAGCGTACCATGTGCGCAATGTGTCTGCCACGTCTCCTGCAGGATCCACGATGAATGTGATGGACATGGTCGTCGACATTGAAAACCCTGCAGGTGGTAATGTAAATCTGTTACTGATTGACATAGGCATTTGTAAACAGGGCTATTGAACTTGTAGAAGTTAGACACACCTTTGTGTGCGGTGACTTTCAGGGCCGTGAACCCGACAATACTGAGTTTTTCATGCCATCCATCAAGCTGTGCACATTCATTCTCCGCCAAGTCATTCCAAGCCAAGATGGTCAGAGGCTGCTGTGAGCTGTATGAATGTGCAAAAATATGAGTGATACTGTGCTAGTTGTACAGAATCTAGGGAGTGTACTTTTGTAGCTAGAAGGCGCACCTCTGGTCAATCACAAATATTTCGCGGACAGAGTATTCGCGCTGTTGTGCGGTTGCGATTTGCCTAGTTGTTTCCTCTACGTATAGGACAATCCCAAGGACGTCTGCAGAAATACACAGAGAGAAGTAAAATTTATTAGTAATCTGTAACGCATTTTATATGTGCTAGTCCTTCCCTGCGCGCAAACGCGGAAAATGGTGTGGCCGAGCGTCTACCATATTTTTCAGCTGGGTTAAAAGCCCTTGGCAGCTGGGAGATACGCTTGTAATCTGGCACTGGCGGGCCAGAATTCTCAGATGCAGGTTGCACAATGGTTTGGCGTCCAAAGGACATCTGGAAGTTTAAATCTGCAGGGTCCATCTTCCACCGGTCACTGACGGGTTTAATTGGAGCATTTGCAATTTCATAGACACCGTTGTACACCAAAGCTTCTTTATAGCTATCGATCTGGTCTTCAAACAAGGCTCCCCTCATTCTATTCCCATGAATCCATGAAAATCTCAGCAGATGTAATTAACAAGCAAGACAGATACTGATGAATGAAAGGGCTATCTGGCACCAAAAATTAGCAAGAATCACTAAGGGTGAAATGGCATGTGGGTCTGTGGATAGATGTCAACAGCATCCGAACCTGGCATATTACTAACAGTATTCATCATAGAGGCGCAATTAAATCAGCAAGCACAGTGCCCAAGGAAAATGATTCCATCTAAAATTTATGAGGACAGCAAAACGAGGGCTGCTGTACTAAAAAAACAAGGGACAATAGTTTTTTTTTTTTTGCAGGCACAACCATGTAGACACTGAGTATGAACATGCCAGCGAACAGTTATCTAACTACCAGCATGAATCGTGGGCACCCCTATTTACAGGTGCGCACATCTATCACATTGGATGTAGGGTTCGGTAGTAGGGAACTAAACATCTAGCAGGTGAAGTAAGGCAGAGAAAACATCAATCTATTAGCCGGAGGCACAAACCTTATCATCCTGGAGTAGTAAACTCTGGTACGCAACACCCTTGTTCGTGGACGTCTTAGATCTCCCTTTCTCGATAACCTTGACCTTGACCTTGTAGTTCTTGCTGGTGCCATTGAGGTTAGATAAAAACAATGTGGATGATTTCATGGCGGTGACCTGCAAAATAATACGGAATTAGATCTCACAAGATGTAGAAGGGAAGAGAACATATTTTCTTGTTTGGAGTGTAAGGATCCCTACCCCTTTGTTTTTCTGTTGCTCAAATTGTATGAGGGAGCGCGCAAAATGAATATATAGCGTGAAACAAAGCACTCTATTTTTTTGTTCACACGTTGCAACGAATCGGACGATTATGCCCCCACAAAAGAAATATTCCCTCCGTCTTAAAGAGATGTTTCCGTTCGCAAACTGCACCCTTCACATTGGGGGCAAATCGTTTTTTTTTGAGGTTTATTGTTTTCTTTTTTCCCAACCGAATAAGTGTGAACCTGGGTTGGTGCCAAGCGCTAGGTGCGCAGGTGAAGTACGTGTATGATGGCACACTACTAATGGCTTTGTGTACGCGGTATAGGAGTTGTGTTTGAATTTAGGTGCGAGTTAGAAGACGTTAGATTATACATAGTAGACTCGTGTAGATGTGGCGTGTTAATCAGTGTCATTGGTGCTGCACATTAAAAAGACGACCAGAGGAAATACTCCATTCATCCTAGGGTTTTGTTTCCGTTTAAAAGGTCGGCTCCTCACATCGGGCTGAGAATGTGAGATCTTGTCTGCTGTGTTCTCTTTGGCAACCGACTAAACGAAAACTTGGGTTGGTATGAGGTGCTAAATTCATAGGCAAAGTACGTGTATGTTGGCACACTATCAACGGCCTTGTTTGCGTGGTACAGGAGTTCCTCTAAAATTTGGCTGCGAGTGAGAAAATGAAAGATAATATCTAAAAGACTCGGTTTGAGGTTAGGTGTGATTTTTTTGTCGCCATACTTACGCCAAAGTTTTCTAGATTCTGTTCTAACGTCGATGTATAACGTTCATTTGGTTGATTGGTTACGCCAAACGCACTTTCATCTTATCTTACCAGATGACAAACTATTACTTCAAACTAATAGTTTGTCATTTGTGTAGTCACTTATGTGCCCATATTTCTGAATTTCTATGAAAAAGTGAAAAGCACGTGCTGCATGTGTAGAGGCCAGATTTGCATACCTCTGCGAGCAGAGTGTACTATCTAAAGCAATGCAAGCACATCACGCGACATATTTTTTTAATTTTTTTGGGTTGTCTCCTAAAACAAACTACCAAATCTATCAAAAAGATCTTAAACTGTGATATGAATTGACAAGTAATAGAGGGAATATGGATCCTCTTCATTATTTTTTTCTTCCATTATCTTCCATTACTCATAACAAAACAATTTCAAATTAGTAATGTCTCTCAACTTCATCTAAATCGATAACTGTTCGATTGTCAAAAAACAAATATTAACCCTTCAAAAAGTAATCAAGAGTAATGGAGAGGGAGGAGTAACGGAGAGGAACTTGTTCCTAATGAAAGGCATATCAGGCAATGACTTTGTTTTGCTGGAGCTATGATTTACAAGTAAACTTCAGACTTCTATATGTATATGAGTTCAAAATATAAACTTAAAATCATAATTTAGTCACACCGTTCTAACACGTTTTCAAATTTATTCACACCATATCTGACATTTTACCAAACACTTTCTCAATTTTTTGTGGAATACTTGGGAAAAGGTGTGGAATATTTTTGTGGATTCTTTGGAAATGGACCATATGTTTCATACATGTGAAGTATCTTTTAATTCTATGGTGGTTTTTAAAAGAATGGAAGAGAATGACATGGCGTAAGAATTTTATGTGGAGTGTATCGATTGTAATTGGCCTTATAAAATGTTATTATCCCTTGCATCAGGCACAGAAAGTTAAGTCGTGACCAAACTCAGAATAGCTGGTAGACAAAGAGCAATGATGTTCTGTTTTCAGAGATATCTTGCACACTTTGTGAGCCGCCACTGATAATGCAGACTTTCAGACATGATTTTGCAGTTGCAAACTGTAAGGTGGAACTTGTAAGCAAGCGAATGTGAGTTGTCACATCTTTGCTGTCAATGCAGGGTGGTTTGTATGATTCCACTGCAACCACAACATGTACCTGGCAAACCGAAGATTGAAACTTGTAAGGTACCTCCTGCTGACACGGCTATCTGGTTTAGGTGTTTAGAGAAGCAGTGCTAACATTTAGACATACATCACCTTACCTACTTTCTGTCCAGATTGAACTAATAGGGTACCAAGGTTTTCGACTTGATTACTGGAGTTTAGTCCATTTAAACTGAACAGGTGAACCTCGTAGTTATATCTGTGAATAAGAAGTGGCCACTTAGTTTGGCTCGATTTCTGAGCATGTGGTGTATGAGATGCGAATGGTCTGAAAGTCATAGCGATTTGTCCTGAAACTTGTCGGGCCTTATGAATGCTTGGCTGCACGAAAATTCCTGTACTCTGGGTTGAGGCGTTTTTTTTTAGTCTGGCAGTTTCGAGGAACCGTCAAATGTCTGTATATTCCTCGACTTTTAAATGGCATGACGCACAGCAGGGACGGAGAATGATCATGTAATGTGGTAACAACCGCGGCGAACCTAAATAAATAAGGCAACAGTGAATAACCAGATGACTGGGTGCTGTGGTGTGCAGCTCTAGTAACCCGTAATATATTACATTAATAATGAAACAGGAATAGCGACTTTTACATTGGTCATAGGCATGTACAGGGCATGCCCAAGATTTGGTGTCATTGGTTGGCTTTTAATGGTTGGAGCTGTGGCACACTGCCATGTATCTACATCGATAGCGCAAATTCATGTGCATTAGATATATGTGTACACACGATACAGCAGGAATTGGTTGTCATCAGCTGCGGGTGCGCAGGTAATGGGAGTGCATTCAACATGTGTGAGCAGTAGTAACAAGCAGGATGCATATTGGCACGCCAATCGTGGAATTCAATGGCGGTGCTCCATCCGTACCTACAAAAAGGCTGACGATTTCTGTATGCACACCTACCATGGCAAGCAGCTATACTTGGAGAAGGCACAAGTTTGGCGATCACTGTATGCGCAGCAGTTGCTGGCGTGCATTTCTTTACTTGTCAGCTACATATAGGCAGCAAACAGCCCAAAAGGGACACTCTTTAAATTATATCGGCTAGACGCAGGACGTCATAAGACATGACATTTTTTATAGACCCAGAGGAGTTCGGTGGCGGCGGTGGTGGAGAGATGACAGTTACTTTGTCTGCTTTTCTGGCGCGTGACACGGCCACATATAGCTGGCCATGTGCAAAGCAGGGCTTGGGGAGATATACAGCAACTTTTGAGAGAATTTGGCCCTGCGATTTGTTTATCGTCATTGCAAAACTTAGCTTAATCGGGAACTGAGTCCGCTGAAACTGAAAAGGGTAGCTGGTGGGCGACGGTGGGCGGAGCTTAACACGTGGGATAAAGACGTGTTCCCCCTCATGAGACCCGGTTGTTATTACACATTCAATAAGGTTTGGGAAGAAGTGCTTACAAATTAAGCGAGTGCCATTGCAAAGACCTTTCGATGGAAGTATATTGCAAAGCAAGATTATAGGGCAATCAGGTTTCAGGACTAACTCGTGTGGGCTCATACCCCCAGGGCATAGTTTATTAACAAATTCAGTCGAGTAGATGTTGCAGGCGTCATCAAGCAGCACATCGAAGCTGCGATAAGTTACGGCTTCTCCGGGGAAGCGTGCAATAAGGGTGCTATTTATACCATCGACGTCCTCATTAATCAGAGTCAGTATAGCGCAACTCGTGAATAGACTGGCATCAGAACAGGGCGCCTGTGACTGAGGGAATGTTAGTTCCGCAACTGTTTCAATGGACTGTTTGTAATCCTCTAGAAATTCTAACGTAATACAGTGGCGGAAACACTGTAGAAATGGGATTATAACACACTGTAGCTATGTCTTGATTAAATAAAAATGGTAAGTCAATACATAAGCCATAATATAAAAAATGGCTACAAAAATAAATAAATAAATAAAATCCATAAAAAGGGTTTTAACAATCCATAATACAGTGATCTGATTAAAACAAGCAGGATCCATAACTGCTCGCTAGCCCACCCGAAGGAAAACACATATACCTGCCATGTTAAAAACATAACAGCCACAATCAGTGGGGAGCAACGCCAACGTTCTCCTAGCCGTATAACAGGATTCTAAAACTGTAATTACTATTATAGAAAAATAGTAAAAATGGAAAATAGTAAAACAACATATTAAAAATAAGCTTTCAGTGAAAAATTTCACGTAACGAAACAATATAAATAAAATGAGTTTTCCGAAGAAAACATAAAACATTTGCCAACCTGCAAATGAAAATATATCGATAATAATAAAAATATTCAAAATGGCGTTATGGATAGGAGTAATGTAGACGGCTAGACTTTCACTAGGAGAATACTAAAAACTAGCTTCGAGAACTTAGTTCAAACAAATCAAACTTCGGTCTCTAACTAGACTACTCAACTATAATAGAGCGGCGACTTATAAATGCGTGGCCCTAGTTTAAGACAATGCACACCCCTCCTGGAATTACCTGTCACGCAGTTCAACTTATGACGGCGACATACTGCGAGGCCTAAGCTTAAGGTCAAAATGTACACAACTCCTGGGATACCTGTCACCCGGTTCAACAACCAATGTACCGATTCCTGATACACTAGCCTTATAGTTGATGGCAAAACCGTAAACCCTAGAATATATTACTCTAACCTCACACTTGTCCTTATTCCATAACTCCAAAACAAAGCCATTATCGATATTCAAAAGATATAATCAATATAAATAATATGAGGATAAAAGAAGTAAACATTTATATTCTAAAAGAGGAAACTTTCTATTTTAGGAAACTTCTATTTTTAGAAACTTTACTAAAAATAGCATTATATCAAAATAGTGAAAATATTAGTTTATACTAATTTGACATTTTAGTAAACGATATAGATTTATAAAAACTAGTACTTTCGGCCTTAACGATATTACTTATCAAAGTGAGAGTATTTAGATTTATGAAATTATTGAAAAACCATACAAGTGTTTACAAAATAATTAAAAATGTCTTAAACACTTTAGTACTACTAATTAGGGTGTTTCCAAAATTTATAAAACTAAAATTCCCTAATTATTATTAGTTACGACAATACGATTATAAATAGGATTTTACGGCAAAAGGTCAAATTAAATCTTTAACGTCTTTTATTTAATTAAACCAATGAATATATTTAGAGTATGTTAAGGGATTATTTAACTCTTAAAGTTTCAGATTTAAATATTTTCAAAATTGCTGGAAAAATAATTCTTTTATGTAAGACGAAGAATTTTAACGATAAAGCACAATTTGTCCGAAAATCCATAATTATTAATTAAAGACTTTTAATAAATAGTACAAAAATTATGTAAAATAGTTAAAACATATTTATGGACATTCTGTCCAGAAAAGAAAATTTTCCAGAATCATAAAACTCGGTTTTTAAAGCGTTTTCCCGTTAATCGTCTAATCTCGACAATAACGATTAATAAAAATAGTAATTACAAAACGATTTAAGTATTAATATCCAAAAATTATTATTAAACTTAAAAATCATGATTTTCTAGAATATAAATTTTTCAGATTTTTCCAAAATTCCAGATTTAACAAATTCCAACAAAACCGTCATTTAAACCCGTTTTCACAATTAACGATTTCATTAATAAACTTATCGTTCCTAACATTTTATTAAGGCACTAAAAATCATAAAAATATATATTAATATGAAATCATCAGAATCACATTTTTTTCCAGATTCAAACCAAAGGCCAGAATTCGAGAATTTAAACAACAAACACGGTTTTAACGATAAATGATGATTTAAAGTGATTAATTAATTCATCCACTTAACAATTCCGAAAAATTATGAAAACATTCAGAAAATTCTATTTCACCAGAAAGTTTCACCACGCCAAAAATCAGATTAAAATAAAATGTTTAGGTACTAGAACTAAAAATCGGCTTTTAATCGTTTTTGTCCGTAAACGGTAATAATTCAATAATCGATATTTAAAATATCAGAAAAATCCTAAATTATTATAAATCATCAAAAATATCAATTTTACAGAATATAAACATATATTACATGTTTAGGCCGAATATTATGATTTTACAAATTAATATGACGATTTAATCGTTAATCTCGTAAAAGCGATAAAAATACCGAAACATGCAAATTTTCAACTTTTGAAAATTTTCCAGATTTTGTGACATACATAAATGGTCAAAATAAAATATAAAAATATATACATGCAAATACACAATTAAAATCATGAAATACCGAGTAACATCGACGTTACCTCTACTCCAAGTCTGAATCGATAATATATTCCTCGGCTTCGGGATCATTCAAAAATCCTTCAACACATGAAAAACATGGTGGAAAAATACCATGAGAAAACTAAGAAAATGAAGGCAAATATCGATCGAAAACAACATCGATTATTACCTTAACGAAGGGATCGGAGTGACGATTAACTTGGAGATGAAAATGAGACGATCAAGACTCACTTTGAGACAAAATTTGGCTAGAAAAGCTGCTGGAAAATCTCAGCCAAGAGAGACAAAGGGAGAAAATGTTTAATTTTTTGTAAAAAGAATGATAAGAAAGTGGATGGTTTTCTAAAGCATAAATGATAAGTAAATTTTGATGAAAACTATGTCATAATACATGCACAATTCAGCCAAAATGAGAGAGGAAGGGAGTGTGAAGAGTTTGTGTTTAAGGCCAAAAATAAATGGGTGAGAAAAAAAAATATCTAAGGCTTAAACATCATAAAATGAAATGTGTAATAAAATGTGTAGTAAGGGGTGTGACAAGGGTTGTCACGGTCCAACATGTGAGAAAAGGTTCCAAAATAATTGTAAGTTGATAAAAAAAAGAATCGTAAAATTATTAAAGGTATTTCAAAGTAATTCAAGTAAACCGCGCGTCCGAAAATAATTAATTACGAAACTTCGTAATAAAATCATTAAATGATAGATTTTCATAAATAAAAATATTTTCTTAGTTAGAAATATTATATAAACGTATTTGGGCCCTTTTAGAAAAATAAATAACCCAAATTCAAGCTTAAAATGATAGTTCGTATAAAATGAGATTCTTTGTGAATTAAATAAATAGTTTGCGACGAAAATTTAATAAATAGATTTATTAAAGGAAAATAAAATATTTAAAATATTTTAATGAAAATAAATAATATTTGACTCGAAAATATTATGAAGTTTGAAAATGAAGGATACTGAAGGCAGAAAAAAATCACAGAGTCATGACGGAGTCATAACAGAATAGATAACAACGCCTAGAAAATTAGCGGGTGTTACAATCCTCCCCACTAAAAGAAAGTTTCGTCCTCGAAACTAAGAATAAGCAAAAAGGTGTCAAGATTACCCCACTCAAAAAGATGAGGATATAAATTTCGCATAAAAATTTTGCTCTAAAAGAAAATTTTACAACTTTTAAAGTGATATGAAATCAAATGCAATCATTTATTCCAAGAGAAATTGGGCTAAGCTACCCGGAATTTGAAATCTTTTAATTAGTGAAATCGTAAAGTAAAGTTATTTGATAAAATAACGACGCTAAATAGCATTTGTAACGAGCTTGAAGGAAATAGGGTAATTAAAACATTTTCAAAACAAAAGTAAAACAATTTGATTAAGAAATTTAATAATATTTCTTTTTATGATGAGACGAAATTTAGTTTGGAGAAATCAAAATTTGTAGTTAGTAAAAATCAAACCAGTCGTCAAACATTTTCAATAACAGATTCAAAAGTCCACCAACAATAAAGTGAAACTAATTTCAAAACGTTAAAATTTCGAAAATGTTATCAAAGTAATTATGAAAGTTTTCAAAAATGTTATCAAACTTGAACATTCAAAATAATTTCGACAATGTTAAAACGCTTTACAAAATAATCCTATAGAAGTTGAAGTATTTGAAAATATGAAAGTCTTCATAAAATTCCAATCGTTTGAAAATCAAAAATTGAAATATTTTCAAAATAATTTAAAATAAATTATTAAGGCATTTTGAAACAGGACTAAATATAAATATCAACCAAAGATAAAAAAAAAGTGAAGTATAAAGTTCTTAAATTATAATTCAAAAATGTTAAATTTCACGATATCCGAAAAGTTTAAATTAGTCAAATTTTTACAAAACGGGGAGTTTCATAAATAGAAATTATAACTCAAAATGTTAAAATTTCACAATAATCCAAAATGTTAAATTGCTCAATGTTTTTACAAAGTGGGGAGTTTTAAAATTTGAAATTATGCTTCAAAATGTTAAAATTTCATGAAAATCAAAATTTTTAAATTAGTCAAACTTTTCATAAGTTTGGGGAAATGATGAACGGATAAATAGAGTCAAGGTCAACGACAAATCGAAACAAAAGTTTCAAACCCGAAAAAGAAGTTGAAGGGATTAGCAGTAGATGCGGTAACAGAATTCAATAGAAGTAGAAAGGAAGACGGAGTTGAAAGTCAGAAAAAGCTCTCAAGGATTATAGAAGAAACTAACCATCTCGAGATTCCTAGCACGACTCTCACAAACACGGGTTCCTAATTGGCCCATCAAATAACGCTAAGTCCAATATCAGTACAGGGTGGTCCTACTCAATCTACAACCTCCAAAATTAAGTCTTACATACTTATATAATCTACCAATTAGTATCGTAAGAATCCACAAATGATTTAGACTAATCCTTTAATTAAGACTCCAACGGTTATCAAAACGTACCCAAACTCGTAATCACTAAGGTTCATAATTTAAAGCTCATAAGGTCTGAACTCGAGGTATACTTCAAATTTCTCGAGTAAGGAAGACTAAATAAAATCCACCAATTAACAATGTTCGGACACGAAATCCTCAAAAATCATCACCAACATATTTATAATACCACAAGTACAGAAGTTGGGGAAGTACAATAAATCTTCAAACACGCTCAAACCTATAGGTAATGGCGCAAACACTCACATCTTCAAACACGTCATTCGATTATTGTTTCTGAGAAGTCCATCAAATTTCTAATCGTAATGGTGCAACCAGAAAATATTTAATAACTCAACGAAGCCACAATCTCGTTGGTCTAAGGTTATGAACTGTAAATCCATTAAGATGATTGACATCAAAGTATTCCTCAAAACAACGTGATAAATCCAACCTCTAATGGCAATACGTTTCTCCTTTTCAACGTTAACAACAATTTATCCAATTTAGATCACTCAACTCCAAAGTTCATAGCTTACAACCTTAAACAACGATCAACGATCTAATCCTTAAGAAACACGGGTAATCTATGTTAACCAAAATTTCTAATGGTATTAATGAAAACCTTTGATGGTACCACAACACTCAGGTTAACACTTTAACCAACACTCTATGATCCCAAATATTCACGACGCATCCATCAAATAAGCATTAGGTATGAATCCCAAAATACTATTATTAGCTACACTTGGTTCGGTTCTAGGTTTAAATTAGGTACTAGGTATCCATCAAATACGATATACTCTTACTACCCCAAAATATATTCAACTTTAAGTCCTCCAAATAATCAAGTAACCTATAACCCAAAGTTCAGTGTCTAAAGTACCAACCTAATTCCATTAATTGACAATTTATCATTCAAATCGATCCTCAAAAGCTTACTAAGATAGATAACAGGGTATAACTCACAACCCTCAAGCCATAGGTAACAAGGGTTTACTAAACCTCAAACATCTATATCCATTCACGGGGTTCACTGAGACGGAAATCGGTCTAGCCAAAGAATCTCAAGAGAAAGATGGTAGAGTAGAAGAATATAACAAGGATTCACCAAGCGGATGAAGAAGAGAATATAAAAGAGAAGAATTAGAAGAAGTAGAGGAAGGAAGAAAAGAGTAGATGGTACTATATCACTAAGTTCTTGAACCAGAGGAGAATCTTCGGGCCTCCAGAGTTCACGCCGGATCCAAATGGCTTACTTCATCTTCTTGTAGAGGAACGAGCACACAAGTCTTGGGCCGCTCCATCTCGATCTACTGCGACATCATGGAACAGGAATCTACTCTTGATTATCTGGCCTATAGCTTAAGTAAACTAAACCGGAGCTAAAAGTCACCATCGGCATCTTTCTTGGAGCACCAAGTTGTCCACTCGAGTCAGCAGGCGTTGGGAGTTCTAAGCAGGTCTTGTCCCGATCTGGAGCAGCATCATATCAATATCTTGTTCATTCGTCTTCTTCCCACAAAAGCAACAAATATTCAATGCTAATCATTGAGTTCAGGAACAGATAACCTTAACAGTTAAATCCTTATTTGTTTCTACCCATTTCTAATAATATTTTTATTTACTGTTTAAATAATTTACTGGTATTTTACCTATTTTCAGGTGTAAGCGTTGGGAGCAGTGATGCTCTGATACCAACTGTAATCCCCTAGAAATTCTAACACAATACAGTGGCGGAAACACTGTAGAAGTGGGATTATAACACACTGTAGCTATGTCTTGATTAAATAAAAATGGTAAGTCAATACATAAGCCATAAAATAAAAAATGGCTACAAAAATAAATAAATAAATAAAATCCATAAAAAGGGTTTTAACAATCCATAATACAGTGATCTGATTAAAACAAGCAGGATCCATAACTGCTCGCTAGCCCACCCGAAGGAAAACACATATACCTGCCATGTTAAAAACATAACAGCCACAATCAGTGGGGAGCAACGCCAACGTTCTCCTAGCCGTATAACAGGGTTCTAAAACTGTAATTACTATTATAGAAAAATAGTAAAAATGGAAAATAGTAAAACAGCATATTAAAAATAAGCTTTCAGTGAAAAATTTCACGTAACGAAACAATATAAATAAAATTAGTTTTCCGAAGAAAACATAAAACATTTGCCAACCTGCAAATGAAAATATATCGATAATAATAAAAATATTCAAAATGGCGTTATGGATAGGAGTAATGTAGACGGCTAGACTTTCACTAGGAGAATACTAAAAACTAGCTTCGAGAACTTAGTTCAAACAAATCAAACTTCGGTCTCTAACTAGGCTACTCAACTATAATAGAGCGGCGACTTATAAATGCGTGGCCCTAGTTTAAGACAATGCACACCCCTCCTGGGATTACCTGTCACCCAGTTCAACTTATGACGGCGACTTACTGCGAGGCCTAAGCTTAAGGTCAAAATGTACACAACTCCCGGGATACCTGTCACCCGGTTCAACAACCAATGTACCGATTCCTGATACACTAGCCTTATAGTTGATGGCAAAACCGTAAACCCTAGAATATATTACTCTAACCTCACACTTGTCCTTATTCCATAACTCCAAAACAAAGCCATTATCGATATTCAAAAGATATAATCAATATAAATAATATGAGGATAAAAGAAGTAAACATTTATATTCTAAAAGAGGAAACTTTCTATTTTAGGAAACTTCTATTTTTAGAAACTTTACTAAAAATAGCATTATATCAAAATAGTGAAAATATTAGTTTACACTAATTTGACATTTTAGTAAACGATATAGATTTATAAAAACTAGTACTTTCGGCCTTAACGATATTACTTATCAAAGTGAGAGTATTTAGATTTATGAAATTATTGAAAAACCATACAAGTGTTTAAAAAATAATTAAAAATGTCTTAAACACTTTAGTACTACTAATTAGGGTGTTTCCAAAATTTATAAAACTAAAATTCCCTAATTATTATTAGTTACGACAATACGATTATAAATAGGATTTTACGGCAAAAGGTCAAATTAAATCTTTAACGTCTTTTATTTAATTAAACCAATGAATATATTTAGAGTATGTTAAGGGATGATTTAACTCTTAAAGTTTCAGATTTAAATATTTTCAAAATTGCTGGAAAAATAATTCTTTTATGTAAGACGAAGAATTTTAACGATAAAGCACAATTTGTCCGAAAATCCATAATTATTAATTAAAGAATTTTAATAAATAGTACAAAAATTACGTAAAATAGTTAAAACATATTTATGGACATTCTGTCCAGAAAAGAAAATTTTCCAGAATCATAAAACTCGGTTTTTAAAGCGTTTTCCCGTTAATCGTCTAATCTCGACAATAACGATTAATAAAAATAGTAATTACAAACGATTTAAGTATTAATATCAAAAAATTATTATTAAACTTAAAAATCATGATTTTCCAGAATATAAATTTTTCAGATTTTTCCGAAATTCCAGATTTAACAAATTCCAACAAAACCGTCATTTAAACCTGTTTTCACAATTAACGATTTCATTAATAAACTTATCGTTCCTAACATTTTATTAAGGCACTAAAAATCATAAAAATATATATTAATATGAAATCATCAGAATCACATTTTTTTCCAGATTCAAACCAAAGGCCAGAATTCGAGAATTTAAACAACAAACACGGTTTTAACGATAAACGATGATTTAAAGTGATTAATTAATTCATCCACTTAAAAATTCCAAAAAATTATGAAAACATTCAGAAAATTCTATTTCACCAGAAAGTTTCACCACGCCAAAAATCAGATTAAAATAAAATGTTTAGGTACTAGAACTAAAAATCGGCTTTTAATCATTTTTGTCCGTAAACGGTAATAATTCAATAATCGATATTTAAAATATCAGAAAAATCCTAAATTATTACTCCCTCCGGACACTATTTTTTGCCCCACTTCATTAAAATATCCCTCACATATATTGAGCTAGTGGGGCGAAAAATAGTGTCCGGAGGGAGTATAAATCATCAAAAATATCAATTTTACAGAATATAAACATATATTACATGTTTAGGCCGAATATTATGATTTTACAAATTAATATGACGATTTAATCGTTAATCTCGTAAAAGCGATAAAAATAACGAAACATGCAAATTTTCAACTTTTGAAAATTTTCCAGATTTTGTGACATACATAAATGGTCAAAATAAAATATAAAAATATATACATGCAAATACACAATTAAAATCATGAAATACCGAGTAACATCGACGTTACCTCTACTCCAAGTCTGAATCGATAATATATTCCTCGGCTTCGGGATCATTCAAAAATCCTTCAACACATGAAAAACATGGTGGAAAAATACCATGAGAAAACTAAGAAAATGAAGGCAAATATCGATCGAAAACAACATCGATTATTACCTTAACGAAGGGATCGGAGTGACGATTAACTTGGAGATGAAAATGAGACGATCAAGACTCACTTTGAGACAAAATTTGGCTAGAAAAGCTGCTGGAAAATCTCAGCCAAGAGAGACAAAGGGAGAAAATGTTTAATTTTTTGTAAAAAGAATGATAAGAAAGTGGATGGTTTTCTAAAGCATAAATGATAAGTAAATTTTGATGAAAACTATGTCATAATACATGCACAATTCAGCCAAAATGAGAGAGGAAGGGAGTGTGAAGAGTTTGTGTTTAAGGCCAAAAATAAATGGGTGAGAAAAAAAAATATCTAAGGCTTAAACATCATAAAATGAAATGTGTAATAAAATGTGTAGTAAGGGGTGTGACAAGGGTTGTCACGGTCCAACATGTGAGAAAAGGTTCCAAAATAATTGTAAGTTGATAAAAAAAAGAATCGTAAAATTATTAAAGGTATTTCAAAGTAATTCAAGTAAACCGCGCGTCCGAAAATAATTAATTACGAAACTTCGTAATAAAATCATTAAATGATAGATTTTCATAAATAAAAATATTTTCTTAGTTAGAAATATTATATAAACGTATTTGGGCCCTTTTAGAAAAATAAATAACCCAAATTCAAGCTTAAAATGATAGTTCGTATAAAATGAGATTCTTTGTGAATTAAATAAATAGTTTGCGACGAAAATTTAATAAATAGATTTATTAAAGGAAAATAAAATATTTAAAATATTTTAATGAAAATAAATAATATTTGACTCGAAAATATTATGAAGTTTGAAAATGAAGGATACTGAAGGCAGAAAAAAATCACAGAGTCATGACGGAGTCATAACAGAATAGATAACAACGCCTAGAAAATTAGCGGGTGTTACACTGTTCACCAGGCTCCCTTTCTAGATACGTGATTCCCTGTGGTAGCGGAATATGAGCCTGTTCCGCGCTCTGTAGTCTCCCGTCACCGAGTGCCAGCAAAAAATCAAAGAACTCAGGGTCTTCCCTAGCCCGAATGTTCTCTGTAAGTCTAATTCTAGTTAGCTTATACCATATCGGTGACGCCACCAAACTTGCCGCAACAACCTCTTTCTGTGACCTGTTAGGAACAACAGGCAATACCTGTCTGAAATCTCCTCCAAAGACAACGACTTTGCCACCAAACAGACTGCCTAGATCACATAGATCTCTAAGTAGCGCATCAAGGCACAATATTCTCCCTACGTGCCATAGACGCCTCATCCCATATAATCAAGCTCGATTCCCTTATAAGAGCAGCAAGGCTACCCTGCTTTGGGACAGCGCATGCAAGAGAGGCGTCCACATCTATGGGTATTTTAAATCTGGAATGTGCAGTACGGCCAGAAGGTATATTTGACGCAGCTATCCCAGACGTAGCCGTTGGCAAAACGATTTTACTCATGGACCGCACCTATGCATACAGCGCATTGTAGAGAAAGGTTTTTCCAGTGCCACCAGGGCCGTCCACAAAGAAGGCGCCGGGTTTCTCTTCCTGCACGGCTTGTGTAATTGCTGTAAATGCTGCTCGCTGCCCAGTGTTCAGCTGCTGTATAGTACGTGTACAGAAATCTGGGACAGGTGCATCCAGCGCATCCAGAATGTCCTTGGTCCTGCGAATTTCATCAGTGCTTTCCTCTGTCAAGAAATCCAAGTCAAAGGACTTCAAAGATTGTCCCATCGCTTCTAGATACCGTTGCACTTCCTCGGCTGCTGCACGTGTTGCTACCGGCGGTGACATCTTATTACGATAGGTGAAATCATCTACCAGGTAGGCCTCGTATTTACTCCACAAGGCGTTCGGGTCTTTTGGCTGGCAAAAGATCAGAACGGTTGAAAAAAGACGTCTTAAAGCGGACGGCATCTGAATTTCGCAAGCCTCGGCCAAGCACAAATCCACGGTGTCATCTTCTTAATTCGACCAGTCTCAGCTTCAGGGCAGCCTCCTGAAAAGTAGCGCACTTCTCACCCTCCACTGTCATCAAATCCTCAAATGACGTAGGACCTTTAACATGTAGCAAAAGCAGTCGCAAAAAATAGCGCTCCCCTTCTGACGGTGAGACGAACACGACTCTACCTACGCACAGTTGTCTGTTCTTCCTTTTCACCCATGTTTTGCTGGCCACATCCCACCTAAAATGTTCTGGGAACTGCGAGTATGAGTATGCATGCTGGTTCACGGAGGCGTTGTAGCTGAAATATTCCGTCAACCCAGTCTGCGACCGTTTTGAGTCAATAGCAATAGCTGAAAGGTTCTCATGGCCTCTGATATGCAGTGTTTGCATGTTTGGAAGGTGGAATGGTAACGTTAAGACCGGAGGGTGCATCTCAAGAAGTGGGAAATAGAAAATTCACCAAATTGCCTCACATGGTGATACCCAGAGGCCCGACTGGTACTGTTCAATCTCGTCCACCACCTGTGTGCTAGACCCAGCAGCTATGTCGAATCCTATTTTGTCATGGCCCTTGTACACATACTTGTTCAAGTACTTCACGGCTTGAATTGTTGAGCACACCTCCACATTTACATGGCAGTCAAACAAAGCCAATAAATATGGATTATACGGGATCACCCAGCGGTTGTCAAGTGTGTGCCTGCGCACCGTAACGTGAACACCATCTGGACGGCGGCGGTACATTGGGTAACCATCGACATTGTTGGTAGTCTGAGCAGCAAATTTCTTTGGGTAACCAGACTTACACTTGCCAACAGATTCCTCTTTGGTCATGCATGGACAAAGCGGGTTCATATCACCACAAGGCCCGTGCATTATATGCTTAAGAACTGAAGTTCTAAGGGCATCAGTTTGTGGCTCGGGGCTCGGAATTTCAGCCGACACAAATTTTTTAAAGTCGGCACGACATTTAAGCTTGTATGAAGGTTTCAAGATTATTAATAAGTGAGCAAGCGGGAGGCCTCGTTTCTGGAACTCGACTACATATATGAATGCGCTAACCTCGTCGAAAGTATGCTTCTCCATAATCAGTTTTTTTAGGTGGACCAGCTTTGCTCTGAAAACCCTGGACACAATATCTGGCCGATTCTGAGCCTCTTCGCCCGGCGCAAGCTCTGACTTGATCTCTGGCCAATTCACGTTGCACGTCATCGTGATGAACAAATCGAGCTTTCCAAACCGCTGCACAAGGGCCATTGCATTTAGATATCTTTTTCTCATGTCTCGTGGGCCTCCTATGTAGGCCGGTGGTAAAGTAACTCGGCGGACGACATTTGCAGCACAGGCTTCCCCTGCGTCTATGGTATCCATTACCCCCCTGGTATAGTTCGGCTCGTATAGTCGATTGATTCTTCCTTAGGAAGTCTAGACGCGTGTTCACAATCTTCACATACATGTCAACGATATACTGCTGCAGACAGCGACCAGCCCTTAGCATCAGGTTGGATGGTCGGTTCTGCAGCTTGTAGCAATAGTAGGAACGACATGAAACGCGCTTCCCATTCTCAGGATCGTCATGGGTCTCACCTGCCATCAAGTAATCTCCCCTGTTATTCTGGTGTGTTTTGACTGTGGGGTAACATGCATGTCCGCACCGTCGCACTAATAAATACAGATTATCGTATATTTTTTCGGATCACAACTGCAGTTTCTGTGATTAGGGCGCCCAAAAAAGGCAACACCAATTCAAGGTTTGAACGGAACTTACGTTGAGCTTCTAGTTCCAACAATGCTTCCACAGTGAGCACAGTGTCGACAACGTTGTCGCCAAGCAAGTCCTCGCGTGCTGTGGTTGTACAAGCCTTTGCCTTGCTAATTGCTGGGTGCCATCCGGTTTCTCCATTTGAGAACAGAAGTGGATACTGCAGCGGATTGTAACAGCCATAGTAATGCCTGATTCTGTGAATTGTTGACGCAGTTCCGCGCACGACAATGTAAGGGCCGTCTGTCTCAGTTGACCCAGACCTGTTTGGCCAGATAGCAGCAACCTCATCACAAGTGGGTGCATTGTAAACCCGCTGATCTTGCTTTGGATTTTTGCACAGGACAATTTGTGTCTCATGTGTAACGTTTATTTCCTGCAACGAGCGGAAGAAGCGAGCGTATGGGTTGTCAGTTGTAACCTGTATTAGTATGTCAATGATGCTCTGGCGTAGTTCTGTGAAGCATCCAGCTCGGTTTTCGGCCTCGTGCTGACCATCGTAGAAATACAGCTGCAAATACTTTGGATTCTCTTCACTGGGTAACAGATCTGGTACATTATGATAGATCTGGCCTTGCAGTTTGAAGACATAGATACCCTGTCCACCGATGGAGCTAAATGCAAAGAGATTATTATAAATGCGCGCATACTTCATAAAGTGGACTGCATCATCGTCCGTCCTAGTGTACAAGTCCATAAGTGCCTAGGGCATCTGTACCGTTGGGAGACGAACCGAGCCATGGTTGCAACACAGGTTCTTAGATTCATAGGCATACAGTTTCGCAAAACATTTGCTGCATCGCGTGGGTCCAGACAACTGTAGTAATGCCTTTGGCAGTGGAAGGCCAAAAGTTGCCCGCGCTTTTGGTGCAGCTGGCCTCCCCCTTTTCTTTGCATGGGCGTAGCTGTGCTCCTATCGGCGGTGCTGTAAGAGTAATATTTTTTAGGTGATGCCGATGATATTTGAAGAGCATATAGCTACGCCAGAACGAGACGGAGAAACCAAACCTGTCGGCCATGGAAATGAGCTGCGCCTGTCTCCGCGAATTTCTGGTACGCTTCACCTGGTCCGGCTGGACTGGAAGCGTGTGACCTGCAGTGCAAGAATTAAGTCACTGGTTGCGCACCCACAAGCTACGAATAGTGTAGTGCAGAAATTGCATGGCGACTTTCAGACCTTGTATTTGTTGCACAACTGGTGGCACACGTTTTCTGCGTCGGCCTGATGGCATCATTGTGCCTGTGTTTCTGTTATACAATATGAAGGGGTGTTATCCTGAACACTGTGCATAGTTACAAAGCTGTCACAAGTGAGCTAGGCAAACTGAGTGCAGACCTGGACACAGTTGCCGACGTCTGTGCTTGTCTTGCAGATAACCTTGTCCGCAAAGCATGGTGGCCCTAGGCAGAGCTGATGTCACCTGCAGGCAATGGCGGATTCGTTGTGATTTTTTTTAACGCTGGTGGCAGTAGAACAGTGCACGATAAAAGTGAAGAAGGCAGCTGTTCACCTATACCTGTGATTTTGCGGTCCTGTTTTTTGGGGATGGTTGGGCGCTGGATTCCCCCTGCTCTCTGAAACGTAGGATATGCAGATAAAATGCTAAGAATGGATGATGTATCTTTCGTTAGGGTATGCTTAGGGCGGATGTTGTATCATTCCAATTATTGCATTCTGTGGTTAGTCTGTGGTTTCTTTAGGGCCTAAGTGGCTACTGAATTTAGGGGCGCATTATGGGCCATTCCAGTTTGTCAACCGTGGACCTCGCTACTGAAACGACCGTGCAGTTCCTTTATTTTAGCATGTCAAATTCAACGCGGTGTTTGGATTTCGGGTGATGGCGGTTGGTGTTGGATTTTTTTTTGGAACTCGGCAAACAGAGTAACAGTAATTCTAGAAAGCAGTATTATTTTAGGGCATGCCCTCTTCACTCAACAAACTGATGGAAACACTACACAGTCCATGGTGGATCCTATTCCAGGTAGAGGGCGGGGAAAAAAAGGCGCGTGAGTTAAGGCCGAAATAAACTGAACCTGCTCCCACCACATGCACCTAGCCGTTTTGAAACCCTGGTTTGCTTTACCGTGCCCTTGTCACCAGGGAAAGACGGCACGTCCCCTGCATATTTACTGTTGGCATCATCACAGATATCTCGATGCACACTACAGAGGATTGAGCAGTATGAGGCTTGTTTGCAATATGTCACGCGGTAGAAGTAAAAAGTAAACTGACCTCCGTCTACGACTGCTGTTTGGCGGTTCTATTTTCTTGTGCGCAGCTGTGTTTTGGGTTCGATATGGTTTCTGGAGCACGACACACACAATTTAGTTCTTCGAGAATAACTGGTAGACTATCAGTGTATCTATTTCTAATCTTAGGATGCCTGGTTCTCGAATTCAAAACGGCTAATACTCTGCAGCAACAGACACTCTAAATAAGCGGAGTTGCAAGGAGGACAGTTTTCTCCAAGCCTAAGGACCAGAAACGAGGAACGTTTCATGGTTAATATTATTGTGGATGAAAGGCCAAAGAGGGGGTGTTTCGTAAACATTGGAAATAAACTTAACTCATTTTCACCGAACTCCGTCTGTCTTCTTGAAACCCTGGTGCGTTGTGCCACGCCCTTTTCATAGGGTGGAGTGTGCGAGCCCTCTGCACAGGCACAATTGTTAGCACTGTACGTGTTTACAAATGAGCTGGGTTGTTAACATGGCATCTGGAAAAATTACCCATCTAGCAGAACGCACAACACAAATCACCTTGCGCCGTGCCCTTTGAAGTACACAGTCTATATCTGATTGTGCCTAATCCTGCAGCGAATTTCAGAAAACAGAATTACCATTTAATCGAGGCCACCCATGGGTCTGCATATATGTAAGTGGTCTCTAAAGGCAGCAGCTTGTACATAACAAAGAAGGAAGGAGTGGTAAACACGGCCCTCAGGGGGACCGAATGTTTTATGTTGCACTGTAAATCTAAAGGGCATTGACGGCAGTACAAGCGATACTTGTATTCAGATCTATTTAGCGGATTCGCGGTCTTGAAAATGTTAGAGTGCCATCCTGCTCATCTAGACAATGCAGAAGTGCAACTGTTTCATGTGGAGAGCCGGTAATTTGTGGGGCCGTATATTGTTCACATTTGACGTAAGGGTTGCGATCATTACACAGGCAAAGCGACATGCATAATATAAAAGAGAAGAGCAAACAACGAAGGGAAACGAGAACACTACCAAAAAAGCAAAGCATGACAGCATTCACGTAACATAACATCAAGTGCACAGCGATCGCAAAGACGTAAACATTGCAAGGAACCATACTTATTAAAAAATGTGGCAGCAGCCTAAAATAATGTGATGCATCTTGTCTGTCCCAGTGATTTTTTTGATAAAAAATCAGGATGCATGTAAAGAAACTTAAGAGAAGTTTTAGTCCATTGTAAACTGTCTACAAGGTACGGAATAGGCAAATGAGAGAAGGGGTCCCTGAAAACGTGCGACAATGCGTGCACTATTTCTAATAATAGGCGAAGCTTAGCTGCCACTCAAAGTGTAAGGCAAACTATGCTCAGCCACCACTGTTTGCAGTTACCTGTTGCCTGTACACAGTCTCAACAAACAGGAAGAGGACGTCAAACTAATCAGTCTTAGTTAAAATGTGGAGGGCACGGGGAGGCGAGGTGAAAATGAGGGTAAGTGTTGTGAAGTCAGTGGCACATAGAGCGGGGAGGCCTGAGTGTAGCAACAGGCTGCAGGAAGTAAAATATAGGGTGCAGGTGGTGAACAGAAGGGAAGATTTGCCAGTTGAGGAAGGCATCACATCAACTCTAAGAAGCATGCAATTATGTCTGCAAGTATCTAAGTTACCCTAACAAATAAATTCAGCTGCAAATTGTTAGTGTATCTGAGCTGTCATTGTAAATAGTAACTATAAAGATTTGTTGTTAGGCCAGCAGCAAAGACAATATTGAAGAATTTGCGTATCATATAAAGAATTCCCAAATCCTTGTGATTTAAAAGATTGGGGTCCTTACACGGAACCGATCGTTAGAGTAGAAAATCGGTTTCATACATCTAGAAGAATGGAAAGAAGGGGCCATAATAAACTTATGCAACTTGACTATCGAGAAAAAATAGCTATTTCTCGATATGATTCTATATTTCTGGTGACAAATAAAACTTATATGGAATTACAAGCATTGCTATTGCTCTTAGTCTCCGCTAGTTTTTTTTTTGGTCTTCTCTGTAATTCTGTCGTCTCAAATTGGGTTAGTTCATACGCAGTAAAGTAGGGGTCATTCAATGGTTAGAGGTAAGGTTGCTCCAATAATCCGATGATTAAGCGTCAACAAATATGTGTCTCATAGTCTATTTTTTGACACTTTAACCGGAGTTTTTTTTTCAGATTAGACCGAATATTCGGAATTTAAGCACAAAACTGTCGTGCCCACACCATAACACCGTGGTTGATCTGGCACAAAGAGAAAAAAATGGTTGAGAGAAATCGTAATTCACCACCAGTAACCGAATACCCATGACCGAAACAATAGTTGTAACCTGCACAGAGAACTAAATAAGATAATTATGGGAGCTGAATGGATGAGAGGGAAGGAAGGAAAAGTAGAACAAATTGCAACCGTTCTCCCAAAAAACAGGAACCACGCAGAAACAATGGTAATTCTCTCTTTTTTTCCAACCAAATCTCCAACGCAGAATCGAACCACTTTTCCTGCAGTTTGGGTATAGTCTTACATACGCAGTGAGGTGACCCAAATCTCCATCACATTACATACGCAAATTATACTTCCTGCAGTATAAAAAGGGGAGGGTTGAGTGTAGCAGCGTCTTCCACCTGGCAAAATTGTAGGTACCAGTGGTCAATACAAGGACAGAATTGACAGGTCAATAAGATAACTTCTACACTCTGAATACTTTGCAATCATATTTGGAAGTGCTTCTGTTAAACTAACCAAACAGTTGAACTGTAACTTGATAATATATTATGTACGTTTTGTGTCAGTGGGAACGACTCAGAAGAATGGTCACATTCCCCATAAACTTTTAAGGGTTACAATTCTAAGTGAACTAACACCCTTGTCTCTCCGTAATTTATAACAAAAAAAGAAAATATAATCAGCTTGTTATACACTTAAGTCTTGAGAGTTGGTCTAAGACGCAGATGTTTATTCGTCAATATTTTAGATCAACGACATATCCTATTTATGATATAGTATAAAATTTCATTAAATCAGCATAATGATGCATGATAATAAAGTTTGAATTTAGAACTAATATTTTTCGAATGATTTAAAAGTTTTCAGAGCAATATCTAAATATCACGATCATATGCATTTACATTGTTTTTTTTACTACAATCTAATTTTTCGACCTGGATGCTGCCTTGGTTAACTATTTAGTTTTAAGAGTTATTATAAAACTCAAAACTCGCCTATTACGCAATGATTGCTGCAAATCCATATTAATCTAGTACGTATAGTGGTTTACTCCAGCAGATATGAAGTGTGTGTCTATCTTCTGTTCGGGCACATTGGTCGCAAAGATTCTGGTCAAATTAAAAGTTTCTCGGGTATGTTTTCTCTTTTTGGAGACGGGTCAGGGCTTGTTTTCTTTAACAAAGTGAGTGCATCACCCCAACCACGTTGCATTTTGGCCATACATTAATCCATTATATGTCTACAGCATTTGGTTACCCTGCGGCCTTGAAAATTTGGTCTCGACACTGTCCCATGGGCAAAATAAAAAGACTGCTTAATAAACACAAATGTTGAAGCTGACCTGACAGTTAGCTTCGATGCAAATGAAAACAAAGTGAAACACAAATCTAACTAGGACTGCATCTGCCCATACAACACCTGAATTACACATCCAGACACTAAACTTTGTTGTCCACGTTGCAGCTACAAGCATAACAACGTATCAGCTGGTATGCCTACACTGCCTTCATGGAAGGCCAGCATTCCTAAAGAAGCTATTAATGGCATCTGGAGATACAGCAGAAGACGATAGGGCTTGAACATCAAATTTTGATGCCGTGGTTGGGCAGGGTCGCAGCCTCTTGGGGGCCAAGGGTGGCGAACTGGGCTGAGGAATAGAATACATCGCACCTTTAGAAGTGGTACATTCACCTTCGACAATAGAAGAAGTGACTGGAAATTCTCCCTGGACCTCTAGGACATGCTTCTTGAAAGCAAAAAGCCTATTCTGAGCACATTCACACTCAAAGGCAGCAAACCTAACATCTTGTGGGGAGTAGTTTCTGCTGCAGCAGAAGATGCACACACATCACTAAAGATACATACATGGTCGTGCCCGTGTTTCTGATGCTGAATAGATAGCCATGATGTGAATGTGAGAGGGGTATGTTCAATGGTATGAACAGGGGTACACTCAACAGGCAGCTTCTCAGTAATGGTCATAAGGACGGACATAATGTCCAGCGAGACACTCTGAAGGCAATTAATCTCGCGAAACTCGAATTCCTCTTCTAGAGACATTTTAGGCTGCCCTTTTGCGAAGCGCTCGAGGTCAAGGCGCTTCAATCGGCAAAGATTAGCGCACCTTGCATACATGTCTTTTTTTTTAGCCGTAAAATCGTTGATGTAAATATCAAACTTATCTATAAAATCACGAATAACAGTTCTTGCTGCTCTGTTGCATGATTCATCAAAGGTCAATGCAAAACCGCCCACGTAAACATATGTCTCAGGATCGTAGTCAACCTTAAGGGTGACAGAAGCAATGGTCCTTTCAGCATCTAGTGCATTGTGTTCTGGTTCCGAGAACCCTAGAGAGCTGGCAATTCGAGATAGCAAGGGTTGAAAAGGGATCGCAATCTGTATAACCGGCGCCGCCATCACTCTGTGGAATAGAGAGCATACAGGAAAAATTAAAGCAAATAAAGTACAAGGTCTGGCACGGTAAAGCTAAGCAAAATATACAGCCATTTTTCGACTGTAAGCAGGACGTGGTAGACACGCAAGCATCAATTTCCTATAGTCATACACACCTCTTTCTCCCCTTTCATCGAAGGGTACACACGACTATTTACTATGCTACCACGACCTATGTCGGCGACACCGGCTCATGGAGATAAGCAACGCAGGACAGCGAAGAATGTGATGATGTAATGAACAATGTTTTGGACCACATAACATAACTACGTCGAACATCTAACGGCTAATTAACCGACTAAGCTAATTTATAGGCATATGAGGTGACAACATTTCTATAGAATGTAATAACAAGTGCACAGAGCGTTATCCCACTACTGCATATATAATATAGCTAAAAAGGAAGAGGAGACGGTAAACGCGACAATCAACACCGTCTTACAACACTCGTAGCGACATTGTCACTACTATTAGCATGACAATATACATTGGAAGAGAATATCAGTATGTGCTGCGAACATGTGGAAGGCCTAGATGTCAGCTACGAAATGCAATTAGTGATTTAACTTATTTCTTGGATTAATTTACACAATAGTCCGACTAATTGAGAGGGAGATTCAGAATGTGCACAACAGAGAATGTGGTAAAGTGAAGAGAGGGCACCTTTTTAGATTGGTGATTGGTCGGGAAGAAGATATGCAAGGAACCACGTTCTGGAAGTATAACTATGTGTTTGCGAAATAGAAACTCGTAGGAGTCTTCTATATATATAGAAAACGTTGACCCACCATGTCAGTAGGCAGGCTCATACGCAGTAAATCATATTAAAGGAAAAGGGTAAGGCAACTTTGTAGTTAGCATTCAAGGAGTACCAACACACTGGTCATTTAGAGTGTAGACATAGGCAAAATCACATCTTGCTACTGATTCTATTGCTGCAGTTGGAAACAATTGAGCGGTGAGTGGCCTTGTCAGCCAACAGTAATGCACTCACAAGTCAGGTCACTTTGTCTAAGACTTGCTGGAAAGCGACTCCGTAGAGCTTGCCTACGGCACTACAACTAATCACAAACGACCAAGCACGTAGTTGCCATAAACATCTGCATGATAAAGAGAATAAACTGCACGAGGTATAAGGGACTGCGGTTTTCAAGGGAAGCAGACGAAAACGCGTGAGTTCATATATCAGCAGAGCATAATTTCTAATATCAGCATTCGCTGATTCTGTAGCGACTTTTTATCGTGTGCGTGCAAGTACTAAAAACAAGAACCATGCTTACTGATTGTTGGCCAACTAATGCCGCCATGCAGCAGCAACAAACATAACAACTGCACCGTACGATCTGTTCCCACTGATCTACAGACAGTACGCAGAGAAATCACAGGACGCACGTAATAAAGAAGGCAGGCAGTATGATGCATGCGAACCTAGCACCTGTAAGGTAACTTGTAAAGTAAAGTGACCACTGCAGCTCTGCGATCCCAAACCACACAGCAAGCAGAATGCATCACATGCACTACATAGCATGACAGTAAGGAAGATACACTTACAGCTGAACATAATAATCGCAAATCGAGTCCTACAAACACACATCTACTATCATAAAAAGGAACTACTCGCATAAAAGACAGCGAAACTCTATAACCAAAAGAGGGACCAGACAGCAGCGCCATCGACCTCTAAAATCTACAAAACATTTCACGTGTATTCGCAATGGGAAAAAAATAAGCACTCTGGGTAGCAGTAGCATAGTCTCCTGCTGTGTAGCATTTTATGATGCGATTATGTCATCGAAGTGCTACAACCTGTGGACATGACGTAGGTCCACCCCGACGCGGCGAAGCGCGGGTTTGGGTAGGCGAATGAATCTCGTGGTAAGATTGTTCTCGTGTTCGAAATTTAAGTCAAAATGGAGTCGCCACCGAATTTTGTGGTTATTCGGAACCATACGAGCCCACTCTATGTCGTCATGGGCTATACACAAAGTAAGCCCACTTCGATTTCAGAGTTCATGGGGCTCGTCCCTTCGCATTGTTATACCGATACCGTTTACACCGGCTTTCGTATATAGAATGACTCTCGTGCGCCAAGGGTTTCGGACATCCGGAAACCAAAGGTTCTGAGTAAGGAGTGAGGGTACGTGTTGGGAAGCCCACTAAGGACACCCAACCCCGCCCGCACATGGCGGCCTCTACTAAGACACCGTTCGTGTTCGTGTACGCGCGCTAGTAAATTGATTAAATGATATGCAAACAGCGTTTTGTCTAAGCATGTGAATTTTGCGTTAACTACGTCATTTAATGCATCTTATTATTTGTCGAAATGATTTAGCATGCGAGGTTCATTTATAAAGCGTAAAAGCAAGTAAATAAACAAAGCTCGAAAATAAATAGAAATAACGTACAAATTACACGGGCGGAAATACAACCCGGAATTCACAATACAACATTACGTAAGAAAATAATGAATGAAATAATAACGCAAAATAATGATAAAAAACGGACCCGTATGTAAACTAGACCGCGAAATATGTAGATGGACTAACCCCGATTAAATACACATTATGTCGTGTACTAAACGAAGGACGGAAATATGAGACTGTGGCATATTGCTAGCCCGATCTCATATCCCGTAGTCTTGTCCCGACTTATCACGTCAAAAGGTGGTCAAAGTCGTTCTACGTGTCGTGATGTGCATGGTTTTGAAAATAGAATAGTCACGTGATAGTCTTTGCACGTGATGACTAAAGTCGATAAAAGGGTCGGGGCTTGAGTTGTGGGTCAAACCCCTCGGTTTTGTGGGTTACAGGACCCACTCGACCGAGTCGTGGTGTGACTCGGTCGAGTGCACGTTTAACGTGGCTACTGACCACTTTTTGGGGTGCTACTCGATCGAGTGGCCTATGGCACTCGGTCGAGTGCCCCCTGTACGAGTGACAACTCGCTTTGTTTTATGACTTGAAATCGATGATCGACCGAATCAAATACGAATATCGCACGATTTGTATTTAACTCGGCCTCCGGTACTATAATCGTGTACGAACGATTATAATACCGTTACCGGAGTTTGTGAAAAATGTTTATCGTTATATTAGAAATTTTGAATTAGTAACGAAAGATGTCCCTCTACGTCACGACATCGAAACTAACCCTTTCGGATTACGTGATGTCGGTTTTCGCGTCAACGGGTTTCGTACCAATTATAGAAATGGGATTAAATGCGTTCAACTACGACCGTTTGCAATCGCGTCACGCCCTTGAGTACGTTGGGGCGGGGCTCCTCGAAAGGGCTCCACCTCCATTGTTGCTCGTAAAGGGATTAGACGGATTTTAGGCAAAAATCGTAGTCAAACGGATTTAAAACCGGAATTTGATACTATTTTACGTATACACGGTATTATTAATGTTAATGACGATAAAATAATACAAAAATAGAAAATATAAAAGGTACAAAAATGCTAGTGTTAGTGTTACTACGATTACAAAGATGATGCAAAAATACGATAAATAAAGCGAAAATGAGACTAGATAAAAGAGATTAAGACGGGGTTTAGGACACCCTCAACATACATGCTTAGTAAGGACCTCGGAAATGGACTCGTAATAGCGGCACGGGCTCGGGAGTATCGAGGATGTATGCGAGTTGTGGTGTGTGTGTGTGTGGCGTCGGTTTATCGAGGAACGAGGGCTCGGTTTTTTTGTGTTTTTGCTTTAGGTTTGTAGTGTAGAACGTAGGGTTGAAAGTAGGGCAAAATGTAGGTTAAGTTGCCTTAAGAATCGTTCTGAAAAAATTCTTTGAAATGCATGGGGGGTGAAGCGGTATTTATAGACCTCACCCCTCGACATAGGGGCACTCGATCGAGTGGCCCTAGTGCACTCGATCGAGTGCCTTTGCAAACGGGCTAAACCCGGGTTCAAGACGCTCCTCTCGACCGAGTAGGGTCAATCCACTCAATCGAGTGGGTCAAACGGGTGAGACAAAATAGGGAAGTTTTGACTTGATTTATTTGATTGACTTTTGAATTTTATTTTGTGCGCCAACTGAATCTTGGCTGGTTAATGAGACGGTTTCGTCTTTGACCGGGTTTTGACCCGGTCGCCAAAAGACGGGATTTATCTTTGGTGTCGGTTTTGGCCCAAATTAGTCTCTTTTTGCACGGAACGACCCACTAGGCCTGGATTTGAGGTCTGTTTTGTGAGATTTTTACTCCACTAAAAGTCCATGTCGGATATTATGAATTCCGAGCCGAAATCCGAGTATACCAAGTCACGTTTGCGTCCGATCATTATCGGGTGTTTTTCGGAGACTACCATAGACACGTGGCAGTCAAAGTGCGGGTGTCTACAGAGCCCCCACTATGACTGAGGCTTGGACAAGGCGAAAGTCAGAGTAGCTACCAAGCCCGTTAAGACCTGGTAGACTTCCGGTCGGGTCACTTATAGTCCAGTGGACTTGCGTGAAGGGCTCGCCAGCCATAAGCAGAGGGTCATACCTGTCCTGATGATGATAGCTTCGCGGGGAGTCAGACTTGTAGCATAAGTCCTGGGCGCGCCTATATGTGGGCTCATCTCGTGCCATCTTGGGGAAAATGCCGCGTCGGGCGTTCTGCTGGGGAGATATGTGAGCTGTACGAGCTTGCTTTCGAAGCCTTGAGTGGTACCTGAGCTGATGATGGTGCTTCGTGGGGAGTGAAACTTGCCTTTCTTGGGGAGTAGGTGTACCCGTATGCCGACACATCGCACTCTGGATGTAGCACACCGGGGAAAAGTTTACTCTGTTGGGGAAATTAAATAGTTTCGCGGAGACTTGCTTCTGAAGACCGGGGTGTACCTGTATGCTGACACATAACAACTTGTATGTCACACGTAGGTAAAATGTTGACTCTCGCTGGGGAGAAAAAGATTGAATTTTTTTTGGAGGGACCAAAAGTTTTGAACAGAATTTTTATCGCGAAGAAATTTTATCACAGAAAAAATTTGGAGACTCTTAGGAAAGCTCGAGACAGCTTGATTCCTATTCTGGGTTCATGTTGGAAACCAGGCCTGCGCGTGCATGGGGCCCAGTTTGCTGAGGAGGCAGAGTAGTTAGGTTTTCAGTTAGGTTTTCCCATTATAAATATGAGAATCCCTGCTTCAACTTTTTACATCCCAACTCAAACTCTTCTTTCCCTTCTCAAAATCTTTTAGACTTTTAAGAAAGTTAGAAATTTCTGTCATGGGTATCGATCACTTGACTGCTATGCTGCTTGCTTGGTCCCAGTACTTTCGGGACGAAGAGAAGGTCCGGCTAACTCAGATGGGGATAGTCAACTTATTCCCTTTTCAGCGTCTGATAGTTGACTCGCATTTTTTGGACGCCTGTCTGTCGTTTTGGGACACCACCCATCACGTGTTTGCATTCCCGAGGGGAGAGATGTGTCCTTTGCCCGAGGAGATTGCGGCCATAGGCGGCTGGGGTCTTGTTGTTCAGCCCGCTATTCCCCCGTTCTACCCGGATCCGAGGAGGAGATTAAGGGAGTTTTTGGGTTTGTCTCATGCTGAGGCAAATCGGATGGTGCAGGGAGATACCGTTTCCCTGTTTGACCTGGCCGACAAGTTTATGAACCCACGGGACGTAAGGGCCACCCCTGCTCATAGGCGTAGGGCATTCGCCTTTTGCATGCTGCATTGCTACGTCTTCGAAGGGCTGATGGAGCTTGATTTATGTAGGGGTCAAATCAGGCTGATTGGAGTGGTTGACCAGATGGAGACTGGTCATAGCCCCTCTTGGCTAGCCACTGGAGAAATCATCATGGGTCTGGATGCCAGGAGGCTTGACCCGACCCGACGGCTGATGGGGAGTACCCGTTTCCTGCAGGTATACCTCTCGAATTTTTTTTTTTTTTTTTTTTTTTCACGTTCACGCGAATTTCCTGATTTTCGTAAGTCACTCGATCGAGTGGACCTGTCACTCGATCGAGTGACACTCATACCGGGCTACTGCCTGTTTTTGACAGGCTTACTCGACCGAGTCAGCTGCTGTACTCGATCGAGTTGGCTGTAGCGGACCACTCAATGGCTTACGAAGCTTGTGTATACTTTTCAGATATGGTTGTCGGAACGGCTGTCAATCATAGAGACTCCTCCGAGCATTCCCAATTATCGGAGTAGTCAAATTAGCTCAAGGAGGCGAAAGATAAGCTCGTACCATCAGATAACCCGAGCTTACTGGGATGAAGAGCTGGTATTCCACGGAGGTCCCTTGATCAGGTGGACCGTCGCTTGGTGGTTCCTTTCGAAATTGACCGGACTGGCTAAGAGAGACCAAGCCCGGTACCTGACGATCCTGTCCTTAAACTGGACAGTTCACATTTATCCGGACCGTCTCCTAAGGCAGTTCGGTTTGTCTCAGCGCATCCCTGAGACTGAAGCCATTATCAGCGTCTCGCTCCAATTGACGGACGCTATGTGCGACACCTGGTTGCAGAGATGGTTCACTCGTCTTACATGGACTATACCCAGCCCTTGCCAATCCGCTTGGGTGTCCCGGGCTTATCAGAATTGGACTTCTGAGGAGTCCGAGGAAGCTCGAAAGGCCCTGAAGCTTGAGGAGGCCTTTGAATTGGTTCATCGCGAGTCAGCGAAGGACAACAGGGACTTTTTCACCGAGGAATATATTCCTGAGGCTACAATCCGGGGAGAATCGGGTCTTAAGTCACAAACTAAGACTCGATCTAAGGAAGTCGGTTCTAGCAGCACTCGAGGGCAGACCGATTTGGAACGACGACTTGGGCTGAGGTTGGCGATCCGGGACCGACTTGGCCCGCGTGACCGGCTTCCTGAGCCCGTTAGGGCTCGACGTGGGCCTATTGATATGATAGAGGAGTCGGGCTCAAACAATCGAGCCCGAACTAGAGAAGTTCCCGTGGTGATTCGGGAACGCTCCCCTCCGCGTCGTCGCCAGTGGACGGCTAAGGAGGCCAAGGACAAGGGGAAGGGCAAGATGCCCTAAATGCCGAGTCCTTTAGCTTTATTATTATTTAAGTATTATTATTATTTTTTGTTGTGTGCCCTTTTTTTTTTGTTTTTTTTTTATTCCTGCATTTTTGTAATTTCCCGAGTTTGTCGGGATTTTTTTTTTGAGTTAATAAAAGAAGTTTATTATAAAACCGCTCCTGTCTTTTCTTGATTGCATTGGTTGTACCCTTTTGAGGGGTTGCCTACGTATCCGCGATTAGCAGAATCAAACCAAACGTAGTTCGGGCATAGGAAATTTGCAATCTCGAATTACACCAGGACTATTAGTTCAAGATGTTTATGACCGTAGAATAAGTAATTCTAGCTCATTGACTTGCTTTTTGTAAAAAAAAATGATTTTGATAAAATTTGCTAATGACATTGAGAAATGGCTAAGGGTAGTAACGCTTCAGCTGGTCCAGGTTGGTTGGGTTGACAAACTCATTCCCGTCCAGGTCCGTCAGCATCACTGCTCCCCCTGATAGGATTTTCTTCACCAGATATGGACCAGCCCAATTGGGTTTGAACTTTCCCCTTGGGTCGACTGGTAGTAGAGCTCGAACAGACTTAAGGACTAGATCGCCCTCCTTAATGTTCCTGGGCCTTACCCTTTTGTTGAAGGCCCGTTGAATCCTCTTCTGGTAGATTTGGATGTTATTGAGGGCGCGAGACCGTCGTTCGTCTAGTAGAACCAGTGAGTCATATCGTGCTTGAACCCAGTCAGCTTCGGGTACTTGACTTTCTAGCAGAATTCTGAGGGACGGTACCTCCAGCTCGACTGGTTGGACTGCCTCCATCCCGTAGGTTAGGTAATATGGTGTCACCCCGGTTGCGGTGCGAATTGACGTTCGATATCCCCATAGGGCAAAAGGTATTTTGTCGGGCCAGTCCCGGTAATTATCAGCTATCTTTTTGAGTATGGTGACAATTGTTTTATTAGCCGCCTCTACTGCTCCATTTGTTTGGGGACGGTAAGGCGAGGAAGTATGCCTTTGGATTTTATATTTGGTCAGCAGGGCCGCAGTCTCGGCTTGAAAGTGAGTCCCGTGATCACTGATAAATTCAGAGGGAATCCCATATCGACATATTATCTTGTTTTGGATGAACTTGGCGACATGCTTAGCATTGAGGATGCGATATGATTCAGCTTCGACCCATTTGGTGAAATAGTCGATAGCTACCAAAATAAAGCAATGCCCACCGGTACCCGAGGGATTTATTTTCCCGATTATGTCAATACCCCACGTTGAGAATGGCCAGGGTGACGTCATGGTATAGAGTAGCGATGACGGCATATGTTGCACATTGCCAAAGATTTGACAGTTATGACAATGTTTGACATACGATCGACAATCGGCTTCCATGGTATTCCAATAATAACCGAGCCTCATGACTTTCCGGACCAGCATGTGGGCATTCATATGTGGGCCGTTCTCACCATCATGTACTTCGGCCATAACCTTCTCAGCCTTATACTTGTCAACACAAAGGAGAAGAGCCCCCTGTGCCGTCTTTTTGTACAGTTTCCCGTCGTCGGTTCGGATAAATTGGGTGGCTAGCCTGCGTAAGGCTTTCTTGGCTCGTCCTTCCGACCCGGGAGGATATTCTCCGTTTGTCAGGTATGTTAACACAGCCTGATACCATGGTTCGGGATCAGTTACTTCAATGTCTTCTATGTCGTAAATGTATGCTGGCTCGGATCGTCTTTCGACGCAAATTGGCATACTGGTCACGTGGTCGGGAATATTCAGTAAAGACGCCAATTTCGAGAGTGCATCTGCAAACTGATTCTCTTCCCGGGGTAGGTATATGTACTCTACCTTTTGGAATTGTTTCTCGAGATCCCTTACTCGTGCCTGGTAGGCCACGAGATTAGCATTTCGAGTCTTCCATTTTTGAAGTGCTTGGTTAATGACCAAGGATGAGTCACCATGTACCAGGAGATTTGTAATCCCCAGATTGGCGGCGGCTTGTAGCCCGTAAATGCATGCTTCGTATTCTGCCGCATTATTGGTAACATCAAAGTCCAGCTTGATGGAGGCAGGAGTGTGTTCCCCTTTTGGTGAAATTAGGAGGATGCCGACTCCGAACCCTCGAAAATTAGATCCACCATCGAAGTATAAATCCCAAGTTTCAGTATCAGTATGGAAAATATCTTCGTCTGGGAAGGACCAAGTGTCGGTGTGTCCTTCCTCGGTTACCGGGCTATCGGCGAGAAATTCAGCTACTACTCGACCCTTGATAGCTTTTAATGGTACGAACTTTTGGTCGAACTCTGCCAGCATCAAAGTCCATCTAGAGATTCGGCCGTTGAGAACGGGCTTTTCGAAGATGTATTTGATGGGATCCATCTTGGATAGCAGATGGACCTCGTAACTGAGCATATAATGTCGGAGTTTCTTGGTGGCCCAGACTAGAGCCAAACACGTCTTTTCGAGCATGGTATATTTGCACTCATACTCTAAAAACTTCTTGCTGATGTAGTAAATGGCTCTTTCTTCGGAGTCAACTGTCTGAGCCAGCATAGCCCCCATGGCTGTCTCGGTCGTCGTTAGGTATAACGACAGAGGCAAACCGGGTTGAGGTGGCATTAAGACCGGCGGAGCAGACAGAATTTCCTTGATCTTGTCGAAAGCGGCTTGGCACTTGTCATCCCATAGTACCCGTTCTCCCACTTTCAGCTTCTTGAAAATTGGTTCGCACACCATGGTCAGCTTGGAAATGAACCGACTGATGTACTGGACTTTCCCGAGAAATTTTCTTATTTCTTTTTCGGTTTTAGGAGGTTGCATCTCGGTAATGGCTTTGATTTTAGCTGGGTCGACTTCGATACCTCATTGGCTAACGATATGACCCAGTAATTTGCCTGATGTTACCCCGAAACTGCACTTTTGAGGGTTTAACCTCATGTTGTATTTGCGCAATCGGGTGAAAAATTTTCTTAGGGCGGTGATGTGACCGTCCCGTTCTTTGGACTTGACGATCATGTCGTCTACATAAACTTCTACCTCTTTATGCATCATGTCGTGTAATAGAGTGGTAGCAGTCCTTTGATATGTGGCCCCGGCATTAATGAGACCGAAAGGCATGACGGTATAGCATTAAGTACCCCAAGGTGTGGTGAAGGTAGTCTTACTCATCTCTTCTTCCGCCATCTTGATTTGATTATACCTGGCATACCCGTCCATGAATGATAGAAGAGCATGATCGGCCGTGTTATCCACCAGTATGTCGATGTGTGGCAACGGAAAATCATCTTTCGGGCTCGCCTTGTTAAGATCCCGAAAATCTACACATACCCGCACCTTACCGTCCTTTTTAGGAACCGGCACGATGTTTGCCACCCAGTCCGGATACTCAGACACTTGTATGAAGCCGGCTTTGAATTGTTTGTCGACTTCTTCTTTTACCTTGAGAGACCACTCGGGCCTCATCCGACGAAGCTTTTGTTTGACCGGTTTGCACCCGTCTTTGATTGGTATGTGGTGCTCGGCTATTTCCCGGTCTATCCCCGGCATGTCCTTGTAGGACCATGCGAAGACATCCTTGAACTCTTGGAGGAGGCTTACGAACTGTTGTTTCTCTTAAGTGTCTGAGGCTCTAAGGTTGTTCCCACATTTATGGACTCGGTTTCTTCGATCACCGGGTTTTGGGACTCCCTTTGCTCTAGTTGCTCGATCAGATGCGAAGGTAAGGGTACCTGTTCGTCTGGTTTCTCAATGTCATAGCATAAAACATTTTTAAAAGCAGAATTTGAAAGAGACAAGTCGTAAGCAGAACGGTTGTTATTATTGGTAAGAGAATTGGTAAGTGAATTTGAAGAGCAGCCATCTGATCATTGGTAAGTGGCAGGATAGGTAGGGCACTCGGGACAGACCCCGAAGTGCCAGCAGCAGGAATGATAAAAGGGAGAGGGGTTACAGGAGTGACTCTAGCACCGACTTCCCTAGACTCGACCTCAGACTCTGACTCTGACTCCGACTCAGACTCGGACTCGGACTCAGGCATGTCTCCCTCTCCGGTGACCAGCTTGTAGATCCTTCCCTGACTGTCAGTCCACTTGACAGTCTTCCTCCAAGCCATGTTTCCCGTCTCGGAACCAACATCCGAGATCAGCTTGGTCGGGTCAAACCTGTTGCTGCGGAGGATCAGGTTGACCAGGTCTTCCTTTGGAGTTGGGGCTATGGTGTCTTCCCCAAATAGTAGCCCTAGAGCGGGCTCAGCATCTTCGGCTCCGTTGGATTGGATGAGGGCGAACACGTCATCCGGGATGTAGTTGCAGTCCCGGGCCAAGTGGGTCCCGAGCTGCATAGCATTGGGTTGGTATAGACCAACCTGGATAGCCCCAAACACCGGTGTGACAAAGTAGTTAGCCAATCGTGGGCTATAAGGGCTCAAGTAGATACCCTTAAGGATGTTGCAGGCCTTCTCAATTCCTGCTCGGACAACCTTGTCGGTAGTTATGGCATACCCGACACCAAAGTGAGACTCTTCGTCTTTGAGAACCTCGACGATCTTCCCAGCTGGAAGATCGGGTCGAGAGGTAGCCCCCGGAAAGTACCCTAGGTTTTGGAGCATCATGTCGATACTCGTAGTGAAGTAAGGCCTAAAGAGGTACTCTTCTTCGATCATCCCCACAAAATCGAACCCCCAGAGGTCCGTGCGACCCGTGGCGTTACAGCTAGCCACAGTCATTGGTGTTGCCTCTAAAGTGATGACATCGTTAAGCAGAGGCATCTTGATCTTTCGGTGGAGGGGGGAGGACACCACCTTGACCGCGTGGATCCAAGGCCTACCTAGGAGCAAGTTGAATGATGAGGTGACATCGATCACCTGGAACTCGAGCTCCTTTTCTATCGGACCGGTTATGATGGTCAGTTTCACGGCCCCAGCTACCGACTTCGGGCTCCCATCGAAAGCTTGGATGGTCTGAGCAGTCGGGATATAGTCAGCCTCGGCAATGCCGAGGGCTTTTGCGGTCCTTAGAGGAAGGACATTCACAGCGGACCCATCATCAACCAGGGTCATAGGGAGGTATTTTCCTCGGCAAACCACCGTAATGTAGAGGGCCAGATTGTGGGAGGCCCCGAATGGCGGTAGGTCGGCTTCGGAGAAAGTGATCGTCGGACCTCCTTCCTTAGCTTTGCCCTTTAGGTGGGGCAGGACCCTGGCTACCATCTCAGCAGGGGTAACCAAAGAGTCAACCTTAATTTGATCGAGAGCCTTTGTAAGTGCTTCTCGATGTTCTTGAGAACTAACCAGGAGTTGCCATATAGTGAGGTCAACTCGGGCTTTCTTCAATTGTTTCACAAGAGCCGTCTCAGTAGTTGGCTCTTCAGGGGCGACTTCCGTATTGACGGTTGTCGGGATAGGGGCGTCCCTAGAGCTAGTGGCTTGGTAGGGACGACCAAGGTGGTTACTGGTTAGGACTCGGGATTTAGTCTTTCGAATCTCCTCGGCGTTGATGGGGACAGCTTCCCCTTTTGCGAGGTAGACATCATCTTCGTCGTCGAACCAGATCCCGTTCACTTGCGGGATAAATGGAGAGATAAGGTGGGAGCAAGCAATAAACTCCCCGGTAAAGATGGCGTGGGAGCTAAAAGGGTTCTCCTTGTTCTGGGCTTATCTCCGGGTAGCGGGATTTTACCGCTTTCAATCAGGTCCTGAATCAAGTGCTTCAGCTTCCAGCACTTCTCGGTATCATGCCCATTGCCTCGGTGGTACTGGCAATAGGCTTGGGCATTGTAGTTCTTGGAGCGTCGCTCGACCGGAACTTCAGGAGTTGGGCCTATCGGTTGGATTAGGCCTTTAGAGGATAGCCTTTGTAAGGCATAAGTATAGGTCGTACCTATGTCAGTGAAAACCCGAGGTGGGGTGTTCTTCTTGGACGGGGTATCTAGTACATTCACCGCGTCGAAAATGCGAGTTGCAGCTTGAGGCTTGGTAGTGGAGGAAGAAGCCCCTTGGTAACCCTTAGCAGCGGCCTTAGTGAGGCCTTCCAATCTTAAGTCATCTTCGATCCTCATACCCATTTCAGTAAGGGTGGTGAAATTGGGTATGACAGCATATCGGAGGTGCACCCGGTATGATGGGAGGAGGTTCTTGACAAAAGCCTCCACCAAAGTCTTCTCACTGGGCTTATCGACTAGTTTCACGCTCTCGGCCCTCCATCGTTGAAGGTATTTGGTAAAACCTTCCTTCGGCTCCTGGGCCATAACCTCTAGAGATCTCATTGTGGTTTGGATCTCGGTGTTGTCAGCATAGTTCCGAGCGAACTCGGTGGCCACATCATCCCAAGTAGGGTATTTCTTTGGGTCTAGCCTGTAGTACCAGGCCCGAGGGTGCTTTTCAAGAGACGCAGCAAAGAGGTTCTTGAACATGGTAGAGTCCACCCCTTTGATGGCCATGAACTCCTTGAAGGCCCGTACATGTAGTAACGGGTCTTCAATCCCTTCGAACATGGGCAAACCGGTGAGATTCAGGTTTGCAGGCAGCTTGTCACTCAGTGGGTTATACTCACGACTATTCCCCTGATGGATATTATTACTCCCAGTCAAGTGAACTTGTTCCTCTAGTCGGCGTACTGAGCTAACTAGATCAGCCAGAGGCCCAATAGTCCCGGCATTTGGAGTCCTGTGCTCCACCGCAGCCAATCGAGTGACGATGGCAACTTGTCCAGCCCTCATTTCATTCAGTTGGGCGTCGATGTCGGCTTGTTTGTCGACCATGGCGTCCACAGAGGTTTTCAGATCAGCTAAAGCAGCTTCCATTCTGCGAGTGTGTCTGGTTGATGGTGGCCTGTCTGTAAGAACACCACGTAATCAAAAACCAAACCCAGTCTTGGAATCAAAGGAAAAAATACGTCCCGAGCGACCCAAAGGAAAGGATTGAGTGGAAAAGACTCGAGAAAGACATCTAGACGGATGACTCGTGGGTGGTATGACTTCCTTAGGATTTCGGCTTTGTGGGCCTAGTCCCGTTCGAAGGAAGGTCCACGTGAAATTACTCCCCAGACTTTTGACTTGAGTGCATGGACGGACTTTCCTTTGTAGGGGTATGCCCTACGCGGGTTGGTCGTGCCTTGACAAATAAGGCGAACTCGGGAAAGGGGGGAAACTCGTGATATAAGATCGACAGAGTTTCGACGCTATAAACCCTCTACATACTATGCAAAGACCCGACACACGGATAGACGGTAGGTCCTATAATAAGGAAGGTTTATTTTAAGAAAGTTGAAAGTTTTGGAAAGGTTGAGGTTTGAATGCAAAAATGAACGAATTTCCGAGAGTTTTGAATACTGAAAACGGAATTTCGAAAACCGAGATTAGAATTTTGAAAAGGAAAATTCCGAAAATCAAGGTGGTGGGTGTGGAAATTCGAGAATTAAAACGGACAGCATGCCGACTACTGAAAAGGATATTTTGAGTCAAATCGTTGATCCTAAATTTCGGCGGCATTCCGAGTTTTGAAAATTGGATATTTTTGAAAAGGTGAGTCCCGAAATGGGCAGCATTTCGGTTTTTTCGAAATTGGGCGTTTTGGAAATACGGGTCCCGAAATGGACAGTATTTCGGGTTTTTCGAAAGGTGGGTATTTTTGGAAAGATGCAATTTTGAAATGACGGTTTTTTGAAAAATGACACGGAAACCAAGTAGCACGTAGTCAAACAAGCATTATAACGACGCTTATGTATGCATTACGCTAAGTCTCGGTCGGTCAAAATAGGGTCTATACCAACAACGATGGCTTTCTCGTGTGATGGACGGACTCCCTAAGCCGAGTTGGTCTTAGGACATGCTGCAAAACCGAGACGAATTCCACCATCGATGTCTTTAGCGCACCCATGTAGGAATGCACCGTGGTATAGTGGGATGTCGGTCACAAGTAACCGGCCCGGGCAAATTTGGGTTATGCATGAATCATTAAACTAATGCGCGCACACTAATCTACGAACGATTTCTCTTCGAGTCTCACCCTAGGAACCCCGATGACATGTGGTACATCAGGTATCCCCAGCGGAGTCGCCAAATTGTGGACATGACGTAGGTCCACCCCGACGCGGCGAAGCGCGGGTTTGGGTAGGCGAATGAATCTCGTGGTAAGATTGTTCTCGGGTTCGAAATTTAAGTCAAAATGGAGTCGCCACCGAATTTTGTGGTTATTCGGAACCATACGAGCCCACTCTATGTCGTCATGGGCTATACACAAAGTAAGCCCACTTCGATTTCAGAGTTCATGGGGCTCGTCCCTTTGCATTGTTATACCGATACCGTTTACACCGGCTTTCGTATATAGAATGACTCTCGTGTGCCAAGGGTTTCGGACATCCGGAAACCAAAGGTTCTGAGTAAGGGGTGAGGGTACGTGTTGGGAAGCCCACTAAGGACACCCAACCCCGCCCGCACATGGCGGCCTCTACTAAGACATCGTTCGTGTTCGTGTACGCGGGCTAGTAAATTGATTAAATGATATGCAAACAGCGTTTTGTCTAAGCATGTGAATTTTGCGTTAATTACGTCATTTAATGCATCTTATTATTTGTCGAAATGATTTAGCATGCGAGGTTCATTTATAAAGCGTAAAAGCAAGTAAATAAACAAAGCTCGAAAATAAATAGAAATAACGTACAAATTACACGGACGGAAATACAACCCGGAATTCACAATACAACATTACGTAAGAAAATAATGAATGAAATAATAACGCAAAATAATGATAAAAAACAGACCCGTATGTAAACTAGACCGCGAAATATGTAGATGGACTAACCCCGATTAAATACACATTATGTTGTGTACTAAACGAAGGACGGAAATATGAGACTGTGGCATATTGCTAGCCCGATCTCATATCCCGTAGTCTTGTCCCGACTTATCACGTCAAAAGGTGGTCAAAGTCGTTCTACGTGTCGTGATGTGCATGGTTTTGAAAATAGAATAGTCACGTGATAGTCTTTGCACGTGATGACTAAAGTCGATAAAAGGGTCGGGGCTTGAGTAGTGGGTCAAACCCCTCGGTTTTGTGGGTTACAGGACCCACTCGACCGAGTCGTGGTGTGACTCGGTCGAGTGCACGTTTAACGTGGCTACTGACCACTTTTTGGGGTGGTACTCGATCGAGTGGCCTATGGCACTCGGTCGAGTGCCCCCTGTACGAGTGACAACTCGCTTTGTTTTATGACTTGAAATCAATGATCGACCGAATCAAATACGAATATCGCACGATTTGTATTTAACTCGGCCTCCGGTACTATAATCGTGTACGAACGATTATAATACCGTTACCGGAGTTTGTGAAAAATGTTTATCGTTATATTAGAAATTTTGAATTAGTAACGAAAGATGTCCCTCTACGTCACGATATCGAAACTAACCCTTTCGGATTACGTGATGTCGGTTTTCGCGTCAACGGGTTTCGTACCAATTATAGAAATGGGATTAAATGCGTTCAACTACGACCGTTTGCAATCGCGTCACGCCCTTGAGTACGTTGGGGCGGGGCTCCTCGAAAGGGCTCCACCTCCATTGTTGCTCGTAAAGGGATTAGACGGATTTTAGGCAAAAATCGTAGTCAAACGGATTTAAAACCGGAATTTGATACTATTTTACGTATACACGGTATTATTAATGTTAATGATGATAAAATAATACAAAAAATGAAAATATAAAAGGTACAAAAATGCTAGTGTTAGTGTTACTACGATTACAAAGATGATGCAAAAATACGATAAATAAAGCGAAAATGAGACTAGATAAAAGAGATTAAGACGGGGTTTAGGACACCCTCAACATACATGCTTAGTAAGGACCTCGGAAATGGACTCGTAATAGCGGCACGGGCTCGGGAGTATCGAGGATGTATGCGAGTTGTGGTGTGTGTGTGTGTGGTGTCGGTTTATCGAGGAACGAGGGCTCGGTTTTTTGTGTTTTTGCTTTAGGTTTGTAGTGTAGAACGTAGGGTTGAAAGTAGGGCAAAATGTAGGTTAAGTTGCCTTAAGAATCGTTCTGAAAAATTTCTTTGAAATGAATGGGGGGTGAAGCGGTATTTATAGACCTCACCCCTCGACATAGGGGCACTCGATCGAGTGGCCCTAGTGCACTCGATCGAGTGCCTTCGCAAACGGGCTAAACCCGGGTTCAAGATGCTCCACTCGACCGAGTGGGGTCAATCCACTCGATCGATTGGGTCAAACGGGTGAGACAAAATAGGGAAGTTTTGACTTGATTGATTTGATTGACTTTTGAATTTTATTTTGTGCGCCAACTGAATCTTGGCTGTTTTATGAGACGGTTTCGTCTTTGACTGGGTTTTGACCCGGTCGCCAAAAGACGGGATTTATCTTTGGTGTCGGATTTGGCCCAAATTAGTCTCTTTTTGCTCGGAACGACCCACTGGGTCTGGATTTGAGGTCTGTTTTGCGAGATTTTTACTCCACTAAAAGTCCATGTCGGATATTATGAATTCCGAGCCCAAATCCGAGTATACCAAGTCACGTTTGCGTCCGATCATCATCGGGTGTTTTTCGGAGACTACCATAGACACATGGCAGTCAAAATGCGGGTGTCTACACAACCCGTCAGGGAAAAGTGGAACTAAGTTCGCCAAGCCTGCAGCGAAGGCAACCTGTGCGACGCAGGGCGGAATACTAACAGGGACAAAACGTAAACAGCGCAGACAAGAGGCGGTATATCGGGAGCAGGCTGTAAAAAAGGTGATGCTCCCATTACACACAAAACAAAAGGCGCGAACATCAGAAGAGCAGTTGTTGACAAAAGCATTTGAAGGCTTTTATAATAGCTAGAATTAGAAAATATTACACACAAACATAAGAAGTATATACGCCGCAAAAGAGGGATAGATAACATAGTGAAAATCGGGAACAACTTGTCCTTAACAGTCGGCCTACATAGGCTGGTCGTTGGTAGGATTAGGCGCCATGTCTAAAGGCGAGAGGACCAAAAGCATTGGGAAACGCCACAGAAGGGGAGGGGCTACGGACTGTTGAGGAGCTAGCATTTTCAGCATTTTTTTTCTCTTCTTAGGGCGCAGCGGCGGTGATGCAGTGGTTGGCATGTGAAGTAGCTATGTTCTAGGAGCGGCGCAAACGTCTTCAGGTAAAAGAGTAGAAGACATTACAACGTCCGGTATGCCCAAAACTCTTTCCTTGACAGTCATGTATGTCTCACGCTCTAATGCGCATGCAATAGCGGCATACCTATCAACCAACGGGTCATAGTTGGCATCAATTAGTACAATGTTTTGTAATAGAATAAGGTAGGCTATTGCTTTCTTGGCCAAACTGTCCTCTGCTGTGACCGGGTCCGGAGATTTTGCCCCAAACAAACAAGCACCTGGACGAACAGCATCTGGGCCAGGCATGATCATCCATCCACGAAGTGAACGAACCTGGCTCCTGCTCAACCGTCTCAACCTGGGAAGCCAGTATGTTAGACTGTGCTAATATTGCGCGTAAAATTGACACATAGTCAACCGTAGCAGTGGCTGGAGACGGCACATCCCTGTCCCCCTTGCAATCCTTACTCACGAGCCCAGTGGTGTCATATTTTTCAAGTGCGAGCCGCTTTGCTCTGTAGTAGCTGCCACAGAGTGCGAGGTCTGCTCGCATGGCAGAGGTTATGTCCTCAACGACAACCACACACTTGTCAATCATGTAGCGAATTGCCCTCTGTGCAGCCTATTCACAGAAGTAATTAAGGGTGACACCTGGGTCACCTACATAAGCATACTCAATAAGGCCAGGGACTCGTGGTGTAATAGTGACCAAAACACCTCCCCGAGGTTTGTTAAGCAGCTGATAACTGGGTTCATGGTAGTGCATTTTCTCAGCTATTTGATGCAGCAACGGACGTAAAGGAATGGTTACCCGGATCTTAGAACCAGTCATTGTTTGCTGAAATTAAAAGGCAACCATGTTATGTGCATCAAGTTTTTCCAAGCAAAAGGCAAATAAGACTGGCATAATAAATGCAGCATATAAATTATAGTATGTGCCGGAGGCTCGGTCCAGGATCGAACCATAGGCCGCATATAACACGACTACCAACAACGAACAATCACAGGCAGAGGCAATAAGCTAATTCAAGACAGATACACCAACCTAAATTTAAAGGAATTCACAGACAAATCTAGGAGACAAAATATGTGGCACGTAGGGCATGCATCCTACGCATACACTGGAAAATGGAGGACCCCCGTAAAATATAACCTTGAAACTCAAGTAAAACAGAAAACAAACAGGTAGTCAATAAAAATCCAACTGGATGACATTAAACTCATAGACAACATATGAGAATTCACAAACACATAGCAATTATTCAGAAACCCCTCCACTTTAACAAAACCTATAAGCCCCATGGCGCCAAAACCACGAAGAGAACACCGCAAACAAACACGAAACTGCAAAGCATAAAATTCAGCAACCCAAAAAAAGATGCAGAAAAGAGGATGGCATACACTATTTGCGGCTGACAAATGCAATTTTGCCAGCAGATGGAAGAGGGCGACCACAACAGCTAAAGGAGCATAGAACAGTCTAGTAGATTTAAGTTCACAGGGGAAAGTATGTTTGGGGAAAATATGAGCAGCACATTTCTTGTTTGGGAGTGTGCATCAGGTAATGAATTTAATTGTGGGTGAGATGATGGGGGTATGGGGAAGTGAGAATTTCACTCCAATTCTCTCCATACTCTGAAAGTTTTTTTTTGACTATCTGCTACTGATAGACCTACTGAGTACTGACTATTCACTGCTGATGGCAGATATCTGGCATGACCAAGAGGTTTGGCTCCAAGTACTGTAGAAGGTAATGTGTACTCAACCACGGTACCATCTTATGAATTTATTGGCTGACTTACACTTGATTGTTCTACCAGCCTAATTTAATTGGTTTGTAAAAGTGTACACAATTTTGGGGGTTCACCTTTAGAGTTTGTTCACGTTTTTTTGGAACTGTGTCTTTAGGGTTTACGCTGTAAATTAAGACGGAGTCACACAGCGGGTAAGTGAAATTTAATCTAAATTATTTGTGAAATTGTACATATATGTCCGTTGTCTAACGGGGAGTGCATTTGTGAGAGTGTATTAATGAAGTTTGCGAGTGAAATGGAGGACCAGGTTGGGCAAGTGCGAGCAAGGTAAACTATTTAGCATCACGTGTATTTCTTAATGAAGTGAAATGATTTGGGATATAGGTGGAAACAGCGGTCAAAAGTACTCCCCCAAACGACTATGATATACCTACCTATTATTTGATTTTTTTACATTTAAATTAAAAAGGGTAAATAATTACGAGGTGGAGGGAGTGGTGCTTAGTGTCTGGTTATATTGTGGGAAGGAGAAAATATGGGCAAATAATTACGACTATGATGTACCTACCTATTAGTTCAAAGCTGATATATTTCCACTTAATCAAATTGTTGGTGCATGTCATACAAGAGTACGGATACATTAGAAATTTAGATGACTACACATTTTGGAAGCATGTGACACAACCGTTTTAAACATGGACTTTTATTTGGTGGGCTGATTTCAGGATTTGTAGCCCAAATGTAGTCCATCAATCGGGTTTCTTAGGTGAGTTTTTTTTAACAAGGAAATGACATTGATTCTACTAATTACTCCTTGTTCAGCAAAGTTTCTGTCATCGATATTCAAATTAATAGCACATGTTTGATGCAATTCTACATTAGCTCATTTGTTAGATCTTGCATCATGCAAGTTCAGGCGTCGGCATTCTTGTTCACACAATATAATGTCGTAACACTATAACACAGTTTCGTAATGGGTAACTACAAATAACTGCCGAGAACACTGGGTCATAGAGCACTCAAATGTACAAAACATAGCTTGGGTGCCAGGGTCACCTTTTTGGAACGGGAAGGCATAGAGGTGAAAGCACGAATCGCCAAATCCTCTACCATCGGGCATTTCACAAAAACGCTATGATCGTCGAATTTCAAAAGTGCACAAACAAAGGTCTGCGACTGTGACCTGAAGACTCGATGCCCCTGTTCACAATATCTATTCCTGCTGTACACTTAGATTGCACATCCATGATTGCTAGTCGCAGATGCACGCCGAAAGACATAGTTTGACGTGGCTCGCGAACTCTGAAGGGGGCAATGTGCATTGGCTGTGCACATAACTCGCCATGAATTATGACCGCCTATCTCATGGAGTACTCAAATTTCCAAACGCCAACTCAGGTAGCCACAGCTAATTCGAGCTACCATATTAGGCACATATTATGTTCTGAAAACCCCAAAATCAAGCGCGTACTCTATTCTGTAGGCAAAAGCATACATGGAGCACGAGAAGTCTACAGTTTACCACAAACGAGCCGAAAAAGTACGTAAACTAACCGTTCAATGCAATATATGAAGAACCTATGACGGCTACGCACAGTCAATTTCAAAAGGGAAAAAGGGTGCCGACAGTTCTTGCAGAAAGCAGACCTGCTTTAGTAGAAAACAGTAAGCTAATCGATGACCACTACATCACCCGTACCAAGCAGCGCAAGGGCTATCTCTGATGCTCTGTCAAACACGCCTGGAGGAAGGTCCCCAAAATAGTGATGGTAGGGATTTGTCACGTCCCTAGCCGATCAATAAAACACCGACTAACCTAGTGGGTAGCTAGGGCAAATTGGGATCGTATCCACGAGGATGGTATATCAAGGTTTAGACTAGGTCTACCTACAACGAGACTAGATTACCAAACAAACACAGAGAAGCGATGAATGGAAAACTATGAAGGAGGAGGAGTAAAGACTAAACTAACACTAGAGACTAACTAAACAATGAAACTAACGGAAATAATGACTAACTAAGAGGTGAACTCAAATATGGAAGGAAAGTGGGGTAGGTCGGGTTCATAGGAGTAGAAGGGTAATTGGGGTGATCAAGGGTATAGGTGTCTCCTAATCGCTAGAGTCGGTCCGGGCTCTCGCAACTTAGACCGATGTCAAGGTGGGTCCGGGCTCTCACAACTTAGACCCTAGTCCGCGCTCTCGCGACTAAACTATTCTTAACATTTCCACAAAATAAGCAATCAATGAGAAGATGAACACAAGTATGGGAAGCATTGCCACTATAACTCACACAAGCATATCAACAAACACATAGAGTGCCTACAATGTGACTAACAACAAAGATGTAACCTTTTCCCCGAAATCAACCCCAATCATCCATATTCTACCCCTAATCCCCCTACTAACCCCACAAAGAAACTACTCACTCATTATCATGAACAAACTATCATTCACAAAAGAAACTAGAACAAACATCCAAACATTCATCATAAACAAACAATAACAATAACAATATGTAAAGGATGAAACTTGATTGAATAACTAAGAACAAGGGTAAAGAAAGATTATACCAATACTAGATGAAGAAAAGATGAAAACTTGTATTAATGAGAAACCCAAATACAATCCCAAGGTTGTCAAGCCTGGAACAATCTTCAAGAATCCCTTAATCCAAGACGAATTACAATAATTATCTAAAGATTAAAGAGAGAATTAAACTAATGAGTGTAGCACTAATCTAGGGTTTTGAATGTTAATGGAGGCTTAAACTAGTCTAGGGTAAGATAAGATGTCTTAACATTACAAGAAGGGAGTATATATATGGGTACAAGAATGAAGGAGAAGAAAAGAAACAATGCGGGTGAGCTGTAGCCCATCCCCACCGGGACGGATCATCCCGATCGGGAAGGGTTCTGTCATCCCGATAGAGAAGGGTTCAACCCGACCGGGAAGGACCCACAGTGGCGCTCCTAATCGTGCAGCCCTTCCCGATCGGGAAGGCCACTATCCCGCCCGGGAAGGGTCTTGTATGCCTCCAATAAGAGCTCTAGGGTCCTTCCTTGTATCTCATGGGCTTCCCGTCGATCCTCGGGACTCGAGCTCGGGTCTCGGAGGCTCGGGATTGGGTCCCAAGGTCTCGGGGTCGATTCCAAGGCCTCGAGTCATCGTTCCTTTATCTCGTCGGCTCCAAAATGTGTATGTATTTAGTCGGAATCACTCCAACTCTTCCAAATCGGTCTCGGGAACCTGAAACGGACTAAAGGAAGCATAAGAAGCCCATAAATCGCTCCCAAGGAGCGATTCCACAAGGAAAATGGGACCAAAATATAGTATAATAGGCACTACAAGCTACACTTATCAACTCCCCCACACTTAACCCTTACTCGCCCTCGAGTAAGCACAAACTAAATACCAAACTAGCCGAGTGGGTATTAGCGCACCCTACGCCCTTTCAACTCACGCGAGTGCACTTAGAGGAAAAGTGCACCCCGCAAGGCAAGTCGGGTCTTGCGACAAAACCGCGGATACAACCGGACACAAAACATAGAAACAAACAAACACACAAACAAACACGTAATCGGTTGCACCCAAAGCAAAAGAAATACCGCTTCCCTCTAAAAGCGGTGAAATAAGCACCGGTTTAGGACTAGAGGTAAGTGACAACGTTCCCAAGCTAGCAATACAAACCAAGGTGGACTAAACCCTAATAGTATGACGATAAAGCAATAAAAACGTTGGTAACTTACCTAGGTCCTCCTAACTTTCTAAAAACGTACTACGGGACGATCGGCAGAGTTGAAAAGTGAAGAACCACGGTGTTAGTCGACACTGTAGGTAAGTGAGACCCCGCCTCCTTTAGCGTGAGCCAAGAGGGTCGTCCCGTGTCCAAAACCGCCTAACTAGTCCAAGTAAAAAGGTGGAAATATGCAAAATGAGGGACCGACTAATGCCGCTATCATCCTTCCTCGGGACTCGGTCCTTTGGTAGGCTCTTCACGGCAAAAGTTGAAAAAAGGCTTATTTTTGTGGGGATTTCTTTTTGTGAGACGGGTTTTCTTTTGGCATTTTCGTTCTTTTCGACATTTTGATTTGTTTTGCCATGCCATTCTTTTTCTTCTTTTCTATTTTCTTTTTGGCTTTTGTGCCTTTTCTTTTTCTTCATTTCTTTTCTTTCTTTAATTTTGTTTTTTTTTTTGCCCTTTTGGCAAGATTTGGCTTTTTGGCATTTCATTGTGTAACAAGAAAGAGAGAATCAACAATTTGCAATTTATTGTGCGTATATGTGTAGGGGGTAGGGAAATGGGTAAGTCGGGACGGGCCCTGCCCTTCAAACCCACAAAAAGTGGAGAACTTGGACTAATCAAAACAATCCGAAACACGGTCACCTAGGGGACGAGACTCGGTAACCAAGGCCTTTTCACACCGTGGGTGGTCATAATGGTCAAAAGTGCAAATCCCGTAGTAAATCCCTAGTAAGCTAGGTGGACCCAAGGTAAAGGACCAACGAAATCATTGATTTAGGGTCATTCTACTAGATTAAAGTCCAAGACTCGATTTACACTACTAGGAAGGGAAAATAGACACTCACACACTAGCCTCTAAACCGGGTTTTCGAAAACCATTTACACACAAGACACACAACAAAACACAAAACAAAGACTCAACAAAAACGAAAGAAAAAGAAACAAAAGCAACAAAACAAGAACAACAAAACAAACATATAACAAACACCACCGCGATAATCCGAACAAGTCACCAAATCCACCACAAGAATGTATAAGCTCCACCCGAGCACACCTCAACACAACCTTCTCCAAACATCACAAGGAATAAAGAGGGAAAGAGGGTTAGAAGATGTTACCGGATGTCTTTAGAGGTTTCCAAAGTCATTGGCGATTAAAACAACCTATAAGGACAAAGGGAGGCAAAACACGCACACAAACAAATATACGACACAAAGACACAAAATGAAAACACAAAGGAGAAAATCTTTTTGATTTTTGTGAATTTCTTTTTTCAAATTTTTAGGGTTTTCTGAAGATTTTTTTTCGAAAAAACTACGAAAATAAAGCTAACTACCCTAGAATATCGCTCCCCCACACTTAAACCGAGCAATGTCCTCATATGCTCCATCGTAGTGTTCGGAGAGACAAAAGAAAAGGAAAAGAAACTACGAAAATAAAGCTAAAAATCAAAGAATAAAGTGAAGAAAAGGGTAGAAGGTGTCCGGCCGGGGTGTAATCAAGTCACCAAGGGCCGAGACAAGAAAAGATATGGAAGGGGGAAGGAAATAAAAGGAAATGGGAGGGGAGGGCTAGGTGTAATCAAGTCACCTAGCCCGGATTCCGCCTAAATCCGACTAACTCCTAAAAAGGGGTGAAAATCTTGTAAATTGGACTAATCGATTGACTCTCGACGTAATCACGTAGTCGGGAGTCGGGAGCAACCATACTACGGCCTCGAAGACCACTGAGATCCCATGACTCGAGGGAAAGGGGGCAAACAATGAAAAACAAGCGATAAAAAGACGGGAAAGTAAGGATAGTTACCCAAACCAAGCGGCTAGTAACTCACTTGCTCCATCGTCTCGATGATCATTAGAGGCTCGTCGCTTGTCTTCTTGGTTGCTATCTCGCTTCACACTCAAGGAGGACTCACGGTCGGGGTAGTAATGGTGTGAGGGGATGGGATTTGATGCGAGAGTTGGTGTAAAGTGGATAGGAAATGGAGTGAGGGCAGGACAATGAAGTACATGGGGCTTATGATAAGGCTAGGGTAGCTAGGGAGGTTGGGAGGGGGCATAAAACGGTTGGGTGGACTCGATTTACGAAGAAGAATCACAAGGGGGGAGTAGAGGACCATCCCGGTCGGGAAGATTGATCCCGATCGGGTTACCTCACCCGTCCCGGTCGGGACGCCCTCATCCCGGTCGGGACGGACTTTTAGCAAGCTCGAAATATGGTGCACCCATCCCGATCGGGACGGCACCCTTCCCGGTCGGGATGCCTTACCCTTCTCGGTCGGGACGCCTCATCCCGGTCGGGATGGGCCTTCTTCAACTTCCACAATCCCAAAAGCTCGCTCTAAGCTTCAAAAACCCGATCCCCGTGCTTACAACCCAAGGTATATCATAGCCATTCGTCTCTAGGAGCATTCTCACTTCACCTATCAAGCAATACTCAAATACACATCAAAACTCTCTCCCTCACAACGCTCATCAATCAATCCAAATAACAAGAATTCACAAAAATCCAACTAACTACAAGAAAGAGATATATACAATGAGACGGTTCTTGTGGAACTCCGTCAAACCAAGGTTGGTGCATCTTCATTCTTTTTCAACAACCATGATCAATTCCATCTCCATCAAGGGCACGTAAGAACAAGTCGAAGGCCCTAGCAAAGTCTTCAATTAGGCTCGAGATATAACCGTCCACAAACCAAGGCTCTTCATGACCTTGCATTGACGTTCCCGGGACATCCCGATCAACTAAGTTCAATGGCTTGAACTTGTACTTGCGATCCTTCGGGACATACCCAAACGTCCAACGATCTTCATGTGGCTCTAAGGTCGGCTCATCCTTTTCCTCGCTCTGCAACTTGTCATCAAGCCCATGATGTGGGCTCTCATCCTCCTCACTCTCGGATTCATCATCCTCAAGTACATAAGAGTACTTTTTCAAGCTTTGTCCCGATTCCTCCCCTAGACCGACGTCTTCCGTGGCTTGGATCATATTGCATGACTCATCGCTAGTAGGCGAAGTGTTACCTTGGAGGTCAAACACTATCTTTTCCTCGCCTAACTCAAATGTGATCCTACCATTCTTCACATCGATCATAGCACCGGCGGTGTGTAGAAATGGGCGCCCAAGGATGATGGGAGTGTTGGCATCTTCCGGCATATCGAGCACTATGAAGTCGACCGGAATGAAGAACTTCCCAATTCTAACCGGCACATCCTCTAGCATTCCCAATGGTCGGTTAAGAGATTTATCGGCCATTTGGAGTATGATGGACGTACATTTCAACTCCTTCATCCCGAGTCGGCAACAAATAGAGTATGGAATGATGCTCACACTCGCGCCCAAGTCACACAATGCATTCTTGATCATGAAATTGCCTATGGTGCAAGGGATCGAGAAACTACCCGGATCCTTCAACTTCGGAAGCGTGGAACCTTGAATAAGCTCGCTCACCACCCTCGTGAACGCTACCGTCTCTTCCTTGTCGATGGACCTCTTCATAGCTAGGATTTCCCGCATGAATTTTCCATATGCCGGGACTTGGGTAAGTAACTCGGTAAACGGGACACTAACATCCAACTTCTTCACAATGTTAACGAACTTGTCGTATTGAGTGTACACCTTAGTCCTCATTTGCCTTGATGGGAAAGGCAACTTGATTTGGTACTTATTTTGCTCAATGGGGGTGGATTCTTCAAAGGACACTTTCCTTTTTCCCTTGTCTTTCTCTTGAAGTGGGGGAGGGTTGTCTTCTTGGGGTTTTTCAACTTCCCATAAAACTTGCTCCTCAATTGGATTTTCATAGCTTGCATTGTCTTGAGAGGGGGGGTATGACTTCTTGTCTTGGTTCTTGCTCACTAGGGGAAAAAGGGGGTTCATAGGATATACCTCTCCTTGTGGTGATAGCATTTACATGCTCAAATATCGGTGTTTCACCTTGAGAAGGTAGTTGCCCCTTTTGTCTTGTAGAGATCTCCGAAGCAAGTTGAGATATTCGGGTTTCCATCGACTTCGCATGAGCATCTCTTGCTTGGTTGTCCTTTTGAACGTAAGCAAAGAACTCTTGTTGATTTCTTGCCATCTCTTGATTACTCCTTTGCATATCCATCATATACTTTTGTACGTCGAAATCCCGTGGTGGAGATGATGGATTATGTGGAGTATCGGTGAGGGCTAACGGAGTACCATAGTCATGAATAGGAGACCGGCTCCTAGGCTTGCTTTGTTGTTGATGACTTTGATTTGCTTGTTGTTGTTGATGGTTCCCTTGGAACCCATGAGAATTGCCTTGATTAAGGCCTTGATTGTGGTTTTGTTGTTGTTGGAAGCCTTGGTTTCCTTTGAAACCGCCATGATTGAAGTTCCCTTGTTGGAACCCTTGATTGTTGTTGTGAAAGGTACCTTGGTTATTTTGCTTGAAGATGTTGAAAGGTCTTGGATTACCCATGTAACCTTGGTAACCTAGGTTGTTGTCCCTTAAAGGAGGTGGAACATAGGGACGATGTTGTTGTTGATGTTGAAGTGCTTGTTGTTGAGGGACTTGATTGGAAGCTTGGTATTGATTAGAGTAGGAGGCACCTTGCTTGAACGCTTGAAAGGCGTTCACTTGCTCAATACTCCCTCTACAATTCATAGGGTCATGACCGACGATTCCACAAGTGTCACACATCCCAAAGTAAGGTGTAGGAGGTGCGAACCCCAAAGCATTCACTTCTTGGATCGGTTGATGGTGGGAGGAACTAGTGCCTTGGACTTGGTTGAGGTGGCTTTGGAGCTTCTTGTCAATAGTCTCCATGTGTGTTTTCAATTGAGCTCCAAGGTCAATGCTTAACTTAGTGATAACATCAACCTCATGCATGCCTCCTCGATGTGCCTTCTTAGGCCTAGAGTATTGCGAATTATGCACCGCCATCTCTTCGATCCTTGACCAATTTTGGTCATCCTCCACTTCGGTAAACCTACCGTTAGATCCCATGTTGAGTATGGCCCTTGAGTCTTCATATAACCCATTCCAAAATTGTTGTACGAGGAACCATTGTGATAAACCATGGTGTGGACAAGAACGGATCAAGGCTTTGAATCTTTCCCACGACTCATAGAGGCTTTCATCATCACGTTGTTGGAAACCCGTGATAGAAGCTCTCAATAGATTTGTCTTCTCCGGGGGATAGAATTGTTGGTAGAAGGCTAAGGCTAGCTTCTTCCAAGTATCAATGCCAAGTCTTGCTTTGTCCAACCCCTTGAACCATTGCTTTGCCTTACCAATAAGAGAGAAAGGAAATAATACCCACCGAATTTGGTCTTGAGTTATTCCCGTTTGCGAAATAGCGTCACAATAATCCGAAAAGGTTTCCGTGTGTTGATGAGGATCTTCGGTTGGTAGCTCACTAAATTGACTTCTCTCGACCAATTGGATAAATTGCGTTTTCGCCACAAAATTCCCGGTATATGCCTCCGGTAAAGTGGATGGATCCGGCAAAACGTCTTCCATAAAGGTTGAGTGAGAAGAAAACATTGGCATGATTGGATATAAGGGAGACGATGGTGGTGTAGACGGTGTTGATGTAGATGAAGAGGGGGAACTAGGAGAAGAACAATCACCAAAAGGATTTACGAAATTCCTTTCGGCCGTCTCTCGATGTGGATTGTTCAAGTCGGCTCCTTGGGCTTGCCCTTGATGAGTATTGCTTGCACTCGGTTGAGAGATCCTAACCCGATTAATCGTCCGTTGGCGAAAGGCTCGAAAGAGTCTCTCCGGCTCTGGATTAAAGAGATAGAAGTCGCCTCCCCTCCTAGGCATACACTACACACTAGAACAAACGTGAGAACACCTAGTGCTTTGTGGGCACTAGGCAACGACAACAAACAAACACAACTAGAGACAAAGAGAAAAAGAAAAAATAAAACTAAGGAAAGAAGAAAAATCTACAGAATATTCACAAGAGAAGATGGGGGAACACAAAGAAGGGTAACTAAGTCTAGAGATAAGCAAACTAAGTCTAAACAATGCACCGTCCCCGGCAACGGCGCCAAATTGATGGTAGGGATTTGTCACGTCCCTAGCCGATCAATAAAACACCGACTAACCAAGTGGGTAGCTAGGGCAAATCGGGATCGTATCCACGAGGATGGTATATCAAGGTTTAGACTAGGTCTACCTACAACGAGACTAGATTACCAAACAAACACAGAGAAGCGATGAATGGAAAACTATGAAGGAGGAGGAGTAAAGACTAAACTAACACTAGAGACTAACTAAACAATGAAACTAACGGAAATAATGACTAACTAAGAGGTGAACTCAAATATGGAAGGAAAGTGGGGTAGGTCGGGTTCATAGGAGTAGAAGGGTAATTGGGGTGATCAAGGGTATAGGTGTCTCCTAATCGCTAGAGTCGGTCCGGGCTCTCGCAACTTAGACCGATGTCAAGGTGGGTCCGGGCTCTCACAACTTAGACCCTAGTCCGCGCTCTCGCGACTAAACTATTCTTAACATTTCCACAAAATAAGCAATCAATGAGAAGATGAACACAAGTATGGGAAGCATTGCCACTATAACTCACACAAGCATATCAACAAACACATAGAGTGCCTACAATGTGACTAACAACAAAGATGTAACCTTTTCCCCTAAATCAACCCTAATCATCCATATTCTACCCCTAATCCCCCTACTAACCCCACAAAGAAACTACTCACTCATTATCATGAACAAACTATCATTCACAAAAGAAACTAGAACAAACATCCAAACATTCATCATAAACAAACAATAACAATAACAATATGTAAAGGATGAAAATTGATTGAATAACTAAGAACAAGGGTAAAGAAAGAATATACCAATACTAGATGAAGAAAAGATGAAAACTTGTATTAATGAGAAACCCAAATACAATCCCAAGGTTGTCAAGCTTGGAACAATCTTCAAGAATCCCTTAATCCAAGACTAATTACAATAATTATCTAAAGATTAAAGAGAGAATTAAACTAATGAGAGTAGCACTAATCTAGGGTTTTGAATGTTAATGGAGGCTTAAACTAGTCTAGGGTAAGATAAGATGTCTTAACATTACAAGAAGGGAGTATATATATGGGTACAAGAATGAAGGAGAAGAAAAGAAACAATGCGGGTGAGCTGTAGCCCATCCCCACCGGGACGGATCATCCCGATCGGGAAGGGTTCTGTCATCCCGATCGGGAAGGGTTAAACCCGACCGGGAAGGACCCACAGTGGCGCTCCTAATCGTGCACCCCTTCCCGATCGGGAAGGCCACTATCCCGCCCGGGAAGGGTCTTGTATGCCTCCAATAAGAGCTCTAGGGTCCTTCCTTGTATCTCATGGGCTTCCCGTCGATCCTCGGGACTCGGGCTCGGGTCTCGGAGGCTCGGGATTGGGTCCCAAGGTCTCGGGGTCGATTCCAAGGCCTCGAGTCATCGTTCCTTTATCTCGTCGGCTCCAAAATGTGTATGTATTTAGTCGGAATCACTCCAACTCTTCCAAATCGGTCTCGGGAACCTGAAACGGACTAAAGGAAGCATAAGAAGCCCATAAATTGCTCCCAAGGAGCGATTCCACAAGGAAAATGGGACCAAAATATAGTATAATAGGCACTACAAGCTACACTTATCAACTCCCCCACACTTAACCCTTACTCGCCCTCGAGTAAGCACAAACTAAATACCAAACTAGCCGAGTGGGTATTAGCGCACCCTACGCCCTTTCAACTCACGCGAGTGCACTTAGAGGAAAAGTGCACCCCGCAAGGCAAGTCGGGTCTTGCGACAAAACCGCGGATACAACCGGACACAAAACATAGAAACAAACAAACACACAAACAAACACGTAATCGGTTGCACCCAAAGCAAAAGAAATACCGCTTCCCTCTAAAAGCGGTGAAATAAGCACCGGTTTAGGACTAGAGGTAAGTGACAACGTTCCCAAGCTAGCAATACAAACCAAGGTGGACTAAACCCTAATAGTATGACGATAAAGCAATAAAAACGTTGGTAACTTACCTAGGTCCTCCTAACTTTCTAAAAACGTACTACGGGACGATCGGCAGAGTTGAAAAGTGAAGAACCACGGTGTTAGTCGACACTGTAGGTAAGTGAGACCCCGCCTCCTTTAGCGTGAGCCAAGAGGGTCGTCCCGTGTCCAAAACCGCCTAACTAGTCCAAGTAAAAAGGTGGAAATATGCAAAATGAGGGACCGACTAATGCCGCTATCATCCTTCCTCGGGACTCGGTCCTTTGGTAGGCTCTTCACGGCAAAAGTTGAAAAAAGGCTTATTTTTGTGGGGATTTCTTTTTGTGAGACGGGTTTTCTTTTGGCATTTTCGTTCTTTTCGACATTTTGATTTGTTTTGCCATGCCATTCTTTTTCTTCTTTTCTATTTTCTTTTTGGCTTTTGTGCCTTTTCTTTTTCTTCATTTCTTTTCTTTCTTTAATTTTGTTTTTTTTTTTGCCCTTTTGGCAAGATTTGGCTTTTTGGCATTTCATTGTGTAACAAGAAAGAGAGAATCAACAATTTGCAATTTATTGTGCGTATATGTGTAGGGGGTAGGGAAATGGGTAAGTCGGGACGGGCCCTGCCCTTCAAACCCACAAAAAGTGGAGAACTTGGACTAATCAAAACAATCCGAAACACGGTCACCTAGGGGACGAGACTCGGTAACCAAGGCCTTTTCACACCGTGGGTGGTCATAATGGTCAAAAGTGCAAATCCCGTAGTAAATCCCTAGTAAGCTAGGTGGACCCAAGGTAAAGGACCAACGAAATCATTGATTTAGGGTCATTCTACTAGATTAAAGTCCAAGACTCGATTTACACTACTAGGAAGGGAAAATAGACACTCACACACTAGCCTCTAAACCGGGTTTTCGAAAACCATTTACACACAAGACACACAACAAAACACAAAACAAAGACTCAACAAAAACGAAAGAAAAAGAAACAAAAGCAACAAAACAAGAACAACAAAACAAACATATAACAAACACCACCGCGATAATCCGAACAAGTCACCAAATCCACCACAAGAATGTATAAGCTCCACCCGAGCACACCTCAACACAACCTTCTCCAAACATCACAAGGAATAAAGAGGGAAAGAGGGTTAGAAGATGTTACCGGATGTCTTTAGAGGTTTCCAAAGTCATTGGCGATTAAAACAACCTATAAGGACAAAGGGAGGCAAAACACGCACACAAACAAATATACGACACAAAGACACAAAATGAAAACACAAAGGAGAAAATCTTTTTGATTTTTGTGAATTTCTTTTTTCAAATTTTTAGGGTTTTCTGAAGATTTTTTTTCGAAAAAACTACGAAAATAAAGCTAACTACCCTAGAATATCGCTCCCCCACACTTAAACCGAGCAATGTCCTCATATGCTCCATCGTAGTGTTCGGAGAGACAAAAGAAAAGGAAAAGAAACTACGAAAATAAAGCTAAAAATCAAAGAATAAAGTGAAGAAAAGGGTAGAAGGTGTCCGGCCGGGGTGTAATCAAGTCACCAAGGGCCGAGACAAGAAAAGATATGGAAGGGGGAAGGAAATAAAAGGAAATGGGAGGGGAGGGCTAGGTGTAATCAAGTCACCTAGCCCGGATTCCGCCTAAATCCGACTAACTCCTAAAAAGGGGTGAAAATCTTGTAAATTGGACTAATCGATTGACTCTCGACGTAATCACGTCGTCGGGAGTCGGGAGCAACCATACTACGGCCTCGAAGACCACTGAGATCCCATGACTCGAGGGAAAGGGGGCAAACAATGAAAAACAAGCGATAAAAAGACGGGAAAGTAAGGATAGTTACCCAAACCGAGCGGCTAGTAACTCACTTGCTCCATCGTCTCGATGATCATTAGAGGCTCGTCGCTTGTCTTCTTGGTTGCTATCTCGCTTCACACTCAAGGAGGACTCACGGTCGGGGTAGTAATGGTGTGAGGGGATGGGATTTGATGCGAGAGTTGGTGTAAAGTGGATAGGAAATGGAGTGAGGGCAGGACAATGAAGTACATGGGGCTTATGATAAGGCTAGGGTAGCTAGGGAGGTTGGGAGGGGGCATAAAACGGTTGGGTGGACTCGATTTACGAAGAAGAATCACAAGGGGGGAGTAGAGGACCATCCCGGTCGGGAAGATTGATCCCGATCGGGTTACCTCACCCGTCCCGGTCGGGACGCCCTCATCCCGGTCGGGACGGACTTTTAGCAAGCTCGAAATATGGTGCACCCATCCCGATCGGGACGGCACCCTTCCCGGTCGGGATGCCTTACCCTTCTCGGTCGGGACGCCTCATCCCGGTCGGGATGGGCCTTCTTCAACTTCCACAATCCCAAAAGCTCGCTCTAAGCTTCAAAAACCCGATCCCCGTGCTTACAACCCAAGGTATATCATAGCCATTCGTCTCTAGGAGCATTCTCACTTCACCTATCAAGCAATACTCAAATACACATCAAAACTCTCTCCCTCACAACGCTCATCAATCAATCCAAATAACAAGAATTCACAAAAATCCAACTAACTACAAGAAAGAGATATATACAATGAGACGGTTCTTGTGGAACTCCGTCAAACCAAGGTTGGTGCATCTTCATTCTTTTTCAACAACCATGATCAATTCCATCTCCATCAAGGGCACGTAAGAACAAGTCGAAGGCCCTAGCAAAGTCTTCAATTAGGCTCGAGATATAACCGTCCACAAACCAAGGCTCTTCATGACCTTGCATTGACGTTCCCGGGACATCCCGATCAACTAAGTTCAATGGCTTGAACTTGTACTTGCGATCCTTCGGGACATACCCAAACGTCCAACGATCTTCATGTGGCTCTAAGGTCGGCTCATCCTTTTCCTCGCTCTGCAACTTGTCATCAAGCCCATGATGTGGGCTCTCATCCTCCTCACTCTCGGATTCATCATCCTCAAGTACATAAGAGTACTTTTTCAAGCTTTGTCCCGATTCCTCCCCTAGACCGACGTCTTCCGTGGCTTGGATCATATTGCATGACTCATCGCTAGTAGGCGAAGTGTTACCTTGGAGGTCAAACACTATCTTTTCCTCGCCTAACTCAAATGTGATCCTACCATTCTTCACATCGATCATAGCACCGGCGGTGTGTAGAAATGGGCGCCCAAGGATGATGGGAGTGTTGGCATCTTCCGGCATATCGAGCACTATGAAGTCGACCGGAATGAAGAACTTCCCAATTCTAACCGGCACATCCTCTAGCATTCCCAATGGTCGGTTAAGAGATTTATCGGCCATTTGGAGTATGATGGACGTACATTTCAACTCCTTCATCCCGAGTCGGCAACAAATAGAGTATGGAATGATGCTCACACTCGCGCCCAAGTCACACAATGCATTCTTGATCATGAAATTGCCTATGGTGCAAGGGATCGAGAAACTACCCGGATCCTTCAACTTCGGAAGCGTGGAACCTTGAATAAGCTCGCTCACCACCCTCGTGAACGCTACCGTCTCTTCCTTGTCGATGGACCTCTTCATAGCTAGGATTTCCCGCATGAATTTTCCATATGCCGGGACTTGGGTAAGTAACTCGGTAAACGGGACACTAACATCCAACTTCTTCACAATGTTAACGAACTTGTCGTATTGAGTGTACACCTTAGTCCTCATTTGCCTTGATGGGAAAGGCAACTTGATTTGGTACTTATTTTGCTCAATGGGGGTGGATTCTTCAAAGGACACTTTCCTTTTTCCCTTGTCTTTCTCTTGAAGTGGGGGAGGGTTGTCTTCTTGGGGTTTTTCAACTTCCCATAAAACTTGCTCCTCAATTGGATTTTCATAGCTTGCATCGTCTTGAGAGGGGGGTATGACTTCTTGTCTTGGTTCTTGCTCACTAGGGGAAAAAGGGGGTTCATAGGATATACCTCTCCTTGTGGTGATAGCATTTACATGCTCAAATATCGGTGTTTCACCTTGAGAAGGTAGTTGCCCCTTTTGTCTTGTAGAGATCTCCGAAGCAAGTTGAGATATTCGGGTTTCCATCGACTTCGCATGAGCATCTCTTGCTTGGTTGTCCTTTTGAACGTAAGCAAAGAACTCTTGTTGATTTCTTGCCATCTCTTGATTACTCCTTTGCATATCCATCATATACTTTTGTACGTCGAAATCCCGTGGTGGAGATGATGGATTATGTGGAGTATCGGTGAGGGCTAACGGAGTACCATAGTCATGAATAGGAGACCGGCTCCTAGGCTTGCTTTGTTGTTGATGACTTTGATTTGCTTGTTGTTGTTGATGGTTCCCTTGGAACCCATGAGAATTGCCTTGATTAAGGCCTTGATTGTGGTTTTGTTGTTGTTGGAAGCCTTGGTTTCCTTTGAAACCGCCATGATTGAAGTTCCCTTGTTGGAACCCTTGATTGTTGTTGTGAAAGGTACCTTGGTTATTTTGCTTGAAGATGTTGAAAGGTCTTGGATTACCCATGTAACCTTGGTAACCTAGGTTGTTGTCCCTTAAAGGAGGTGGAACATAGGGACGATGTTGTTGTTGATGTTGAAGTGCTTGTTGTTGAGGGACTTGATTGGAAGCTTGGTATTGATTAGAGTAGGAGGCACCTTGCTTGAACGCTTGAAAGGCGTTCACTTGCTCAATACTCCCTCTACAATTCATAGGGTCATGACCGACGATTCCACAAGTGTCACACATCCCAAAGTAAGGTGTAGGAGGTGCGAACCCCAAAGCATTCACTTCTTGGATCGGTTGATGGTGGGAGGAACTAGTGCCTTGGACTTGGTTGAGGTGGCTTTGGAGCTTCTTGTCAATAGTCTCCATGTGTGTTTTCAATTGAGCTCCAAGGTCAATGCTTAACTTAGTGATAACATCAACCTCATGCATGCCTCCTCGATGTGCCTTCTTAGGCCTAGAGTATTGCGAATTATGCACCGCCATCTCTTCGATCCTTGACCAATTTTGGTCATCCTCCACTTCGGTAAACCTACCGTTAGATCCCATGTTGAGTATGGCCCTTGAGTCTTCATATAACCCATTCCAAAATTGTTGTACGAGGAACCATTGTGATAAACCATGGTGTGGACAAGAACGGATCAAGGCTTTGAATCTTTCCCACGACTCATAGAGGCTTTCATCATCACGTTGTTGGAAACCCGTGATAGAAGCTCTCAATAGATTTGTCTTCTCCGGGGGATAGAATTGTTGGTAGAAGGCTAAGGCTAGCTTCTTCCAAGTATCAATGCCAAGTCTTGCTTTGTCCAACCCCTTGAACCATTGCTTTGCCTTACCAATAAGAGAGAAAGGAAATAATACCCACCGAATTTGGTCTTGAGTTATTCCCGTTTGCGAAATAGCGTCACAATAATCCGAAAAGGTTTCCGTGTGTTGATGAGGATCTTCGGTTGGTAGCTCACTAAATTGACTTCTCTCGACCAATTGGATAAATTGCGTTTTCGCCACAAAATTCCCGGTATATGCCTCCGGTAAAGTGGATGGATCCGGCAAAACGTCTTCCATAAAGGTTGAGTGAGAAGAAAACATTGGCATGATTGGATATAAGGGAGACGATGGTGGTGTAGACGGTGTTGATGTAGATGAAGAGGGGGAACTAGGAGAAGAACAATCACCAAAAGGATTTACGAAATTCCTTTCGGCCGTCTCTCGATGTGGATTGTTCAAGTCGGCTCCTTGGGCTTGCCCTTGATGAGTATTGCTTGCACTCGGTTGAGAGATCCTAACCCGATTAATCGTCCGTTGGCGAAAGGCTCGAAAGAGTCTCTCCGGCTCTGGATTAAAGAGATAGAAGTCGCCTCCCCTCCTAGGCATACACTACACACTAGAACAAACGTGAGAACACCTAGTGCTTTGTGGGCACTAGGCAACGACAACAAACAAACACAACTAGAGACAAAGAGAAAAAGAAAAAATAAAACTAAGGAAAGAAGAAAAATCTACAGAATATTCACAAGAGAAGATGGGGGAACACAAAGAAGGGTAACTAAGTCTAGAGATAAGCAAACTAAGTCTAAACAATGCACCGTCCCCGGCAACGGCGCCAAATTGATGGTAGGGATTTGTCACGTCCCTAGCCGATCAATAAAACACCGACTAACCTAGTGGGTAGCTAGGGCAAATCGGGATCGTATCCACGAGGATGGTATATCAAGGTTTAGACTAGGTCTACCTACAACGAGACTAGATTACCAAACAAACACAGAGAAGCGATGAATGGAAAACTATGAAGGAGGAGGAGTAAAGACTAAACTAACACTAGAGACTAACTAAACAATGAAACTAACGGAAATAATGACTAACTAAGAGGTGAACTCAAATATGGAAGGAAAGTGGGGTAGGTCGGGTTCATAGGAGTAGAAGGGTAATTGGGGTGATCAAGGGTATAGGTGTCTCCTAATCGCTAGAGTCGGTCCGGGCTCTCGCAACTTAGACCGATGTCAAGGTGGGTCCGGGCTCTCACAACTTAGACCCTAGTCCGCGCTCTCGCGACTAAACTATTCTTAACATTTCCACAAAATAAGCAATCAATGAGAAGATGAACACAAGTATGGGAAGCATTGCCACTATAACTCACACAAGCATATCAACAAACACATAGAGTGCCTACAATGTGACTAACAACAAAGATGTAACCTTTTCCCCTAAATCAACCCTAATCATCCATATTCTACCCCTAATCCCCCTACTAACCCCACAAAGAAACTACTCACTCATTATCATGAACAAACTATCATTCACAAAAGAAACTAGAACAAACATCCAAACATTCATCATAAACAAACAATAACAATAACAATATGTAAAGGATGAAAATTGATTGAATAACTAAGAACAAGGGTAAAGAAAGAATATACCAATACTAGATGAAGAAAAGATGAAAACTTGTATTAATGAGAAACCCAAATACAATCCCAAGGTTGTCAAGCTTGGAACAATCTTCAAGAATCCCTTAATCCAAGACTAATTACAATAATTATCTAAAGATTAAAGAGAGAATTAAACTAATGAGAGTAGCACTAATCTAGGGTTTTGAATGTTAATGGAGGCTTAAACTAGTCTAGGGTAAGATAAGATGTCTTAACATTACAAGAAGGGAGTATATATATGGGTACAAGAATGAAGGAGAAGAAAAGAAACAATGCGGGTGAGCTGTAGCCCATCCCCACCGGGACGGATCATCCCGATCGGGAAGGGTTCTGTCATCCCGATCGGGAAGGGTTCAACCCGACCGGGAAGGACCCACAGTGGCGCTCCTAATCGTGCACCCCTTCCCGATCGGGAAGGCCACTATCCCGCCCGGGAAGGGTCTTGTATGCCTCCAATAAGAGCTCTAGGGTCCTTCCTTGTATCTCATGGGCTTCCCGTCGATCCTCGGGACTCGGGCTCGGGTCTCGGAGGCTCGGGATTGGGTCCCAAGGTCTCGGGGTCGATTCCAAGGCCTCGAGTCATCGTTCCTTTATCTCGTCGGCTCCAAAATGTGTATGTATTTAGTCGGAATCACTCCAACTCTTCCAAATCGGTCTCGGGAACCTGAAACGGACTAAAGGAAGCATAAGAAGCCCATAAATTGCTCCCAAGGAGCGATTCCACAAGGAAAATGGGACCAAAATATAGTATAATAGGCACTACAAGCTACACTTATCAACTCCCCCACACTTAACCCTTACTCGCCCTCGAGTAAGCACAAACTAAATACCAAACTAGCCGAGTGGGTATTAGCGCACCCTACGCCCTTTCAACTCACGCGAGTGCACTTAGAGGAAAAGTGCACCCCGCAAGGCAAGTCGGGTCTTGCGACAAAACCGCGGATACAACCGGACACAAAACATAGAAACAAACAAACACACAAACAAACACGTAATCGGTTGCACCCAAAGCAAAAGAAATACCGCTTCCCTCTAAAAGCGGTGAAATAAGCACCGGTTTAGGACTAGAGGTAAGTGACAACGTTCCCAAGCTAGCAATACAAACCAAGGTGGACTAAACCCTAATAGTATGACGATAAAGCAATAAAAACGTTGGTAACTTACCTAGGTCCTCCTAACTTTCTAAAAACGTACTACGGGACGATCGGCAGAGTTGAAAAGTGAAGAACCACGGTGTTAGTCGACACTGTAGGTAAGTGAGACCCCGCCTCCTTTAGCGTGAGCCAAGAGGGTCGTCCCGTGTCCAAAACCGCCTAACTAGTCCAAGTAAAAAGGTGGAAATATGCAAAATGAGGGACCGACTAATGCCGCTATCATCCTTCCTCGGGACTCGGTCCTTTGGTAGGCTCTTCACGGCAAAAGTCGAAAAAAGGCTTATTTTTGTGGGGATTTCTTTTTGTGAGACGGGTTTTCTTTTGGCATTTTCGTTCTTTTCGACATTTTTATTTGTTTTGCCATGCCATTCTTTTTCTTCTTTTCTATTTTCTTTTTGGCTTTTGTGCCTTTTCTTTTTCTTCATTTCTTTTCTTTCTTTAATTTTGTTTTTTTTTGCCCTTTTGGCAAGATTTGGCTTTTTGGCATTTCATTGTGTAACAAGAAAGAGAGAATCAACAATTTGCAATTTATTGTGCGTATATGTGTAGGGGGTAGGGAAATGGGTAAGTCGGGACGGGCCCTGCCCTTCAAACCCACAAAAAGTGGAGAACTTGGACTAATCAAAACAATCCGAAACACGGTCACCTAGGGGACGAGACTCGGTAACCAAGGCCTTTTCACACCGTGGGTGGTCATAATGGTCAAAAGTGCAAATCCCGTAGTAAATCCCTAGTAAGCTAGGTGGACCCAAGGTAAAGGACCAACGAAATCATTGATTTAGGGTCATTCTACTAGATTAAAGTCCAAGACTCGATTTACACTACTAGGAAGGGAAAATAGACACTCACACACTAGCCTCTAAACCGGGTTTTCGAAAACCATTTACACACAAGACACACAACAAAACACAAAACAAAGACTCAACAAAAACGAAAGAAAAAGAAACAAAAGCAACAAAACAAGAACAACAAAACAAACATATAACAAACACCACCCCGATAATCCGAACAAGTCACCAAATCCACCACAAGAATGTATAAGCTCCACCCGAGCACACCTCAACACAACCTTCTCCAAACATCACAAGGAATAAAGAGGGAAAGAGGGTTAGAAGATGTTACCGGATGTCTTTAGAGGTTTCCAAAGTCATTGGCGATTAAAACAACCTATAAGGACAAAGGGAGGCAAAAAACGCACACAAACAAATATACGACACAAAGACACAAAATGAAAACACAAAGGAGAAAATCTTTTTGATTTTTGTGAATTTCTTTTTTCAAATTTTTAGGGTTTTCTGAAGATTTTTTTTCGAAAAACTACGAAAATAAAGCTAACTACCCTAGAATATCGCTCCCCCACACTTAAACCGAGCAACGTCCTCATATGCTCCATCGTAGTGTTCGGAGAGACAAAAGAAAAGGAAAAGAAACTACGAAAATAAAGCTAAAAATCAAAGAATAAAGTGAAGAAAAGGGTAGAAGGTGTCCGGCCGGGGTGTAATCAAGTCACCAAGGGCCGAGACAAGAAAAGATATGGAAGGGGGAAGGAAATAAAAGGAAATGGGAGGGGAGGGCTAGGTGTAATCAAGTCACCTAGCCCGGATTCCGCCTAAATCCGACTAACTCCTAAAAAGGGGTGAAAATCTTGTAAATTGGACTAATCGATTGACTCTCGACGTAATCACGTCGTCGGGAGTCGGGAGCAACCATACTACGGCCTCGAAGACCACTGAGATCCCATGACTCGAGGGAAAGGGGGCAAACAATGAAAAACAAGCGATACAAAGACGGGAAAGTAAGGATAGTTACCCAAACCGAGCGGCTAGTAACTCAATTGCTCCATCGTCTCGATGATCATTAGAGGCTCGTCGCTTGTCTTCTTGGTTGCTATCTCGCTTCACACTCAAAGAGGACTCACGGTCGGGGTAGTAATGGTGTGAGGGGATGGGATTTGATGCGAGAGTTGGTGTAAAGTGGATAGGAAATGGAGTGAGGGCAGGACAATGAAGTACATGGGGCTTATGATAAGGCTAGGGTAGCTAGGGAGGTTGGGAGGGGGCATAAAACAGTTGGGTGGACTCGATTTGCGAAGAAGAATCACAAGGGGGGAGTAGAGGACCATCCCGGTCGGGAAGATTGATCCCGATCGGGTTACCTCACCCGTCCCGGTCGGGACGCCCTCATTCCGGTCGGGACGGACTTACAGCAAGCTCGAAATATGGTGCACCCATCCCGATCGGGATGGCACTCTTTCCGGTCGGGATGCCTTACCCTTCTCGGTCGGGACGCCTCATCCCGGTCGGGATGGGCCTTCTTCAACTTCCACAATCCCAAAAGCTCGCTCTAAGCTTCAAAAACCCGATCCCCGTGCTTACAACCCAAGGTATATCATAGCCATTCGTCTCTAGGAGCATTCTCACTTCACCTATCAAGCAATACTCAAATACACATCAAAACTCTCTCCCTCACAACGCTCATCAATCAATCCAAATAACAAGAATTCACAAAAATCCAACTAACTACAAGAAAGAGATATATACAATGAGACGGTTCTTATGGAACTCCGTCAAACCAAGGTTGGTGCATCTTCATTCTTTTTCAAAAACCATGATCAATTCCATCTCCATCAAGGGCACGTAAGAACAAGTCGAAGGCCCTAGCAAAGTCTTCAATTAGGCTCGAGATATAACCGTCCACAAACCAAGGCTCTTCATGACCTTGCATTGACGTTCCCGGGACATCCCGATCTACTAAGTTCAATGGCTTGAACTTGTACTTGCGATCCTTCGGGACATACCCAAACGTCCAACGATCTTCATGTGGCTCTAAGGTCGGCTCATCCTTTTCCTCGCTCTGCAACTTGTCATCAAGCCCATGATGTGGGCTCTCATCCTCCTCACTCTCGGATTCATCATCCTCAAGTACATAAGAGTACTTTTTCAAGCTTTGTCCCGATTCCTCCCCTAGACCGACGTCTTCCGTGGCTTGGATCATATTGCATGACTCATCGCTAGTAGGCGAAGTGTTACCTTGGAGGTCAAACACTATCTTTTCCTCGCCTAACTCAAATGTGATCCTACCATTCTTCACATCGATCATAGCACCGGCGGTGTGTAGAAATGGGCGCCCAAGGATGATGGGAGTGTTGGCATCTTCCGGCATATCGAGCACTATGAAGTCGACCGGAATGAAGAACTTCCCAATTCTAACCGGCACATCCTCTAGCATTCCCAATGGTCGGTTAAGAGATTTATCGGCCATTTGGAGTATGATGGACGTACATTTCAACTCCTTCATCCCGAGTCGGCAACAAATAGAGTATGGAATGATGCTCACACTCGCGCCCAAGTCACACAATGCATTCTTGATCATGAAATTGCCTATGGTGCAAGGGATCGAGAAACTACCCGGATCCTTCAACTTCGGAAGCGTGGAACCTTGAATAAGCTCGCTCACCACCCTCGTGAACGCTACCGTCTCTTCCTTGTCGATGGACCTCTTCATAGCTAGGATTTCCCGCATGAATTTTCCATATGCCGGGACTTGGGTAAGTAACTCGGTAAACGGGACACTAACATCCAACTTCTTCACAATGTTAACGAACTTGTCGTATTGAGTGTACACCTTAGTCCTCATTTGCCTTGATGGGAAAGGCAACTTGATTTGGTACTTATTTTGCTCAATGAGGGTGGATTCTTCAAAGGACACTTTCCTTTTTCCCTTGTCTTTCTCTTGAAGTGGGGGAGGGTTGTCTTCTTGGGGTTTTTCAACTTCCCATAAAACTTGCTCCTCAATTGGATTTTCATAGCTTGCATTGTCTTGAGAGGGGGGTATGACTTCTTGTCTTGGTTCTTGCATTGTCTCATTGTTCTTGCTCTCATAGGATATACCTCTCCTTGTGGTGATAGCATTTACATGCTCAAATATCGGTGTTTCACCTTGAGAAGGTAGTTGCCCCTTTTGTCTTGTAGAGATCTCCGAAGCAAGTTGAGATATTCGGGTTTCCATCGACTTCGCATGAGCATCTCTTGCTTGGTTGTCCTTTTGAACGTAAGCAAAGAACTCTTGTTGATTTCTTGCCATCTCTTGATCACTCCTTTGCATATCCATCATATACTTTTGTACGTCGAAATCCGGTGGTGGAGATGATGGATTATGTGGAGTATCGGTGAGGGCTAACGGAGTACCATAGTCATGAATAGGAGACCGGCTCCTAGGCTTGCTTTGTTGTTGATGACTTTGATTTGCTTGTTGTTGTTGATGGTTCCCTTGGAACCCATGAGAATTGCCTTGATTAAGGCCTTGATTGTGGTTTTGTTGTTGTTGGAAGCCTTTGTTTCCTTTGAAACCGCCATGATTGAAGTTCCCTTGTTGGAACCCTTGATTGTTGTTGTGACAGGTACCTTGGTTATTTTGCTTGAAGTTGTTGAAAGGTCTTGGATTACCCATGTAACCTTGGTAACCTAGGTTGTTGTCCCTTAAAGGAGGTGGAACATAGGGACGATGTTGTTGTTGATGTTGAAGTGCTTGTTGTTGAGGGACTTGATTGGAAGCTTGGTATTGATTAGAGTAGGAGGCACCTTGCTTGAACGCTTGAAAGGCGTTCACTTGCTCAATACTCCCTCTACAATTCATAGGGTCATGACCGACGATTCCACAAGTGTCACACATCCCAAAGTAAGGTGTAGGAGGTGCGAACCCCAAAGCATTCACTTCTTGGATCGGTTGATGGTGGGAGGAACTAGTGCCTTGGACTTGGTTGAGGTGGCTTTGGAGCTTCTTGTCAATAGTCTCCATGTGTGTTTTCAATTGAGCTCCAAGGTCAATGCTTAACTTAGTGATAACATCAACCTCATGCATGCCTCCTCGATGTGCCTTCTTAGGCCTAGAGTATTGCGAATTATGCACCGCCATCTCTTCGATCCTTGACCAATTTTGGTCATCCTCCACTTCGGTAAACCTACCGTTAGATCCCATGTTGAGTATGGCCCTTGAGTCTTCATATAACCCATTCCAAAATTGTTGTACGAGGAACCATTGTGATAAACCATGGTGTGGACAAGAACGGATCAAGGCTTTGAATCTTTCCCACGACTCATAGAGGCTTTCATCATCACGTTGTTGGAAACCCGTGATAGAAGCTCTCAATAGATTTGTCTTCTCCGGGGGATAGAATTGTTGGTAGAAGGCTAAGGCTAGCTTCTTCCAAGTATCAATGCCAAGTCTTGCTTTGTCCAACCCCTTGAACCATTGCTTTGCCTTACCAATAAGAGAGAAAGGAAATAATACCCACCGAATTTGGTCTTGAGTTATTCCCGTTTGCGAAATAGCGTCACAATAATCCGAAAAGGTTTCCGTGTGTTGATGAGGATCTTCGGTTGGTAGCTCACTAAATTGACTTCTCTCGACCAATTGGATAAATTGCGTTTTCGCCACAAAATTCCCGGTATATGCCTCCGGTAAAGTGGATGGATCCGGCAAAACGTCTTCCATAAAGGTTGAGTGAGAAGAAAACATTGGCATGATTGGATATAAGGGAGACGATGGTGGTGTAGACGGTGTTGATGTAGATGAAGAGGGGGAACTAGGAGAAGAACAATCACCAAAAGGATTTACGAAATTCCTTTCGGCCGTCTCTCGATGTGGATTGTTCAAGTCGGCTCCTTGGGCTTGCCCTTGATGAGTATTGCTTGCACTCGGTTGAGAGATCCTAACCCGATTAATCGTCCGTTGGCGAAAGGCTCGAAAGAGTCTCTCCGGCTCTGGATTAAAGAGATAGAAGTCGCCTCCCCTCCTAGGCATACACTACACACTAGAACAAACGTGAGAACACCTAGTGCTTTGTGGGCACTAGGCAACGACAACAAACAAACACAACTAGAGACAAAGAGAAAAAGAAAAAATAAAACTAAGGAAAGAAGAAAAATCTACAGAATATTCACAAGAGAAGATGGGGGAACACAAAGAAGGGCAACTAAGTCTAGAGATAAGCAAACTAAGTCTAAACAATGCACCGTCCCCGGCAACGGCGCCAAATTGATGGTAGGGATTTGTCACGTCCCTAGCCGATCAATAAAACACCGACTAACCAAGTGGGTAGCTAGGGCAAATCGGGATCGTATCCACGAGGATGGTATATCAAGGTTTAGACTAGGTCTACCTACAACGAGACTAGATTACCAAACAAACACAGAGAAGCGATGAATGGAAAACTATGAAGGAGGAGGAGTAAAGACTAAACTAACACTAGAGACTAACTAAACAATGAAACTAACGGAAATAATGACTAACTAAGAGGTGAACTCAAATATGGAAGGAAAGTGGGGTAGGTCGGGTTCATAGGAGTAGAAGGGTAATTGGGGTGATCAAGGGTATAGGTGTCTCCTAATCGCTAGAGTCGGTCCGGGCTCTCGCAACTTAGACCGATGTCAAGGTGGGTCCGGGCTCTCACAACTTAGACCCTAGTCCGCGCTCTCGCGACTAAACTATTCTTAACATTTCCACAAAATAAGCAATCAATGAGAAGATGAACACAAGTATGGGAAGCATTGCCACTATAACTCACACAAGCATATCAACAAACACATAGAGTGCCTACAATGTGACTAACAACAAAGATGTAACCTTTTCCCCTAAATCAACCCTAATCATCCATATTCTACCCCTAATCCCCCTACTAACCCCACAAAGAAACTACTCACTCATTATCATGAACAAACTATCATTCACAAAAGAAACTAGAACAAACATCCAAACATTCATCATAAACAAACAATAACAATAACAATATGTAAAGGATGAAAATTGATTGAATAACTAAGAACAAGGGTAAAGAAAGAATATACCAATACTAGATGAAGAAAAGATGAAAACTTGTATTAATGAGAAACCCAAATACAATCCCAAGGTTGTCAAGCTTGGAACAATCTTCAAGAATCCCTTAATCCAAGACTAATTACAATAATTATCTAAAGATTAAAGAGAGAATTAAACTAATGAGAGTAGCACTAATCTAGGCTTTTGAATGTTAATGGAGGCTTAAACTAGTCTAGGGTAAGATAAGATGTCTTAACATTACAAGAAGGGAGTATATATATGGGTACAAGAATGAAGGAGAAGAAAAGAAACAATGCGGGTGAGCTGTAGCCCATCCCCACCGGGACGGATCATCCCGATCGGGAAGGGTTCTGTCATCCCGATCGGGAAGGGTTCAACCCGACCGGGAAGGACCCACAGTGGCGCTCCTAATCGTGCACCCCTTCCCGATCGGGAAGGCCACTATCCCGCCCGGGAAGGGTCTTGTATGCCTCCAATAAGAGCTCTAGGGTCCTTCCTTGTATCTCATGGGCTTCCCGTCGATCCTCGGGACTCGGGCTCGGGTCTCGGAGGCTCGGGATTGGGTCCCAAGGTCTCGGGGTCGATTCCAAGGCCTCGAGTCATCGTTCCTTTATCTCGTCGGCTCCAAAATGTGTATGTATTTAGTCGGAATCACTCCAACTCTTCCAAATCGGTCTCGGGAACCTGAAACGGACTAAAGGAAGCATAAGAAGCCCATAAATCGCTCCCAAGGAGCGATTCCACAAGGAAAATGGGACCAAAATATAGTATAATAGGCACTACAAGCTACACTTATCAACTCCCCCACACTTAACCCTTACTCGCCCTCGAGTAAGCACAAACTAAATACCAAACTAGCCGAGTGGGTATTAGCGCACCCTACGCCCTTTCAACTCACGCGAGTGCACTTAGAGGAAAAGTGCACCCCGCAAGGCAAGTCGGGTCTTGCGACAAAACCGCGGATACAACCGGACACAAAACATAGAAACAAACAAACACACAAACAAACACGTAATCGGTTGCACCCAAAGCAAAAGAAATACCGCTTCCCTCTAAAAGCGGTGAAATAAGCACCGGTTTAGGACTAGAGGTAAGTGACAACGTTCCCAAGCTAGCAATACAAACCAAGGTGGACTAAACCCTAATAGTATGACGATAAAGCAATAAAAACGTTGGTAACTTACCTAGGTCCTCCTAACTTTCTAAAAACGTACTACGGGACGATCGGCAGAGTTGAAAAGTGAAGAACCACGGTGTTAGTCGACACTGTAGGTAAGTGAGACCCCGCCTCCTTTAGCGTGAGCCAAGAGGGTCGTCCCGTGTCCAAAACCGCCTAACTAGTCCAAGTAAAAAGGTGGAAATATGCAAAATGAGGGAAGACCGACTAATGTCGCTATCATCCTTCCTCGGGACTCGGTCCTTTGGTAGGCTCTTCACGGCAAAAGTCGAAAAAAGGCTTATTTTTGTGGGGATTTCTTTTTGTGAGACGGGTTTTCTTTTGGCATTTTCGTTCTTTTCGACATTTTGATTTGTTTTGCCATGCCATTCTTTTTCTTCTTTTCTATTTTCTTTTTGGCTTTTGTGCCTTTTCTTTTTCTTCATTTCTTTTCTTTCTTCAATTTTTTTTTTTTTTGCCCTTTTGGCAAGATTTGGCTTTTTGGCATTTCATTGTGTAACAAGAAAGAGAGAATCAACAATTTGCAATTTATTGTGTGTATATGTGTAGGAGGTAGGGAAATGGGTAAGTCGGGACGGGCCCTGCCCTTCAAACCCACAAAAAGTGGAGAACTTGGACTAATCAAAACAATCTGAAACACGGTCACCTAGGGGACGAGACTCGGTAACCAAGGCCTTTTCACACCGTGGGTGGTCATAATGGTCAAAAGTGCAAATCCCGTAGTAAATCCCTAGTAAGCTAGGTGGACGCAAGGTAAAGGACCAACGAAATCATTGATTTAGGGTCATTCTACTAGATTAAAGTCCAAGACTTGATTTACACTACTAGGAAGGGAAAATAGACACTCACACACTAGCCTCTAAACCGGGTTTTCGAAAACCATTTACACACAAGACAGACAACAAAACACAAAACAAAGACTCAACAAAAACGAAAGAAAAAGAAACAAAAGCAACAAAACAAGAACAACAAAACAAACATATAACAAACACCACCGCGATAATCCGAACAAGTCACCAAATCCACCACAAGAATGTATAAGCTCCACCCGAGCACACCTCAATACAACCTTCTCCAAACATCACAAGGAATAAAGAGGGAAAGAGGGTTAGAAGATGTTACCGGATGTCTTTAGAGGTTTCCAAAGTCATTGGCGATTAAAACAACCTATAAGGACAAAGGGAGGCAAAACACGCACACAAACAAATATACGACACAAAGACACAAAATGAAAACACAAAGGAGAACATCTTTTTGATTTTTGTGAATTTTTTTTTTCAAATTTTTAGGGTTTTCTGAAGATTTTTTTTCGAAAAAAACTACGAAAATAAAGCTAACTACCCTAGAATATCGCTCCCCCACACTTAAACCGAGCAATGTCCTCATATGCTCCATCGTAGTGTGCGGAGAGACAAAAGAAAAGGAAAAGAAACTACGAAAATAAAGCTAAAAATCAAAGAATAAAGTGAAGAAAAGGGTAGAAGGTGTCCGGCCGGGGTGTAATCAAGTCACCAAGGGCCGAGACAAGAAAAGATATGGAAGGGGGAAGAAAATAAAAAGAAGGAAATAAAAGGAAATGTGAGGGGAGGGCTAGGTGTAATCAAGTCACCTAGCCCGGATTCCGCCTAAATCCGACTAACTCCGAAAAAGGGGTGAAAATCTTGTAAATTGGACTAATCGATTGACTCTCGACGTAATCACGTCGTCGGGAGTCGGGAGCAACCATACTACGGCCTCGAAGGCCACTGAGATCCTATGACTCGAGGGAAAGGGGGCAAACAATGAAAAACAAGCGATAAAAAGACGGGAAAGTAAGGATAGTTACCCAGACCGAGCGGCTAGTAACTCAATTGCTCCATCGTCTCGATGATCATTAGAGGCTCGTCGCTTGTCTTCTCGGTTTCTATCTCGCTTCACACTCAAGGAGGACTCACGGTCGGGGTAGTAATGGTGTGAGGGGATGGGATTTGATGCGAGAGTTGGTGTAAAGTGGATAGGAAATGGAGTGAGGGCAAGACAATGAAGTACATGGGGCTTATGATAAGGCTAGGGTAGCTAGGGAGGTTGGGAGGGGGCATAAAACGGTTGGGTGGACTCGATTTGCGAAGAAGAATCACAAGGGGGGAGCAGAGGACCATCCCGGTCGGGAAGATTGATCCCGATCGGGTTACCTCACCCGTCCCGGTCGGGACGCCCTCATCCCGGTCGGGACGGACTTACAGCAAGCTCGAAATATGGTGCACCCATCCCGATCGGCCGTCTCTCGATGTGGATTGTTCAACTCGGCTCCTTGGGCTTGCCCTTGATGAGTATTGCTTGCACTCGGTTGAGAGATCCTAACCCGATTAATCGTCCGTTGGCGAAAGGCTCGAAAGAGTCTCTCCGGCTCTAGATTAAAGAGATAGAAGTCGCCTCCCCTCCTAGGCATACACTACACACTAGAACAAACGTGAGAACACCTAGTGCTTTGTGGGCACTAGGCAACGACAACAAACAAACACAACTAGAGACAAAGAGAAAAAGAAGAAATAAAACTAAGGAAAGAAGAAAAATCTACAGAACATTCACAAGAGAAGATGGGAGAACACAAAGAAGGGTAACTAAGTCTAGAGTTAAGCAAACTAAGTCTAAACAATGCACCGTCCCTGGCAACGGCGCCAAATTGATGGTAGGTATTTGTCACGTCCCTAGCCGATCAATAAAACACCGACTAACCTAGTGGGTAGCTAGGGCAAATCGGGATCGTATCCACGAGGATGGTATATCAAGGTTTAGACTAGGTCTACCTACAACGAGACTAGATTACCAAACAAACACAGAGAAGCGATGAATGGAAAACTATGAAGGAGGAGGAGTAAAGACTAAACTAACACTAGAGACTAACTAAACAATGAAACTAACGGAAATAATGACTAACTAAGAGGTGAACTCAAATATGGAAGGAAAGTGGGGTAGGTCGGGTTCATAGGAGTAGAAGGGTAATTGGGGTGATCAAGGGTATAGGTGTCTCCTAATCGCTAGGGTCGGTCCGGGCTCTCGCAACTTAGACCGATGTCAAGGTGGGTCCGGGCTCTCACAACTTAGACCCTAGTCCGCGCTCTCGCGACTAAACTATTCTCAACATTTCCACAAAATAAGCAATCAATGAGAAGATGAACACAAGTATGGGAAGCATTGCCACTACAACTCACACAAGCATATCAACAAACATATAGAGTGCCTACAATGTGACTAACAACAAAGATGTAACCTTTTCCCCTAAATCAACACTAATCATCCATATTCTACCCCTAATCCCCCTACTAACCCCACAAAGAAACTACTCACTCATTATCATGAACAAACTATCATTCACAAAAGAAACTAGAACAAACATCCAAACATTCATCATAAACAAACAATAACAATAACAATATGTAAAGGATGAAACTTGATTGAATAACTAAGAACAAGGGTAAAGAAAGAATATACCAATACTAGATGAAGAAAAGATGAAAACTAGTATTAATGAGAAACCCAAATACAATCCCAAGGTTGTCAAGCTTGGAACAATCTTCAAGAATCCCTTAATCCAAGACTAATTACAATAATTATCTAAAGATTAAAGAGAGAATTAAATTAATGAGAGTAGCACTAATCTAGGGTTTTGAATGTTAATGGAGGCTTAAACTAGTCTAGGGTAAGATAAGATGTCTTAACATTACAAGAAGGGAGTATATATATGGGTACATGAATAAAGGAGAAGAAAAGAAACAATGCGGGTGAGCTGTAGCCCATCCCGACCGGGACGGATCTTCCCGATCGGGAAGGGTTCTGTCATCCCGATCGGGAAGGGTTCAACCCAACCGGGAAGGACCCACAGTGGCGCTCCTAATCGTGCACCCCTTCCCGATCGGGAAGGCCACAATCCCGCCCGGGAAGGGTCTTGTATGCCTCCAATACTAGGGTCCTTCCTTGTATCTCATGGGCTTCCCGTCGATCCTCGGGACTCGGGATCGGGTCTCGGAGGCTCGGGATTGGGTCCCAAGGTCTCGGGGTCGATTCCAAGGCCTCGAGTCATCGTTCCTTTATCTCGTCGGCTCCAAAATGTGTATGTATTTAGTCGGAATCACTCCAACTCTTCCAAATCGGTCTCGGGAACCTGAAACGGACTAAAGGAAGCATAAGAAGCCCATAAATCGCTCCCAAGGAGCGATTCCACAAGGAAAATGGGACCAAAATATAGTAAAATAGGCACTACAAGCTACACTTATCAACTCCCCCACACTTAACCCTTACTCGCCCTCGAGTAAGCACAAACTAAATACCAAACTAGCCGAGTGGGTATTAGCGCACCCTACGCCCTTTCAACTCACGCGAGTGCACTTAGAGGAAAAGTGCACCCCGCAAGGCAAGTCGGGTCTTGCGACAAAACCGCGGATACAACCGGACACAAAACATAGAAACAAACAAACACGTAATCGGTTGCACCCAAAGCAAAAGAAATACCGCTTCCCTCTAAAAGCGGTGAAAGAAGCACCGGTTTAGGACTAGAGGTAAGTGACAACGTTCCCATGCTAGCAATACAAACCAAGGTGGACTAAACCCTAATAGTATGACGATAAAGCAATAAAAACATTGGTAACTTACCTAGGTCCTCCTAACTTTCTAAAAACGTACTACGGGACGATCGACAGAGTTTAAAAGTGAAGAACCACGGTGTTAGTCGACACTGTAGGTAAGTGAGACCCCGCGTCCTTTAGCGTGAGCCAAGAGGGTCGTCACGTGTCCAAAACCGCCTAACTAGTCCAAGTAAAAAGGTGGAAATATGCAAAATGAGGGAAGACCGACTAATGTCGCTATCATCCTTCCTCGGGACTCGGTCCTTTGGTAGGCTCTTCACGGCAAAAGTCGAAAAAAGGCTTATTTTTGTGGGGATTTCTTTTTGTGAAACGGGTTTTCTTTTGGCATTTTCGTTTTTTTCGACATTTTGATTTGTTTTGCCATGCCATTCTTTTTCTTCTTTTCTATTTTCTTTTTGGCTTTTGTGCCTTTTCTTTTTCTTCATTTCTTTTCTTTCTTTAATTTTTTTTTTTTTTTGCCCTTTTGGCAAGATTTGGCTTTTTGGCATTTCATTGTGTAACAAGAAAGAGAGAATCAACAATTTGCAATTTATTGTGTGTATATGTGTAGGAGGTAGGGAAATGGGTAAGTCGGGACGGGCCCTGCCCTTCAAACCCACAAAAAGTGGAGAACTTGGACTAATCAAAACAATCTGAAACACGGTCACCTAGGGGACGAGACTCGGTAACCAAGGCCTTTTCACACCGTGGGTGGTCATAATGGTCAAAAGTGCAAATCCCGTAGTAAATCCCTAGTAAGCTAGGTGGACCCAAGGTAAAGGACCAACGAAATCATTGATTTAGGGTCATTCTACTAGATTAAAATCCAAGACTCGATTTACACTACTAGGAAGGGAAAATAGACACTCACACACTAGCCTCTAAACCGGGTTTTCGAAAACCATTTACACACAAGACACACAACAAAACACAAAACAAAGACTCAACAAAAACGAAAGAAAAAGAAACAAAAGCATCAAAACAAGAACAACAAAACAAACATATAACAAACACCACCGCGATAATCCGAACAAGTCACCAAATCCACCACAAGAATGTATAAGCTCCACCCGAGCACACCTCAACACAACCTTCTCCGAACATCACAAGGAATAAAGAGGGAAAGAGGGTTAGAAGATGTTACCGGATGTCTTTAGAGGTTTCCAAAGTCATTGGCGATTAAAACAACCTATAAGGACAAAGGGAGGCAAAACACGCACACAAACAAATATACGACACAAAGACACAAAATGAAAACACAAAGGAGAACATCTTTTTGATTTTTGTGAATTTTTTTTTTCAAATTTTTAGGGTTTTCTGAAGATTTTTTTTCGAAAAAACTACGAAAATAAAGCTAACTACCCTAGAATATCGCTCCCCCACACTTAAACCGAGCAATGTCCTCATATGCTCCATCGTAGTGTGCGGAGAGACAAAAGAAAATGAAAAGAAACTACGAAAATAAAGCTAAAAATCAAAGAATAAAGTGAAGAAAAGGGTAGAAGGTGTCCGGCCGGGGTGTAATCAAGTCACCAAGGGCCGAGACAAGAAAAGATATGGAAGGGGGAAGAAAATAAAAAGAAGGAAATAAAAGGAAATGGGAGGGGAGGGCTAGGTGTAATCAAGTCACCTAGCCCGGATTCCGCCTAAATCCGACTAACTCCTAAAAAGGGGTGAAAATCTTGAAAATTGGACTAATCGATTGACTCTCGACGTAATCACGTCGTCGGGAGTCGGGAGCAACCATACTACGGCCTCGAAGGCCACTGAGATCCTATGACTCGAGGGAAAGGGGGCAAACAATGAAAAACAAGCGATAATTAGACGGGAAAGTAAGGATAGTTACCCAAACCGAGCGGCTAGTAACTCACTTGCTCCATCGTCTCGATGATCATTAGAGGCTCGTCGCTTGTCTTCTCGGTTGCTATCTCGCTTCACACTCAAGGAGGACTCACGGTCGGGGTAGTAATGGTGTGAGGGGATGGGATTTGATGCGAGAGTTGGTGTAAAGTGGATAGGAAATGGAGTGAGGGCAAGACAATGAAGTACATGGGGCTTACGATAAGGCTAGGGTAGCTAGGGAGGTTGAGAGGGGGCATAAAACGGGTCGGTGGACTCGATTTGCGAAGAAGAATCACAAGGGGGGAGCAGAGGACCATCCCGGTCGGGAAGATTGATCCCGATCGGGTTACCTCACCCGTCCCGGTCGGGACGCCCTCATCCCGGTCGGGACGGACTTACAGCAAGCTCGAAATATGGTGCACCCATCCCGATCGGCCGTCTCTCAATGTGGATTGTTCAAGTCGGCTCCTTGGGCTTGCCCTTGATGAGTATTGCTTGCACTCGGTTGAGAGATCCTAACCCGATTAATCGTCCGTTGGCGAAAGGCTCGAAAGAGTCTCTCCGGCTCTAGATTAAAGAGATAGAAGTCGCCTCCCCTCCTAGGCATACACTACACACTAGAACAAACGTGAGAACACCTAGTGCTTTGTGGGCACTAGGCAACGACAACAAACAAACACAACTAGAGACAAAGAGAAAAAGAAGAAATAAAACTAAGGAAAGAAGAAAAATCTACAGAATATTCACAAGAGAAGATGGGAGAACACAAAGAAGGGTAACTAAGTCTAGAGATAAGCAAACTAAGTCTAAACAATGCACCGTCCCCGGCAACGGCGCCAAATTGATGGTAGGTATTTGTCACGTCCCTAGCCGATCAATAAAACACCGACTAACCTAGTGGGTAGCTAGGGCAAATCGGGATCGTATCCACGAGGATGGTATATCAAGGTTTAGACTAGGTCTACCTACAACGAGACTAGATTACCAAACAAACACAGAGAAGCGATGAATGGAAAACTATGGAGGAGGAGTAAAGACTAAACTAACACTAGAGACTAACTAAACAATGAAACTAACGGAAATAATGACTAACTATGAGGTGAACTCAAATATGGAAGGAAAGTGGGGTAGGTCGGGTTCATAGGAGTAGAAGGGTAATTGGGGTGATCAAGGGTATAGGTGTCTCCTAATCGCTAGAGTCGGTCCGGGCTCTCGCAACTTAGACCGATGTCAAGGTGGGTCCGGGCTCTCACAACTTAGACCCTAGTCCGCGCTCTCGCGACTAAAGTATTCTCAACATTTCCACAAAATAAGCAATCAATGAGAAGATGAACACAAGTATGGGAAGCATTGCCACTACAACTCACACAAGCATATCAACAAACACATAGAGTGCCTACAATGTGACTAACAACAAAGATGTAACCTTTTCCCCTAAATCAACCCTAATCATCCATATTCTACCCCTAATCCCCCTACTAACCCCACAAAGAAACTACTCACTCATTATCATGAACAAACTATCATTCACAAAAGAAACTAGAACAAACATCCAAACATTCATCATAAACAAACAATAACAATAACAATATGTAAAGGATGAAACTTGATTGAATAACTAAGAACATGGGTAAAGAAAGAATATACCAATACTAGATGAAGAAAAGATGAAAACTTGTATTAATGAGAAACCCAAATACAATCCCAAGGTTGTCAAGCATGGAACAATCTTCAAGAATCCCTTAATCCAAGACTAATTACAATAATTATCTAAAGATTAAAGAGAGAATTAAACTAATGAGAGTAGCACTAATCTAGGGTTTTGAATGTTAATGGAGGCTTAAACTAGTCTAGGGTAAGATAAGATGTCTTAACATTACAGGAATGGAGTATATATATGGGTACAAGAATGAAGTAGAAGAAAAGAAACAATGCGGGTGAGCTGTAGCCCATCCCGACCGGGACGGATCATCCCGATCGGAAAGGGTTCTGTCATCCCGATCGGGAAGGGTTCAACCCGACCGGGAAGGACCCACAGTGGCGCTCCTAATCGTGCACCCCTTCCCGATCGGGAAGGCCACTATCCCGCCCGGGAAGGGTCTTGTATGCCTCCAATAAGAGTTCTAGGGTCCTTCCTTGTATCTCATGGGCTTCCCGTCGATCCTCGGGACTCGGGATCGGGTCTCGGAGGCTCGGGATTGGGTCCCAAGGTCTCGGGGTCGATTCCAAGGCCTCGAGTCATCGTTCCTTTATCTCGTCGGCTCCAAAATGTGTATGTATTTAGTCGGAATCACTCCAACTCTTCCAAATCGGTCTCGGGAACCTGAAACGGACTAAAGGAAGCATAAGAAGCCCATAAATCGCTCCCAAGGAGCGATTCCACAAGGAAAATGGGACCAAAATATAGTAAAGTAGGCACTACAAGCTACACTTATCAACTCCCCCACACTTAACCCTTACTCGCCCTCGAGTAAGCACAAACTAAATACCAAACTAGCCGAGTGGGTATTAGCGCACCCTACGCCCTTTCAACTCACGCGAGTGCACTTAGAGGAAAAGTGCACCTCGCAAGGCAAGTCGGGTCTTGCGACAAAACCGCGGATACAACCGGACACAAAACATAGAAACAAACAAACACACAAACAAACACGTAATCGGTTGCACCCAAAGCAAAAGAAATACCGCTTCCCTCTAAAAGCGGTGAAAGAAGCACCGGTTTAGGACTAGAGGTAAGTGACAACGTTCCCAAGCTAGCAATACAAACCAAGGTGGACTAAACCCTAATAGTATGACGATAAAGCAATAAAAACGTTGGTAACTTTCCTAGGTCCTCCTAACTTTCTAAAAACGTACTACGGGACGATCGGCAGAGTTGAAAAGTGAAGAACCATGGTGTTAGTCGACACTGTAGGTAAGTGAGACCCCGCCTCCTTTAGCGTGAGCCAAGAGGGTCGTCCCGTGTCCAAAACCGCCTAACTAGTCCAAGTAAAAAGGTGGAAATATGCAAAATGAGGGAAGACCGACTAATGCCGCTATCATCCTTCCTCGGGACTCGGTCCTTTGGTAGGCTCTTCACGGCAAAAGTCGAAAAAAGGCTTATTTTTGTGGGGATTTCTTTTTGTGAGACGGGTTTTCTTTTAGCATTTTCGTTCTTTTCGACATTTTGATTTGTTTTGCCATGCCATTCTTTTTCTTCTTTTCTATTTTCTTTTTGGCTTTTGTGCCTTTTCTTTTTCTTCATTTCTTTTCTTTCTTTAATTTTTTTTTTGTTTTGCCCTTTTGGCAAGATTTGGCTTTTTGGCATTTCATTGTGTAACAAGAAAGAGAGAATCAACAATTTGCAATTTATTGTGTGTATATGTGTAGGAGGTAGGGAAATGGGTAAGTCGGGACGGGCCCTGCCCTTCAAACCCACAAAAAGTGGAGAACTTGGACTAATCAAAACAATCTGAAACACGGTCACCTAGGGGACGAGACTCGGTAACCAAGGCCTTTTCACACCGTGGGTGGTCATAATGGTCAAAAGTGCAAATCCCGTAGTAAATCCCTAGTAAGCTAGGTGGACCCAAGGTAAAGGACCAACGAAATCATTGATTTAGGGTCATTCTACTAGATTAAAATCCAAGACTCGATTTACACTACTAGGAAGGGAAAGTAGACACTCACACACTAGCCTCTAAACCGGGTTTTCGAAAACCATTTACACACAAGACACACAACAAAACACAAAACAAAGACTCAACAAAAACGAAAGAAAAAGAAACAAAAGCAACAAAACAAGAACAACAAAACAAACATATAACAAACACCACCCCGATAATCCGAACAAGTCACCAAATCCACCACAAGAATGTATAAGCTCCACCCGAGCACACCTCAACACAACCTTCTCCGAACATCACAAGGAATAAAGAGGGAAAGAGGGTTAGAAGATGTTACCGGATGTCTTTAGAGGTTTCCAAAGTCATTGGCGATTAAAACAACCTATAAGGACAAAGGGAGGCAAAACACGCACACAAACAAATATACGACACAAAGACACAAAATGAAAACACAAAGGAGAAAATCTTTTTGATTTTTGTGAATTTTTTTTTTCAAATTTTTAGGGTTTTTTGAAGAGTTTGTTTCGAAAAAACTACGAAAATAAAGCTAACTACCCTAGAATATCGCTCCCCCACACTTAAACCGAGCAATGTCCTCATATGCTCCATCGTAGTGTGCGGAGAGACAAAAGAAAAGGGTAGAAGGTGTCCGGCCGGGGTGTAATCAAGTCACCAAGGGCCGAGACAAGAAAAGATATGGAAGGGGGAAGAAAATAAAAAGAAGGAAATAAAAGGAAATGGGAGGGGAGGGCTAGGTGTAATCAAGTCACCTACCCGGATTCCGCCTAAATCCGACTAACTCCTAAAAAGGGGTGAAAATCTTGTAAATTGGACTAATCGATTGACTCTCGACGTAATCACGTCGTCGGGAGTCGGGAGCAACCATACTACGGCCTCGAAGGCCACTGAGATCCTATGACTCGAGGGAAAGGGGGCAAACAATGAAAAACAAGCGATAAAAAGACGGGAAAGTAAGGATAGTTACCCAAACCGAGCGGCTAGTAACTCACTTGCTCCATCGTCTCGATGATCATTAGAGGCTCGTTGCTTGTCTTCTCGGTTGCTATCTCGCTTCACACTCAAGGAGGACTCACGGTCGGGGTAGTAATGGTGTGAGGGGATGGGATTTGATGCGAGAGTTGGTGTAAAGTGGATAGGAAATGGAGTGAGGGAAAGACAATGAAGTACATGGGGCTTATGATAAGGCTAGGGTAGCTAGGGAGGTTGGGAGGGGGCATAAAACGGTTGGGTGGACTCGATTTGCGAAGAAGAATCACAAGGGGGAGCAGAGGACCATCCCGGTCGTGAAGATTGATCCCGATCGGGTTACCTCACCCGTCCCGGTCGGGACGCCCTCATCCCGGTCGGGACGGACTTACATCAAGCTCGAAATATGGTGCACCCATCCCGATCGGGACGGCACCCATCCCGGTCGGGATGCCTTACCCTTCCCGGTCGGGACGCCTCATCCCGGTCGGGATGGACCTTCTTCAACTTCCACAATCCCAAAAGCTCGCTCTAAGCTTCAACAACCCGATCCCCGTGCTTACAACCCAAGGTATATCATAGCCATTCGTCTCTAGGAGCATTCTCACTTCACCTATCAAGCAATACTCAAATACACATCAAACTCTCTCCCTCACAACGCTCATCAATCAATCCAAATAACAAGAATTCACAAAAAACCAACTAACTACAAGAAAGAGATATATACAATGAGACGGTTCTTGTGGAACTCCGTCAAACCAAGGTTGGTGCATCTTCATTCTTTTTCAACAACCATGATCAATTCCATCTCCATCAAGGGCACGTAAGAACAAGTCGAAGGCCCTAGCAAAGTCTTCAATTAGGCTCGAGATATAACCGTCCACAAACCAAGGCTCTTCATGACCTTGCATTGACGTTCCCGGGGCATCCCGATCTACTAAGTTCAATGGCTTGAACTTGTACTTGCGATCCTTCGGGACATACCCAAACGTCCAACGATCTTCATGTGGCTCTAAGGTCGGCTCATCCTTTTCCTCGCTCTGCAACTTGTCATCAAGCCCATGATGTGGGCTCTCATCCTCCTCACTCTCGGAGTCATCATCCTCAAGTACATAAGAGTACTTTTTCAAGCTTTGTCCCGATTCCTCCCCTAGACCGACGTCTTCCGTGGCTTGGATCATATTGCATGACTCATCGCTAGTAGGCGAAGTGTTACCTTGGAGGTCAAACACTATCTTTTCCTCGCCTAACTCAAATGTGATCCTACCATTCTTCACATCGATCATAGCACCGGCGGTGTATAGAAATGGGCGCCCAAGGATGATGGGAGTGTTGGCATCTTCCGGCATATCGAGCACTATGAAGTCGACCGGAATGAAGAACTTCCCAATTCTAACCGGCACATCCTCTAGCATTCCCAATGGTCGGTTAAGAGATTTATCGGCCATTTGGAGTGTGATGGACGTACATTTCAACTCCTTCATCCCGAGTCGGCAACAAATAGAGTATGGAATGATGCTCACACTCGCGCCCAAGTCACACAATGCATTCTTGATCATGAAATTGCCTATGGTGCAAGGGATCGAGAAACTACCCGGATCCTTCATCTTCGGAAGCGTGGAACCTTGAATAAGCTCGCTCACCACCCTCGTGAACGCTACCGTCTCTTCCTTGTCGATGGACCTCTTCCTAGCTAGGATTTCCCGCATGAATTTTCCATATGCCGGGACTTGGGTAAGTAACTCGGTAAACGGGACACTAACATCCAACTTCTTCACAATGTTAAGGAACTTGTCGTATTGGGTGTCCACCTTAGTCTTCATTTGCCTTGATGGGAAAGGCAACTTGATTTGGTACTTATTTTGCTCAATGGGGGTGGATTCTTCAAAGGACACTTTCCTTTTTCCCTTGTCTTTCTCTTGAAGTGGGGGAGGGTTGTCTTCTTGGGGTTTTTCAACTTCCCATAAAACTTGCTCCTCAATTGGATTTTCATAGCTTGCATCGTCTTGAGAGGGGGGTATGACTTCTTGTCTTGGTTCTTGCTCACTAGGGGAAAAAGGGGGTTCATAGGATATACCTCTCCTTGTGGTGATAGCATTTACATGCTCAAATATCGGTGTTTCACCTTGAGAAGGTAGTTGCCCCTTTTGTCTTGTAGAGATCTCCGAAGCAAGTTGAAATATTCGGGTTTCCATCGACTTCGCATGAGCATCTCTTGCTTGGTTGTCCTTTTGAACGTAAGCAAAGAACTCTTGTTGATTTCTTGCCATCTCTTGATTACTCCTTTGCATATCCATCATATACTTTTGTACGTCGAAATCCCGTGGTGGAGATGATGGATTATGTGGAGTATCGGTGAGGGCTAACGGAGTACCATAGTCATGAATAGGAGACCGGCTCCTAGGCTTGCTTTGTTGTTGATGACTTTGATTTGCTTGTTGTTGTTGATGGTTCCCTTGGAACCCATGAGAATTGCCTTGATTAAGGCCTTGATTGTGGTTTTGTTGTTGTTGGAAGCCTTGGTTTCCTTTGAAACCGCCTTGATTGAAGTTCCCTTGTTGGAACCCTTGATTGTTGTTGTGAAAGGTACCTTGGTTATTTTGCTTGAAGTTGTTGAAGGGTCTTGGATTACCCATGTAACCTTGGTAACATAGGTTGTTGTCCCTTAAGGGAGGTGGAACATAGGGACGATGTTGTTGTTGATGTTGAAGTGCTTGTTGTTGAGGGACTTGATTGGAAGCTTGGTATTGATTAGAGTAGGAGGCACCTTGCTTGAACGCTTGAAAGGCGTTCACTTGCTCAATACTCCCTCTACAATTCATAGGGTCATGACCGACGATTCCACAAGTGTCACACATCCCAAAGTAAGGTGTAGGAGGTGCGAACCCCAAAGCATTCACTTCTTGGATCGGTTGATGGTGGGAGGAACTAGTGCCTTGGACTTGGTTGAGGTGGCTTTGGAGCTTCTTGTCATTAGTCTCCATGTGTGTTTTCAATTGAGCTCCAAGGTCAATGCGTAACTTAATGATAGCATCAACCTCATGCATGCCTCCTCGATGTCCCTTCCTATGCCTAGAGTATTGCGAATTATGCACCGCCATCTCTTCGATCCTTGACCAATTTTGGTCATCCTCCACTTCGGTAAACCTACCGTTAGATCCCATGTTGAGTATGGCCCTTGAGTCTTCATATAACCCATTCCAAAATTGTTGTACGAGGAACCATTGTGATAAACCATGGTGTGGACAAGAACGGATCAAGGCTTTGAATCTTTCCCACGACTCATAGAGGCTTTCATCATCATGTTGTTGGAAACCCGTGATAGAAGCTCTCAATAGATTTGTCTTCTCCGGGGGATAGAATTGTTGGTAGAAGGCTAAGGCTAGCTTCTTCCAAGTATCAATGCCAAGTCTTGCTTTGTCCAACCCCTTGAACCATTGCTTCGCCTTACCAATAAGAGAGAAAGGAAATAATACCCACCGAATTTGGTCTTGAGTTATTCCCGTTTGCAAAATAGCGTCACCATAATCCGAAAAGGTTTCCGTGTGTTGATGAGGATCTTCGGTTGGTAGCCCACTAAATTGACTTCTCTCGACCAATTGGATAAATTGCGTTTTCGACACAAAATTCCCGGTATATGCCTCCGGTAAAGTGGATGGACCCGGCAAAACGTCTTCCGTAAAGGTTGAGTGAGAAGAAAACTTAGGCATGATTGGATATAAGGGAGACGATGGTGGTGTAGACGGTGTTGATGGAGATGAAGAGGGGGAACTAGGAGAAGAACAATCACCAAAAGGATTTACGAAATTCCTTTCGGCCGTCTCTCGATGTGGATTGTTCAAGTCGGCTCCTTGGGCTTGCCCTTGATGAGTATTGCTTGCACTCGGTTGAGAGATCCTAACCCGATTAATCGTCCGTTGGCGAAAGGCTCGAAAGAGTCTCTCCGGCTCTGGATTAAAGAGATAGAAGTCGCCTCCCCTCCTAGGCATACACTACACACTAGAACAAACGTGAGAACACCTAGTGCTTTGTGGGCACTAGGCAACGACAACAAACAAACACAACTAGAGACAAAGAGAAAAAGAAGAAATAAAACTAAGGAAAGAAGAAAAATCTACAGAATATTCACAAGAGAAGATGGGAGAACACAAAGAAGGGTAACTAAGTCTAGAGATAAGCAAACTAAGTCTAAACAATGCACCATCCCCGGCAACGGCGCCAAATTGATGGTAGGGATTTGTCACGTCCCTAGCCGATCAATAAAACACCAACTAACCTAGTGGGTAGCTAGGGCAAATCGGGATCGTATCCACGAGGATGGTATATCAAGGTTTAGACTAGGTCTCCCTACAACGAGACTAGATTACCAAACAAACACAGAGAAGCGATGAATGGAAAACTATGAAGGAGGAGGAGTAAAGACTAAACTAACACTAGAGACTAACTAAACAATGAAACTAACGGAAATAATGACTAACTAAGAGGTGAACTCAAATATGGAAGGAAAGTGGGGTAGGTCGGGTTCATAGGAGTAGAAGGGTAATTGGGGTGATCAAGGGTATAGGTGTCTCCTAATCGCTAGAGTCGGTCCGGGCTCTCGCAACTTAGACCGATGTCAAGGTGGGTCCGGGCTCTCACAACTTAGACCCTAGTCCGCGCACTCGCGACTAAACTATTCTCAACATTTCCACAAAATAAGCAATCAATGGGAAGCATTGCCACTACAACTCACACAAGCATATCAACAAACACATAGAGTGCCTACAATGTGACTAACAACAAAGATGTAACCTTTTCCCCTAAATCAACCCTAATCATCCATATTCTACCCCTAATCCCCCTACTAACCCCACAAAGAAACTACTCACTCATTATCATGAACAAACTATCATTCACAAAAGAAACAAGAACAAACATCCAAACATTCATCATAAACAAACAATAACAATAACAATATGTAAAGGATGAAACTTGATTGAATAACTAAGAACATGGGTAAAGAAAGAATATACCAATACTAGATGAAGAAAAGATGAAAACTTGTATTAATGAGAAACCCAAATACAATCCCAAGGTTGTCAAGCATGGAACAATCTTCAAGAATCCCTTAATCCAAGACTAATTACAATAATTATCTAAAGATTAAAGAGAGAATTAAACTAATGAGAGTAGCACTAATCTAGGATTTTGAATGTTAATGGAGGCTTAAACTAGTCTAGGGTAAGATAAGATGTCTTAACATTACAGGAAGGGAGTATATATATGGGTACAAGAATGAAGGAGAAGAAAAGAAACAATGCGGGTGAGCTGTAGCCCATCCCGACCGGGACGGATCATCCCGATCGGAAAGGGTTCTGTCATCCCGATCGGGAAGGGTTCAACCCGACCGGGAAGGACCCACAGTGGCGCTCCTAATCGTGCACCCCTTCCCGATCGGGAAGGCCACTATCCCGCCCAGGAAGGGTCTTGTATGCCTCCAATAAGAGCTCTAGGGTCCTTCCTTGTATCTCATGGGCTTCCCGTCGATTCTCGGGACTCGGGATCGGGTCTCGGAGGCTCGGGATTGGGTCCCAGGGTCTCGGGGTCGATTCCAAGGCCTCGAGTCATCGTTCCTTTATCTCGTCGGCTCCAAAATGTGTATGTATTTAGTCGGAATCACTCCAACTCTTCCAAATCGGTCTCGGGAACCTGAAACGGACTAAAGGAAGCATAAGAAGCCCATAAATCGCTCCCAAGGAGCGATTCCACAAGGAAAATGGGACCAAAATATAGTAAAATAGGCACTACAAGCTACACTTATCAACTCCCCCACACTTAACCCTTACTCGCCCTCGAGTAAGCACAAACTAAATACCAAACTAGCCGAGTGGGTATTAGCGCACCCTACGCCCTTTCAACTCACGCGAGTGCACTTAGAGGAAAAGTGCACCTCGCAAGGCAAGTCGGGTCTTGCGACAAAACCGCGGATACAACCGGACACAAAACATAGAAACATACAAACACACAAACAAACACGTAATCGGTTGCACCCAAAGCAAAAGAAATACCGCTTCCCTCTAAAAGCGGTGAAAGAAGCACCGGTTTAGGACTAGAGGTAAGTGACAACGTTCCCAAGCTAGCAATACAAACCAAGGTGGACTAAACCCTAATAGTATGACGATAAAGCAATAAAAACGTTGGTAACTTTCCTAGGTCCTCCTAACTTTCTAAAAACGTACTACGGGACGATCGGCAGAGTTGAAAAGTGAAGAACCATGGTGTTAGTCGACACTGTAGGTAAGTGAGACCCCGCCTCCTTTAGCGTGAGCCAAGAGGGTCGTCCCGTGTCCAAAACCGCCTAACTAGTCCAAGTAAAAAGGTGGAAATATGCAAAATGAGGGAAGACTGACTAATGCCGCTATCATCCTTCCTCGGGACTCGGTCCTTTGGTAGGCTCTTCACGGCAAAAGTCGAAAAAAGGCTTATTTTTGTGGGGATTTCTTTTTGTGAGACGGGTTTTCTTTTGGCATTTTCGTTCTTTTCGACATTTTGATTTGTTTTGCCATGCCATTCTTTTTCTTCTTTTCTATTTTCTTTTTGGCTTTTGTGCCTTTTCTTTTTCTTCATTTCTTTTCTTTCTTTAATTTTTTTTTTGTTTTGCCCTTTTGGCAAGATTTGGCTTTTTGGCATTTCATTGTGTAACAAGAAAGAGAGAATCAACAATTTGCAATTTATTGTGTGTATATGTGTAGGAGGTAGGGAAATGGGTAAGTCGGGACGGGCCCTGCCCTTCAAACCCACAAAAAGTGGAGAACTTGGACTAATCAAAACAATCTGAAACACGGTCACCTAGGGGACGAGACTCGGTAACCAAGGCCTTTTCACACCGTGGGTGGTCATAATGGTCAAAAGTGCAAATCCCGTAGTAAATCCCTAGTAAGCTAGGTGGACCCAAGGTAAAGGACCAACGAAATCATTGATTTAGGGTCATTCTACTAGATTAAAATCCAAGACTCGATTTACACTACTAGGAAGGGAAAGTAGACACTCACACACTAGCCTCTAAACCGGGTTTTCGAAAACCATTTACACACAAGACACACAACAAAACACAAAACAAAGACTCAACAAAAACGAAAGAAAAAGAAACAAAAGCAACAAAACAAGAACAACAAAACAAACATATAACAAACACCACCCCGATAATCCGAACAAGTCACCAAATCCACCACAAGAATGTATAAGCTCCACCCGAGCACACCTCAACACAACCTTCTCCGAACATCACAAGGAATAAAGAGGGAAAGAGGGTTAGAAGATGTTACCGGATGTCTTTAGAGGTTTCCAAAGTCATTGGCGATTAAAACAACCTATAAGGACAAAGGGAGGCAAAACACGCACACAAACAAATATACGACACAAAGACACAAAATGAAAACACAAAGGAGAAAATCTTTTTGATTTTTGTGAATTTTTTTTTTCAAATTTTTAGGGTTTTTTGAAGAGTTTTTTTCGAAAAAACTACGAAAATAAAGCTAACTACCCTAGAATATCGCTCCCCCACACTTAAACCGAGCAATGTCCTCATATGCTCCATCGTAGTGTGCGGAGAGACAAAAGAAAAGGGTAGAAGGTGTCCGGCCGGGGTGTAATCAAGTCACCAAGGGCCGAGACAAGAAAAGATATGGAAGGGGGAAGAAAATAAAAAGAAGGAAATAAAAGGAAATGGGAGGGGAGGGCTAGGTGTAATCAAGTCACCTACCCGGATTCCGCCTAAATCCGACTAACTCCTAAAAAGGGGTGAAAATCTTGTAAATTGGACTAATCGATTGACTCTCGACGTAATCACGTCGTCGGGAGTCGGGAGCAACCATACTACGGCCTCGAAGGCCACTGAGATCCTATGACTCGAGGGAAAGGGGGCAAACAATGAAAAACAAGCGATAAAAAGACGGGAAAGTAAGGATAGTTACCCAAACCGAGCGGCTAGTAACTCACTTGCTCCATCGTCTCGATGATCATTAGAGGCTCGTTGCTTGTCTTCTCGGTTGCTATCTCGCTTCACACTCAAGGAGGACTCACGGTCGGGGTAGTAATGGTGTGAGGGGATGGGATTTGATGCGAGAGTTGGTGTAAAGTGGATAGGAAATGGAGTGAGGGAAAGACAATGAAGTACATGGGGCTTATGATAAGGCTAGGGTAGCTAGGGAGGTTGGGAGGGGGCATAAAACGGTTGGGTGGACTCGATTTGCGAAGAAGAATCACAAGGGGGAGCAGAGGACCATCCCGGTCGTGAAGATTGATCCCGATCGGGTTACCTCACCCGTCCCGGTCGGGACGCCCTCATCCCGGTCGGGACGGACTTACATCAAGCTCGAAATATGGTGCACCCATCCCGATCGGGACGGCACCCTTCCCGGTCGGGATGCCTTACCCTTCCCGGTCGGGACGCCTCATCCCGGTCGGGATGGGCCTTCTTCAACTTCCACAATCCCAAAAGCTCGCTCTAAGCTTCAACAATCCGATCCCCGTGCTTACAACCCAAGGTATATCATAGCCATTCGTCTCTAGGAGCATTCTCACTTCACCTATCAAGCAATACTCAAATACACATCAAACTCTCTCCCTCACAACGCTCATCAATCAATCCAAATAACAAGAATTCACAAAAATCCAACTAACTACAAGAAAGAGATATATACAATGAGACGGTTCTTGTGGAACTCCGTCAAACCAAGGTTGGTGCATCTTCATTCTTTTTCAACAACCATGATCAATTCCATCTCCATCAAGGGCACGTAAGAACAAGTCGAAGGCCCTAGCAAAGTCTTCAATTAGGCTCGAGATATAACCGTCCACAAACCAAGGCTCTTCATGACCTTGCATTGACGTTCCCGGGGCATCCCGATCTACTAAGTTCAATGGCTTCAACTTGTACTTGCGATCCTTCGGGACATACCCAAACGTCCAACGATCTTCATGTGGCTCTAAGGTCGGCTCATCCTTTTCCTCGCTCTGCAACTTGTCATCAAGCCCATGATGTGGGCTCTCATCCTCCTCACTCTCGGAGTCATCATCCTCAAGTACATAAGAGTACTTTTTCAAGCTTTGTCCCGATTCCTCCCCTAGACCGACGTCTTCCGTGGCTTGGATCATATTGCATGACTCATCGCTAGTAGGCGAAGTGTTACCTTGGAGGTCAAACACTATCTTTTCCTCGCCTAACTCAAATGTGATCCTACCATTCTTCACATCGATCATAGCACCGGCGGTGTGTAGAAATGGGCGCCCAAGGATGATGGGAGTGTTGGCATCTTCCGGCATATCGAGCACTATGAAGTCGACCGGAATGAAGAACTTCCCAATTCTAAACGGCACATCCTCTAGCATTCCCAATGGTCGGTTAAGAGATTTATCGGCCATTTGGAGTGTGATGGACGTACATTTCAACTCCTTCATCCCGAGTCGGCAACAAATAGAGTATGGAATGATGCTCACACTCGCGCCCAAGTCACACAATGCATTCTTGATCATGAAATTGCCTATGGTGCAAGGGATCGAGAAACTACCCGGATCCTTCATCTTCGGAAGCGTGGAACCTTGAATAAGCTCGCTCACCACCCTCGTGAACGCTACCGTCTCTTCCTTGTCGATGGACCTCTTCCTAGCTAGGATTTCCCGCATGAATTTTCCATATGCCGGGACTTGGGTAAGTAACTCGGTAAACGGGACACTAACATCCAACTTCTTCACATTGTTAAGGAACTTGTCGTATTGGGTGTCCACCTTAGTCTTCATTTGCCTTGATGGGAAAGGCAACTTGATTTGGTACTTATTTTGCTCAATGGGGGTGGATTCTTCAAAGGACACTTTCCTTTTTCCCTTGTCTTTCTCTTGAAGTGGGGGAGGGTTGTCTTCTTGGGGTTTTTCAACTTCCCATAAAACTTGCTCCTCAATTGGATTTTCATAGCTTGCATCGTCTTGAGAGGGGGGTATGACTTCTTGTCTTGGTTCTTGCTCACTAGGGGAAAAAGGGGGTTCATAGGATATACCTCTCCTTGTGGTGATAGCATTTACATGCTCAAATATCGGTGTTTCACCTTGAGAAGGTAGTTGCCCCTTTTGTCTTGTAGAGATCTCCGAAGCAAGTTGAAATATTCGGGTTTCCATCGACTTCGCATGAGCATCTCTTGCTTGGTTGTCCTTTTGAACGTAAGCAAAGAACTCTTGTTGATTTCTTGCCATCTCTTGATTACTCCTTTGCATATCCATCATATACTTTTGTACGTCGAAATCCCGTGGTGGAGATGATGGATTATGTGGAGTATCGGTGAGGGCTAACGGAGTACCATAGTCATGAATAGGAGACCGGCTCCTAGGCTTGCTTTGTTGTTGATGACTTTGATTTGCTTGTTGTTGTTGATGGTTCCCTTGGAACCCATGAGAATTGCCTTGATTAAGGCCTTGATTGTGGTTTTGTTGTTGTTGGAAGCCTTGGTTTCCTTTGAAACCGCCTTGATTGAAGTTCCCTTGTTGGAACCCTTGATTGTTGTTGTGAAAGGTACCTTGGTTATTTTGCTTGAAGTTGTTGAAGGGTCTTGGATTACCCATGTAACCTTGGTAACATAGGTTGTTGTCCCTTAAGGGAGGTGGAACATAGGGACGATGTTGTTGTTGATGTTGAAGTGCTTGTTGTTGAGGGACTTGATTGGAAGCTTGGTATTGATTAGAGTAGGAGGCACCTTGCTTGAACGCTTGAAAGGCGTTCACTTGCTCAATACTCCCTCTACAATTCATAGGGTCATGACCGACGATTCCACAAGTGTCACACATCCCAAAGTAAGGTGTAGGAGGTGCGAACCCCAAAGCATTCACTTCTTGGATCGGTTGATGGTGGGAGGAACTAGTGCCTTGGACTTGGTTGAGGTGGCTTTGGAGCTTCTTGTCATTAGTCTCCATGTGTGTTTTCAATTGAGCTCCAAGGTCAATGCGTAACTTAGTGATAGCATCAACCTCATGCATGCCTCCTCGATGTCCCTTCCTATGCCTAGAGTATTGTGAATTATGCACCGCCATCTCTTCGATCCTTGACCAATTTTGGTCATCCTCCACTTCGGTAAACCTACCGTTAGATCCCATGTTGAGTATGGCCCTTGAGTCTTCATATAACCCATTCCAAAATTGTTGTACGAGGAACCATTGTGATAAACCATGGTGTGGACAAGAACGGATCAAGGCTTTGAATCTTTCCCACGACTCATAGAGGCTTTCATCATCATGTTGTTGGAAACCCGTGATAGAAGCTCTCAATAGATTTGTCTTCTCTGGGGGATAGAATTGTTGGTAGAAGGCTAAGGCTAGCTTCTTCCAAGTATCAATGCCAAGTCTTGCTTTGTCCAACCCCTTGAACCATTGCTTCGCCTTACCAATAAGAGAGAAAGGAAATAATACCCACCGAATTTGGTCTTGAGTTATTCCCGTTTGCAAAATAGCGTCACCATAATCCGAAAAGGTTTCCGTGTGTTGATGAGGATCTTCGGTTGGTAGCCCACTAAATTGACTTCTCTCGACCAATTGGATAAATTGCGTTTTCGACACAAAATTCCCGGTATATGCCTCCGGTAAAGTGGATGGACCCGGCAAAACGTCTTCCGTAAAGGTTGAGTGAGAAGAAAACTTAGGCATGATTGGATATAAGGGAGACGATGGTGGTGTAGACGGTGTTGATGGAGATGAAGAGGGGGAACTAGGAGAAGAACAATCACCAAAAGGATTTACGAAATTCCTTTCGGCCGTCTCTCGATGTGGATTGTTCAAGTCGGCTCCTTGGGCTTGCCCTTGATGAGTATTGCTTGCACTCGGTTGAGAGATCCTAACCCGATTAATCATCCGTTGGCGAAAGGCTCGAAAGAGTCTCTCCGGCTCTGGATTAAAGAGATAGAAGTCGCCTCCCCTCCTAGGCATACACTACACACTAGAACAAACGTGAGAACACCTAGTGCTTTGTGGGCACTAGGCAACGACAACAAACAAACACAACTAGAGACAAAGAGAAAAAGAAGAAATAAAACTAAGGAAAGAAGAAAAATCTACAGAATATTCACAAGAGAAGATGGGAGAACACAAAGAAGGGTAACTAAGTCTAGAGATAAGCAAACTAAGTCTAAACAATGCACCGTCCCCGGCAACGGCGCCAAATTGATGGTAGGGATTTGTCACGTCCCTAGCCGATCAATAAAACACCAACTAACCTAGTGGGTAGCTAGGGCAAATCGGGATCGTATCCACGAGGATGGTATATCAAGGTTTAGACTAGGTCTCCCTACAACGAGACTAGATTACCAAACAAACACAGAGAAGCGATGAATGGAAAACTATGAAGGAGGAGGAGTAAAGACTAAACTAACACTAGAGACTAACTAAACAATGAAACTAACGGAAATAATGACTAACTAAGAGGTGAACTCAAATATGGAAGGAAAGTGGGGTAGGTCGGGTTCATAGGAGTAGAAGGGTAATTGGGGTGATCAAGGGTATAGGTGTCTCCTAATCGCTAGAGTCGGTCCGGGCTCTCGCAACTTAGACCGATGTCAAGGTGGGTCCGGGCTCTCACAACTTAGACCCTAGTCCGCGCTCTCGCGACTAAACTATTCTCAACATTTCCACAAAATAAGCAATCAATGAGAAGATGAACACAAGTATGGGAAGCATGGCCACTACAACTCACACAAGCATATCAACAAACACATAGAGTGCCTAAAATTTGACTAACAACAAAGATGTAACCTTTTCCCCTAAATCAACCCTAATCATCCATATTCTACCCCTAATCCCCCTACTAACCCCACAAAGAAACTACTCACTCATTATCATGAACAAACTATCATTCACAAAAGAAACAAGAACAAACATCCAAACATTCATCATAAACAAACAATAACAATAACAATATGTAAAGGATGAAACTTGATTGAATAACTAAGAACATGGGTAAAGAAAGAATATACCAATACTAGATGAAGAAAAGATGAAAACTTGTATTAATGAGAAACCCAAATACAATCCCAAGGTTGTCAAGCATGGAACAATCTTCAAGAATCCCTTAATCCAAGACTAATTACAATAATTATCTAAAGATTAAAGAGAGAATTAAACTAATGAGAGTAGCACTAATCTAGGGTTTTGAATGTTAATGGAGGCTTAAACTAGTCTAGGGTAAGATAAGATGTCTTAACATTACAGGAAGGGAGTATATATATGGGTACAAGAATGAAGGAGAAGAAAAGAAACAATGCGGGTGAGCTGTAGCCCATCCCGACCGGGACGGATCATCCCGATCGGAAAGGGTTCTGTCATCCCGATCGGTAAGGGTTCAACCCGACCGGGAAGGACCCACAGTGGCGCTCCTAATCGTGCACCCCTTCCCGATCGGGAAGGCCACTATCCCGCCCAGGAAGGGTCTTGTATGCCTCCAATAAGAGCTCTAGGGTCCTTCCTTGTATCTCATGGGCTTCCCGTCGATCCTCGGGACTCGGGATCGGGTCTCGGAGGCTCGGGATTGGGTCCCAGGGTCTCGGGGTCGATTCCAAGGCCTCGAGTCATCGTTCCTTTATCTCGTCGGCTCCAAAATGTGTATGTATTTAGTCGGAATCACTCCAACTCTTCCAAATCGGTCTCGGGAACCTGAAACGGACTAAAGGAAGCATAAGAAGCCCATAAATCGCTCCCAAGGAGCGATTCCACAAGGAAAATGGGACCAAAATATAGTAAAATAGGCACTACAAGCTACACTTATCAACTCCCCCACACTTAACCCTTACTCGCCCTCGAGTAAGCACAAACTAAATACCAAACTAGCCAAGTGGGTATTAGCGCACCCTACGCCCTTTCAACTCACGCGAGTGCACTTAGAGGAAAAGTGCACCTCGCAAGGCAAGTCGGGTCTTGCGACAAAACCGCGGATACAACCGGACACAAAACATAGAAACAAACAAACACACAAACAAACACGTAATCGGTTGCACCCAAAGCAAAAGAAATACCGCTTCCCTCTAAAAGCGGTGAAAGAAGCACCGGTTTAGGACTAGAGGTAAGTGACAACGTTCCCAAGCTAGCAATACAAACCAAGGTGGACTAAACCCTAATAGTATGACGATAAAGCAATAAAAACGTTGGTAACTTTCCTAGGTCCTCCTAACTTTCTAAAAACGTACTACGGGACGATCGGCAAAGTTGAAAAGTGAAGAACCATGGTGTTAGTCGACACTGTAGGTAAGTGAGACCCCGCCTCCTTTAGCGTGAGCCAAGAGGGTCGTCCCGTGTCCAAAACCGCCTAACTAGTCCAAGTAAAAAGGTGGAAATATGCAAAATGAGGGAAGACTGACTAATGCCGCTATCATCCTTCCTCGGGACTCGGTCCTTTGGTAGGCTCTTCACGGCAAAAGTCGAAAAAAGGCTTATTTTTGTGGGGATTTCTTTTTGTGAGACGGGTTTTCTTTTGGCATTTTCGTTCTTTTCGACATTTTGATTTGTTTTGCCATGCCATTCTTTTTCTTCTTTTCTATTTTCTTTTTGGCTTTTGTGCCTTTTCTTTTTCTTCATTTCTTTTCTTTCTTTAATTTTTTTTTTGTTTTGCCCTTTTGGCAAGATTTGGCTTTTTGGCATTTCATTGTGTAACAAGAAAGAGAGAATCAACAATTTGCAATTTATTGTGTGTATATGTGTAGGAGGTAGGGAAATGGGTAAGTCGGGACGGGCCCTGCCCTTCAAACCCACAAAAAGTGGAGAACTTGGACTAATCAAAACAATCTGAAACACGGTCACCTAGGGGACGAGACTCGGTAACCAAGGCCTTTTCACACCGTGGGTGGTCATAATGGTCAAAAGTGCAAATCCCGTAGTAAATCCCTAGTAAGCTAGGTGGACCCAAGGTAAAGGACCAACGAAATCATTGATTTAGGGTCATTCTACTAGATTAAAATCCAAGACTCGATTTACACTACTAGGAAGGGAAAGTAGACACTCACACACTAGCCTCTAAACCGGGTTTTCGAAAACCATTTACACACAAGACACACAACAAAACACAAAACAAAGACTCAACAAAAACGAAAGAAAAAGAAACAAAAGCAACAAAACAAGAACAACAAAACAAACATATAACAAACACCACCCCGATAATCCGAACAAGTCACCAAATCCACCACAAGAATGTATAAGCTCCACCCGAGCACACCTCAACACAACCTTCTCCGAACATCACAAGGAATAAAGAGGGAAAGAGGGTTAGAAGATGTTACCGGATGTCTTTAGAGGTTTCCAAAGTCATTGGCGATTAAAACAACCTATAAGGACAAAGGGAGGCAAAACACGCACACAAACAAATATACGACACAAAGACACAAAATGAAAACACAAAGGAGAAAATCTTTTTGATTTTTGTGAATTTTTTTTTTCAAATTTTTAGGGTTTTTTGAAGAGTTTTTTTCGAAAAAACTACGAAAATAAAGCTAACTACCCTAGAATATCGCTCCCCCACACTTAAACCGAGCAATGTCCTCATATGCTCCATCGTAGTGTGCGGAGAGACAAAAGAAAAGGGTAGAAGGTGTCCGGCCGGGGTGTAATCAAGTCACCAAGGGCCGAGACAAGAAAAGATATGGAAGGGGGAAGAAAATAAAAAGAAGGAAATAAAAGGAAATGGGAGGGGAGGGCTAGGTGTAATCAAGTCACCTACCCGGATTCCGCCTAAATCCGACTAACTCCTAAAAAGGGGTGAAAATCTTGTAAATTGGACTAATCGATTGACTCTCGACGTAATCACGTCGTCGGGAGTCGGGAGCAACCATACTACGGCCTCGAAGGCCACTGAGATCCTATGACTCGAGGGAAAGGGGGCAAACAATGAAAAACAAGCGATAAAAAGACGGGAAAGTAAGGATAGTTACCCAAACCGAGCGGCTAGTAACTCACTTGCTCCATCGTCTCGATGATCATTAGAGGCTCGTTGCTTGTCTTCTCGGTTGCTATCTCGCTTCACACTCAAGGAGGACTCACGGTCGGGGTAGTAATGGTGTGAGGGGATGGGATTTGATGCGAGAGTTGGTGTAAAGTGGATAGGAAATGGAGTGAGGGAAAGACAATGAAGTACATGGGGCTTATGATAAGGCTAGGGTAGCTAGGGAGGTTGGGAGGGGGCATAAAACGGTTGGGTGGACTCGATTTGCGAAGAAGAATCACAAGGGGGAGCAGAGGACCATCCCGGTCGTGAAGATTGATCCCGATCGGGTTACCTCACCCGTCCCGGTCGGGACGCCCTCATACCGGTCGGGACGGACTTACATCAAGCTCGAAATATGGTGCACCCATCCCGATCGGGACGGCACCCTTCCCGGTCGGGATGCCTTACCCTTCCCGGTCGGGACGCCTCATCCCGGTCGGGATGGGCCTTCTTCAACTTCCACAATCCCAAAAGCTCGCTCTAAGCTTCAACAATCCGATCCCCGTGCTTACAACCCAAGGTATATCATAGCCATTCGTCTCTAGGAGCATTCTCACTTCACCTATCAAGCAATACTCAAATACACATCAAACTCTCTCCCTCACAACGCTCATCAATCAATCCAAATAACAAGAATTCACAAAAATCCAACTAACTACAAGAAAGAGATATATACAATGAGACGGTTCTTGTGGAACTCCGTCAAACCAAGGTTGGTGCATCTTCATTCTTTTTCAACAACCATGATCAATTCCATCTCCATCAAGGGCACGTAAGAACAAGTCGAAGGCCCTAGCAAAGTCTTCAATTAGGCTCGAGATATAACCGTCCACAAACCAAGGCTCTTCATGACCTTGCATTGACGTTCCCGGGGCATCCCGATCTACTAAGTTCAATGGCTTCAACTTGTACTTGCGATCCTTCGGGACATACCCAAACGTCCAACGATCTTCATGTGGCTCTAAGGTCGGCTCATCCTTTTCCTCGCTCTGCAACTTGTCATCAAGCCCATGATGTGGGCTCTCATCCTCCTCACTCTCGGAGTCATCATCCTCAAGTACATAAGAGTACTTTTTCAAGCTTTGTCCCGATTCCTCCCCTAGACCGACGTCTTCCGTGGCTTGGATCATATTGCATGACTCATCGCTAGTAGGCGAAGTGTTACCTTGGAGGTCAAACACTATCTTTTCCTCGCCTAACTCAAATGTGATCCTACCATTCTTCACATCGATCATAGCACCGGCGGTGTGTAGAAATGGGCGCCCAAGGATGATGGGAGTGTTGGCATCTTCCGGCATATCGAGCACTATGAAGTCGACCGGAATGAAGAACTTCCCAATTCTAACCGGCACATCCTCTAGCATTCCCAATGGTCGGTTAAGAGATTTATCGGCCATTTGGAGTGTGATGGACGTACATTTCAACTTCTTCATCCCGAGTCGGCAACAAATAGAGTATGGAATGATGCTCACACTCGCGCCCAAGTCACACAATGCATTCTTGATCATGAAATTGCCTATGGTGCAAGGGATCGAGAAACTACCCGGATCCTTCATCTTCGGAAGCGTGGAACCTTGAATAAGCTCGCTCACCACCCTCGTGAACGCTACCGTCTCTTCCTTGTCGATGGACCTCTTCCTAGCTAGGATTTCCCGCATGAATTTTCCATATGCCGGGACTTGGGTAAGTAACTCGGTTAACGGGACACTAACATCCAACTTCTTCACAATGTTAAGGAACTTGTCGTATTGGGTGTCCACCTTAGTCTTCATTTGCCTTGATGGGAAAGGCAACTTGATTTGGTACTTATTTTGCTCAATGGGGGTGGATTCTTCAAAGGACACTTTCCTTTTTCCCTTGTCTTTCTCTTGAAGTGGGGGAGGGTTGTCTTCTTGGGGTTTTTCAACTTCCCATAAAACTTGCTCCTCAATTGGATTTTCATAGCTTGCATCGTCTTGAGAGGGGGGTATGACTTCTTGTCTTGGTTCTTGCTCACTAGGGGAAAAAGGGGGTTCATAGGATATACCTCTCCTTGTGGTGATAGCATTTACATGCTCAAATATCGGTGTTTCACCTTGAGAAGGTAGTTGCCCCTTTTGTCTTGTAGAGATCTCCGAAGCAAGTTGAAATATTCGGGTTTCCATCGACTTCGCATGAGCATCTCTTGCTTGGTTGTCCTTTTGAACGTAAGCAAAGAACTCTTGTTGATTTCTTGCCATCTCTTGATTACTCCTTTGCATATCCATCATATACTTTTGTACGTCGAAATCCCGTGGTGGAGATGATGGATTATGTGGAGTATCGGTGAGGGCTAACGGAGTACCATAGTCATGAATAGGAGACCGGCTCCTAGGCTTGCTTTGTTGTTGATGACTTTGATTTGCTTGTTGTTGTTGATGGTTCCCTTGGAACCCATGAGAATTGCCTTGATTAAGGCCTTGATTGTGGTTTTGTTGTTGTTGGAAGCCTTGGTTTCCTTTGAAACCGCCTTGATTGAAGTTCCCTTGTTGGAACCCTTGATTGTTGTTGTGAAAGGTACCTTGGTTATTTTGCTTGAAGTTGTTGAAGGGTCTTGGATTACCCATGTAACCTTGGTAACATAGGTTGTTGTCCCTTAAGGGAGGTGGAACATAGGGACGATGTTGTTGTTGATGTTGAAGTGCTTGTTGTTGAGGGACTTGATTGGAAGCTTGGTATTGATTAGAGTAGGAGGCACCTTGCTTGAACGCTTGAAAGGCGTTCACTTGCTCAATACTCCCTCTACAATTCATAGGGTCATGACCGACGATTCCACAAGTGTCACACATCCCAAAGTAAGGTGTAGGAGGTGCGAACCCCAAAGCATTCACTTCTTGGATCGGTTGATGGTGGGAGGAACTAGTGCCTTGGACTTGGTTGAGGTGGCTTTGGAGCTTCTTGTCATTAGTCTCCATGTGTGTTTTCAATTGAGCTCCAAGGTCAATGCGTAACTTAGTGATAGCATCAACCTCATGCATGCCTCCTCGATGTCCCTTCCTATGCCTAGAGTATTGTGAATTATGCACCGCCATCTCTTCGATCCTTGACCAATTTTGGTCATCCTCCACTTCGGTAAACCTACCGTTAGATCCCATGTTGAGTATGGCCCTTGAGTCTTCATATAACCCATTCCAAAATTGTTGTACGAGGAACCATTGTGATAAACCATGGTGTGGACAAGAACGGATCAAGGCTTTGAATCTTTCCCACGACTCATAGAGGCTTTCATCATCATGTTGTTGGAAACCCGTGATAGAAGCTCTCAATAGATTTGTCTTCTCTGGGGGATAGAATTGTTGGTAGAAGGCTAAGGCTAGCTTCTTCCAAGTATCAATGCCAAGTCTTGCTTTGTCCAACCCCTTGAACCATTGCTTCGCCTTACCAATAAGAGAGAAAGGAAATAATACCCACCGAATTTGGTCTTGAGTTATTCCCGTTTGCAAAATAGCGTCACCATAATCCGAAAAGGTTTCCGTGTGTTGATGAGGATCTTCGGTTGGTAGCCCACTAAATTGACTTCTCTCGACCAATTGGATAAATTGCGTTTTCGACACAAAATTCCCGGTATATGCCTCCGGTAAAGAGGATGGACCCGGCAAAACGTCTTCCGTAAAGGTTGAGTGAGAAGAAAACTTAGGCATGATTGGATATAAGGGAGACGATGGTGGTGTAGACGGTGTTGATGTAGATGAAGAGGGGGAACTAGGAGAAGAACAATCACCAAAAGGATTTACGAAATTCCTTTCGGCCGTCTCTCGATGTGGATTGTTCAAGTCGGCTCCTTGGGCTTGCCCTTGATGAGTATTGCTTGCACTCGGTTGAGAGATCCTAACCCGATTAATCGTCCGTTGGCGAAAGGCTCGAAAGAGTCTCTCCGGCTCTGGATTAAAGAGATAGAAGTCGCCTCCCCTCCTAGGCATACACTACACACTAGAACAAACGTGAGAACACCTAGTGCTTTGTGGGCACTAGGCAACGACAACAAACAAACACAACTAGAGACAAAGAGAAAAAGAAGAAATAAAACTAAGGAAAGAAGAAAAATCTACAGAATATTCACAAGAGAAGATGGGAGAACACAAAGAAGGGTAACTAAGTCTAGAGATAAGCAAACTAAGTCTAAACAATGCACCGTCCCCGGCAACGGCGCCAAATTGATGGTAGGGATTTGTCACGTCCCTAGCCGATCAATAAAACACCAACTAACCTAGTGGGTAGCTAGGGCAAATCGGGATCGTATCCACGAGGATGGTATATCAAGGTTTAGACTAGGTCTCCCTACAACGAGACTAGATTACCAAACAAACACAGAGAAGCGATGAATGGAAAACTATGAAGGAGGAGGAGTAAAGACTAAACTAACACTAGAGACTAACTAAACAATGAAACTAACGGAAATAATGACTAACTAAGAGGTGAACTCAAATATGGAAGGAAAGTGGGGTAGGTCGGGTTCATAGGAGTAGAAGGGTAATTGGGGTGATCAAGGGTATAGGTGTCTCCTAATCGCTAGAGTCGGTCCGGGCTCTCGCAACTTAGACCGATGTCAAGGTGGGTCCGGGCTCTCACAACTTAGACCCTAGTCCGCGCTCTCGCGACTAAACTATTCTCAACATTTCCACAAAATAAGCAATCAATGAGAAGATGAACACAAGTATGGGAAGCATGGCCACTACAACTCACACAAGCATATCAACAAACACATAGAGTGCCTAAAATTTGACTAACAACAAAGATGTAACCTTTTCCCCTAAATCAACCCTAATCATCCATATTCTACCCCTAATCCCCCTACTAACCCCACAAAGAAACTACTCACTCATTATCATGAACAAACTATCATTCACAAAAGAAACAAGAACAAACATCCAAACATTCATCATAAACAAACAATAACATTAACAATATGTAAAGGATGAAACTTGATTGAATAACTAAGAACAAGGGTAAAGAAAGATTATACCAATACTAGATGAAGAAAAGATGAAAACTTGTATTAATGAGAAACCCAAATACAATCCCAAGGTTGTCAAGCTTGGAACAATCTTCAAGAATCCCTTAATCCGAGACTAATTACAATAATTATCTAAAGATTAAAGAGAGAATTAAACTAATGAGAGTAGCACTAATCTAGGGTTTTGAATGTTAATGGAGGCTTAAACTAGTCTAGGGTAAGATAAGATGTCTTAACATTACAAGAAGGGAGTATATATATGGGTACAAGAATAAAGGAGAAGAAAAGAAACAATGCGGGTGAGCTGTAGCCCATCCCGACCGGGACGGATCATCCCGATCGGGAAGGGTTCTGTCATCCCGATCGGGAAGGGTTCAACCCAACCGGGAAGGACCCACAGTGGCGCTCCTAATCGTGCACCCCTTCCCGATCGGGAAGGCCACTATCCCGCCCGGGAAGGGTCTTGTATGCCTCCAATAAGAGCTCTAGGGTCCTTCCATGTATCTCATGGGCTTCCCGTCGATCCTCGGGACTCGGGATCGGGTCTCGGAGGCTCGGGATTGGGTCCCAAGGTCTCGGGGTCGATTCCAAGGCCTCGAGTCATCGTTCCTTTATCTCGTCGGCTCCAAAATGTGTATGTATTGAGTCAGAATCACTCCAACTCTTCCAAATCGGTCTCGGGAACCTGAAACGGACTAAAGGAAGCATAAGAAGCCCATAAATCGCTCCCAAGGAGCGATTCCACAAGGAAAATGGGACCAAAATATAGTAAAATAGGCACTACAAGCTACACTTATCAAATAGTCGTCTCCATTTTTCAGGGAGGGTGCTCTCACTGACCTCCAAGTGCGGGATGTTTGTGCCTATCGCCTGGAGCCTGTGCAGCACTCTTCTGGCTATCATATTATCAGTTAAGTAGCATCTACATCTGCGGGAAACCACGGCACCATCCCTAGTAATAGTCGTTACGCCACTACTGCCCTTTCGCCTGAGGGTTTGCAGGTACTCTGTGCTCCAAACAGGCGCGTCCGGGCGCAATAGGAACAGCTGCGCCCACCTCTTGCAAACCACCGCCATGGAAGCTCTGCCGGACCTATGGACCTTCTGGAATATGTGTCCCATGCAGTCTTCGCTCCAAAGGACAGAGGCAGCTGCGGAGGAAGGTGCACGGAGTACACTCACTTCATGTTAGTGCTCGTAAATGGACGACAATCGCTCAATTTTCTTTTCCCTGATGTCTGATACGGCTCCCGCCTTGTATTCAGCAACATTGTTCACCACCCAGCCCCTGCAGAAGTACTTCACCATGGCAGTACCCAGATACCTGCGTGCTGCGCTTCACTCTGAAAGGAAAAAAAAAACCGTGTTAATGGTAGTGTGCACCTCAGCAACGTCCACAAAAGTTGATGGGAGGCGTATCCCTAGAAAAGTAATGAGATAGATCCTAGCAACACCGAGAAGCATTTAGCGACCACAGACTCGACACAGTGGGCACTAAATGTTAGAGCACCATAAGGCACAAGCAAACAGACGAGGTATGACCCATACAAAAGACTAATCAGCTGTCTGGCTGAGATGTCAGTAGGAAAACTTAGCGTACAGATTCCCTGGTCCGAGAGCATGCATATGAAAGGCTAACCACCCCGATATGGAGACAGTCAGCCCAAGAGACACAGACCTGAGACGAGACACAGATCAGTGAGTAGCCATAAATCCAGAAAACTAAACCCAACAGACCCGCCTACAAAGCACTGAAAGGAAAAATAGGAAGAAAACAAAAGGCAGAAGGAACTTATAGCACCTACAGTGCACCACCCACGAGGTCAGCTAGGATTCTTTCTTGCCTGGCGACAGCAGACCTCAATGAAAAAAAACTGCGGGGCGCTTGCATAACTCTTACTGAGCATCTACAGCAACATCAAGAAAGCCGGCAAAATGACACAACTCTACGCCGGCGGAAAAAGTAGAAAGCAATAGAGGGCTAAACCCAGCTAAAACTCGGTAAGTGTCTACAAATCTATGGAAGCAAAGCCAGAACGGGCGCCGAAAAAACAGAGCAAATAAGCTAACACACACCCAAAACAAGAAGCTAACGAACAGGAGAAGAAACTTAGGACACTAAATCTAGATGACATGCAAGGCAAGCAACGGAAATGGAAAAGGTCAGAATTTACTTGAAAATCAAAAACTGAGGAAGCGGTAGAAGACCCACACTCTCTCTCCATCGTCAGCCAAGACCTGTGGAAGAAACAACACTCTCCTTTGCGCGTGACGATCACTGGAGAGATTTCAGGGAAGAGCAGTCTATGGAGGAAGTGCAGTGGCCGATGGAGTTAATTAATTGTCAGCTTATGGGGATATTGGACTGAATAATCTAATTCTATGAGCAGGCACAGTAGCAAGTAATAAGTGGACAGTGGCTTTTCGTTTTCTGTTTGCAGTGTTCTGCGTGCAGCTGTGGAGGGCACACATTATTAGTGTTGGTTAAGTTCTCAGTGCTTTTCGTCTATTAGCATCAGCGTAAACTGGTGGTCGGAGTAATCTGTCAATTATTCGTTTAAAAATTGACGAACTCAGTGTCTATTAACACGTAAGTTTCTTTTAGCAGTAGGTAAGCTGTTAGGACTACGATACATTATCAGAGAGAACGAAAGAGATAAAGAGTGAATTATCAGAAGATAAAGTGCTTCAAACATATGCGTACGTGACCGAATTCTAAACGCCTAGTTTCTAGACGGGTAGTCTGTAACAGTCACTTTTGCAACAGAGAACGTCAAGTGATATTTTGTGGTCCTGTGTAATATTTGCTGTTTATACTCTCTACTAAACAAGTTCTGTCCTTTTTTTCTGCACAATTTGTGTGCCACAACTCCAAAATAATTTGTGTGTTACAACCTTATAAACCTACTTAACAAAGGGGTGCGGGGACACAAGGACTACTAATGAGATAGCGTTCATGGCAGTTAGTGTAGCAGCTTCATTATCAGGTATGTAAATGATGACGCTCTGAACCCAGGTGTGACGCCTATGGTAAGTCCAGCACTGGCCATAGACATGGTGTGGTTCTTGCAACTCGCCATGAAAGCCCGAAGGCAATTTTGGTTTCCATGGACCTGGGTTACCGCGCAGGCGTTCGAGTGTCTGTTTCAGCTAGATTGTTCTGAAAAATCGAGGCGACAGATACGAAGCGTCTACCCTCGAAGCGATGGAAGTCGGAAGCCGGACGGTCAGCCGCGTGCAGTGTGACTGCCATGCAACAGCGTCCCAGAAATTCAAGTCGAAGGCCAACGGTGAACGCGAGCGTTACCCCCGGAAACCATTTGGGTGCCACGTCAGTCGTAGCATAGCTCCATTCTTGAACTTCCTCGCAGGTACCCACATCCCACCTACAAGAATGCACTAAATACCACTGTTGTGTGGGCCTTGGTCTCATAGGTTACCGACCGCCACGCGCGTAAAACGTTGAGCGCAGGCTGCGTAGACCCTCTGAACATGCAGGATTTATCTTGCGCGCAGGTTGGCATGTATCGACGTAACTCCACCGACACGCAGCAACCCACATCGAGAGAAGCCTGTTGACTGGCCACACGCGTGGGGGTTCAAAAATTGGCGAGAAGGTGCCGTCACAAATCAGCAGCCGATCAAACGCCTGACATTTGTTTCCCTTGAAATTTCCTATGCTAATTTTGAAGCCAGTGAACAAGTACATATCGTAAAGGCAACACAGGGTCTGGAGTGGCGAGGGATTCTTAAAACACATCCGTTTCTTCTTATTCCCTCCTGAAACGGGCAATAACAACACTGTCACAGATGGGCGGTGTTCAGAGAGAACGCCACTAAAAAGTTTGGAAAAAACAGGCGCAAAACTGTGTTTTTCATGTGGAAGACCCTGAGGTCACGCAGGCTACAACGACAGCTTTGTGTAAAAGCAGTCTGAAATTTCTACGCCGCGGCATCTAGGCAACAAGTAACCAATGAAAGCATTTTAACTTCGCCGGTAAGCAAGCGCAGTTGCCATATATCAGAAACCCAAACGCGTGCACGGACAACTGAAACCTCATCTTACGCCCAAAACAATTGCTTCGTTTCCTTGCGAGACTGGCGTCCGACACTTGGTAGGTAATGGGCCTCGACGACCCACAGGATATACCCAACATTGGTCCCAGCAGATATGACACCCACCGTGCCATTTGGCCTTTCCTTCTTATTCAATTACTGGGTCAAGGGTTCGGCAGCAAAGAAAGGAATCGTAAACAGAAGGTCCCAAATGGTCCGGCCCACCAACTACACGATCGATCTCGAGATTCCCCCAAATTGGAAGCGAAGACCGGTAGCAAGACAGCAACAGAATCCAAGAACCGGCTACGTAACAACAAGAAGCCCAGCTGTAGACACCCGCATTTTGACTGCCACGTGTCTATGGTAGTCTCCGAAAAACACCCGATGATGATCGAACGCAAACGTGACTTTGTATACTCGGATTTGGGCTCGGAATTCATAATATCCGACATGGACTTTTAACGGAGTAAAAATCTCACAAAACAGACCTCAAATCCAGGCCCAGTGGATCGTTCCGAGCAAAATGAGACTAATTTGGGCCAAAACCGACACCAAAGATAAATCCCGGTCAAAGACGAAACCGTCTCATAAACCAGCCAAGTTTAGTTGGCGCACAAAATAAAATTCAAAAAAGTCAATCACAACAAACAAATCAATCAAGTCAAAACTTCCCTATTTTGTCTCACCCGTTTGACCCACTCGATCGAGTGGATTGACCCCACTCGGTCGAGTGGATTGACCCCACTCGGTCGAGTGGAGCCTTTTGAACTCGGGTTTGGCCCGTTTGCGAAGGCACTCGATCGAGTGCCCCTATGTCGAGGGGTGAAGTCTATAAATACCGCTTCACCCCCATGCATTTCAGAACTTTTTCTTCAGAATTTTAACCTACATTTTCAGCCCTAAGTACACCCTACACTCTACACTACATAGCCTTAGAAACCCTAAGCCATACTAGTCACAAAACCGAGCCTTGTCCCTCGATAAACCGACGCAACACACGTACACAGCACAACTCGCGTACATCCTCGATACTCCGGCGTCCCGTCGCTATTCACGAGTCCATTTCCGAGGTCCTATACCTAGCATGTATGTTGAGGGTGTCCTAAACCCCATCTCGATCTCTTTTATTTCGCTTCATTTTCATTTAATTCATCGTATTTTGTACTATAGTCATATCGATCTAGTAACACTAACACTAACTTTTTATATTTTCGCATTTTTATTTTCGCATCATTTTTATCATCTTTAATGTTACTAATACCGCGTACATACATATTAATATCAAAAACCGGTTTTGAAATCGTTGGACTGCGATGATCACTCAAGGTCCGTTTAATCCTTTTACGAGCAACGACGGAGGTGGAGCCCTTTCGAGGAGCCCCGCCCCAATGTACTCAAGGGCGTGACGCGACCGTGATCGGTCGTAGTTGAACGGATTTAATTCCCTTTCCATAATTGGTACGAAACCCGTTGACACGAATACCGACATCACATAACCCGAAAGGGTTAGTTTCGATGTCGTGACGTAGAGGGACGCATTTCGTCACTAATTCAAAATTTCCTAATCTAACGTAAACGTTTTCCTAAAACTCCGGTGACGGTATTATAATCGTTCATACACGATTATAGTACCGGAGGCCGAATTAAATACAAATCGTGCGATATTTGTATTTGGTTTGACTGTTCATCGATTTTAAGTCATAAAACGAAACGAGCCATGCTTCGTACAGGGGGCACTCGATCGAGTGCCATGGGCCACTCGATCGAGTAGCATCCCAAAAAGTGGTCAGTAGCCACGTTAAACGTGCACTCGACCGAGTCACACCATAACTCGGTCGAGTGGGTCCTGTAACCCACAAAACCGAGGGGTTTGACCCACAATTCAAGCCCCGACCTTTTTATCGACTTTAGTCATCACGTGTAAAGACTATCACGTGACTATCCCATTTTCAAAACCATGCACATCATGACATGTAGAACGAATTTGACCACCTTTTGACGTGATAAGTCGGGACAAGACTACGAGATGTGAGATTAGGCTAGCAATATGCCACAGTCTCATGTTCCCGTCCTTCGTTTAATATGCGACATAATGCGTATTTAATCGGGGTTAGTCCATCTACATATTTCGCGGTCTAGTTTATATACGGGTCCATTTCTATCTTTTTATTGCGTTATTTTTATTTCGCTTATCGTTTCTTTACGTAATGTTGTATTGTGAATTCCGGGTTGTATTTCCGCCCGTGTCATTTGTACGTTATTTCTATTTATTTTCGAGCTTTGTTTATTTACTTTCTTTTACGCTTTATAAATGAACCTCGCATGCTAAATCATTTCGACAAATAATAAGATGCATTAAATGACGTAGTTAACGCAAAATTCACATGTTTAGACAAAACGTTGTTTGCATATCATTTAATCAATTTACTAGCGCGCGTACACGAACACGAACGGTGTCTTAGTAGAGGCCGCGATGTGCGGGCGGGGTTGGGTGTCCTTAGTGGGCTTCCCAACACGTACCCTCACCCCTTACTCAGAACCTTTGGTTTCCGGATGTCCGAAACCCTTGGCGCACGAGAGTCATTCTATATACGAAAGCCGGTGTAAACGGTATCGATATTGCAATGCAAAGGGACGAGCCCCATAAACTCTGAAATCGAAGTGGGCTTACTTTGTGTATAGCCCATGACGACATAGAGTGGGCTCGTATGGTTCCGAATAACCACAAAATTCGGTGGCGACTCCATTTTGACTTAAATTTCGAACCCGAGAACAATCTTACAACGAGATTCATTCGCCTACCCAAACCTGCGCTTCGCCGCGTCGGGGTGGACCTACGTCATGTCCACAATTTGGCGACTCCGCTGGGGATACCTGATGTACCACATGTCATCGGGGTTCCTAGGGTGAGACTCGAAGAGAAATCGTTCGTAGATTAGTGTGCGCGCATTAGTTTAATGATTCATGCATAACCCAAATTTGCCCGGGCCGGTTACTTGTGACCGACGTCCCACTATACCACGGTGCATTCCTACATGGGTGCGCTAAAGACATCGATTGTGGAACTCGTCTCGGTTTTGCAGCATGTCCTAAGACCAACTCGGCTTAGGGAGTCCGTCCATCACACGAGAAAGCCATCGTTGTTGGTATAGACCCTATTTTGACCGACCGAGACTTAGCGTAATGCATACATAAGCGTCGTTATAATGCTTGTTTGACTACGTGCTACTTGGTTTCCATGTCATTTTTCAAAAAACCATCATTTCAAAATTGCATCTTTCAAAAAATAACCACCTTTCGAAAAACCCGAAATACTGTCCATTTCGGGACCCGTATTTCCAAAACGCCCAATTTCGAAAAATCCGAAATGCTGCCCATTTCGGGACTCACCTTTTCAAAAATATCCAATTTTCAAAACTCGAAATGCCGCCGAAATTTAGGATCAACGATTTGACTCAAAATATCCTTTTCTGTAGTCGGCATGCTGTCCGTTTTAATTCTCGAATTTCCACCCCCACCACCTTGATTTTCGGAATTTTCCTTTTCCAAATTCCAATCTCGGTTTTCGAAATTCCGTTTTCAGTATTCAAAACTCTCGGAAATTCGTTCATTTTTGCATTCAAACCTCAACCTTTCCAAAACTTTCAACTTTCTTAAAATAAACCTTCCTTATTATAGGACCTACCGTCTATCCGTGTGTCGGGTCTTTGCATAGTATGTAGAGGGTTTATAGCGTCGAAACTCTGTCGATCTTATATCACGAGTTTCCCCCCTTTCCCGAGTTCGCCTTATTTGTCAAGGCACGACCAACCCGCGTAGGGCATACCCCTACAAAGGAAAGTCCGTCCATGCACTCGAGTCAAAAGTCTGGGGAGTAATTTCACGTGGACCTTCCTTCGAACGGGACTAGGCCCACAAAGCCGAAATCCTAATGAAGTCATACCACCCACGAGTCATCCGTCTAGATGTCTTTCTCGAGTCTTTTCCACTCAATCCTTTTCTTTGGGTCGCTCGGGACGTATTTTTTCCTTTGATTCCAAGACTGGGTTCGGTTTCTGATTACGTGGTGTTCTTACAGACAGACCACCATCAACCAGACACACTCGCTGAATGGAAACTGCTTTAGCTGATCTGAAAACCTCTATGGACGCCATGGTCGACAAACAAGCCGACATCGACGCCCAACTGAATGAAATGAGGGCTGGACAAGTTGCCATCGTCACTCGATTGGCTGCGGTGGAGCACAGGACTCCAAATGCCGGGACTATTGGGCCTCTGGCTGATCTAGTTAGCCCAGTACGCCGACTAGAGGAACAAGTTCACTTGACTGGGAGTAATAATATCCATCGGGAGAATAGTCGTGAGTATAACCCACTGAGTGACAAGCTGCCTGCAAACCTGAACCTCACCGGTTTGCCCATGTTCGAAGGGACTGAAAACCCGTTACTACATGTACGGGCCTTCAAGGAGTTCATGGCCATCAAAGGGGTGGACTCTACCATGTTCAAGAACCTCTTTGCTGCGTCTCTTGAAAAGCACCCTCGGGCCTGGTACTACAGGCTAGACCCAAAGAAATACTCTACTTGGGATGATGTGGCCACCGAGTTCGCTCGGAACTATGCTGACAACACCGAGATCCAAACCACAATGAGATCTCTAGAGGTTATGGCCCAGGAGCCGAAGGAAGGTTTTACCAAATACCTTCAACGATGGAGGGCCGGGAGCGTGAAACTGGTCGATAAGCCCAGTGAGAAGACTTTGGTGGAGGCTTTTGTCAAGAACCTCCTCCCATCATACCGGGTTCACCTCCGATATGCTGTCATACCCAATTTCACCACCCTTACTGAAATGGGTATGAGGATCGAAGATGACTTAAGATTGGAAGGCCTCACTAAGGCCGCTGCTAAGGGTTACCAAGGGGCTTCTTCCTCCACTACCAAGCCTCAAGCTGCAACTCGCAGCATTTTCGACGCGGTGAATCTACTAGATACCCCGTCCAAGAAGAACACCCCACCTCGGGTTTTCACTGACATAGGTACGACCTATACTTATGCCTTACAAAGGCTATCCTCTAAAGGCCTAATCCAACCGATAGGCCCAACTCCTGAAGTTCCGGTCGAGCGACGCTCCAAGAACTACAATGCCCAAGCCTATTGCCAGTACCACCGAGGCAATGGGCATGATACCGAGAAGTGCTGGAAGCTGAAGCACTTGATTCAGGACTTGATTGAAAGCGGTAAAATCCCGCTACCTGGAGATAATCCCAGCAACAAGGAGAACCCTTTTAGCTCCCACGCCATCTTTACCGGGGAGGTTATTGATTGCTCCCACCTTATCTCTCCATTTATCCCGCAAGTGAACGGGATATGGTTCGACGACGAAGATGATGTCTACCTCGCAAAAAGGGAAGCTGTCCCCATCACCGCCGAGGAGATTCGAAAGACTAAATCCCGAGTCCTAACCAGTTACCACCTTGGTCGTCCCTACCAAGCCACTAGCTCTAGGGACGCCCCTATCCCGACAACCGTCATTACGGAAGTCGCCCCTGAAGAGCCAACTGCTGAGACGGCTCTCGTGAAACAATTAAAGAAAGCCCGAGTTGACCTCACTATATGGCAACTCCTGGTTAGTTCTCAAGAACATCGAAAAGCACTTACAAAGGCTCTCGATCAAATTAAGGTTGACTCTTTGGTTACCCCTGCTGAGATGGTAGCCACGGTCCTGCCCCACCTAAAGGGCAAAGCTAAGGAAGGAGGTCCGACGATCACTTTCTCCGAAGCCGACCTACCGCCATTCGGGGCCTCCCACAATCTGGCCCTCTACATTACGGTGGTTTGCCGAGGAAAATACCTCCGTATGACCCTGGTTGATGATGGGTCCGCTATGTGAAACTGACCATCATAACCGGTCCGATAGAAAAGGAGCTCGAGTTCCAGGTGATCGATGTCACCTCATCATTCAACTTGCTCCTAGGTAGGCCTTGGATCAACGCGGTCATGGCGGTGTCCTCCACCCTCCACCGAAAGATCATGATGCCTCTGCTTAACGATGTCATCACTTTAGAGGCAACACCAATGACTGTGGCTAGCTGTAACGCCACGGGTCGCACGGACCTCTGGGGGTTCGATTTTGTGGGGATGATCGAAGAAGAGTACCTCTTTAGGCCTTACTTCACTACGAGTATGTAACACCCGCTAATTTTCTAGGCGTTGTTATCTATTCTGTTATGACTCCGTCATGACTCTGTGATTTTTTTCTGCCTTCAGTATCCTTCATTTTCAAACTTCATAATATTTTCGAGTCAAATATTATTTATTTTCATTAAAATATTTTAAATATTTTATTTTCCTTTAATAAATCTATTTATTAAATTTTCTTCGCAAACTATTTATTTAATTCACAAAGAATCTCATTTTATACGAACTATCATTTTAAGCTTGAATTTGGGTTATTTATTTTTCTAAAAGGGCCCAAATACGTTTATATAATATTTCTAACTAAGAAAATATTTTTATTTATGAAAATCTATCATTTAATGATTTTATTACGAAGTTTCATAATTAATTATTTTCGGACGCGCGGTTTACTTGAATTGCTTTGAAATACCTTTAATAATTTTACGATTCTTCTTTTTATCAACTTACAATTATTTTGGAACCTTTTCTCACATGTTGGACCGTGACAACCCTTGTCACACCCCTTACTACACATTTTATTACACATTTCATTTTATGATGTTTAAGCCTTAGATATTTTTTTTTCTCACCCATTTATTTTTGGCCTTAAACACAAACTCTTCACACTCCCTTCCTCTCTCATTTTGGCTGAACTGTGCATGTATTATGACATAGTTTTCATCAAAATTTACTTATCATTTATGCTTTAGAAAACCATCCACTTTCTTATCATTCTTTTTACAAAAAATTAAACATTTCCTCCCTTTGTCTCTCTTGGCTGAGATTTTCCAGCAGCTTTTCTAGCCCAATTTTGTCTCAAAGTGAGTCTTGATCGTCTCACTTTCATCTCCAAATTAATCGTCACTCCGATCCCTTCGTTAAGGATTTTTGAATGATCCCGAAGCCGAGGAATATATTATCGATTCAGACTTGGAGTAGAGGTAACGTCGATGTTACTCGGTATTTCATGATTTTAATTGTGTATTTGCATGTATATATTTTTATATTTTATTTTGACAATATATGTATGTCACAAAATCTGGAAAATTTTCAAAAGTTGAAAATTTGCATGTTTCGGTATTTTTATCGCTTTTACGAGATTAACGATTAAATCGTCATATTAATTTGTAAAATCATAATATTCGGCCTAAACATGTAATATATTTTTATATTCTGTAAAATTGATATTTTTGATGATTTATAATAATTTAGGATTTTTCTGATATTTTAAATATCGATTATTGAATTATTACCGTTTACGGACAAAAACGATTAAAAGCCGATTTTTAGTTCTAGTACCTAAACATTTTATTTTAATCTGATTTTTGGCGTGGTGAAACTTTCTGGTGAAATAGAATTTTCTGAATGTTTTCATAATTTTTCGGAATTGTTAAGTGGATGAATTAATTAATCACTTTAAATCATCGTTTATCGTTAAAACCGTGTTTGTTGTTTAAATTCTCGAATTCTGGCCTTTGGTTTGAATCTGGAAAAAAATGTGATTCTGATGATTTCATATTAATATATATTTTTATGATTTTTAGTGCCTTAATAAAATGTTAGGAACGATAAGTTTATTAATGAAATCGTTAATTGTGAAAACGGGTTTAAATGACGGTTTTGTTGGAATTTGTTAAATCTGGAATTTTGGAAAAATCTGAAAAATTTATATTCTGGAAAATCATGATTATTAAGTTTAATAATAATTTTTGGATATTAATACTTAAATCGTTTTGTAATTACTATTTTTATTAATCGTTATTGTCGAGATTAGACGATTAACGGGAAAACGCTTTAAAAACCGAGTTTTATGATTCTGGAAAATTTTATTTTCTGGACAGAATGTCCATAAATATGTTTTAACTATTTTACGTAATTTTTTTTACTATTTATTAAAAGTCTTTAATTAATAATTATGGATTTTCGGACAAATTGTGCTTTATCGTTAAAATTCTTCGTCTTACATAAAAGAATTATTTTTCCAGCAATTTTGAAAATATTTAAATCTGAAACTTTAAGAGTTAAATTATCCCTTAACATACTCTAAATATATTCATTGGTTTAATTAAATAAAAGACGTTAAAGATTTAATTTGACCTTTTGCCGTAAAATCCTATTTATAATCGTATTGTCGTAACTAATAATAATTAGGGAATTTTAGTTTTATAAATTTTGGAAACACCCTAATTAGTAGTACTAAAGTGTTTAAGACATTTTTAATTATTTTGTAAACACTTGTATGGTTTTTCAATAATTTCATAAATCTAAATACTCTCACTTTGATAAGTAATATCGTTAAGGCCGAAAGTACTAGTTTTTATAAATCTATATCGTTTACTAAAATGTCAAATTAGTATAAACTAATATTTTCACTATTTTGATATAATGCTATTTTTAGTAAAGTTTCTAAAAATAGAAGTTTCCTAAAATAGAAAGTTTCCTCTTTTAGAATATAAATGTTTACTTCTTTTATCCTCATATTATTTATATTGATTATATCTTTTGAATATCGATAATGGCTTTGTTTTGGAGTTATGGAATAAGGACAAGTGTGAGGTTAGAGTAATATATTCTAGGGTTTACGGTTTTGCCATCAACTATAAGGCTAGTGTATCAGGAATCGGTACATTGGTTGTTGAACCGGGTGACAGGTATCCCGGGAGTTGTGTACATTTTGACCTTAAGCTTAGGCCTCGCAGTAAGTCGCCGTCATAAGTTGAACTGGGTGACAGGTAATCCCAGGAGGGGTGTGCATTGTCTTAAACTAGGGCCACGCATTTATAAGTCGCCGCTCTATTATAGTTGAGTAGCCTAGTTAGAGACCGAAGTTTGATTTGTTTGAACTAAGTTCTCGAAGCTAGTTTTTAGTATTCTCCTAGTGAAAGTCTAGCCGTCTACATTACTCCTATCCATAACGCCATTTTGAATATTTTTATTATTATCGATATATTTTCATTTGCAGGTTGGCAAATGTTTTATGTTTTCTTCGGAAAACTCATTTTATTTATATTGTTTCGTTACGTGAAATTTTTCACTGAAAGCTTATTTTTAATATGCTGTTTTACTATTTTCCATTTTTACTATTTTTCTATAATAGTAATTACAGTTTTAGAATCCTGTTATACGGCTAGGAGAACGTTGGCGTTGCTCCCCACTGATTGTGGTTGTTATGTTTTTAACATGGCAGGTATATGTGTTTTCCTTCGGGTGGGCTAGCGAGCAGTTATGGATCCTGCTTGTTTTAATCAGATCACTGTATTATGGATTGTTAAAACCCTTTTTATGGATTTTATTTATTTATTTATTTTTGTAGCCATTTTTTATTTTATGGCTTATGTATTGACTTACCATTTTTGTTTAATCAAGACATAGCTACAGTGTGTTATAATCCCACTTCTACAGTGTTTCCGCCACTGTATTCCGTTATAATTTCTAGGGGATTACAGAGTATCGACATGATGCTCCAAAACCTAGGGTACTTTCCGGGGGCTACCTCTCGACCCGATCTTCCAGCTGGGAAGATCATCGAGGTTCTCAAAGACGAAGAGTCTCACTTTGGTCTCGGGTATGCCATAACTCCCGACAATGTTGTCCGAGCAGGAATTGAGAAGGCCTGCAACATCTTTAAGGGTATCTACTTGAACCCTTATAGCCCACGGTTGGCTGACTACTTTGTCACACCGGTGTTTGGGGCTATCCAGGTTGGTCTATACCAACCCAATGCTATGCAGCTCGGGACCCACTTGGCTCGGGACTGCAACTACATCCCGGATGACGTGTTCGCCCTCATCCAATCCAACGGAGCCGAAGATGCTGAGCCCGCTCTAGGGCTACTATTTGGGGAAGACACCATAGCCCCAACTCCAAAGGAAGACCTGGTCAACCTGATCCTCCGCAGCAACAGGTTTGACCCGACCAAGCTAATCTCGGATGTTGGTTCCGAGACGGGAAACAGGGCCTGGAGGAAGACTGTCAAGTGGACTGACAGTCAGGGAAGGATCTACAAGCTGGTCACCGGAGAGGGAGACATGCCTGAGTCCGAGTCCGAGTCTGAGTCGGAGTCTGAGTCTGAGTCTGAGGTCGAGTCTAGGGAAGTCGGTGCTAGAGTCACTCCTGTAACCCCTCTCCCTTTTATCATTCCTGCTGCTGGCACTTCGGGGTCTGTCCCGAATGCCCTACCTATTCCGCCACTGACCAATGATCAGATGGCTGCTCTCTTTGAGCTGTTCTCCAAGTTTTCAATCAATAATAACAACCGTTCTGCTTACGACTTGTCTCTTTCAAATTCTGCTTTTAAAAATGTTTTATGCTATGACATTGAGAAACCAGATGAACTGGTACCCTTACCTCCACATCTGATCGAGCAACTGGAGCAAAGGGAGTCCCGAAACCCGGTGATCGAAGAAACCGAGTCCATAAATGTGGGAACAACCTTAGAGCCTCAGACACTTAAGATAGGGTTATCCTTAGATCCCGAGGAGAAACAACAGTTCGTAAGCCTCCTCCAAGAGTTCAAGGATGTCTTCGCATGGTCCTACAAGGACATGCCGGGGATAGACCGGGAAATAGCCGAGCACCACATACCTTTCAAAGACGGGTGCAAGCCGGTCAAACAGAAGCTTCGTCGGATGAGGCCCGAGTGGTCTCTCAAGGTAAAAGAAGAAGTCGACAAACAATTCAAAGCCGGCTTCATACAAGTGTCCGAGTATCCGGACTGGGTGGCAAACATCGTGCCAGTTCCCAAAAAGGACGGTAAGGTGCGGGTATGTGTAGATTTTCGGGATCTTAACAAGGCGAGCCCGAAAGATGATTTTCCGTTACCACACATCGACATACTGGTGGATAACACGGCCGATCATGCCCTTCTATCATTCATGGACGGGTATGTCGGGTATAATCAAATCAAGATAGCGGAAGAAGACATGAGTAAGACTACCTTCACCACACCTTGGGGTACTTACTGCTATACCGTCATGCCTTTCGGTCTCATTAATGCCGGGGCCACATATCAAACGACTGCTACCACTTTATTACACGACATGATGCATAAAGAGGTAGAAGTTTATGTAGACGACATGATCGTCAAATCCAAAGAACGGGACGGTCACATCACCGCCCTAAGAAAAATTTTCACCCGATTGCGCAAATAAAACATGAGATTAAACCCTCAAAAGTGCAGTTTCGGGGTAACATCAGGCAAATTGCTGGGTCATATCGTTAGCCAACGAGGTATCGAAGTCGACCCAGCTAAAATCAAAGCCATTACCGAGATGCAACCTCCTAAAACCGAAAAAGAAATAAGGGGATTCCTCGGGAAAGTCCAGTACATCAGTCGGTTCATTTCCAAACTAACCATGGTGTGTGAACCAATTTTCAAGAAACTGAAAGTAGGAGAACGGGTACTATCGGATGACAAGTGCCAAACTGCTTTCGACAAGATCAAGGAAATTCTGTCTGCACCGCCATTTTTAATGCCACCTCAACCCGGTTTGCCTCTGTCGTTATACCTAACGACGACCGAGACAGCCATGGGGGCTATGCTGGCTCAGACAGTTGATTCCGAAGAAAGGGCCATTTACTACATCAGCAAGAAGTTTTTAGAGTATGAGTGCAAATATACCATGCTCGAAAAGACGTGTTTGGCTCTAGTCTGGGCCACCAAGAAACTCCGACATTATATGCTCAGTTACGAGGTCCATGTGCTATCCAAGATGGACCCCATCAAATACATCTTCGAAAAGCCCGTTCTCAACGGCCGAATCTCTAGATGGACTTTAATGCTGGCAGAGTTCGACCAAAAGTTTGTACCATTAAAGGCTATTAAAGGTCGAGTAGTAGCTGAATTTCTCGCCGATAGCCCGGTAACTGAGGAAGGACACACCGACACTTAGTCCTTCCCAGACGAAGATATTTTCCATACTGATACTGAAACTTGGGATTTATACTTCGATGGTGCATCTAATTTTCGAGGGTTCGGAGTCGGGATCCTCCTAATTTCGCCAAGAGGGGAGCATACTCCCGTCTCCATCAAACTGGACTTTGATGTTACCAATAATGCGGCAGAATACGAAGCATGCATTTACGGGCTACAAGCCGCCGCCAATCTGGGGATTACAAATCTCCGGGTACATGGTGACTCATCCTTGGTCATTAATCAAGCACTCCAAAAATGGAAGACTCGAAATGCTAATCTCATGGCCTACCAGGCACGAGTAAGGGATCTCGAGAAACAGTTCCAAAAGGTAGAGTACATATACCTACCCCGGGAAGAGAATCAGTTTGCAGATGCACTCTCAAAATTGGCATCCTTACTGAATATTCCCGACCACATGACCAGTATGCCAATTTGCGTTGAAAGACGGTCCGAGCCAGCATACATTTGCGACATAGAAGACATTGAAGTAACTTATCCCGAACCATGGTATCAGGCTGTGTTAACATACCTAACAAACGGAGAATATCCTCCCGGGTCGGAAGGTCGAGCAAAGAAAGCCTTACGGAGGCTAGCCACCCAGTTCATCCGCACCGACGACGATCAACTGTACAAAAAGATGGCACAGGGGGCTCTTCTCCTTTGTGTTGACAAGTATAAGGCTGAAAAGGTTATGGCCGAAGTACATGATGGCGAAAACGGCCCACATATGAATGCCCACATGCTGGTCCGGAAAGTCATGAGGCTCGGTTATTATTGGAATACCATGGAAGCCGATTGCCGGTCGTATGTCAAACATTGTCATAATTGTCAAATCTTCGGCAATGTGCAACATATGCCGTCATCACTGCTTTATACCATGACGTCACCCTGGCCGTTCTCAACATGGGGTATCGACATAATCGGGAAAATAAATCCCTCTGGTACCGGTGGGCACTGCTTTATTTTGGTAGCTATCGACTATTTCACCAAATGGGTTGAAGCTGAATCATATCGTATTCTCAATGCCAAGCATGTAGCCAAGTTCATTCAGAACAAGATAATATGTCGATATGGGATTCCCTCTGAACTTATCAGTGATCACGGGACTCATTTTCAAGCCGAGACTGCGGCCCTGCTGACCAAATATAAAATTCAAAGGCATACTTCCTCGCCTTACCGTCCCCAAACAAATGGAGCAGTAGAGGCGGCTAATAAAACAATTGTCACCATACTCAAAAAGATGGCTGATAATTATCGGGACTGGCCCGACAAAATACCTTTTGCCCTATGGGGATATCGAACGTCAATTCGCACCGCAACCGGGGCGACACCATATTACAAAACCTACGGGATGGAGGCAGTCCAACCAATTGAACTGGAGGTACCATCCCTCAGAATTTTGCTGGAAAGCCAAGTACCCGAGGCTGACTGGGTTCGAGCACTATATGACTCACTGGTTCTACTAGACGAACGACGGTCTCGTGCCCTCAATAACATCCAAATCTACCAGAAGAGGATTCAACGGGCCTTCAACAAAACGGTAAGGCCCAGGAACATTAAGGAGGGCGATCTAGTCCTTAAGTCTGTTCGAGCTCTACTACCAGTCGACCCAAGGGGAAAGTTCAAACCCAATTGGGCTGGTCCATATCTGGTGAAGAAAATCCTATCAGGGGGAGCAGTGATGCTGACGGACCTGGACGGGAATGAGTTTGTCAACCCAACCAACCTGGACCAGCTGAAGCGTTACTACCCTTAGCCATTTCTCAATGTCATTAGCAAATTTTATCAAAATCATTTTTTTTTACAAAAAGCAAGTCAATGAGCTAGAATTACTTATTCTACTGTCATAAACATCTTGAAATAATAGTCTTGGTGTAATTCGAGATTGCAAATTTCCTATGCCCGAACTACGTTTGGTTTGATTCTGCTAATCGCGGATACGTAGGCAACCCCTCAAAAGGGTACAACCAATGCAATCAATAAAAGACAGGAGCGGTTTTATAATAAACTTCTTTTATTAACTCAAAAAAAAAATCCTGACAAACTCGGGAAATTACAAAAATGCAGGAATAAAAAAAAATACAAAACAAAAGGGGTACACAACAAATAATAATAATACTTAAATAATAATAAAGCTAAAGGACTCGGCACTTAGGGCATCTTGCCCTTCCCCTTGTCCTTGGCCTCCTTAGCCGTCCACTGGCGACGACGCGGAGGGGAGCGTTCCCGGATCACCACGAGAACTTCTCTAGCTCGGGCTCGATTGTTTGAGCCCGACTCCTCTATCATATCAATAGTCCCAAGTCGAGCCCTAACGGGCTCAGGGAGCCGGTCACGCGGGCCAAGTCGGTCCCGGACCGCCAACCTCGGCCCAAGTCGTCGTTCCAAGTCGGTCTGCCCTCAAGTGCTGCTAGAACCAACTTCCTTAGATCGAGTCTTAGTTTGTGACTTAAGACCCGATTCTCCCCGGACTGTAGCCTCAGGAATATATTCCCCGGTGAAAAAGTCCCTGTTGTCCTTCGCTGACTCGCGATGAACCAATTCAAAGGCCTCCTCAAGCTTCAGGGCCTTTCGAGCTTCCTCGGACTCCTCAGAAGTCCATTTCTGATAAGCCCGTGACACCCAAGCGGATTGGCAAGGGCTGGGTATAGTCCATGTAGGACGAGTGAACCATCGTTGCAACCAGGTGTCGCACATAGCGTCCGTCAATTGGAGCGAGACGCTGATAATGGCTTCAGTCTCAGGGATGTGCTGAGACAAACCGAACTGCCTTAGGAGACGGTCCGGATAAATGTGAACTGTCCAGTCTAAGGACAGGATCGTCAGGTACCGGGCTTGGTCTCTCTTAGCTAGTCCGGTCAATTTCGAAAGGAACCACCAAGCGACGGTCCACCTGATCAAGGGACCTCCGTGGAATACCAGCTCTTCATCCCAGTAAGCTCGGGTTATTTGATGGTACGAGCTTATCTTTCGCCTCCTTGAGCTAATTTGACTACTCCGATAATTGGGAATGCTCGGAGGAGTCTCTATGATTGACAGCCGTTCCGACAACCATATCTGAAAAGTATACACAAGCTCCGTAAGCCATTGAGTGGTCCGCTACAGCCAACTCGATCGAGTACAGCAGCTGACTCGATCGAGTAAGCCTGTCAAAAACAGGCAGTAGCCCGGTATGAGTGTCACTCGATCGAGCGACAGGTCCACTCGACTGAGTGACTTACGAAAATCAGGAAATTCGCGTGAACGTGAAAAAAAATAAATAAATAAAATCGAGAGGTATACCTGCAGGAAACGGGTACTCCCCATCATTCGTCGGGTCGGGTCAAGCCTCCTGGCATCCAGACCCATGATGACCTCCCCAGTGGCTAGCCAAGCAGGGCTATGACCAGTCTCCATCTGGTCAACCACTCCGATCAGCCTAATTTGACCCATGCATGAGTCAAGTTCCATCAACCCTTCGAAGACATAGCAGTGCAGCATGCAAAAGGCGAATGCCCTACGCCTATGAGCAGGGGTGGCCCTTACGTCCCGTGGGTTCATAAACTTGTCGGCCAGGTCAAACAGGGAAACGGTATCTCCCTGCACCATCCGATTTGCCTCAGCATGAGACAAACCCAAAAACTCCCTTAATCTCCTCCTCGGATCCGGGTAGAACGGGGGAATAGCGGGCTGAACAACAAGACCCCAGCCGCCTATGGCCGCAATCTCCTCGGGCAAAGGACACATCTCTCCCCTCGGGAATGCAAACACGTGATGGGTGGTGTCCCAAAACGACAGGCAGGCGTCCAGAAAATGCGAGTCAACTATCAGACGCTGAAAAGGGAATAAATTGACTATCCCCATCTGAGTTAGCCGGACCTTCTCTTCGTCCCGAAAGTACTGGGACCAAGCAAGCAGCATAGCAGTCAAGTGATCGATACCCATGACAGAAATTTCTAACTTTCTTAAAAGTCTAAAAGATTTTGAGAAGGGAAAGAAGAGTTTGAGTTGGGATGTAAAAAGTTGAAGCAGGGATTCTCATATTTATAATGGGAAAACCTAACTGAAAACCTAACTACTCTGTCTCCTCAGCAAGCTGGGCCCCATGCGCGCGCAGGCCTGGTTTCCAACTTGAACCCAGAATAGGAGTCAAGCTGTCCCGAGCTTTCCTAAGAGTCTCTAAAAATCTTCTGTGATATAAAAAAATTTCGCAACAAAATTCTGTTCAAAACTTTTGGTCCCTCCAAAAAAATTCAATCTTTTTCTCCCCAGCGAGAGTCAACATTTTACCTACGTGTTACATACAAGTTGTTATGTGTCAGCATACAGGTACACCCCGGACTTCAGAAGCAAGTCCCCGCGAAACTGTTTAATTTCCCCAACGGAGTCAGCTTCTCCCCGGTATGCTACATCCAAAGTGCGATGTCTCGGCATACGGGTACGCCTACTCCCCAAAAAAGGCAGGCTTTACTCCCCACGGAGCACCATCATCAGCTCAAGTACGACTCAGGGCTTCGAAGGCAAGCTCGTACAACTCACATACTTCCCCAGCTGAACGCCCGAGGCGGCATTTTTCCCGAAATGATGCGGGATGGGCCCACATATAGGCGCGCCCAGGACTTATGCTACAAGTCTGACTCTTCGCGAAGCTATCATCATAAGGACAGGTATGACCCTCTGCTTATGGCTGGCGAGCCCTTCACGCGAGTCCACTGGACTATAAGTGACCCGACCTGAAGTCTACCAGGTCTTAACGGGCTTGGTAGCTACTCTGACTTTCGCCTTGTCCAAGCCTCAGTCAGAGTGGGGGCTCTGTAGACACCCGCATTTTGACTGCCACGTGTCTATGGTAGTCTCCGAAAAACACCCGATGATGATCGGACGCAAACGTGATTTGGTATACTCGGATTTGGGCTCGGAATTCATAATATCCGACATGGACTTTTAACGGAGTAAAAATCTCACAAAACAGACCTCAAATCCAGGCCCAGTGGGTCGTTCCGAGCAAAATGAGACTAATTTGGGCCAAAACCGACACCAAAGATAAATCCCGTCTTTTGGCGACCGGGTCAAAACCCGGTCAAAGACGAAACCGTCTCATAAGCCAGCCAAGTTCAGTTGGCGCACAAAATAAAATTCAAAAAAGTCAATCACAACAAACAAATCAATCAAGTCAAAACTTCCCTGTTTTGTCTCACCCGTTTGACCCACTCGATCGAGTGGATTGACCCCACTTGGTCGAGTGGAGCCTTTTGAACCCGGGTTTGGCCCGTTTGCGAAGGCACTCGATCGAGTGCACTAAGGCCACTCGATCGAGTGCCCCTATGTCGAGGGGTGAAGTCTATAAATACCGCTTCACCCCCCATGCATTTCAGAACTTTTTCTTCAGAATTTTAACCTACATTTTCAGCCCTAAGTACACCCTACACTCTACACTACATAGCCTTAGAAACCCTAAGCCATACTAGTCACAAAACCGAGCCTTGTCCCTCGATAAACCAACGCAACACACGTACACACCACAACTCGCGTACATCCTCGATACTTCGGCATCCCGTCGCTATTCACGAGTCCATTTCCGAGGTCCTATACCTAGCATGTATGTTGAGGGTGTCCTAAACCCCATCTCGATCTCTTTTATTTCGCTTCATTTTCATTTAATTCATCGTATTTTGTATTATAGTCATATCGATCTAGTAACACTAACACTAACTTTTTATATTTTCGCATCATTTTTATCATCTTTAATGTTACTAATACCGCGTACATACATATTAATATCAAAAACCGGTTTTTAAATCGTTGGACTGCGATGATCACTCATGGTCCGTCTAATCCCTTTACGAGCAACGACGGAGGTGGAGCCCTTTCGAGGAGCCCCGCCCCAATGTACTCAAGGGCGTGACGCGACCGTGATCGGTCGTAGTTGAACGGATTTAATTCCCTTTCCATAATTGGTACGAAACCCGTTGACACGAATACCGACATCACATAACCCGAAAGGGTTAGTTTCGATGTCGTGACGTAGAGGGACGCATTTCGTCACTAATTCAAAATTTCCTAATCTAACGTAAACGTTTTCCTAAAACTTCGGTGACGGTATTATAATCGTTCATACACGATTATAGTACCGGAGGCCGAATTAAATACAAATCGTGCGATATTTGTATTTGGTTTGACCGTTCATCGATTTTAAGTCATAAAATGAAACGAGCCATGCTTCCTACAGGGGGCACTCGATCGAGTGCCATGGGCCACTCGATCGAGTAGCACCCCAAAAAGTGGTCAGTAGCCACGTTAAACGTGCACTCGACCGAGTCACACCATAACTCGGTCGAGTGGGTCCTGTAACCCACAAAACCGAGGGGTTTGACCCACAATTCAAGCCCCGACCTTTTTATCGACTTTAGTCATCACGTGTAAAGACTATCACGTGACTACCCCATTTTCAAAACCATGCACATCATGACATGTAGAACGACTTTGACCATCTTTTGACGTGATAAGTCGGGACAAGACTACGAGATGTGAGATTAGGCTAGCAATATGCCACAGTCTCATGTTCCCGTCCTTCGTTTAATATGCGACATAATGCGTATTTAATCGGGGTTAGTCCATCAACATATTTCGCGGTCTAGTTTATATACGGGTCTGTTTCTATCTTTTTATTGCGTTATTTTTATTTCGCTTATCGTTTCTTTACGTAATGTTGTATTGTGAATTCCGGGTTGTATTTCCTCCCGAGTAATTTGTACGTTATTTCTATTTATTTTCGAGCTTTGTTTATTTACTTGCTTTTACGCTTTATAAATGAACCTCGCATGCTAAATCATTTCGACAAATAATAAGATGCATTAAATGACGTAGTTAACGCAAAATTCACATGCTTAGACAAAACGCTGTTTGCATATCATTTAATCAATTTACTAGCGCGCGTACACGAACACGAACGGTATCTTAGTAGAGGCCGCCATGTGCGGGCGGGGTTGGGTGTCCTTAGTGGGCTTCCCAACACGTACCCTCACCCCTTACTCAGAACCTTTGGTTTCCGGATGTCCGAAACCCTTGGCGCACGAGAGTCATTCTATATACGAAAGTCGGTGTAAACGGTATCGATATTGCAATGCAAAGGGACGAGCCCCATAAACTCTGAAATCGAAGTGGGCTTACTTTGTGTATAGCCCATGACGACATAGAGTGGGCTCGTATGGTTCCGAATAACCACAAAATTCGGTGAAGACTCCATTTTGACTTAAATTTCGAACCCGAGAACAATCTTACCAAGAGATTCATTCGCCTACCCAAACCCGCGCTCGCCGCGTCGGGGTGGACCTACGTCATGTCCACACCAGCAAAACCCAAAACTTCAGCCCCCACAGAACACAGTTTCTCCTCTACATTCTCAACTACCACCACTTAATGGAATGCATCACGCAAAGTGTTCAGGTCTCATACAGTCGACCCCCTTTACCCTGTCGGAAACAGAGAACTGATAAATTTGTCACTGATATAGTCTGGAAATCATGGATGAAGATATGTATCTAAATGCGAATGCTGAGGCCGATCCCCCATTGCAAGAGGATGTATTCCATGCCTTATTTGAGCCTAATTTCGAAGCCGCCGATGCTGGGATGTCTTCTCTTTCTACTACCAAAGACATAACAAGAGCTGTTCTTCATCTGAATGATGAGAATCAGGCAGCTGAGGACGTCTATGACTTCTCTATCTTGCATGTTTTTACTTAGAACACGTATCATACAAGGCTGCTTGATTTTCATGTCCATGTATGCTGCAGACGGTGTTAGGAAAAACAGCAAAGAGGCTGTGCATGCCACTATCACATCATCTGCAACAAGCATAACAACTCTGAGAATGTTTGGCAACGCAGATTCATACAAACTGAACTATAAGCTGATTCATATAAACTCAAGAGAAACATATCAGGGTTACCAATAACAGACGAAAATAAAGATAAGCGGAGAACCCACCACCCGGCCATTGTTCCAGAGAGAGCAGACCGCATCATCGCTGTTGCTGTTGTAGAGTTCCATGTCCGCCATTGGCGAGGAGCGGTAGGCAACAGTGTTCCACCACCCACCCATTGTTCCAAAGAGAGCAGACCGCAGCATCGCTGTTGCTGTTGTAGAGTTCCATGTCCGCCATTGGCGAGGAGCGGTAGACAACAGTGTTCCTAGGGAAAGGAAGGCAAAAAACTGGTAATAAGGAAGCATTTACGGATTTAAAATGATTGCTCTTATGTAAGCAAACCTCCTCAGGCGCCGCAGTATAGATTATGGAAGTCTTACCATTGCCACCAAGAGCAGATTGTAGATTACGAGTCAGCTCAGTGTCACGATATAGAATATGTCCCCTGCACCACCACAAAAACGAAATAAATTGTAAACGAAAAGGAAAAAGAATACATCAATTTCGAGTCAGCACAGTGTCACGATATGGAATATGTCCCCTCCTGCACCACCACAAAAAAGAAATAAATTGTAAACGAAAAGGAAAAAGAATACATCAATTTCCATAACTTACCCAGATTTTTTTAAAAAAGCAATCAACTTTTCCTAAATTCAACATCAATTACGAACCTAAGCAGCTAATTAATTAATCAATCAAACATGAATTTTCTGGAAATTTACCCAGGAAAAAAGAAGACGGAAAGGCATTAACTTTCCCCAAATTCAACAACAATTATGAATCAGCAAAAAAACAATAGAAAAAATACCAAAAAAATAGGAGAATCGATTAAAGATTAAACCCTTGATGACGGAACTGCCCTTCTGCATCCTCTGCTCCGCCAACGCCTTTACCCGACTACCTCCACTGCGACTGGCTATGTCACTCTGTGAGCAAAACGAACATCAACCCACATCAATAAAAACCAAACAACAAAAGAAACAGAACCCATCTAAATCAATCCCTATCTTACCAAACCCTAATGTTAGAAACTGAAACCATACATTGCTAAGCATAGCAGAATCGATTAGTCATCAGAAGCTCCATCTTCAAAATCTACAAACAGATGAATCGAGGAAATGAGCAAATGAAAGGAAAGGAGGAAGGAAGACCCAGAGAGGTAAAAAGATAGGTAGAGCGAGAGAGCAGAAAACATGAAGCAAGGAAATGAAAGGAATGGAGAAGGGTGATGGTAAGGGATTCGTCACGTCCCTAGCCAACAATAATATAACCGGCTAACCTAACTAGGGTAGAAAGGGTAAGTCGGGTCGAATCCACGGGGACGGTAAGAGGCGTCTAGACTAGGTCGGCCCAAATACTAGACTAAGTCAACGAGCTACACTAAAGAATGATAGAGGGGGAGAAGGCTAGACTAGGACTAAGAAGAACAACTAAGGAAAACGGGCTAGGATTAGGTCGGGGTCAAAGGGGTAACGGAATGGTCGAGGAAGGACTAGAGTGAAGGAGGTAGTAGGGTAATCTAGGTTGGTCCGGGCTCTCGCATCTTAGACTCACCTAGAGGTTCCACCTAAAACCCATCTCGGCGATACACAACACAAACGGGGTCCTAGCGCGCTATGATCCTAGGTCGAATCCGGGCTCTCGCAACTTAGACCGGCCTAGGGGTCGTCCTCACCGGGCTCTCGCAACTTAATGAGGGGACCGAACCCACAAACAAACTAGTACCCACGAAAGAAAGGCAAGAAAACAAGCATTCGTACATACTTAGTCATTCAAGCAATTCAACAAACATGTGATGTGCATCAAACAAGAGGAAACCCAAATCTTCCACCGACATCTCTAACCAACCCTTAATCACCCAATTAACACCCTAATCACCCTACTAACCCTAGCAAGAACACTACTCTAACATAATCAAACTATAACTAAAACTAACAAGAAGATCTAACCTAAGAAACCAAACACACATTAAGAAACTAACAAGAACAATAACAAAACAATAACAAAGATTCAAACATGAACAACATAAAAAAGATTAAAGAGAAAAAGGAGAGGATTGTACCAAACTAGAGGAAGAAGAAAGAACAAAACTTGCATTAATGAAGAAAACCCAAAACAAACATCAAAGGTTGTCAAGCTTGGAGAAGATCTTGAAGAATTCCCTTAATACAAGTACTAATCTATGATTAACTACTAATTACCAACTAATCTACACTAATCTAATCTAATCTAACCTAAAGTAGTCTAGGGTTTTATGTCTAATGAAGTGCATATGCTTTACATAACAAGGGAAGAGTATATATAGGGTTACAAATGAAAAGGAGAAGAAAAGAATTGAAGGCGGGCGAGCTGGAGCTTTTCCCGGTCGGGAAAGAAATTCCCGATCGGGATTTTATGTTCCCGATCCGGAACAGCCCCCAGTAGCTGCACTTCGTTCCTCCTTCATCCCGGACGGGATGAGGCCATCCCGAACGGGATGGGTCTTTGTAGGCCTCCCTTAAGAGCTCTTTGGTCCTTCCTTGCCTCTCATGGGCTTCCCACCAATTCTCGGGACTCGGGATCGGGTCTCGGAGGCTCGGGATTGGGTCCCAAGGGCTCGGGGTCGATTCCAAGGCATCGAGTCATCGTTCCTCTACTCCGTTGGCTCCAAAATGTGTATGTATTGAGTCGGAATCGCTCCAACTCTTCCAAATCGGTCTCGGGAACCTGAAACGAACTAAAGGAAGCATAAGAAGCCCCTAAACCGCTCCCAAGGAGTGATTCTACAAGGAAAATGAGACCAAAACACTACAAAATAGGCACTACAAATGACACTTATCAACTCCCCCACACTTAGCCCTTACTCGCCCTCGAGTAAGCACAAACTAACTACTAAACTATCCGAGTGGGTATTAGCGCACCCTACGCCACTTCAACTCACGCGAGTGCACTTAGAGGACAAGTGCACTCCGCAAGGCAAGTTGGTTCTTGCGACAAAACTGTGGATGCAACCGGACACAAAACACACAAACAAACGAACACACAAACAAACACATAATCGGTTGCACCCAAAACAAAAGAAATACCGCTTCCCTCAAAAAGTGGTGAATGAAACACCGGTTTAGGACTCGAGGTAAGTGACAACGTTCCCAAGCTAGACATACAAACCAAGGTGAACTAAACCCTAATAGTATGACGATAAAGCAACAAAAGTGTTGGTAACTTACCTAGGTCCTCCTAACTTTCTAAAAACGTACTACGGGACGATCGGCGGAGTGGAAAAGTGAAGAACCACGGTGTTAGTCGACACTGTAGGTAAGTGAGACCCCGCTCCCTTTAGCGTGAGCCAAGAGGGTCGTCCCGTGTCCAAGACCGCCTAACTAGTCCAAGTAAAAAGGTGGAAAACATGCAAAATGAGGGAAGACCGACTAATGCCGCTATCATCCTTCCTCGGGACTCGGTCCTTTGGTAGGCTCTTCACGGCAAAGGTCGGAAAAAGGCTTATTTTGAGAGGGTATGTTTTTGTGAGACGGGTTTTCTTTTGGCATTTTCTTTCCTTTTGACGTTTTTGATTTGTTTTGCCATGCCATTCTTTTTCTTCTTTTCTATTTTCTTTTTGGCTTTTGTGCCTTATCTTTTTCTTCATTGTTTTCTTTCTTTCATTTTTTTCTTTCTTTTTCTTTTCTTTGCCCTTTTGGCAAGATTTGGCATTTTTGGCATTTCATTGACAATTGAGAAAGAGAGAAATCAACAAATTGCATTTTATTTGTTTGGAATGTGTAGGAGGTAGGTGAACGGGTAAGTCGGGGTTGCGCATTCCTTTTCAAACCCACAAAAAGTGGAGAAAACTTGGACTAACCAAACAATCCTAAACACGGTCACCTAGGGGACGAGACTCGGTAACCAAGGCCTTTTCACACCGTGGGTGGTCATAGTGGTCAAAAGTGCAAATCCCGTAGTAAATCCCTAGTAAGCTAGGTGGACTCAAGGTAAAGGACCAATGAATTCATTGATTTAAGGTCATTCTACTAGATTAAAGTCCAAGACTCGATTTACACTACTAGGAAGGGAGAGTACACACTCACACACTAGTCTCTAAACCGGGTTTTCGAAAACCATTTACACGAGACACAACACAACACAAAATGAAGATATGACGAAAACAAAATGAAAAGAAACAAAGGCAAAAGCAACAAAAACAAGAACAACACAGAACAAACACAAACACAACACAAACACCACCCCGATCATCCAAACAAGTCACCAAATCACCCACCAATATGCACGAAGCTCCACCCGAGCACACAACATCACAATCTCCTCCAAACTCCATAAGAGATAAAGAAGAAAAAGGGATAAGATGTTACCGGAAGTCTTTAGAGCTTTCCAAATTCATTGGCGATTAAAGTAACCTATAAGGACAAAGGGAGGCAAAACACACAAAACAAAACAAATACACGACACAAAGACACAAAAGAAAAAAATCTTTTTGATTTTTATGAAAATTTTTCAATTTTTCATGGTTTTTAAAGATTTTTTCGGAAAAACTACGAAAATAAAACTAACTATACTAGAATATCTCTCCCCCACACTTAAATCGAGCAATGTCCTCATATGCTCAATCGTAGTGTGCGGAGAGACAAAAGAAAAAGAAAAGAAACTACGAAAATAAAACTAAAAATCAAAAATAAAGTGAAGAAATGGGTAGAAGGTGTCCGGCCGGGGTGTAATCAAGTCACCATGGGCCGAGACAAGAAAAAGATATGGATGGGGGAAGAAAGAAAAAGAAGGAAATAAAAGGAAATGGGAGGGGAGGGCTAAGTGTAATCAAGTCACCTAGCCCGGATTCCGCCTAAATCCGACTAAATCCTCTAAAAGAAAGTGAAAATCTTGTAAAAATTTGGATTTTGAAAGGACTCTCGATGCAGTCACGTCATCGAGAGTCGGGAGCAACCACTAGCAAGGCCTCGAAGGCCACCATGACACAAAAGATAAGGGAAGGGGATAAACAAGAGAAAAACAAACAATAAAAGACGGAAAAGTGAGGATAGTTACCAAAACCAATCGTCGAGTAACTCACTCGCTCCATCGTCTCATAGATCAACGTGGGCGCGTTGCTTGTCGTCTTTGTCATTCTCCTTCAAGCTTGATAAAATCGCATGGTTGGGGTAGTAATGGTAGGGGGTGGGATTTGATGTGGATCTCGGTGTGTAAAGTGAGGTGTACGGGTCATATGATAGGAGTAAGGAGGAGTAGGGAGGTTGGGAGGGGGCATAATGGATGGGTGGAGACAAAGGGGTCCATCCCGGTCGGGAGGAATGGTCCCGATCGGGTTGATGAAACCTTCCCGATCGGGAAGCCCTTGTCCCGGTCAGGAACGCACTCCAGTGAATCCGATTTTCAGCACCTTCATCCCGATCGGGATGGCTCCTTCCCGGTCGGGATTATTCATCCTTCCCGGTCGGGAAGCCCTCTTCCCGGTCGGAATGAGTCTTCTTTGCTTCCCCAAGCCCAAAAGCTTATCATAAGCTTCAAAAACCGACTTCCTCGCTCGCAAACCAAACTCCATCATCAACTACTCCTTCCTAGGAGTCACCTTCACTTCACCTATCACAATAAACTCAAACAAAACATCAAATTCACTCCCTCACATCGCTCATCAAAATACCAAATCAATTACAAGAATATCACAAAACTACCAAAATCAAGAGATAAAACACAATTACAAGCACGAGTACTCTAAAGAAGAGAGGAGGGGAATATACAACATGACGGTTCTTTTAGGAACTCCGTCAAACCTAGGATGGTGGACTCCATTCTTCAACCGTAGCCCTCAAGGGCATGGAGGAGCAAGTCGAACGCGCTACCGACATCGTAGTGAAGGCCCAAAAAGCGCTCGAGCTTAACCGACCTCCACGGCCTCCAAGGAGGAGGCAAGAAGTAGGATTCCCAAGACCCGACATCATATTCATAGTAGTCACCGGGGTCTCTCCATCCTACGAGCTTCACCGATCTCTTCTTCCCTAAGCATTGCCTCCAATCACAAGCAAGCTTCATCTCCAAGAATCGAGGCACAAAAAGCGGTTTTGGCCTCATCTCTTCATTGCACACCCCCACACTTTCCTCAAGTTGTGGTTCCCCATCTTCATCATTCGGCCCCACATCATCTTGGAGAGGAGAATCGAAACTTCTACCGGCGGTTTCAATCTCTTCCAAGCTATCTCCCGGTGTACAAATAAGGGGCTCTCGATGCGTAGTCTCATTCTCAGACATGGGCAACTCGAGGCTAACAATCTCACCCAACAACTCTACAAAATCCACCAAACCATCCCACTCACTATCCTCTTCCAATTCCTCACCAATGTTGCCTTCACCAAGAGTTATCTCCTCATTCGTCTCTTTTTGGGTAGACGATTGAAGTTCTTCAAATTCCCTTTGGAGCTTGGCCAAGAGTTCATAATTCTTTTTCGTTTGGATGGCCATTTCTTGTCGGTTGCATTTGAAGAATCGATTGATGCAACTCCAAGTTTAGCGATTGGTGGTCATTGGAGTCTTGTAAAGCTCCATGAAAATCTTGATGATGCCCAAGGGGTGGGGCATCATATTGTTGGTAGCAAGGTTGGGATGATTGGTGGTATTGTGGGTCATAGGGTTCATATTGTGGTTGGGGTGGAGGGTAATATGCGGGTCTTGGGGGTATTGGCTTCCATATAGTGAATCTTGATTGAACATGGTGGGTTCATAATCATAACTCGAGTAATAGCCACCATGGTCGTAGGAGTGATAATCATTCACTTGTTGGTAGCCATATTCATACTCTTGAGGATCATACCCATCTTGATTACCCCAAGAAGCTTGATCATGGTAGGGGGACGTCATGTCATAGCTTTGGTTCAAGGAAGAAGAGTGGTAGCTCATATCGGCTCCCGAGTGTGTGGAGTTTAAATCAAACCCCATGCTTGCTCGAAAATCGTAGTCCATACCCGGTTGGAAACCACTCATTCTAGCAACCGTCCGTTTAAGCGGCTCTGAGTTGCAAGAAGAAGATAATCACCACCTCTAAGCACAAACTGTAGACTAAGAACAAACGTGAGAAGTCTAGTGCTTTTTGGGAACTAGACAAGAGAAAAATAAACCGCACACACACAAGAAGCAAAGTAACCAAAAAGAAAAAGAAAACACAAACACAAATACTAAGTCAAGCAAATAGGATAACGAAGTCCAAACTAGCACCGTCCCCGGCAACGGCGCCAAATTGATGGTAAGGGATTCGTCACGTCCCTAGCCAACAATAATATAACCGGCTAACCTAACTAGGGTAGATAGGGTAAGTCGGGTCGAATCCACGGGGACGGTAAGAGGCGTCTAGACTAGGTCGTCCCAAATACTAGACTAAGTCAACGAGCTACACTAAAGAATGATAGAGGGGGAGAAGGCTAGACTAGGACTAAGAAGAACAACTAAGGAAAACGGGCAAGGATTAGGTCGGGGTCAAAGGGGTAACGGAATGGTCGAGGGAGGACTAGAGTGAAGGAGGTAGTAGGGTAATCTAGGTTGGTCCGGGCTCTCGCATCTTAGACTCACCTAGAGGTTCCACCTAAAACCCATCTCGGCGATACAAAACACAAACGGGGTCCTAGCGCGCTATGGTCCTAGGTCGAATCCGGGCTCTCGCAACTTAGACCGGCCTAGGGGTTGTCCTCACCGGGCTCTTGCAACTTAATGAGGGGACTGAACCCACAAACAAACTAGTACCCACGAAAGAAAGGCAAGAAAACAAGAATTCGTACATACTTAGTCATTCAAGCAATTCAACAAACATGTGATGTGCATCAAACAAGAGGAAACCCAAATCTTCCACCAACATCTCTAACCAACCCTTAATCACCCAATTAACACCCTAATCACCCTACTAACCCTACCAAGAACACTACTCTAACATAATCAAACTATAACTAAAACTAACAAGAAGATCTAACCTAAGAAACCAAACACACATTAAGAAACTAACAATAACAAAGGCTCAAACATGAACAACATAAACAAGATTAAAGAGGAAAAGGAGAGGATTGTACCAAACTAGAGGAAGAAGAAAGAACAAAACTTGCATTAATGAAAAAAACCCAAAACAAACATCCAAGGTTGTCAAGCTTGGAGAAGATCTTGAAGAATTCCCTTAATACAAGTACTAATCTATGATTAACTACTAATTACCGACTAATCTACACTAATCTAATCTAATCTAACGTAAAGTAGTCTAGGGTTTTATGTCTAATGAAGTGCATATGCTTTACATAACAAGGGAAGAGTATATAAAGGGTCACAAATGAAAAGGAGAAGAAAAGAATTGAAGGCGGGCGAGCTGGAGCTTTTCCCGGTCTGGAATGAAATTCCCGATCGGAATTATGGGAATTCCCGATCGGGATTTTATGTTCCCGATCCGGAACAGCCCCCAGTAGCTGCACTTCGTTCCTCCTTCATCCCGAACGGGATGGGTCTTTGTAGGCCTCCCTTAAGAGCTCTTTGGTCCTTCCTTGCCTCTCATGGGCTTCCCACCGATTTTCGGGACTCGGGATCGGGTCTCGGAGGCTCGGGATTGGGTCCCAAGGTCTCGGGGTCGATTCCAAGGCATCGAGTCATCGTTCCTCTACTCCGTTGGCTCCAAAATGTGTATGTATTGAGTCGGAATCGCTCCAACTCTTCCAAATCGGTCTCCGGAACCTGAAACGAACTAAAGGAAGCATAAGAAGCCCCTAAACCGCTCCCAAGGAGCGATTCTACAAGGAAAATGGGACCAAAATACTACAAAATAGGCACTACAAATGACACTTATCAAAAGGCAGATCGAGAAAGGCACTGTTCACCATCGAATCACTGTTCCTAAGGAGAGGCACTATTCATAAGAGGCACACTATTCCTAAGGCAGAATTTTTGGCAGAATTTTTCTTTTAATATGTAAAGATTTTATTTTTATTTTTCCTTTAGTAGGAATTAGTCGGATTTGGGCGGAATCCGGGCTAGGTGACTTGATTACACCTAGTCCCCCCCCTCCCATTCCCTTTTATTTCTTTATTTTTATTTCTTCCCACCTTCCATATCTTTTTCTCGTCTCGGCCCATGGTGACTTGACTACACCCCGGCCAGACACACTCTACCGTATTCACCGCTTTATTTTTGATTTTTAGCTTTATTTTCATAGTTTCTTTTCTTTTCTTTAGTGTTTCCACACACTACGATCGAGCATGAAAACATTGCTCGGTTTAAGTGAGGGGGAGCGATATTCTATCGTAGTTAGTTTTATTTTGGTAGTTTTTCGAAAAATCTTGAAAAAAACCCCTAAAAATTTGAAATTTTTTCACAAAAATCTAAAAGATTTTCTTTTGTGTGTTTTCCTTTTGTGTCATTATGTCGTATATTTGTTGTGTTGTGCGTGTTTTGCCTACCTTTTTCCTTATAGGTTGCTTAGATCACCGATAGCTTTGGAGAGCTTTCAAGACATCCGGTAACATCTTTTATCCCTTTTTCCCCTTTGCCTCTTGTGGAGTTTGGAGGAGATTGTGATGTTGTGTGCTCGGGTGGAGCTTTGTGCATATTTGTGGTTGATTTGGTGACTTGTTTGGAAGTTCGAGGTGGTGTTTTGTTTTGTTTATGTGTTTGTTTTATTTTGTTTTGTTTTGTTGCCTTTTGTCTCTTTTTCGTTCATTTTTGTCGAGACTTTGTTTTGTGTGTGTAGTTGTGTCTAGTGTGCAAAAAGGTTTTCGAAAACCCGGTTTTGAGGCTAGTGTGCAAGTGTTTACTTTCCTTTTCTAGTAGTATGAATCGAGTCTTGGACTTTAGTCTAGTAGAATGACCCTAAATCAATGATTTCGTTCGTTTCTTACCTGAGTCCACCTAGCTTACTAGAGATTTACTACGGGATTTGCATTTTGACCATTATGACCACCCACGGTGTGAAAAGGCCTTGGTTGCCGAGTCCCGTCCTTCAGGTGACCATGTTTAAGATTGTTTGATTAGTCCAAGTTTTCCACCTTTTTGTGGGTTTGAAGAGGGATCGCGACCCCCGACTTACCCATTTCCCTACCTTCTACACATTTCCACAAAATAAAGTTGCAAATTATTGAAATCCTCTTTCTTAGTTGCAAAAAAAAGAAATGCCTATAACTCAAATCAAGCCAAAAGGGAAAAGAAAAGAAAATGAAAGAAAATGAAAGAAAGAAAAGATTGAAGAAAAAGAAAAGGCACAAAAAGCCAAAAAGAAAATACAAAAGATGAAAAAGAAATGGCATAGCAAAACAAACAAAGCAAAAATGCAAAAGACAGAAAAATGCCAAAAGAAAACCGCCTCACAAAAAGAATCCCCACATCTCAAAAATAAGCCCTTTTTCCGATCGTTACCGTGAAGAGCCTACCAAAGGACCGAGTCCCTAGAAAGGATGATAGCGGTAATGATCGGTCTTCCCTCATTTTGCAAACCTATCCACCTTTTTACTTGGATTAGTTGAGCGGTTTTGAACTTGGGACGACCCTCTTGGCTCATCGCTAAAGGGGGCGGGGTCTCACTTACCTACAGTGTCGACTAACACCATGGTTCATCCTTGTTCCATCCCGCCGATCGTCCCGTAGTACGTTCTTAGAAGGTTAGGAGGAACTAGGTAAGTTACCAATGTTTTTATTGCTTTGTTATCATACAATTAGGGTTTAGTTCATCTCGATTTGTATGATTAGCTTGGGAACGTTGTCACTTTCCTCGATGTCCTAAACCGGTGCTTCTTTCACCTCTTGTTTGAGGGAAGCGTTATTTGTTTCCTTTTGGGTGCAACCGATTATTTGTTTGTTTGTATGTTTGTTGGTTTTATGTGTTTTGTGTCCGGTTGCATCCACAGTTTTGTCGCAAGACCTTACTTGCCTTGCGGAGTATACTTTTCCTCTAAGTGTACTCGCGTGAGTTGAAAGGGCGCGGGGTGCGTTAATACCCGCTCGGCTAGTTTAGTAGTTAGTTTGTGCTTACTCGAGGGCGAGTAAGGGTTAAGTGTGGGGGAGTTGATAAGTGTAGTTTGTAGTGCCTAATTTGTGGTGTTTTGGTCCCGTTTTCCTTGTGGAACCGCTCCTTAGGAGCGGTTTATGGGCTACTTATGCTTCTTCTAGTTCTTCTAGAATCGATGGGAAGCCCATGAGAAGCAAGGAGGGACCAAAAAGATCATAATGGAGGCCTACAAGGTCCTTCCCGGGCGGGATAATGCCTTCCCGACCGGGAAGGAGTGTGCAAATGGAGCTGCTGCTGTTTAGAGCCCGTCTCGGCCGAGAAGCAACTCGTCCCAGTCGGGACCGTCTCGTCCCGTGCGGGACCGATTCGTCCCGGGCGTGATGAGTGAGTTGTAGCCCGCATTTGTTTCTTTTCTCCTCCTTCATTCTTGTAACCTTATAAATACTTCCCCCTTGTATTGTTTAAACATCTTACATTAGCCTAGACTCTCTTAGGCCTCTCTTGAACATTCATAACCCTAGATTAGTGTTCCTCTTATTAGCTTAATCTTCCTTTAACCTTTTGTTAATCCTAGTTTAATCTAGTTTAATTAGCCTTGTATTAAGGGATTCTTGAAGATTCTTCCAAGCTTGACAACCTTGGAGATTTGTTTGGGTTTCTTATTAATGCAAGTTTTCATCTCTTTCATCCTTGTTAGTTTGGTATAATCTTCTTCTCTTCCTTACTCTTGTTCTTTGTTTATTTAATCATGTTTGAATCTTTACTATTTGTTCATTGTTCTTGTTTGTTCTTAATGGATGTTTGGATGTTTATATTGATTTCTCTTGTTCATGTTAGTTTCATCTTGATAATGAGTGAGTAGTCTCCTTGTGGGGTTAGTAGGGGGATTAGGTGTGGATTATGGGTGATTAGGGTTTGATTAGGGGTAAAGGGGAATCCTTTGTTGCTAGACACATATTGGACCATGTGTTTGTTGAATTGCTTGTGTGGGTAGTAGTGGCCAATACTTTTCATACTTGTTCTCATCTTCCCATTGTTTGGCTAGTGTGTGATTGTGTTCGGGTATAGTCTTAGACACGAGAGTGCGGACTTAGGTTTAGACGCGAGACCGCGAACCGACCTTGACCTAGGTTTAGACGCGAGAGCGCAAACCGACTCTAGCAACTAGGAAACACCTACACCCTTGACCACCCAATTACCCTTCTACACTTAAGAACCCGACCTAACCCTACTCCCTTTCTTATTGATTCATCCTCCTAGTTAGTTGTCATTTCTCTAGTTTCATTGTTTGGTTAGTCTCTAGTTATTTCTTTTAGTCTTGTTATAGCTACTTCATTGTTAGTCCACTTTCTTCATCTCCAACCACCATAGTTTACCAATTATTATCTTCTTTGTGTTTGTCTTGGTAGCCTAGTCTCGTTTTTAGATCAACCTAGTCTAAACTTTACAATACCGTCTCCGTGGACACGACCCGACTTACCCTAGCTACCCACTAGGTTTAGTTGGTTTATTTGGTGTTAGGATCGACGACAAATCCTACCATCATGGTTGCATCTAAGTAATAAACAAGATGTCATCTTTCAGATTTGGTAGTAATAGATTTAAATTAGACATGTTTTGTAAACCAGTCAAATGTTATTCTTAATTGCTCCTGTATAACTGTGATGAATTTTGTTATAATTATCAGTCAATGAGTAACATATGCTGAGATGAATGATGTCTACGGGATGAGTGTTAGTCCTAAGTCATATGCTAGTGTCTAAATGTAAAACTTATGTGAACCTAAGACATAATGAACTACTTGATTAATTATTGCAGTTTGGATAAGCATATGTCACCTGTCATTTGTCTCAAGTTTTGAAATTATTCCCGTGGTCATCTAAAAGTGTCACCTGCCATTGTCGTTAGTTAGTTGTTGTTGGTGGGTTGTGTTTTCGTTGGGTATTCTCGCTATGGTCGATCGTTGTGGTTGATGTGTCAAGTTGTTTGGAGAGGGAGATGATGTTACGTAGTTTTCGAGTCGTGGGCGTGATGTAGGGCGTTATTGTTTTGTATAGAGTATTTGCTAGTATTATTATCACGTAGTTTTTTTATTATTGCTATTGTCTATTATAGCGAGGTCGGCATGTTTATTAGGATAGTATAATTTCATGAGGCACGGTACCGATTATAATAATGAGTCATGATTAAGTCGTTATCGATATTAATGTATATATAATATTTTATTAGGATCAAACTTCGTAGAATCTCCGTGGTGATATATACTATCGACGCTGTGGTGATATCTGTATTTATTTGGGATGTCTTGATAAGGCTCTTGGATAAATAGGGGCGTTACACCCATTCAAAGTCGAAGCCCAAAAACATAATAAGCCACAAAAGCGTCCAAATATGCAATCCACCCAAGTAAAATTGAAATCCAAAATTGCCTCCTTTAAGACGGATATCAATCCATATTTTTAGCAACTTTCGATACGCACAATTTCTGCCGCCTAAACCCGTTAGAATTGGGGCGGCCCAAGTAATGTATCTCAATATCAAGGCACTAGCCTTGTCGCGCCTAAATTTCAAAATCAGAAGCATTTCGCAAAACTCTATAAATACACCCTCATGTACATCATTTCAAGGGTCGAAATTCCATTTTTTTTTTTCTCATTTCCAAATACAAAAGTGCGAGTGTGCTACCTCCTTCACACATACTCAAAACCGCACCAAACACACCTTAACTCTTCCTTTATACCTCGAATCGCTCCCCGTCTCTACGACGATACTCTGCGATACTGTATTTTGAAGCATTTGACATGTAGGTTGAGGGTGTCCAAATCAAATTTCTAATCTCTAAATTCTTTTAATTATCGTAACTAACTATACTAAAAATTTTCTTTATTCGCATCTAACATTTATTTTCTCGTTCCTAACTCCTAACTACTAACTTTTCAATGATAAAATGCTTGTCCTTCTACGTATTGAATACTAAGGATGACGAAATAAGGAAACCCGAACACAAGAGTATCGCACTCGCGTCACCGGTCGCTTATCTCGTCACCCCGCGTATTTGGTTGTTTAAAGCGAGTCAACCCCAAAACACTTTTCATGCTCTATTTATTAATACTGTGTACATATAATTACTTAAAACTATTTTACCACGACTCGAGTGGGTGTCCGATGACGGTATCGGCTTCGTAGATCTCAAGGATCAAATAACGATGTCAAGATACGTAAGAACTAATGCCTACAAGGACAAGTCGTTATCAATTCGAAATAAACGTGATATGACGCCAATTCTCACATCATGGACCCGCGGTCAATATCGATGTCGAATTGTGCAAATGGTTTAATCCGAATTGATTTTCTTTTAAAACGAGCGCATCCCATTAAAGCTTATACCCAAAGTCCGCATAACTACCAGACAGGACGCACGGGTGTTGGCGCCTTACGGTTGAGTCGCGCCACCCCAGGCGCCTGACCTGCAATTATAGCGCGATCGTGGAATCCTTTGTCGTATGTTTTCAGTGTCGCTTATAATCGTCACTCTGAAATGTTTGATGTCGATTCTATAATCAAACGTCATGCATAAGGAGTCACAAAAAATCGGGCTAATATGAAACCTAATGATGTGAATCCGAGCGTCGTACGGTCCACAAGACCCGATAATAAGGCCGCGATATAGAAGGCTCTGATATTCTTATTTAGGCCGACATATCGGTTCATATTATAAATCGGGATAATTATGGACAAGTACGCAATCAAGGCGAAAACAAGGCATCGAAGACTTTCAAAGTAGTCAAATACCGATGCACGTTTCGCCTAGGGAGTTAAACTTGTAATGTAAGTCAAAGCGTGTCATCCTATCACATATTTCCTTTAAAAAGCCACATTTAATATTCATTTTCATTCTATTGCCGTTTCTTCTTTTACGAATTTGAGTGAATGTCTCGCGATATTAATCCTATATCGACAACTCCCCCGCCGGAAATGATATTCGATAAGTAAAGGCAACCAAATTTCACTAGGGTAAGTCGGGACGAGACTTCGAGGCCTCGGAATCAAGCTAGAATCACGCTTTGTTTCCGAACACCGTCGATCCAAGCGCCCCAGTGTATGTGCCTGAAGGCTGGGACATCGGACTTCCTGCGCCTGAATTCCAGGTCGTACGAGCGCACGCGCTCGAGTATCTATCCCTTGATCTACACACAACATAATGCATAACTGGTCGGAGTCTGTCCAACCATTCGAGTTATAGTTTTTTTTACGTTTCTATTTATGAGCCCGTTTATAGTTTACGTTCACTGTTTCTAACTCGATATTATTATTACTTGTCGTATTGTGAACTCTGGGTTGTATTCCGCCAATGTAACTTGTAATCAGATTTCAAGTTATTTAATTCACTTCTTGGCATTTAACGCTTTCTAAATGAACATCGCATGCTAAATTAAACTCATACAAATTCTAAAGGTGCATTAAATGGCGTAGTGAACACGTAATTCACATGTATAGCCTAAAACAATGGTTGTCATACATTTTCACTATCTTAATAACGCGCGTACTTAAACACCTATAAATATCTTAGTAGAGGCCGCTATGTGCGGGCGGGGTTTGGCGTCCTTCGTGGACTTCTTAACACGTACCTTCACCCCTTACTCAGAACCTTTGGTTTTGGGTTTTTCGAAACCATTGGCAACGAGAGTCATTCGATATACGATATTCGATAATTCAACATCGGTATCGTTATGCAAAGGGAAGAATCCCACAAGCTCTAGTATTATAAGGCAAGCCGTGCTTTGTGCGCGATATGCCTAAATATAGAGTGGGTTCGAATGAGTTCGAACTCCCAAAACGTTCGGTGGCGACTCTAACTTCAATTTAAATTTCAATCCGAGAACATTCTCACCACAAGATTCATTCGCTTACCTAAACCCGCGCGTGGTCGCATCGGGGTGGACCTATGTAATGTCCACAATTTGGCGACTCCGCTGGGGATACCTGATGTATTACTTGTCATCGAGATTCATAGGGTGAGACTCGAAAAGAAATCGATCGGTTACTAAAGTGCGCATTTCAGCTCGATGGTTCATACATAACCCCAATTTTGCCCGGGCCGGTTACTTGTGATCGACATCCCACTATACCGCGATGCATTCATATATAGGTGTGCTAAAGACATCTATGGCTGAATTCGCATGGGTTTCACGGTATGTTCTAAGTTCAATTCGGCTTAGGGAGTTCGCCCAGATTTACGAAAGAGCCATCGGTGTTGGTATAGACCTTATTTGACCGACCGAGACTTAGTATAAAGCATACATGTAATCGTCATAATGCTCGTTTGACTACTTGCTACTAGGTTTCCGTGTCATTTTTCAAAAAACCGTCATTTCAAAATGCATCTTTTTAAAATATACCATTTCCAAAAACTCGAAATGCTGCCAAAATTTAGACATAAGATTTGACTCAAAATAGCCTAGTTTTAGCCGGCATGCTGTCCATTTCAAAATTCAAAACACTCGAAAAATATGGTTCTGTCGGCGTGTTGCCATTCTCAAAAGTCAGGATAATCCTCCGAATCTTTCAAAACTCAACCCTTTTCAAAACGCTCCATATTCTAGGACCTACCGTAGTCCGCGTGTCAAGTCTTTTTATAGTTTATCGTGGGTCTATAGCGTCGAAACTCCGCCGATCTTACATCGCGGGTTTCTTCCCCATCCCAAGTCCGCCTTGTTCATAAAGGCATGACCAACCTGTGTAGGGCATATCCCTGCAAAGGAAAGTCCGTCTAGACACTCGAGCCTAATGTCTGGGGAAATCTCACATGGTCCTCCCTTCGAACATGAATGGGCCCCACATAGCCGCATCCTTAGAAGTCACGGCACTCGCTTCTCATCCGTCTAGTCGAATCTCTTTCAAGTCAATCTCCCTGGTTCCATTTTCCTTGCTCGGGTTGTCTCGATACCGAGATCTGGGTTCAAAATTTTTGATTACGTGGTATTCTTCAGGACAGACCGCCTTCAACTAGGCTCACAATGGAACAAGCTATGAGCGAATTGAAGACTATGATGGAAAGCATGGTCGACAAGCAGAACGAGGTCAAAAACAAACTAATAGCCATAAGATTCGATCAAGCGGCTACGAATGCTCGACTAGCTGTCGTCGAGCAAAGGGGTACCGATACTGAGTTTGTGAACAATGATCTCCCATGGCTGAACTTATCAGCACAGTGCGTCGGCTAGAGGAGCAGATCCACTCCTCCAGGGGTAACAACATCCACACGGAAAACTCCCGTGTTTATTCTCCGATGAATGACAAACTGCCTGCAAACTTGAATCTCACGGGTTTGCCAATGTTCGATGTAATCCCCTAGAAAATTCTAACGCAACCCACTGTAGAGTTGAGATTAAAACACACTAATGTTCTATATTTTAATAAAAGAACGATCAGTCAATTCAAAGGCCACTTTTTACAAAAGGGCTAAAAAATAAAAATTCTCCAAACGAGTTTATACAATTCCATAAGTAAACGTAAATGAAAAAAGAGTAGGATCCACGCTACTCGCTAGCTCACACCCAAAACCCAGCAGCAAATACCTGCAATGTTATAAACATAACAGCCACATCAGTGGGAAATAATTCGGACGTTCTCCCAGACATATTATATTATATGGAAAATAATAGTATTTCTATATCAAAATAGTTAAAATGGAAAACATTAAAACGATATAATCAAAATAAGCTTTCACGGAAAACTTAAAATATTTGCCAACCTGCAAACCAAAACAAATCAATAGTAATCATAATATTCAAAATTGGCATTATGAAAATTCGATCAGTGTGCACAAGGCTTGACTTTCACTAGGGATATACTCAAACTAGCTTCGAGAACTTCAGTCTTAACACATATTGAACTTCAGTCTCTAATCTAGGCAACTCAACCATAATAGGACGACGACTTATCAATGTGAGGTCCTAGCTTAAGTAATATACACCCCTCCTAGACACCAACTGTATCCAGTTCAACTGACGGCGACAAACAAGATGTGATATCTAGCTTAAGGGTACAATGCACATATATTTTTGGATATCAAGTGTATCCAGTTCAACAACCAATGCATCTCAAATGGATATATACCAGCCTTATAGTTGATGGCAAAACAATACATCCTTAACTGTATTACTTGTCCTTATTCCATAACTCCAAAACAGGCCATTATCGCTCGAAAATTTCCTCATATATATACATACATACATACATACATACATACATACATACATACATACATACATACATACATACATACATACATACATACATACATACATACATACATACATACATATATATATATATATATATATATATATATATATATATATATATTTGGTCCATTACATCAAAATTTAATTTAGGAAAGTATCATTAATAATAATAAAAAAATCAAATAGAGAATCTTTTAATTATTATAATAATACATTTAATCTATTAAATTAATGTGATGTTTTATATTAATGTAGGAGTAATTTTCATCTAAAAATCTTTAAATCTCGTTTAACAAAAAGTTATCGCAAAAAAAATTATATAAATGAATTAATTAAATTCGTGGTAGAAAATGCTTTCATTAGAGTAACACTTCATATTATTTGTTTCATATTATTTGCTCGAAAAAGTGATGAATTTATTATATATAAAGGTATTAAAGTTATCTCACATCGACAAATTATAATAAGGTGATGAAATTCTATATTATAAATAATAGTAATCATCCGTCCTTAGATATCCACCAAAAATCTTTTGAGTCATAAAGAACTCTTAATATTATAATAACCTTAAATAATTATGCCACATTGAGAAATTATGATGAGGTTATGGAATTCAATAATATAAATAAGAGTAATAATTGTTTTTGAATATCGACTAAAAAACTTTTGAGTCTCAAAAAAACTCTTAATAAAACTACAAACTTAAATTTTATCCCACATCGAAACAATTAAAATAAGATAATGATTCTATATTATAAATAAGAGCAATCATGTGTTTTTTTGGGTCTTAAAAGGAGTTCTTAAGACAGTCAATCATCCCACGTCAAAAAATTATGATAATGGAATTATATATTATAAATAAGACTAATCATTCGTTCTTAAAATCAATTAAAAAAAACTTTTGAGTCTTAGAAAATATCTTAATAAGATTACAAACTTAAGTGACATAATCTCACATCGAAAAATTACAACAAGGTGATGAAATATATTATAAATAAGAAATAAGATGTTTTAGCCTAGTGGTTAAGATTAGGTTCTCTAGGACAGTAGGTTTCAGGTTCGAATCCCCCCTCCCCTATATTGTAATGCGACTAAGTGCGCTCTTCGATGAACAAAAAAAAAAGAAATAAGAGTAATTAGTTCTACAATAAGACGATGAAATTCTATTATACAAATAAAAGTAATCATTCCTCCAAATTATGACTAATCATTCGTTATTATATATCTTCCAAAACTCAATTGAGTCTTAAAAACCACCTCTTAAGACTATAAACTCAAGTAAAATTATTACAAGAGTTTTTAGACTATATCTAGACTTAAGTCAAAATTATTCTATATCGAAAAATTATAAGGTGATGGAATTTGATATTATAAATAAGATAAACCATTCGTTCTTAGATATCAAAAAAGAAGTTTTTTGAGTCTTACAAAAGTACTTAGGACTATAAACTTAGGTAAGATTATCCCACATCGAAAAATTATAAAAAGGTGATCGAATTTTATTATATAAATAAGATTAATCGTTCATTCTTAAGTTAGATATAAAAATAAACTCTTTTATTATTATAATTATCCTAACGTTGTCTCACATGAAAAATTATGATAATATGATGAATTCTTATTATAAATAATAACTATTTGTCCTTGGATATCAGCTAAAAAAAAATTTGAGTCTTAAAAATGCTCTTAGGACCATAAGCTAATGGAAAAGAAAAATCATCCGTGTTTAGATATTAACAAAAATTCGAGTTCTAAAAAGAGTTATTAAGACTATAAACCTACGTAGAATTATCGCATATTGAAAAATTATGATGAGGTGATGAAGTTCTATATCACAAAGAAGAGACATCATTTGTTTTTAGATATTAACAAAAAAAATTGTCTTATAAAAGCTCTTAAAGATATAAGTTTTAAGTAAAATTATCCCACATCGAGAAATTATAATATGGTGATGAAATTGTACTATATAAATATGGAGTAAAAGCAATAATTTGTTTTTAGATATTAACGAGAAATATTTTGAGGCCTAAAAGAACTTTTTATGACTATAAACTTAATTAAAATTATCCCACATCGAAAAATCATGATGAGGTGATGAAATTCTACCTCATCAATAAGAGAAATTATTCGTTTTAGATATTAATCAAAAAATTTTTGAATCTTATAATACTCCTCTTACGGCTATAAATTGAAATAAAATTATCACATATCAAAAAATTACAAAAAAGTGATGAAATTCCATTATATAAATAAATGTAATCATCGTCTTTAAATATCAATCAAAAATCTTTTGAATCTTATAATACTCCTCTTACGGCTATAAATTGAAATAAAATTATCACATATCAAAAAATAACAAAAAAAGTGATGAAATTCTATTATATAAATAAAAGTATTCATCGTCTTTAAATATCAATCAGAAATCTTTTGAGTCCTAAAAAGTGTTCTCAAAACTATAAATTGAAGTAGAATTATCACACATCGAAAAATTATGATGAGATATCATAAATAAGAGAAATAATTCGTTTTACATAATCATTTGTCCAAAAGTATACTCCGTAATAAGGTGATCGAATTCTAATATATAAATAAAAGTAATCATTCGTTATTAATAACTTAGATGGAAAAACAAACTCTTTTGGGTCTTAAAAAAAATTCTTAAGACCATAAGATTAATTAAGTAAAATTATCCCACACTTTTGAGTCTTAAAAAAACTCTTAAGACTATAAACTTGAGTAAAATTTCTCACAACGAAAAATTATTACAAAGTTATGAATTTCATAGATATAAACCAAACATCTTTTGAGTTTTAGAAAAACTCTTAGGACTATAATAAACTTAAGTAAAAATTTCTCTTTTGAGTCTTAAAAAAAACCCTTTAGACTGACTATAAACGTGTGTGAAGTTTTCCCACATTGAGAAATTATTATAAAGTTATGAATTTCATATTATTTGCTCGAAAAAGTAATGAATCTATTACATATAGAAATAGTAAAATCATCTCACATCGAAAAATTATTTTAATATAATAAATTTCTATATTATAAGTAAGAATAATCATTTGTTCTTAGATTTCAACAAAAAAATTTTTTTTATCCTTAATCTTTTAAGACTATAAAATTATCCCACATCGAAAAGTTATGATGAGCTGATTAAATTATATATAATAAATAAGAGTAATTGTTTTGGTAAAAAATCTACTGGGTTATCATTTTAAGTAACGGGTTAAAGTGATCGGCCTATAACTAAGGATTATCGATATGATGACGATATTTGGGAATAAAAATGACGAAAATGAAAAGGAAATGACACGAGAGATTTTGGTGACGTTGAAATCCAATGTGAGAAATAACTGCGGGGGGAATTGGAATCCCGCCAATATTTCACTATGACCGAAAGAATGGAAAAAGTTGTTTTTTGGTGACCGAAAGAATGCCAATATATCGGGAATACAAGTATTTGTGCTTGATAATAACTAGGTATGGAGTATGTTGTTTGTTTGGTGATTTCGCTTGGCGATGGTATGCTCTGGATTAGTTGATTGATTCCCTTGGGATGTTATATCCTTATAATACCGTTTCCTTCTAGTGTTTATGCTGCACACCTCCTTCTGATTCTGCTCCACATTTTCAGGAAGAGTCCTTTGGAGATAGGGAGCTGTTTTTGACCCATTCTCCGTTCGCGGGCTGCATTCTTTAATGGGCTTGCTTGTGTTGTTTTTGATTCTGAGCAGCCAATGACCCTTAATAATATTGACTTTTGAATTTCGTCTTTCATGATCGTCTAATCGTAACGTGTCACGTCATTATTCTGAAGATGCAGATTTTTATCCCGAACAAATGCCCCCAAATTCCCGGATAAGCAAATCTTAAGCGGGAATTTCCGTTTGCTTGAACCGTAGAGTAACGGTTGCTTTTGTGTGTTTGCTTTCAAAATTGTACTAACTCTTCAACTCCCCTAATTAATGTTCTTCTCTCTCCCCATCACCTTCTTACTCTTCCCGAGCAGCGTCTTTTCCTCTTTTCCTATCACTTTTCCTCTTTTCTCTCCTCTCATAATCCTACTTCTCCATCTCTCTCAAAACCCCAAAAAATCCCAAATCCTTCCTGCTTGTAATAGTAGAGGCGCGAAGTTTAGGATTCGTTCTTGCCGATCTTGACTTTCAGTTGGCTTTCTCTCTACGGTAATTATGTCTTCGCCGTTGTTGCCCTCCCCCCCTTTTATTTTTATTACTTCGTAGCTTTTGTCCCCCTTTCTCCATGACTTTCAAATCAACCTGTGCTTCCTCGAGGCCCGTAGTTTCTACTCCGTAGTCGTCGTCTTCCTCACCGTTACTGGTACTGTTTCCTTCTACCTTCACTCTTGCTCCACTACCTTCTCGCGACTCATTGTATGTTGAGGATGACCTTCCTACGATTAGGGAGGACTTTGGTCTTGGTAGGGATGTGGTTGTTCATGTTCCTCTTTCAGGTCAGAGGGCATATTTTTTCCGTCTTGGGTGGACTTGCCTGTATCTCTACCCCTTTTTTCTAGGTTTAAGATTCCCTTTCCCGCCTTTGATCCAAGACTTTCTATCTTTGAATAAACTTGCTGCATGTCAATTAGCGCCACATGCGTAGCGTGTGCTTCTGTCTTTTTATGCTATGAACGATCGTCACAAAAGGGGAATTACCCTGAGTGACATAGCCTCTATCTATTGGGTTAGATCCCTGGGGCATGGCCAAGTGACACTCCGTCTGAGGAAGAAGAATGAACCATGCATAACCTTTCCTGCTAACCTTGTTGACGGTGACTGATTTAGATATTTTATCATTGTGGAGGTTGATTCCATATCTCCCTCTGCTGGTGACTACCTATTTTCCAAGTGGAGGTCTACTGGAGGTATTGTCATGTTTTTCAACTTTGAGCTTTCCTTATGTGCTCACTATTCTTACTGATGGTGGGATTTGTCGTGAATTCCGACACCAAATAAACCAACTAATCCTAACAAGTAGCTAGGGTAAGTCGGGTCGATCCACGGAGACGAAAAAATGGTTTAGACTAAGGTTACCTAAGGACTAGACTAGGTCACAAGGTCACAATGGGGGATAACTATAGAGAATTGATTACTAACACAATCACTAGGCTAACAAACAAGGATAAACAAACTAAAGATAACATGAACTAAATGATTCAACTAAAAACAATGAAGAAGAAGAAACTATGATTATGAAGGAACTAAGAATGACATAAACTAAATAATTCAACTAAAGCTAAATGAAACAACAAACTAGAGGAATAATGGCTAAGAAGATGAAGAAATCAAATAGGGGAAAGAGTAGGGTTAGGTCGGGTTCATAGGTGCATTAGGCTAGTAGGGAAATCGAGGGTGTAGGTTCACCTAGTCACTAAGGTAAGTCCGCGCTCTCGCGTCAAGAACAAACCCGAAAACTGAAGCAAGATGTTACCCAAAACAAGAGGATTCAAACCACCAATCAAACATACCACAAGAAGAGGAAACTAGCAAGAGTAGTACGGCCACTACCGCCCTAACAAACATTTGATCAAACACATGGCATGCATAACAAGTGACTAGCAACAAATATTCAACCTTTACCTACAATCAAACCCTAATCACCCATAATCAACACCAAATCCCCCTACTAACCCCACAAGAATCTACTCACACATATTTAAACTAAAACTAACATGAACAAAGGAAATCATCATAAGAACAAGAACATTCATAATGAAGAACAACAAAGAGGAACAATAAACAAAACATAAAGATTGAAACTTAACTAACAATGAAAGATTAAAGGAAAAGAGAGAAGAAGGATTATACCAACTAGAGAAGATGAATCAAAAGATTGAAACTCGTATATAAAGAAAACCCAAAACCTCCACCAATGTTGTCAAGATTGGTAGATTCTTCAAGAAATCCAATAATACAAGAGTAAGTACTAAGATTAAGCTAAGACTAACAAAATATTAAAGAAAGATTAAAGAGAAACTAAGCTAAGATGAAGGTTCTCTATCTAGGGTTTTATATAAGGTGGTGTCCTTAAAACAATACAAGAGGAAGATATATATAAGGTTCCATAAGTGAGGGGAATAAAAGAATGAAGCGGAGTGCGAGCTGGGGTTCATCCCGGCCGGGAAGGGCATGGTCAAGACCGAGAAGAGTTTGGTCACGACCGAGAAGGGCTTGGTCACGACCGGGACCACCCTCCAGTGGCTCCTGATTGTTGGCTCACTTCGTCCCGGCCGTGATGGTCATGGTCACGGTCAGGGTCAGGAAGGCCCTGTAGGCTTCAAATACGGTCACATAGGTCTCCACTTGCTCTTCCTAGGCTTCTTATCGACTCTCGGTGCTCGCTAATAGGCTCTAAGGAACTCGAGATCGAGTCTAAGTCACCGAATCATCGTTGCTTCTCTTCATTGGCTCCATATGCATAGGAAACGAGACGGAATCGTTCCACTTCTCCATGATGAGCATTAGGAACCTAAAACAAGATAGAAGAAGCGTAAGTAGCCTCGAAACCGCTCTAAAGAGCGATTTCACAAAAGAAAGCGGGACCAAACACGCTAAATAAACACAACAAAACACACTTATCAACTCCCCCAGACTAAACCCTTACTCGCCCTCGCGTAAGCACGAACTAACTACTAACTAATAGAAACTAGACTACTAACTGAGCGGGTATTAGCACCCCCTACGCCCTTTCAACTCACGCGAGAACACTTTGACGAAAAGTGCTCTCCGCAAGGCAAGTGAGGTCTTGCGACAAAACTGTGGATATAACCGAACACGAAAACACACAAACAAACAAACAAACAAACAAACAAACAAATAAACATACAAACAAACAATTGGTTGTATCCAAGAGGAAACAAATACCGCTTCCCTCAACAAAGCGGTGAAAGAAACACCGGTTAAGGACTCAAGGCAGGTGACAACGTTCTAAAGCTAATAACACAGATCGATATGGTCAAAACCCTAATAGTATGACAACAAAGCAATAAAAACGTTGGTAACTTACCTAGGTCCTCCTAACCTTCTAAGAGCGTACTACGGGACGATAGGCGGGTTGGAAAAAGGATGAACCATGGAGTTAGTCGACACTGTAGGTAAAGTGAAACCCCGCCCCTTCTAGCGATAAGCCAAGAGGGTCATCCCATGCTCAAAAATAGCCTGACTAGTCCAAGTAAAAAGGTGGATAATGGTTGCAAAATGAGGGAAGACCGACCATTACCGCTATCATCCTTCCTAGGGACTCGGTCCTTTGGTTGGCTCTTCACGATAACAATCGGTAAAAGGCTTATTTTTGAGGGGTAAGATTTTTTTGTGAAATGATTTTCTTGGGATTTTCTTCTTTCATATTTTGCTTTTGATTTGTTATGCCACTTCTTTTTCTTCTTTTGTATTTTGTTTTTGATTTGTTGTGCCTTTTCTTTCTTTTTGCCTCGGTTTGCCCTTTTTGGCTTAATTTGTACCATAGACAATTCTTGCAACCAAGTGAGTGTAGAAACCTCGATACGATGCAACTTATTTGTGGAAATGTGTAGAAGGTAGGGAAATGGGTATGTCGGGGGCGCCTTCCCTTCAAACCCACAAAAAGGGGGAACTTGCTGGACTAATCAAAACAACTTCGAATATGGTCACCTAAGAGAACGGGACTCGGCAACTAAGGCCTTTTCACTTCGTGGATGGTCAAGGTGGTCAAAATGCAATACCCAAAGTAAATCCCTAGTAGACTAGGTGGACTCAAGTTAAAGGACCAACGAAATTATTGATTTAAAGTCATTCTACTAGATTAAAGTCCAAAAATCGATTCATGTCACTAAAAAGGGAAAATAAACCCTTGCGCACTAGCCTCAAAACCGGGTTTTCGAAAACCTTTTCTACACTAGACTCACAAACTATACAAGACACAACAAAGACAGAAGAATAATCGAAAGAAAATGAGACAAACACCACAAAACAAAATAAAACAAACACACACAAAAAGTAAACAAACACTACCCCGAAACTTCCAAGCAAGCAACCACATCAATCCACAAACTCCAAAAAGCTCCACCCGAGCACACACAATCACAAATTCTCCTCCAAACACCAAAAAGGGAAAAGAAGAAAGAGATAGAAGGATATTACCGGATGTCAAGAGCTTTCCGAAACTTACGACGATCAAGCAACCTACAAGGAAATCGGGAGGCAAAACACACCCAAAACAACAAATGTACGACACAAAGACAAAGGAAAATGACAAAAGAAACTCTTTTTTGATTTTATGAAATTTTTCAAATTTTTAAGAGTTTTAGATTTTTTTTTTCGAAAAACTACGAAAATAAAACTAAACTAAACTAAGATATCGCTCCCCCACACTTAAACCGAGCAATGTCCTCATGCTCGATCGGTAGTGTGTGGAAGACACTAAAAAAAGAAAATTAAGGAAATTAAAGCGAAAAACTAAAATGAAATTGGAGAAAGGGTAGAATGTGTCAGGCCTAGGTGTAATCAAGTCACCTAGGGCCGTGACGAGAAAAGATATTGATGGGGGAAGAAATAAAAAGAAGAAAATAAAAGGAAATGGGAGAGGAGGGCTAGGTGTAATCAAGTCACCTATCCCCGATTCCGACTAAATTCTACCAAAAGGAAATAAAAATAAAGAAAAAGTGAAAAGAACTTGTCAATTTGGATTTTCAATGGATTCTCGATGTAGTCACGTCATCAAGAATCGGGAGCAATAACCAAAAAGGCCCCGAGGGCCACCACGACACCTAAAGCATAAAAGGAAGGGGAACATACAAAGATAGACTAGCAAATAAAAGACGGAAAAGAAAAGAGAGTCGTGCCTACCAATTCAAACGGTTAGCAACTCAACAATCTCCATCGTCTCAATGATCATTTTCGGCACTTTTCTCGTCTTTGTCATCGATATTCCTCCTCTTACTAAATGTAGTGACATGGTTGAAGTATCGGGCTTGCACTGGTATAATGAGGTTGGGATTTAAGGGGAAACTCGGAGTTTAGTGATGAGAAGATAAGATGAAGGTGTATAAGTGAAGTGTAAGGATGAAATGATAGGGGCAAAGGTGAGTAGGAAGATTGGGTGGGAGTGTAAAGTGGTGGGGTGGGGCTTAAATGAAGAAAAGAAGGCGAAGGGGGCTGCTGGAATCCGTCACGGCCGTGACAGGCCCATCACGGGCAGGATCAATTGACTCACGGGCGGGATGGCTTGTCAGTAGCCCCTGATTTTTGGCTCACTTCGTCCCGGTCGTGATGGTAATGATCACGGTTAGGATGGCAACCGTCCCGAGTCATGAAGCCTTCATTCATTAATAGCATACCGAACCTTCCACCCAAATGACAAAAAATACCTCGGGATCCAAAATCTCGTCCTCAAAAGCTTGTATCAAGCTCAAAAACCAACTTCCTCTACCAAGTTTCAAAGCTTCTATCATCCATAACCCTTTCTAATTCTTCATCTTCACTTCAAACCTATCAACCAAACTCAATAACCACAATAAAAAATCCCTCCCTCACATCACTCATCAAAACTCAAAATTACAAGAACTCCACACAACATACAAAACCTAGAAACAAACCAACAAATCACACAAATACAAATACAAAAACTCAAAAGAAGAGGAAAGAGATATATACAACACGACGGTTCATGAGGAACTTCATCAAACCAAGGATGGTGGATTCTTCATTCATTTCCCACATAATTGCACACAATTCCATAGCCTTCAAGGGCACGGAGCAACAAGTCGAAGGCTCTTGAACAATCTTCATTAAAGCATGTAGAACACCAACATATACTCCAAGGTTCTTCATAACCTTGTCTTGACGTCCCCGGGGCATCCCGATCCATTATATTCAATGGCTTGAACTTGTACTTGCAATCTTTTGGGATATACCCAAACTTCCATTTCTTTTCATGGAATATCAATGGAGGCTCAACCTTCCTCTTACTAACAAGCTTTTTCATGTCAACATGACAAGGGTATTCATCCACCCCAAGCACCAAGGCATCTTCATTTTGTACATTATCAAGAAGGGGAGATTTGAAACTCAAGCAAGTGAGTTCACTCATCTCCGAGCTACTCTCTATCTTCTCACAATCGAGCTTATCACAAGCATTCAAATTATCACACAAGGAAATTACACTTACACCATTTTCACCCAAGTTGCTGGCAACCACCAAGCCTTCACCCACTTGATTCCCAACCTCAATTTCTTCATAGGCATGGATTATATGACATGACTCTTTATTAGTCAGTGAAGTGGTACCTCGAAGGTCAAAATCAAGCTTCTCATCATCGAACTCAAAAGTGATCCTACCCTTCTTGACATTGATTAATGCACCGACGGTGTGTAGAAATGGTCGTCCAAGAATAATGGTGGTGTTAGGGTCCTCGGGCATATCGAGCACAAGGAAGTCAACCTTAATGAAGAACTTCCCGATCCTTAACGGCACATCCTCTAACATTCCCAATGGTCGATTAAGTGAAGGATCCGCCATTTGGAGTGTAATCGAGGTATATTTGAGTTCTCTCATGCCGAGTTGCTCACAAATAGAATAAGGGAGGATATACTTACACTCGCCCCTAAGTCAAATAATGCCCTCTCGATCTTCACATTTCCGATGGTGCATGGGATTGAGAAACTACCCGGATCCTTGAGCTTAGGTAAGGTGGAGCCTTGAATAAGATCACTCACCTCTCTTGTAAATGATATGGTCTTTACCTTGTCTAAGGATCGCTTCCTAGCCAAGAATTCTCTCATAAACTTCCCATAAGCCGGGACTTGGGTAATTAACTCGGTGAAGGGGATGTTCACATCTAACTTTTTCACAAGATCGAGGAATTTATCAAATTGAACCTCCGCCTTAGTCTTCAATTGCCTTGATGGAAGGGCAACTTGATGTTGTTCTTGTTAACTTCTTTGAGCTTGGATTTTTCACTTACCTTCTTCTTTTCTTCATTTTCTTCATCGGGTGGAGGAGGCTTGTCTTCAATTGGTTTTTCAACTTCCCATAAGACTTGCTCCTCCATGAGCTTCCCCGGATTTTCATAGTCTTGAGATGAGGATTCCACTTCTTTCATAGCTTCATGTTCATTAGGAAACAAGGGAGAATCAAAGGATGCACCACTCCTCAAGGTGATAGCATTCACGGTTTCAAATTTCGATGGGACGCCTTGAGGAGGTAATTGGCCTTTATGCCTTGAAGAATTATCCGAAGCAACTTGACCTACTTGGGTTTCAAGCATCTTCACATGAGTATTTATTTCCTTGTTTTCCTTTTGAGTTTGAGCATAGAATTCTTGTTGATTTCTTTGAATCTCCATTTGGTTTCTTTGCATCTCTTGATTACTCCTTTACATGTCCAACATCGTCTTTTGCATATCAAATTTGGGTGTTGGAGCTTGTTGGTTGTGTGGAGTATTAGTGATGGCTAGGGGAAAACCATAGTCATGAGTTGGAGATCGGCTCCTTGGCTTGTTGTCTTGTTGAGCATTTTGGAACCCTTCACTAGTACAAAAACTACTTGTGGCTTCGGTTAAAAAGGACATGTGGTTTCGGTTATATGGGCGTTGTAAGTCAAGGCGTAGCATTATGTCTTTGAGTTGTTGCTTCGGTTATTACCCGAAGCCAAAAAGATTTATGGCAACGGTTATTTATAGAAAACCGAAGCCAAAACATAGTAAAAACTTCGGTTGTCAAGTTGAAACGAAGCCACAAGTAGGTTAATTAAAGCCAAAACATAGCCAAATGTCAAGAAGAGGCTTCGACTGTTCAACTTGAACGGTAGCCATAAGTCAATTAAAGGCTTCGGCTGTTAGTTAAGAACCGAAGCCATTTCCAAATTAAAAAATCAAAAAAAAAAATTACTCCTTATATATACAAAAAAAAAAGATGTATATGTTTGGGATGTGCTTAATGAATCATGACCAATATTAATTATAAAAAAATTGCACGTATATACAAAAAATGAAACACTTTAAAATAATATCCCAGTATGCGCCAGCTATGGGTGCACCGGAAGAAGGATGTATATCATCGATCAAAATCTAACCTTTTCAAGCAACGAACAAAAGTGTACACCCCTAAAAACTAATACCAAATAGTAGCTCAGCAACAAATACATGAGGTGATGAGATAGAAAGCATTTCATTTGTTGTTGGCGGAATAAGATCTCGCCAGCTGTGTAACCTGTGTTACAGAAATACAAAGAAACTACTTTAAATTTACAAGCAATACACCTAAAAGGAAAAATGAAACTTTACATCTCAGTCTATTAATTCTAGTAGTGAGAACGGTAAATTCTAGTGCATTGGGTCACAAAGTACAATCAACTAATCACAACTTTTATAACTTCGTTCAAAACCACACTAGTTAAATTATAAATGTAATGACGACCACAATATAAAAATTAGGGAGTATAAAAAGAGTAAGACACCCATGTTTTTTAGTTAGTCATACACTAATGCTATTGGCTTGGTCTTAACCAATTTTAAAAGAGAAAAGTCATGGGAAGTAAGCTAGGACAAACTAGACCAAGAGCATAAAACCCGTATATGACCCGAAATGCAACTTGTATAAAACCCGTATTTTTAAACATGAAATACACCCGACCCATATTTTATCTGAGCCTGAAAATCAATCACCTGGTCCTTTTGAAAGTTCTAGGTGTGAGGCTAAGAAAGTTAAATTAAACATGTGAGCTTACCTCTCGAGTGTGACGACTGTTCAAGGAATAAACATCAAGCTTTTTATTATGCTTCTGGAATCATCATTGAAGCATCTGATGGTTGAGCTTCAATTTTCTACACAAAAAAAATATTAAGAATACATAAGCCAACAGGAAGTCTGATAGCATAAGAGCATTCATCTTGTGCCAAATAGATTGCACTTACACAAAAGTCAAATGCATTCACACAATAGATAGAACATCACGTGTGTGATTGAGAGAGAACACAGGTGTAGATACTTTCATAAAAGACATACCTCATTCTTTTTATTATTGTACCCGAGGATTTGGAGGGGTCTCATTTTGGACAAGAATACGCTCAATACATGTCCCTTAACAAATGACAACACATTCCCTCAATATCCCATCCATCAGCTATCAGAATAATCAAAATAATTAATAACGGGGAGCAGTTTGAGATGAACGCCTAATTTTTGTAACTGGCTTCAACCTCTGACCTAATAGTTGTAAGCAATAAAAAGAACACGAATAAATACGAAGCTAAAACTTATGGAATGAATTTAAATTTGGGAACCACAAACAAGAGAGCGAATTTAATAATCAGGACAAAATCCTCTTTGGCTAAAAATGAACTTTCTAGACACCTACATTCAAACTATTGTCTGAGTGTCAAGTAACGTACATAGTTATGTATGATGATACATACAATTGGTGTAAGACACATAACGATGAGTTTCGATATGTTTTACAAGGTGAGGAAATAAGGGATAGACATATTCTTACCTCTTTTGTGTAAAACTTTCATCGGCATCCGCCTTAACATGTACTTCTGATATTTGCTAATATTAAAAAAATTAGAATGTATATGAAGGAAGAGATAAGGGAACAGAAACAAAAAATATATATATCACCACCAAAACTTAAAAAAATTAAAACATTCAGCTGAGCTGACTTTAAGGGCAGACAACTTCTGTTTTCGTCTCCGAAAGCCTTTGTCTTTCGAATCAATGGCAGCGAGCCCAAAGTTCAATTACAATGAACACTAAGAGAAAGCAATAGAAATGAAATTTAAATCAATTACAGCTACAACAACGAGAATTGCAAGGGACAAAGCAAAATAAGAAGCAGAACCTGAAATAGTAGCAGCCCTGCTACAAAGAATAAACAAGCCTACATCTATCTCGAACTCTGGCCTGGATTCGTGTTATTAAGTTAAAGAGAACAACAACCTTGCACCATCCAAAACAATAGCTAATAATAGACCATTAAAGTTAACAAATACGGAATACAATTGAACCAACAAAAAAATATTTAACCAACAAAAAAATTTAGAACAAAGTTGCCATAATCTAAATGGAACCAATCGACAAAGACATGTACAAGAATCAATTAACAATTACAATTAAAATTAAACCTTAGCTAGAATCTCAGAAATATTAAGTCCTAAAAATAGAATAGGAGACGACCATGGAATAAGAAGCTCTAGTATTCAAAAACCCAATCAAATTTTTCCCTCAACCAAATCATATCCGTGCACTACATCTCACAACTCAACTCAATCGCTCGCTCAACTCAAGCATACCCGAGCACTCAATCATCCAACTCAACCCAATCGTTCAACTCAACTCAATCGTTCACTTTCAACTCGAGCAAGGTTACATTCAAGCCGCTTTCTAATTTCAGCAAACATTATCATCATTGTCCGATTTCATCCATTTTTTCGCTAATTATTGATTGATTAACCTTGCTGTGTTTGTGCCCTAAATTTTTTTTTTCACTAAAGAGTGTCGTCGTATCTGGGTTTTCATCAGTTTCGTGTAATTGAATTCAACTACATGCGAACATATTTCGAATGTTACTTTAATGCCCTTACGCTGTTACAGATAATAATCTTTATGTGTTACTGTAAGAGGTCGCTCGTTTTTCTGTGTCACATGCGTGGTGTTATTTCAAAGACAACAATGTGTTACTGTAATGCAGAAGAGGTGTTACTCTAACTATCATCTTTATGAAACTCTGAATCTTTATGTGTTACTGTAAGAGGTCGCTCGTTTTTCTGTGTCACATGCATGGTGTTATTTCAAAGACAACAATGTGTTACTGTAATGCAGAAGAGGTGTTACTCTAACTATCATCTTTGTGAACTCTGAATCCTTGTAAACTGGTACACTCAATTATGTACATTTGTTACTCTAATTCGCTTCTTATATTACTCTAACACTATCTTCGTGTTACTTTAATGCTTACTTGTAACCAGCTACTTGTTAGAACAGTTGTACATGATCATTGTACTTTTCAGATGGCAAAAAGAGGAGACAAGTCCAGAAAAACTCGTGCCACCGATGGCAAAAGCAGGAAGCAAAGCAAGGAGCAGGTCAGTCGCAGGCCTTAGCATTGTCGATGTTCATCTCTTACCTGGCTCATATTTAGCTCTAACAACAGTTGAACATACTAATTCTTATATTACTCTAACACTTTCTTCGTGTTACTTTAATGCTTACTTGTAACCAGCTACTTGTTAGAACAGTTGTACATGATCATTGTACTTTTCAGATGGCAAAAGGAGGAGACAAGTCCAGAAAAACTCGTGCCACAGATGGCAAAAGCAGGAGGCAAAGCAAGGAGCAGGTCAGCGAGGAGCAGGTCAGTTGCAGGCCTTAGCATTGTTGATGTTCATCTCTTACCTGGCTCATATTTAGCTCTAACAACAGTTGAACATACTAATTATTTTTATACTTATCCCTTTTCAGAAGGAAGAAGTGGGGGAACAAGAAGTTGTTGCTAAGAAGATCCAGTTCAGGTGTAGACCACAGAACCTCGTCGAGTTAATGTCCAAATTTAATGATAGGTAGCGGGAGGCTGTCATCAGAATCGGTTTTGGCAGCCTACTACAGATGCGACTCAAAAGTTTCCCCGGTAAGTATGCAATCGACTTCATGACGCTTTTTGCGGATGACACTCTCATTTTCAAACTACCAAGGAAAAGCGATCAATTCTTGGTAACGAAGCATGATGTCCACGACTGCTTCCTCCTACCATACGGTCCGAACCCATGTTCCATGTTCCTACTGGAAGCGACTTGATCTCTGTGACTCTGTTGCTGGAAGAACTACAGAAGGACGTTGAGGGTGGGGACGACTTTTGTAGATTGTTTGTTCTGTACAGCATGTCAATTTTTCTTAATCCAACGTCGAACTACACTGTTGATCTTAGTCTGCTGAGGTGTGTTGAGAACGTAGAGCAGATTAGGAACTATGATTGGTGCACGATTGTATTGGATGGGCTTGCTGGAGCCTGTCAAGACTCTGTTATTCGGAAACCGACATACCTGCTCGGTTGTGTGTCATTTTTGATGATCACATACTTTCAGCGTTTCCAATACCATGATCATCGTTCTCCGCACGACCTGCCGCTTATTAAGCATTGGGATCGCGAGCGGATGGTAGATAGGTTATATGGTGAATTTGTTGGTGGTGGGCTTGGTCGTCTTACCAAGTCAAAGGTGAAATACCCCCGTTGTCTACTTGAGGAGGTGGTGGACGAGGAGGTGGTGGATGACGGGGTGCCGCTGAGGATATTGAATGCCCCAACATCATCCGCGCACAAAGCTGCCAAGTCCATAAACATTGAGCTAGCAGATGGCGTCGAGGATGACGCTGAGCTAAGAGCGAAGGCGGTTGACGTAAGTAATAAAAATTTACATCAATAAATTGCATGTGTTTATGTCCCTGTATTCATTGAATACGCGTTGTTCGCAAGAATGGTGGTATGTGTCTATTTGTTCCCCTGATCTAATGGAACTCAGAAAACAAATTTGTTGTTGCTGTAGTTGCCTAATTATGTTACTTTAACTATCATATCCTGTTACTCTAATGCGCATTATGTGTTACTGTAAGGTATTCAGTTACTTTTTTTAAGCGGGAAGATGTGTTAATCTGAGCATGGATATGTGTTACTTTGATGTTGATAACATGCTACTCTAATGACACAGATGTGTTAATTTAATACGAATCATAATGTCACCTCCAAAGTAACACTTTTTGTTTACTCTTGATGCAAGAGGTACATGAATTGTACCTCATGATGGCAAGGAAATGTGGACATGACATAGGTCCACCCCGACGCGGCCACGCGCGGGTTTGGGTAGGCGAATGAATCTCCATATGAGAATGGATCGAATTGAAATTTAGGTCGAAGTGGAGTTCGGGCCCATTCGAACCCGCTCTATGTCGTAGTGGGCCGTATACGAAATACGGCCCATTTTCGATGTCAGAGTTTGTTGGGCTCGTCCCTTAGCATTTGATACCGGTACCGACATTATCGGATACCGTGTATTGAATGACACTCGTGTGCCAATGGATTCGGATATCCGGAAACCATGGTTCTGAGTAAGGGGTGAGGGTACGTGTTGGGAAGCCCACAAAGAACACCCAACCCCGCCCGCACTTAGCGGCCTCTACTAAGATCTCGAATGGCTTTCTAATACGCGCGTTAGTTGAACGAAAAAAAGATATGCAAAGATTATTTTCCCTAAGCATGTGAATGGAATTGAAAGAGTTTCTACGTCGATTTAATGCAATTAATTCTAACGTTGAAGTTGAATTTTAGCATGTGGGTTCATTTTAGTAAAATAAAATAAACAAGCAAAATTGACAAGAAAACAAACGGTTAGTAATGATATAACGAAATCACGAATAATAACGGTTTGTGCAAATGATGAATTGAATTGAATGATGTAAATGAGATGCAAATATGAGATGCATGGTTTGAAAAGATAGTATACACGTGATTAATTAAGCACATGTTGACCTAAGTCGTTAAATACTATCGAGTTTGAAAAAAATAGAAGAATGTACGACTCGCGTTTTAGTCGTTACGAGGCCACTCGATCGAGTGGTCGATGAACTCGATCGAGTGGACCCTAAAAATGATTCCGTTTTGCGTTGCAGACCGTACTCGACCGAGTTATTGACCAACTCGGTCGAGTACGTAGCCACTCGACCGAGTCACTGTAAGACTCGATCGAGTAGGCGTCGTAAAAGGCATTCTGACTGGATTTTAGGGTATCAATCGATCGAGTGACTAAGGCACTCGGTCGAGTGGCACCTGTACGAATTTGCTTCGTTTGCAATTTAATTGTTGATTTTGAAATTGCTTTTGATTTTTGAGAGTTCGACGATTTTACCGAATCGGACATAAATATTGCATAATTTATGTTCGACTTGGTTTTTTATAAGTCGCGAATTTTGTTGAACCGAATATAAATATTGTTGAATTTATACCCGATTCTAGTACTCGTTGTATCCCATATTCGATTATTTGAATCGATATAGGATATTAGAGTGAAATGGAAAAAATAAATTAATTTTAGTCGCTTTAAATTAATTGTCGTGATATGAACAAATCGCGTTAATTAATTCATATGACTTGATTGTTAGATTCGATATCCAATCATGGAATTGGTATCGAATCTAAAATCGACGCTTTACTTGAATAAAAAAAACTTGATTCCCTCGACTTCTCCGAAATCAAAATAAATCCCTAGAGATTGTGATGTCGGATCCGTGTCAACGGGTTTCGACCCTTATTAAAATTGATTTTAAAGAAATTGATGGACGCAAAATTAATGATGATGATGACGAGAAATAATAACGAATTGTTGTTTAAATTAATTTATCTCAATAATCAAATAGTCGGGGTACCGGGATAAGCGACCGACGACGCTTGTGCAGTACACTTGTATATGCGGTTTTCCTTATCCCGGTATCCTTCTTATTCGACACAAATCGATAAATATTTTAATTCTTTGATATTAGTAGTATTATCGATATTATGATGCGATGAACGAAATAAATAAAAACGAAAAAAGACGGAGAAGAAAGGAACGGACGACGAAGAGAGGAAGGGAAGAAAAGAGAGGGTTTTGACACCCTCAGCCTACATGTTCTTGTCTCGGTGCGAACTCGTAACCGTGGCTTTAACACAAGAGTCTTCGAGGTTTATGGAGGTTGAGTTGTGGTGGCTCGGGATTGATTCCTAAAACTAGGTTTAGGGTTCTAGCTAGTGTAAGATTGCTAGGGTTTGATTAGGGTTTGCAAAAGACGTAGTATGTGTGTGTGTAAGGTTGCTCTAGGGTTTGTAAAGAGTTAGGGTTTGTAAGAGGTGTAAAGATGTGTAATGTGTTGCATGGGGTTGTTTATATAGGAAAAGCTAGGGCACCCGGTTTAGGGTTACTCGACCGAGTAGGTGGCTAACTCGGTCGAGTGGCCCGTTATGCCAGCCGTCGGGCTCGAAATAGGCCCACTCGATCGAGTGGGTGGGTCACTCGATCGAGTGGCCCAGCTGGGTCGCGTAGGTCCGTTAACTTTGGACCGTGATTTGTGTTTGTTGGGTTTTGTGTTTGACTTGGACTTTTGATGGTTGTATGGCTGTTTTTGTGTGTCTCGGAAACGACTTTGACCGGGGTTGACCCAATCGCAAAAAGTTGGTTTTATTTCCGGTGTCGGTTTTGGCCCAAATTAGTCTTGTTTGACTCGGAACGATCCACTGGGCCTGGATTCGAGGTTGATTTTGTGAGATTTGTACTCTGTAAGTGTGTTAGCCAACGATTAATGGATTTGAGCCCGTATCCGAGCGCATAGAAACACGTTAGCGTTCGATCATCATCGGGTGTTTTTTGGAAACTGCCATAGACACCTGGCTGTCAAAATGCGGGTGTCTACAGGAATGCAGTTGCATTCCATGATTGGTGGATCTCAGCCGCCTCCAAACTCAGGAGAATAACATCCGGCAAACCACTGAACGATGACTCCGTACCATCACAGGCCTCACAAGACTTCTGGAGTGGAGAAGAGCTCCACCAGACGGTTGATGAAGTGTGTGAGGCCTACGCACGTGCGAAGAACGCACGTGCGAAGAACGCAGCGACCCAAGGCCCTGCATTCACAGGCCAGCCCACACAAACAGCAGGTGCGAGCATGCGTACAAATGTGGCGGGGGATGAGGATGTTGTCACTGGGGATGAGAGTCGAGGCTGTCCCGACTTCGAACTGTACACGACGGCGGAGATGGTTGAGGCTGTTAACGGTGGTTCGGAGGACAAGGATCACCGAATTGATGAAGCGAACGTTATTGAGAATTTGTTTGTGGAAGTTGATGGACGGAAGGTCTTCCATCCCTACTTTCTCCACTCTGAAAAATTTTTGGATTGCATGCAAGTTGTTGATGAGAAACTTGGATGCTCTTATGACTGTGGAACCCCTGAACTAGACCAGCTAATAGAATCGGATTTTTTGGTTAGAAATAGTCGGTTGTTCAGGTCAGTTTTGAGTGTTCGGAAAGACGTAATGGATTACGTCTTTTATAAAAATGACAAGTACAGTGCGGAGTAAGTTTTCAATATTGCTCAATGTTCTTTACCTGATTCTATCTATCTATGTTATTTTTTATCAATTGTCTTATAATTCTTATAATTTATTCAAAATCTGTTAGTGAGATGCTTGTGAAGGTTGACGACTTCTTCAACGTCCCTCATGATGAGCTGTCGACACTCCAACCAGGACAGCAGCTGTCGAACGCTGTTATCGATAGCTGGTGTATACTCCTTAACAGTCTTGACGTGAGTCAGACTGCGCCACGTCCTACATCACGCTGCTTCTTTGGCGTTAGCCACAGCGTAAGCTTGTCTCTATTATATTTATCATACCAGCACAATCAACAAGTAGTGCCACTAACATATCTGGAATTTCCTGTTCTGTACCACTCTCCATGCCCTTCCACATGTTCATTACTGTTAATGTTATTTTAATACACCAACTGGTGTTACTGTATGGTGTGTATACTGTTATTTTAATATGTATGTCACTAATGATGATATCCATAACTAGTGTTACTCCTAGACATTAATACTGTTACTCTAACACAATAACAGGCGTTACTGTTAAACTTTCATACTGTTACTTTAATTAGTAACTGTGTTACTGATCATGAAATTTTACTTCAACATGTGTCCTGCAGAAGACAGTAAAGAAGTTGTGGAAGGGCGTAAAGAGCGGTGCAAAAGTCGACACTGGCGATGACTTGTTCAACTTCTGGGACATTTGGACCGATGTGAATAAAGACATCGTACACCTAGACTCTGACTTGGTACGTCTATATGAAACACTCACACGGGTGACCCTTTACTACAGCTCTTTAACAATAATAGCCAATCACTTTGTTACCAAATAACAGGTCTTCGTCCCGGTGCTTTCCGATGACAACGACCACTACAGCTGTGCATGTATCAATTTTCTGTCAAATCAGATTGATTACCTCGACAACAGGAGTTACGAAGATCAGGAATTCGAAAGCCTGCCATATGTCGGGATGGCAAAAATCGTAGTAAGTGTATTTATGTTTTATATAATCGGTCATCATTTTACTCTCCGTCTTAATTTTTTTATTTATTTTGATCAAGGCTGTGGAAATGGGAAAATACATGGTCAAAAATGGTATCGCGAGGGGTTCGGCTGTCGCGGGTTTCCCTGTTGTCAACGTCCTATTCGCATGGCAGGGTGGAGGTTTCTCAGCAAACGACTGCGGTGTGTACCTCATGATACACATGATGTTGTACGTGGGGGAAGTGTTCGACTGTTGCCTAGGAACAATGGAGGCGAACAACCTCTATAGAGCGGAGATTGCAGCGACTCTGGTCCTGTGTGACATCAATAAGGACAGAGATGAGGTTTTAGCGAGGGTGAGGCAGTTCCTAAATGATAAAGCGAATATTGTCATTGAGAGAACAATATCCGGTGTTGCGGGTTCTACTGGAGGGACTGTCAAGAGGGCAGGCGAGGCAGAACAAGAGAAATGACCGTCGAAGAAGAGCCGACTGTCGACACCTGACCCTACAACCCCGGTCGCAGATACGGTGCTTGACTCTGAGTTGTCAACGCGGACAAGATCCGTCCTGAAGAGCCGAAATCGTGGTGAGGGTGACGGTCTTGGCTGCTCAATTGACTGTGGCGGCGAAGATGGGAACTCTCCCATGTTGTCACCGTTTCTATTGAACAACAGGACGTTGTTAAGTAAGATCGATGTCCGTCGCAAAGACGTCGTTGACTACTGCCTTGTTGAGCTTCCATCCATAAAAAATAGGTATGCATTTACTGTAACATTAATGGGTGAATATTAAAACCGATTTTTTGACGAGGTATTTTTTGTTTTCCTTCAGCGATGAGGTTGCAAACTATTCACTCCTGGCTTCAATTGAGCGGGATGACATACGTTCAATGTTACCGGGTCAGAAAATGAGGTCGTGCATCATCGAATGCTGGTCGATGCTGTTGAACAAGCTTCCATCTCCCGCCACTGATTCGGTCGAGACACCTACGACGGCATACTTCGGTATACGACAGGCGATACGCATTACTGTTGCATTTGTGTACACATATATAATTATCACCGTGGTTACATTAACCCTTATCAGCTACAATTTAACTTTATGGTGTTGATCTGACATACTTGTGCTAAATAAATATGGTGTTACTTTGGCGCTTTCTTGGTGTTACTGTAATCCAGAAAATGTGTTACTTTAATCTGCGTCTTTGTTATTCAACATGCTCTTATACGTAGTCAATGTGTTACTTCAACATTCTCGTCTTGTAAGACTTGTATACGGTTGAACCCAATCTGAGACACATTAAATATTTTTGTAGGACTGCCTTTATGGGATGATTGAAGAGTATGAAGACGGCTCATTATCCACGCAGGCAGTTGACACCTTGATGAACCATCTCGCTATTTTTAGAAGGAAGTGTGGTCGTCATCTTAAGTTGAAAGCTGATCTCACCTTTGTCCCGATCCACATCGATGATTACTACTCATGCGTGTGCATTAACCGTAAAACGAGGACAGTAGATCTCCTTGACCACCAACGTTACACGAACGTGAAAGATACAAAATTGTACAATGCTAGTAGTTATTATTGCATACCGCTATTTGTTTCTCACCTAATAACGTCGTTGTGATACACACAGGTGTCAGCAATTAGCGATTACTTCGAGAAGATCGAAGTCCCTGATGCAGCTGATATCGGTACTTTCAAGTTTAAAGAGGCCAAGTTTAAGTGGCAGAAACAAGACCGTACCTGGGACGAGTCGGGAATTTTCACGATGATGCACATGTTAATGTACGAGGGACGTACATTCCACCACATAGACCTCGAGAGGAAGGTCAACAGACGGTATCTGGTGGTCTAAATTGCAGCCACACTTCTATTGGCAGACAAGAACAAGGTGCGATCGGAATTGTTGGAAAAAGTGGACAAGTATGCGGGCGATAGACAAAAGATCATCGACCGTCCCAAGAGCAAGCCAACAAAGGGCCGAAAAAAAAAATGTTGTTACTGAATCCTGTCATATCTTTTCTAAAAACGATTTAGTGGTTTGTATTGTTTAGCTACTTTTCTAATTGCATTGGTATTTTGACTGTCACCAATGCATTGAAGCTGTCAATCTCTGTTTACACTGACTAGCTGTACGTGTCACTACGGTGATTACTGAAGTCCAGTAAACGTTACTCTAATGAACGCATTATGTTACTTTAATTGGTTAATGGTGTTATTACAATGATGTTGCAATCAATTCATCTGACGCATTATTGATTAATGATGTTGGAACAATGATATATTGTTTTTTGAAGAACAATATATCCCCAGTTACTTTGGAAATGATGGAACCAATCCAAGTTGGTACTTTGTTAATGAATTGAACCAAATCCAAGTTATCCACAGTTACCTGAATGCATTGTTTCTGTTACTGTAACAGACAGTAAGTGTTACTCCGACACACATGAGATGTTACTCTAACCACAAACACATGTATTAAATAAATATTGTTTAGATCACAACGTAGCACAGTGCTACCTGTAAAAAACAATTTGCAAAAAAAGTTATTCGTGTAAACCAGCAAAAGAGCGAAAATTCTTATAATGACAAAAAACACGAGTATGCTCAAAACACTTGTTCATCCTACTCGTCTTCCCTGGTGTCTTCTTCAGTTTCCTCTCCTTCGATGTCTTCATCTACTTCATCCTCCTCATCCTCCTCATCCTCATCATTGGGTGGCTTAGTAGGCTGTTTAGGGGGTCGTGCTGCGTACGGATTTGGACAGTTTCGCTTGTCATGGTGTGCCATCTCTTTGCAGTTATTGCACATGCGTTTCGGCTTTCTAGAAAGTGCGACCTTCTTTTCCTTGCTCGACAACATCCGCTTTCCGCTGCCCTTTGTCTTAGAAATCTTCGGAGGGAGTATCGTGATATTTTCAGAGGTCGTACACCCAAGCATATTTTCCAGTTCTTGTGTCTTGCCAATATTCCCCCCATCAGAAACAGGCTGCATCTGCAACCTGAACTCCCGAATTAATCCGCACAAGCTTTCCACATCTGCCTTGTCCTCTGCCCTTAGAAGTCCCATTGTCTCATGGATTTCCGACCACAATTTCGACATCTCTATCTGTTTTCCGTCGATGATGTCAGTGTTTTCGCCGTCTAATCCTTCATCAATGATACGAGCAGTGCGAACAGCCTCTTTTATCCACCTTTTGGTTACCATGTTTTCGGGTATAGTGGTCAGCCCTTTCGACGAATATATCCAGATTACGTGTCTACACAGTACCCCTCGTAAATTAAACAACTGACATGTGCAGCTTGATCCACACGTTCCTGGACAGATGATGACATATTAATGGATGATGGATATATTATCAATTTTTTCAGTCAACAGAGACAACAATTATAAATGGATATAATGGTGTGCAAAATGTAATGGAGTGCAGAATGACATAATTTTAAGAATATGAGGTGTTACTGTAATCCATGGTCGGTGTTACTTTTAAGCATTTACAACACAGATATCCAAGTGCTGTCCTCAGTTACTCTAACGCATTGTATATGTTACTGTAAGGATCGACTGGTGTTACTTTATTAAATACTCTTCTATCACATGAACGAGGTCAAGTTTTAAGGAGTACCTGATATATACTGGACCGTAAACTCTTTATCTCGTGTAGCATCCCTAACCAATGTCTCCTCAATCCCGTCATTCTCAAGGAAGCCCCTCCCGCTGCAAGTACCCACAGAAAATTTCACCTCCTCCTGAAATTCTTCAAATGCGGCATGGGTGTAAATTTTCGCAGCGTGATGTTCAATTGGAAGGTGGGTTACTGTTTTTGGAGAAGCTTGTACATTATCGTTGTCGAGTTTTTTCTGTGTATACCGTTGCTGGTCCATGGCGCTCTCGAATCGCATCCAGAACTCGACCAACGTCCCCGATTTTTGTTCGAATCTTTTGAAGAAACGGTTCTCACTCTCCGACCTTTGAGTTGTTCGCATTAAGCCGCCCATCTTTAAATCCCTGCAATGTGCCATCACCCACTGCTTCCTGATGGAGAATGTAGTTGAAAACCACTCGACATCACCCCCATGGTACTCCTCCATTATGTCACGCCATTCCGCGTTGAACTCATGTCCATCAATCTCCACATCCCATACTATAGCATTCAATCTTTTCAGAAAATCCTGGTAGTCGCTCCGCGTTGCACCGTATTTAGTGGGGACCTTGTTCAAGATATGCCACACATAGAAACGGTGTAGCGCCGAATTAAACATCTTCTTCACGGCTGGTATAATACCAGGATCCTGGTCGGTAATAATATACCCCGGCTCTTTCCCGCCCATTGCAGTCAGAAATCTCTCAAACACCCACACGAACGACTCATAATCCTCGTGCGCTATCAGAGCGCCAGCAAAGGTTACCGATCGTTTGTGATGATCAACGCCGGTGAACGGCGTGAATATCATCTTATATTTGTTCGTCCCGTACGTCGGGTCGAACGAAACTGCATCCCAAAAAAACTGGTAGTTTCGCCGCGCCTCAGCGTCAGCCCAGAAAACCCTTCTCAAACTCCCATCTTCATCCAGGTCGTAGTCAAAATAGAAACCCTTCTTATTCTTAGCCATGTCTTTGAAACGATCGATGAATAGCTGACCGTCCCTCTCATGTAGGAAGCACTTTATATCCCTCCCCCAGTTTTTGAAGTCAACCAAGCTCGCACCCACGTTTGCGAAACCCTCTACCTGCTCCTTGCACATGTTGTACATCTGCGTTGCTCCGATATTCAGCTGAAAATAAGAGTCAAGCGTTGTGACAATTTAACATTAATACTGTTACTCTTATTTTTAAGTGCTGTTACTCTATAGGATCACTGGTGTTATTCTAGAAAAAGTAATTAGATTATGTATACACTTGATTAATCCAGCTGTGTTACTCTAGCAAAAAATTGTGTTACTCCATACCCGCGAATTGTTCAAGATTAGTTGCTTGTGGTACTTTGTCAGGTTCCTCGACAGCTTTTGGAATTCTCTGTCTTTTGGTGAGATCAGTTCGTGGTTGTGGCCGATGTGGAACCTATCAATACTGAGAATGCTGCCTTTATTGAACAGCCTAATCCTTGCCTTGCACCCGCAACGACAGACTTTTGTCTTCTTTTTAGGCGCGTCCACAACAACTCCTCCCCCAGCTGCATCGTTAACAACTTTCACAGCCGCAGGTGTATTGTTAACAGCTTTAACAGATTTCGTAAAACCCTGTCTGTTGCAGACTAGGAGCTTCGACTTTATTTCACCACTGTACCATCGCTTTGTGGTATACCTTCTCACATCAAATCCGCAAGCCAGCGCGTAGATTTTATAAAACTCCACCGCCTCTTCAATTGTTCCGAATACTTGCTTCATGTACGGTGTGAAAGCCTCACCAACATCTCTGCACCATTCCTGTGCATTCGGTTCTTGGCAAATGCCGCCTGCACAAAATTAAACAACGTTACATGGGAGATGTGTGTTACATCAATTCATATGTCGTGTTACTGTAACGAATATAGTATGTTACTTTAACATGATCTTCAAAACCATTCTTCTATGCGTCCAGTGTGTTACTGTAATTGCAATTAAGTGTTACTGTAACTCCGATTGTATGTTATTTCAATGACTTTTCTACGTTAATACAAAACGAAACGGTAGTATCAATGAAGCATACGCTAAATCTAGAATCTATGCTAAAACAAGGGCGATGAACCACTGTTATTAACCCATGAATAATCAAATGAATAAAATATCACCTTGTGCTTCTTTGCCAATGCCACCTGCAAAAAAATAAAACAACGTTACATCTATGAAACCAATGTATTACATCAATTGACAAGTCCTGTTACTCTAATTAATACAGTACGTTACTCTAACATCATCATCAAAATCCTTTTTCTAAACGTTTAATGTGTTACTGTAATTACAATTAAGTGTTATTGTAACTCAGACGTTATGTTACTTCAATGACGTTTCTTCCTTAATACGT